>CM045997.1:60984130-62184130 GCA_025175895.1 Wurfbainia villosa
ATTGATCGAGGATGACACGGTGTATGCCTCATTGATCAATCTGATATCAAGGATAGAAGGACACGGTCATATATTATAGTAGTCACGGAAAGGTTAGTCGGATCTTGACTTATCTCGTAACTTGGGTAGCAATGATGCATTGCTAGATGCCGCTCATTGCTTGTGTATCTAAAAGAGTTTAGATCCACTGCCAACGTTATGAGAGCCTATAGGGTCACACACAAAGAGCATGATAATTAGAGGAATTAGAGTATTCTAGTTTGACTAGAATAATATGGGAATAAGCTTAAGTACAAAATGGTTTTTGGACTTTAAGCTTAATGAGAATTTTAGCTAATTGATTTAATGAGATTAATTCAATATGTTACCTTATTGATTTAATAAGATTAATTCAATATGATAACATAAGCTTAATT
The DNA here is from genome assembly GCA_025175895.1 of Wurfbainia villosa. Taxonomy (NCBI): domain Eukaryota; kingdom Viridiplantae; phylum Streptophyta; class Magnoliopsida; order Zingiberales; family Zingiberaceae; genus Wurfbainia; species Wurfbainia villosa. The sequence goes on from CM045997.1 coordinate 60,984,547, forward strand.
GAATTAATAAGATTAATTCAATATGATAACATAAGCTTAATTGAATTAATAAGATTAATTCAACATGCATGAATGCCACATAAGAATGCCACATAAGCATGCCACATAAGCATGCCACCTAAGCATCCACCTAAGCTAGTTAAGGTGGAAGGAAACAAAATGGTTTTGTCTCCTTATGTGGCCGGCCAAACAAGGAAGCCAAATCCTTTTTGAGTGTGTCTCAATGCAATGGATTGCATTGAATGTGAAGGAGGTGGAAGGGTTTTTCCAACCCTATAAAAGGCTCCATGGAGTGGCCGGCCATAGTGAGTTTTTGGGTGTTGTGGTTGTGAGAGAGCTTGGTGGAAGCTTTAGTTGTGTGGGTTTGTGAGTGTAGGCTAGCAAGAAGAGGAGTCTTCTTCTTCCTTTCTCCTTTTCCCTCTCTTCCTCTCCTTTAGGGACTTCTCTAGCAAGAAGTAAAGGAGAGCTCTTCTAGTTTTCCTTTTGTGAGACAAGAGCGTGCTCGTGTGGATACGTATAGAGGCACGGACACTTGAACGTGCTAAAGATCCAACAAACCGAAAGGAAAAGCGGGATTAGCAAGGGCACGCAACAAAGGTAATCCTCTCCTATAAGATAGGTTTGGTTTAGAGAAATTTATTTTATACGAGTTTGCTTTCGCATGGATCACTTGGAAGGGATCCTATTTTCCGTTGCGCATATGCCATTTGGCATACGAGATTTCCCTACACATAGCATTAAGCCTAAGTTTCGTTTAATTAAATCCTACTTAATTAAATTTTTTTTTCCGCCGTATCTTACATTCTCCTCCACTTAATAAAATTTGCTCTCCAAATTTCGTACTAACATGCAAAAATTACTTCAAGCAAGTTTCCGAAAGGACCACATACATTCCTCAAGTGAATAGATGAGGGTATCGAGCTCGGACAGTATCTTCCAGCTCCCATGTAGCCTCATCATCGATATGATGCTATCATCCAACCTTTACGAGTAGGATGGTTTTGTTCCACAACTGACGCTCTTTGCGACCAAGAATCCGCACTGGAATCTCCTCATAGGTCACATTAGACTAAGGTGGGATTGGTACCTCCTTCAGAATATGATCAGAATGCGACACGTATTTCCTCAGCATAGAAACATGAAATACGTTGTGAACACCTGCAAGTGTCGGAGGTAAAGCCAACCGGTAAGCTACACCCCCAATCCGCTCCAATATCTTAAATGGATCAAAATAGTATGGAGCTAATTTTCCTTTCAACCCAAATCGTTTCACCCCTTTCGTAGGTGAAACACGCAGAAATACCTATTCCCCAACTGAGAATTCCAAAGGCCTTTGCCTTCGGTCTGCGTAACTCTTTTGTCGATTCTGTACCTCTAATAACCATCATCTGATGACGCGCACCAACTCTGCATCATGTTGGATACTCTATGACCCCAGCAATTGCCGCTCCCTGACTTCCTCCCACAACACAGGAGATCTGTAGGGTCTACCGTATAAGGCCTCAAAAGGAGCCATCTGAATGGAGGAGTGATAACTGTTCTTATAGTCAAATTTCACTAAAGGAATGTAATCCTCCCAACTACCTCTGAAATCCATAACGCCAGATCTTAATAGATCCTCTAAAATCTGAATGGTTTGCTCAGACTGGCCATCAGTCCATGGATGAAATACGGTACTGAATTGAAGCTCTTGTTAGTAATATATGAGAGATGTCCTAAGGCAATCGCCTTATGTATGAACCATTTATAAGATAAATGAAGATTCACTATTTAAGTATACATGTTTTCATGTATTTGATTGGATCTTAAACTCATTTACTGAATGTCCACGATACGATTCACAGCATGAGAGAATTTGTGATTGGATCACAACTAGTGAGTATCTCTACATGTGTAATTGTGATGTATCAGAATTATTCCTAGTCGATGAATTGATGGATTTGGACACCATCAATTCTGTCGAGACTAGCACGAGGTATACTCCTTGGTGTAACCAAGCAGTTGATTCTCACTGGCTGGAGACATTGTGATGTCCGAAGTTAATCGTAGATGCTAGTTATGATAACTAGTTCATTGGAGTGACCAACCGTAAGACTTCATATGGTTCTCTGCATATATAGATATGTCAATGAAGTTCTTACTGTAGCTTAAGTGCGATGTTCCTTTGACTTGCGGTATTCAAGTCATCTTGATCATAAAAACTTATGCTTTGACATATTAAGCAAGCATCTCTGAGGAGATGTGGACTCGGGATGATTGGGTATAAGTCGAAGTGATCGAAGGTGTTTGAATAGCCTATAAAGGATTCACCACTCCTTGCGAGGAGATGTATACCCATGGCCTCTCGTCGGATTGTTACTAAAGTCTTTGTCCAAAGCATTACATGTTTAGAGTAAGGTACTCTTCGATACATGTGCAGTAACTAGAATCCGTAGGACGAGAAAATGATACTTGGGCTAGGTGTGACGTAGTCAGCCTAGTGGGGACTGACACTATAGACCATGTCCTGAACCAAGTGGGTATAAGATGAGTGAAGGGAATGGGGCACGATTCATTCGAGCTGCTGAAGGGTTTCAGAAATAGTTCTGGATCAACCGTTGATCTTTTCGGTTAATTGGGGATCATGATGTACTACTAGGTGTCACTCATGATCGTTCTATAATTAATGGTTAATTATAGATGGTCAACATAAACTGAGAACCTATTTGGTAACACGCACAATGAGCGTAATCAGAAGGATTTAAAACGAGCTTGAGAATGAGATTCTCAGACCGAGAGAAACTGGGTTTGGTTGGACCAAACATGGAGCGAGCATGAAATTGTTTCAGTCGCAATAGAAGCGTGGATGGGCCGTGTCTTACGAAGACATGATGGACGAACCAAATTGGTTTGGTTCTAATCCAATGGAGGAGAATAAACCAAAGGGTTTGGTTTGTTTTAAACGAATGAACCAAAGTTGGTTCGGTTCGTTTTAACTTAAAATAAACCATCATGGTTTGGTTTATTTTAACTTATATTAATGGAGCGGGTTAACGGGTCTTATGGTTATGATCCGATAACCATTAAGAGAATTAGTTCTCTATAAAAGAGGGCTTAAGGGTTTGTTAAGCCCTAATCCAAAAACCCTTGACCTAATTGTTGTCGCCCCCCTCCTCTCCTTGGAGAAGTCGGCGCCAACCTCCATTGCCGCCGCCCAACCCCTTGTGCCGCCGTCCAAATTGTTGTCCTCCCCTTGCCGTGATCCTCCGAGGAGCTCCGGTGATCTCCTTTGGGTTCGGTAATAAGGTGAGCTTCCACTTTTCTTTTGGCCGGCCCCTATTCCTCCACCAAAGCTGTCCAGTTTTCTTGACAGCTTGTTTCCTTCTTGTCGGAGCATCGTTTGGACGACGTTTGGAGCTCCGACAGTGCCTAACTTAACGGGGATTCGATCTCCGGTAATCCTCATAGGTGGAGGACGAAGAATTCGTCAAACGGTTGACGAATACCTCTCCGGAGAAGCGAGTTTTTGAGGACTCATTTTGGATCCGAATTTGGATTCGGATCATGATCTTCTCTCGATCACATCGTCTTCAACACGAGGCTAGTAACCCGTACGAAGACGAGGCTCGTGACTTGGTGAAGTCATCCCAAAGATACTCGGCGTGGATACGGATAGAGACGATTCTAGCGAGGATCGTTCCGGTTGATGCCTTTCCCGCTACACATGATACGTAAGGTATACGTAGTTAAATTTCCTTTTATTGCAAAATTTAAATTTACGGTTATGTCTACACATGTTGTACTATGCATTCGTGTGATGTGTGTGTTGTAATAAATGTAGATTTATTATTTTTATTTCTTCCGCTATACACATGTTTACGAAATATGTTCGAACATACACTCGCCGCGGTACCGGAAACCCAACAGCTCTATGCCCATGGCCTGCCGCAAACTCTGTCAAAATTGCGAGGTAAATTGTAGATCTCTATCCGATATGGTACTTAAAAGTACCCCGTGCAATCTGATAACCTCTCAGCAGTACAACTCTGCCAGACGATCCAACAAGTCTATTCCATGCATAGGGAGAAAGTGAGCTGATTTGGTTAGTCGATCCATGATCACCCAAATCGCATCATGTCCTTTATGGATTCTAGGGATATGCTCCCACCTCCATTCCGAAATACATAGTGATATGCTCCCACCTCCATTCCGAAATCGGAATTTCCTGGAGCAATCCAACGGGGTTTCTGTTGTTCAACCTTCACCTGCTGGTATATTAAATATCGAGCAACAAAGTCTGCGATATCTCTCTTCATACCGTTCTACCAGTATAAACATTTCAAATCTCGGTACATCCGAGTACCACCAGGATATATAGTAAATCTCGAATAATGTGCCTCCTGTAGCAACTCTTTTTTAAGTGGATGCGTGTCCAGAACACATATCCATATTAGAGATGGAAAATTATCTTCTCACAAGAGAAGTCCATCTACCATCCAAAATCCACTCCACCACACATTTTGTAAGTGCATGGAAGACTATAGCGACCAATCTCACTTGTTGCAACTATTCGCGTTCCAGCAACTCTATAGTAGCTACACAATAGCTAGCTAAAACTCCATGAGCATTTCTACTCCATACACTACTACACAAGATAATACTGCTAAGTTCATGTCATATGTATGACAGCTTATCTCGCAGTTCCTCAACTGCCATAAGCTTAAGATATGTCTCATTTAACTGCATCAGGATCGCTCCATTCCCTGAAGAGATGCATCTGCGTACAATACCCTTCCATCCACATCGAAAGAATTAACTAACACTGATGCAAACGTCAATCACCATCTAGGTCCTGAAACCTAATTTCACAGGCTTCCAACCGAGTGAATTCCATTACCCTTTTGGTCAAACAAATCTATGGTATAGTAACGCTAAAAGCATCCTATCCACCTTCGTAGGCATAACCAAATCAATACAAGGAAACAACAACTACGGTGGCCAAGTGCGTAACTCTAACTACCACGATCAACAGTGGCCATGTTACGCAACTCCAACAACCACAACCTAATCCAATCGTGTCCCGAATATATGATTTCTCAAATCCATGGATGACTAATTCATTTAAATAGTCTAACAACATAATCAAAACTCATAAAATTCCTACCGAGTATGAAATTGTCGTCTCTACACACCTGCATCCTCTTTACTCTACACTGATGATATATCAATCATCACTACAACAATGATAATTGTATGATATCATGTCACTACAATATCAACACTTCAGTCGTAAATCAACTCTAGAGTATACACAAGTGTCCTTAGCTGATCTAAACAGATCATCTATCCTCAATGAAGAATATTCACTTTCAACAACTATCGCATTCCATCATCGATAATCGATGCATAATCTCAAAGGTCCATCTCTCTTTTAACAAAGAGTTCCGGATCTTCTCAAGTAGAAATACTAGGATAGATAAATATCCCCTCCAACATCTCCTATAATCGCAACTTACGTTCTTCCAATTTCTATAGTGTTTAGCAACACTGATACCAACAAAAATTATCACTTGTATGAAGTATTCAATATCAACACTATCTCAAAAATCACTCTGATCGCCTACTCCACTTGCCTATGCAGCGGCAAGCCTAGGAGTTCATCCAAAATACTCTCGGATTATATGCACATCTGAGAGACATAATCATACCATAATCTCAACAATTTGACTATCCGTAAGGATATGTCTACAGTAAAAGTATGTCTATCAAAGTCTAAGGGCATCCCTTGACTTCTTAATTATTGGTCAACATCTCACCTGATGGTAAAGATACCAACATAATCTGAATATAAAAATCCTTCTCATCCTATCTAAAAATGTTCTAGACATAGATAGTTGTAACCTATCAATATCTTTCGATATGTCAACTTAGAGGGTAAAACTAAAGTAATATCATGAACGATCAGTTATCTGCCGATTCGATCCAAAGGCTCCATGCAGGACTCGGCCTTTCCCCGAAGAGAACAAGATCATATCTAACAGTCCGCGACAAAGCGATCGCATTTCTGCGATGAATGACCCGGGGATTTTCCTAGATCATCTGACCCCATCACTTAACCCTACGAGCTACAACTGTAGAATACCGAATAGATACGACCATCGTCGTATAGTCTCTCCTCTGTACAAAGTCAATCCACATCTAGGGGTGTAGCTTATCGGTTGACTTTACCTTCGACACTTGCGGGTGTTCACAACGTATTTCATGTTTCTATACTGAGGAAATACATGTCACATTCTGATCATGTTCTGAAGGAGGTACCAATCCCACCTCAGTCTAATATGACCTATGAGGAGATTCTAGTGCGGATTCTTGGTCGTAAAGAGCGTCAGTTGCGGAACAAAATCATCTACCTCGTAAAGGTTGGATGACAGCATCATATCGATGAGGAGGCTATGTGGGAGCTGGAAGATACTCAACTCTCGCATCTTTATTCCTCACCGCAGCTGACCTCTCCCTCTCGTTCTTTCTCCTAGCGACGAGCGGCGGTGACCAATCTTGGCGGAGCCCAAGGATGAGTCGATGGTGAGCACGCGTGGCTGGGAGCTTGAAATCGGCGGTGTCCAGTTGGCATCTGCCCATGCGATCGCTGCCGGAGCAAGCTTAGGAACCGGTGGTGCTAGGGCAACGACAAGTTTGTCAGCAAACGGAGTCAATTTGAGTAGCCAGCAGAGCCGCCGGAATTGGGGGGGGGGATTTCGCTGACGACTATCGCGGTAACAAGGTAAGGGGCCGACCTTCTCCTTGATTCTGGACGAGATCTATACCAAGCCATGGATTTCTCATTCTGAGCTTGATTAGTCGATGTGGGCAGGGATCCGAAGTCGGTGAGCAGAGGAGAGGAGGAAGGAGTACCGTCGATGGAGTTGTTAGGGTTGGTAAGCATGATTCATCTCTTTCATTCCTTTGCAGTTGTTAATTTGGATCAATTGTGAAGATCTGTTGGTAAATGGCTTGGTTGTGGCTGAATGATAAGGTAAGCAGCATTTACGGCATTGATTTAGGTGATGTCTAGCTTTTCTGCTAATGTTTCAGTTGATCTGGATTGGTTTAAGACCGGCTGGGAATGAGAGGAGCAAGAATTGGTAAGCTCATATTCCAAAAAATTGTAGTATATGGTTGTTTATGTAGCTAATTTGATATTTGTTCAACGAATGATGGTGAATAGGGAGACATTGATTTAGAGGGAGTTGTGGAAGCTGAACGTTTAAGTGAGTTTGCAAATGTATTTGGATTGCTTATTGTAAACGGATAAAAAGGCTTGGGTCCAAAACCGTTATGGACGATTGAAACAAGAATAGGTAAGCTTTGATATAGTGGTGTTAATTATAGATTTACATATAGTATTTTTGGCCTTGGATCAAGAGGTTGTGCAAGTGAATTTAAGCTAGATAAGTCCATATTTAGATGTTTATGGATGCATACTATGGTTACTATTGATTTGGTAATTAATGAATGATATGAGATTGTACGACTGTGGGATTTAGTTGATCAAGTGGGGATTAAGATTGGATTAGATTCTTATTCCTACAATTTGATTATGCTAGCATGTGGTGATATTGGATTCTACCGTTTCAGATATTTGATTCGAGGTAGAGATCTTGGATGCGAAGACCATTAACACGAGCTTCTTAGTAGGTGGGTAATTTCCTACCCTGTTCACGTAGTTGTTGTTGCATACAGGTTTAGATATATTATCATATTACCTTGACTCCACTCTTATTTACTCTTATGCTTGATACTTTATCTTTGGCCTATTATGCTCTATTACTGTTATCATATTTCACTTCATTATGATTAGGAGTTATAGATGTGATGTAAGTGAACCTAGAATTGCTTAGTTAAGTGTAAATAGTGAAGTACGGATGACAACCTGATTATAAATTGGAGAAAAGGTCATCCGTGGGTAGGTAATGTCCTGAATGTTGGATTGATTCCAATACCCTTATGTTGCATGTTTACCACCAATCATGTGTTGTGTAAATGGTGAGGTGAATTACAGTTAGTGTGTCGCTACGGACCAATGGTCATAGCTTGTTATGATCAGTTGAGTATGGCTCTCTATATTATAGAGAGTCCGTCGATCAGTTGAGTACGACTCTATAGGATAGAGAGTTCGTCGATTAGTTGAGTACGACTCTCTACATGATAGAGAGTGCGTCGATCAGTTGAGTATGACTCTCTACAGGATAGAGAGTCCGTCAATCAGTTGAGTACGACTCTCTACAGGATAGAAAGTGCATCGATCAGTTGAGTATGACTCTCTACAGGATAGAGAGTGCGTTGATTGGATTGGTATAACTCTCTGTAGAATAGAGAGTTTGTGGTGGATGTCTATATGTGTGACTATGCATTCATGTCATTTGCATGCATGCTGGCGACGTGATCTCCCTTATGGTTGAGAGGGTCAGTCATCATGCTATTAGTGCCTATAAGATTCACATATCTCCACAATGGTATGATATTGTCCACTTTGGGCCTAAGCTCTCATGGTTTTATTTTTGGGCTTTTCCCAAAAGGCCTCATAACAATGGAGATATCTTTTCATCTTATAAGCACATGGTCTTTTCCATGTCTTACCAATGTGGGACTTTGATTGTATTCCCAATACTCCAACAATCCCCCCCTCAAACGAAGGACTACATTGACCCTCCCTCAAGCCTATCTGTCCTCGAAGGACTTCCTCTGCTTGATGTCCGATCCTCAACCCACCAGGACTTCCTGCCAACTGTCTGGTCCTCCAGACCCAGCTGGACTTCCTGCTAGTTGTCCAACCCTTCTGGTCCAACTGGACTTTCTGCCAGTTGTTTGGTCCTTCCGACCCAACTGGACTTCCTACCTGATGTCTGGTTCTCTTGATCCAGACATGGGAGCTCAACTTCCTTCGTTCAAGGTTCATGGCTTGACATGGACCATGGCTCTGATATCAATTGTTAGTACCTATAAGATTCACATATCTCCACAATGGTATGATATTGTCCACTTTGAGCCTGAGCCCTCATGGTTTTATTTTTGGGTTTTACCCAAAAGGCCTCATAACAATGGAGATATCTTTTCATCTTATAAGCACATGATCTTTTTCATGTCTTACCAATGTGGGACTTTGATTGTATTCCCAATACTCCAACACCTGCCTCCATGGTTACTCATAGGAGGAGTAACCGGTGTGAGGGCGGAGCATTGTGGTGCCGCACTCTACCACTATAGATGGTGGTAGTTAGATTTGCATGTCGTAGTCCTGCGTGTGTGGTACTCGACCACTCATGGGTAGTGATTGTCGGAGTGGCCAACAGCAGGGACCCCGTCGAGTAGCTTGCTCTTTACGCTTATATGCTTATCGATCATACTGCCCACTCGGCGAATCGAGAGTAGTGGTTGGTGTTGAGTTGGGACAATTATCATGTCAAGCCACCGAGGCCACATCGGGGTCGTGGTAGCTTTAGGGTGAGCCGGCATGACCATGCATGCTGCATTGCCGTGACTTATGGCATTTTTGCATATTGTCATATATATGCATGTATATATACATATGGATATTGCCCAAGTAACATGTAGCCGACTTCGTGATGGACTTGGAGCATCGCTGGCTGTCATCGTCTCATCTCGTCTCCGAGGGTCCCAGCATGGATTTATATTTTCTTTTGATTTCGGATGTTCCTTATTTCGATCAAGATTTATGTTTTAGACTTGTTATGTGATGTACACACTTGTGGATTCGGGTTTGCCGTGGTGTCAGTCATACCGATACGCACTGTGTGTAGTTTGTGATGTAGTTGTATTATGTTTCTGCTGTGTTTTGATGTAGTTATGTTTATTGTATTGTTATTGTGGGCCCAAGGGCCTTGTATAAACTGGATATGTTGCCACGTACAGGGGAGATGTCGTCCGTTTGATTTTCGGCTCGGCATTCTCTCGGGACGTGACAACTTTTTTGGATTCCGACATGCTAAACCTCTTTAGCACTCGGTCTATATATGTAGACTGCGAAAGACCAAGCAATTGTTTCAATCTATCTCTATAGATCTTAATCCCGAGGATGTAGGTCGCTTTTCTTAGGTCTTTCATGGAAAATGTTTTGGATAACCGAAGTTTGACTAACTGTGAGATAGATATATCGTTTCCTATAAGTTATATATCATCGACATACAACACTAAGAACACGACTGCACTCCCACTAACCTTCTTGTACACACAGGGTTTGTCTGGATTTTACGAGAAATCAAACCTTTTGATTGTCTCATCAAAACGGATATTCCATCTCCTAGATGCTTGCTTCAGTCCATAAATGGACCGTCGAAGCTTGCATAACTTAGTTTTATCAACCGATGTGAATCCCTCATGTTGTATCATATACACGTCCTCGAGGAGGTTTCCATTAAGGAAAGTCGTTTTCACATCCATCTGCCATATCTTATAGTCATAATGAGCCGCTATGGCTAGGAGCATCAGAATGGATTTAAGCATAGCTACTGGTGAATAGGTCTCGTCATAATCAACACCTTGCTTTTGACAATAGCCTTTTTCCACTAATCTAGCCTTAAAGGTAATTACATTACCATTCATGTCGGTCTTCTTCTTGAAAACCCTCTTGTACCCTATAGGCTTAATGCCTTCAGGTGGGTCCATCAAATTCCAAACTTGATTTTCATACATGGAATCCATTTCCGACTTCATGGCTTCAAGCCATTTGTCCCTTTCTGAACTTTTCAAAACTTCTTCATAATTGGTAGGCTCCTCATCGTCAATGAGTAATTAACACATCGTTCGATTCACTTACAACAAATTCATATCTCTCGGGAATGTTGTGTGTCCTACCAGATCTACAAAGATGTGGTGTCACAATAGGTTCAGCCAATGTCTCATCACTATGAGTTATCGGTTGAGTTGCTTGATCAGGTATCTCCTCAATATCTACTGGAGTCTCTTGAACCTCCTCAAGTTCAACGATGCTCCCACTATTTTCTTACAAGAGAAATTTTTTCTCTAGAAACACAGCATGCCTTGAAACAAACATTTTTTGTTCCACAGGATGATAGAATTGGTAACCCCTCATTTCCTTAGGGTATCCAATAAATAGACATTTATTGGACTTAACATTCAGTTTATCTGATACAGTCCGCTTCACATAAGCAGGACAATCTCATATCTTCAAGTAAGATAAATGAGTTTCTTACTATTCCATATCTTATATGGAGTAGTAGAGACTACCTTGGTCGAAACTCTGTTTAGCAAGTAAACAACAGTCTGAAGTGCATAGCCCTAAAAGGACTTGGGAAGATTCGCAAGATTCATCATTGACCTAACCATGTCCAACAAGGTTCGATTTCGCCTCTCAAATACACCATTCAGCTACGGTGTATACGACGAAGTCTATTGAGACAATATACCATTGTCTCTTAGATAATCTAGAAACTCTTGACTCAAGTATTCACCACCTCGATCCGATCGAAGTATTTTAATACTCTTTCCAAGTTATTTCTCTACTTTATTTCTGAATTCTTTGAATCTTTCAAAGGCTTCAAACTTATGTTTCATCAAGAACACATACTCAAACCATGAGTGATCATTAGTGAAGGTAATGAAGTAGCTATAGCCTCCTAGAGCTTTAGTTGACATAGGTCTGCATACATCAGTATGTATTAGACCAAGCAACTCTCCCACCGGTTCACCTTTTCCAATAAAAGGTAACTTGGTCATCTTGCCCTTTAAGCATGATTCGCATGTATCATATGAATCTAATTCAAACGATTCCAGAATTCTACATCGGTGTAATTTAGACATACATTTCTTGCTCACATGGCCAAGATGACAATGCCACATATAGAAGTCTAATTGATTATCTTTTCAAGCACACTTGTTGCTCGCTTCGATATTGAAAATGTCACTGGATACGCCCAACGTATAAATACCATTGCTTAAAGTTACACTCCCATAAAGAATGTCATTCAAAGTTATGTAACAATAATTGTTACTAAAAGTTAAATGATACTCATTTCTATTTAAATCGGAAATAGAAACAATGTTCTTTATTAACGAAGGTACATAATGGCAATAGTCCAGTTCTAAGACAAGTCCTGTAGGGAGCTTCAACAAATATGTCCCGATGGCGACTGCAACAACCTTTGCTCTATTGCCAACTCGCAAATTTGATTCTCCCTTGACGAGTCTCCTTCTATTCCTTAGCACCTGTATGACACTACATATATATGAGTCACACCCAGTATCCAATACCCAAGTGTCAGAGGAAATAGAATGACAATCAATAACGAAGATACCTGAAGAGGATGAGACATCGAATGCCTTCTTCTTCTTCACGGACTCAAGATAAATCTTGCAGTTTCTTCGCCAATGGTCTTCCTTGCCACAATGATGGTAAGTGCCCTTTCAAACTGGTTCCGTCTTCTTAGCCTTCTTCTTTCCCTTGCGATGTTCCTTTGATTTTCTCTTAGAACCTTTCTTAGAGGAATCAACTAACAGCATTGTCTTCTCCTCATGCTTCACAGAAGGCTCCACAATCTTTAGCATGTTGAGGAGCTCAGGAATCGTGGTTTCAATTTTGTTCATCTGGTAGTTCATCACAAACTGTGAGAAACTCTTGGGCAAACAATGTAGAATCAAGTCAATACTTAATTCATGATCCATCATAAAAATGAGTGTTTCTAAACGCTCGATGTACCCGTTCATCTTTAGTACAAATTGTACTATAGATGAACCTTCTTGCATCTTAGAGGTGAAGAGGAGCTTGGAGACTTCGAACCTTTCGGATCTCGCTTGCTCATCAAACAACTCTTGAAGATGAAAGACTATAGTATTCGCATCCATATGTTCATGCTGCTTCTGAAGCTCGAGTACCATCGCCGCTAGCATGATGCAACTCGCCAGTTTATAATCATTCACATGTTTCTAATAGGCCGACAATTGCTCCGAAGTTGCATCATCTTTAGGGCAAGTGGGAAGAGGCTCTTCGAGGACATACGCAAGCTTTTCCACCTTGAGAACAATTCTCAAGTTTCTAAGTCAGTCCAAGAAGTTTGGCCCAGTCATTTTATTCAAATCCAAAATAGATCGCAAACTCAAAGACGTCATGGTTAAGCGATTAACCGAAAAATACAAATCGAGCATATATGAGAAAATGATTTTAAAATGCATCAACATACATTTATAAATCCCATTCATTTTTCAAAATTAAAAACCTTCAAAATCAATTCAGGAGATCGTAGGTCCATCTCTAAATGGGTTGATATCCAACATAGATAAGAACGACCTTGGAGAGAGTCCAATAAGTCATTCTTAGCTACAATGGTAGGTATCAAGTATACCAATTGCATATCACATATATGCAACTATCACAATGTGTTATCAACTAATTGAATGTTCACACATTCATCGGGTTGTTAACTCATTAACAAGTATTCATCATATGCATAATACCCAACTTCACCTCCCTTCATATTGACCTTGGAGAGAGTTCGACAAATCGATGCTCTAAGTTAAAGCCGACCCATTAATCGCGAAATATTTTTAATATGGTTAGAGCACATTCAACCAATTAGCCAGACTTGGAGAAAGTCCAACAACCCAAACTAACGATTGACCTCTGACACTTACCATATTAGTAATAAACTATTCCAATGGTTTGAACATGTTCAGGTTTGAGCCGGGCTTGGAGAGAGTCCAACAACCCAAACAAAAAATGGAACTCTGGTTCTAACCATATTAATGGAAGGTGTAGGCTTTAATATTGTATAAAGGATTTATGGTCTCATCCTCTTTGCATGCAAATAACTATTATCTACACGGCATCGCACAAATGACATACATCTACATGTCACGACATGCATGACATAATGATATGCATCTAATGCAATTACATGACATACAATTATGCATGTACAAGTAGTTTCCATATTGTCAAAATTAATTTTGGAAATAAAATATGTTTGCGATTTGATTTCCCAATTAAATTAGAAAATAAATTTCCAAATTTAATCACATATTCTATTATGGAAAATATTAATTAAGGAAATTCAAATTTAATTTAAGAAACAAATTTCTAAAATTGTAATTTCCTAATCACATTAGAAAATTTTCAATTTGAATTTCTTTACTAATTAAAATTTCCATAATTATTTCTAAACTTTTCAAAAGTAGAAATTTTCCAAAAATATAATTATGACTATAGCAAAATAATTTTACGATTATGTCGAAACACAGTCGGGCCCTGATACCATTGTTGGGTTTCCCCGACACTGATGTGGATGTGTGTTCGAACATGTTTCATAAACATACACAACGAAAGCAAATAAAACAAGTAATAACTAACTTATTACAACACACATACCACATGCATGCAAGGATACATCAAGTGTAGACATAATTGTTATTTCAAATTTTGCAATAAAGGAAAAACTACTCTAAGTATACCTGACAGATTACGTGAAGCGGGAATGGCATCAACCGAGCAACACTTGCAAGTCTCGCCTCTATCCGTATCCACGTCGAGTATCGTTGGGATAGCTTCACAAAGCTACGAACCACGTCTCCTCACGAGATACTAGTCTCGAATCGAAGATGTTGTGATCGAGAGATGATCACAATCCGAATCAAATTCGGATCCAAAAATCGAGTTCCACGAACTCGCTTCTCGGAAGTGGATTTCGTCAACCAATTGACAAAATCTTGGTCCTCCGCCAAAGGGGATTTTCAGAGATCCAATCCCCAGCAAGTAGGTCACTGTCGGAGTGTAAAACGTCGACCAAACGACCTCTCCATGAAGAGGAGAACAAGTTGACAGCTTGTTGTGGAAGAAAGGGATGGTCGACCAAAGCTTGGTCGGCTGATCCTTGGTCGCCAGCAGCCAAGGGTGGTTATTGTTGGTGCAGTAGGCACCTAAGTCGAACCTGGGTTTTGATTATAGAAAACGATACAAAGTTAAGCTCATGTTGTTATCTCACGAGCTGAATCGAGTGTGCAGAAAATTGCTATAGCTGGAGCTGAAGGCTAGCGACACCTGGAGGAAGCCGCCGTGGTCGGGTGACACTCAAGTGACTTCGGAGGGAGCCGAAGGAATTGAGTGGAAGGCCGGAAGCAAAAGCAACACGTAAGTATCGAGGTAAGCTCGTGTGTGCGAGTGTAAGTAAGGTCGTACCCTCATTACGGGGAAAGACTTAAGCGTAGATCAGACCCAAGACATCTCATAGGTGATCTAGGTCGAGATCGGACGGTCGACGACCGTCGAAATAATGTTTTCTTTAAGCTAACATTGCCTTGCAGCCAGCATCAGTCGACTGCCAACCTAAAGGACTCGACTGCCGTCCATCAGTCGGGTGACTACGGCTAGCACTCGACTGATGCTGCCAGCAGTCGACTGGTGATGGCCATCAGTCGACTGTCGGTCAAAGGATCAGCCTCGAGGAGTCAAGGTTTATCACCAAGTTTCAAGGGGAGTTGTGCTCAAATTTGATTGGCTAGGGTTCCTCTCGAAAAGGGGCTCAAAGGCTATAAAAGGAGGGTCAAACCTAGGGTTTCATCAACAATTCTAAGTGCTAAAAAGCCTCCGTTACATCGCAACTCTCCGACGACTCTACAACAACGAAGTGCTGCCAACAACCCTAGCTTAAAGTTTCTTTTGTTTAGTTGTTGGTATAATCTTAATTTGTTATTGCTTTCAATATTGCAATTCCTTTCAATCGAGGTTTTTCGTTGCATTTTACTTTAATAGAAGAGAGGGTTTGTCTCTCTATCTTTTTGCTTCGAAGGCTTTTGTAATCGTAAAACTCCTACCTCCAACGAGGAGGAGTGTTTTAGTGAATTGCCCTCCGTACACGGTCTAGGACCGTTAGGGCATTGGAGTAGTAGCCGAAGGCTACGAACCAAGTAAAAAAATTATTTGTCTCATTTAGGTTTTATTTACATTTCTGCTGCGTTTAATTGTCCATTGAACGTTTTTAAAAGAAAAGTTTTTATCGCTATTCACCCCCCTCTAGCGATCCACTTCGATCCAACAATTGGTATCAGAGCCGGGGGTTGCTAAGATTTGGTGAAACCACCAATCTAGCCATTTTTACAGATTTATTGTTCTTTTAATTCTGTTTATTTCTATTTATTTCGCTTTGTTAAGTTTTCTCCCGCACTACTAATCCAAGACGCGAGTCTTGGTACTCTTCTTTGTGTTTTTGTCGTTGCTAGTTTCTTCGTCTTCGTCTCCTTGTGTCTTTTTTTCTAATGGCCCATCTCGAGGGTTTTAGCACTGTCCGACCTCCGTTTTACAACGGAGATGACTTCCGTTATTGGAAGGGTCGGATGGAATGCTTTCTCAAAACTCAAATCGAGATGTGGATCATAATCCAAATGGGTTTCACACTTCCGACTAATGAAGTGGGTGACTCCTTGGATTATGATCAATGGACCATTGCGACAAAACGACAAGTCGAAGCCGACGCCAAGGCAACACAAATCCTCCAATGCGGCCTATCCAAGGAGGAGCTAAATCGCGTCGGCCCCTTCATAAGCACAAAGGATCTTTGGACAAAACTAATCGAGTTACACGAAGGATCGGATCAAGCTAAGGTTTGCAAACGCGATTTGTTGTTCAATAAATTGTACACACTAAAAATGTAGGAACACGAGTCCGCGACGCAACTCCACGCCCGTGTCCAAGACATAGTCAACAACCTACACGCAATCGGGCAAAAGGTCGAAAACCGCGACCTTATAAGGTATGTTCTAAACTCGTTTCCGAGGACTACCTTGTGGGCATCCATGGTCGATGCCTACAAGGTCTCCAAGGATCTTTCTAAAATTAGGTTAGATGAACTCTTTTCCGATTTTGAATTACATGAGCAGTCTAACTCGGAACCCGAGAAGGGTATAGCCTTGTTTGCAGGTTCAAAGAAGAAAATCGCAAGCAAGCCACCACCAACCGAGGAGGAAGACGAGTCCGAAGAAGAAGTTGACCTGAATTGATAACTAATGAACCTAGCTCGAAGGATAGCCAAGGGACGAAAGCGAACCACGACTCGACCCAACCAAGGTAAGCCTAAAAGTTCTAATATTAGGTGTTATGAGTGTAACAAGTTTGGACATATCAAGTCCGAGTGCCCCAAGCTCAACCACCGAGCACCTAAGCACAAGAAGGCCCTCAACGCGACATGGGAAGAAGCGCTATCCAAGAAGACGAAGACCACGCCTTCATGGCAAATCAATTGAGTCGACACCGAGACCGAACTCAACTTGAGTCGAACTCGAGGATGACTCGACCACGGTTACCTTCAAGTCAAGCCACTGATACGCATCCGCTCAAAAGATACCCTTAAAGTAAGTCGAACTTTATTTAATACTTTACAAAATATGGTTAGGTTTTTGTCTAGGAAATTAGTTAAATCCGAGTCCAAGGTCGAGACTCGTCGAGGAGGTCAAACTCCTCAAACACAAGGTCTCTAACCTCTTCGACTAGTCGAGTTCAAGAGAAGGACTCAACTCGGGTTGAAAACTCGGTTGAGAACTCACTCTGAAAAGTCAAGTCAAGATCTTAGGAACACGTTGAAAGGTTCACTTCGGGATCCAAAGGACTTGACCTCCTACTTGGATCTCAAAGGGTCGTGGTACAACAAGGTCGACTAGGGTTTAACTCAAACACTAATAGGTGATATGTCGATTGTAAGTCGACATAGGAAACATGTCCAAGCATGGGTCCCTAAGAACCTTTTGATTTCAACTCTAGGATCCAACCCGCATCGGATTCCCATGACCAAATCCACTATGTGGATAAACCGAACCGATTTAACTGCCTAGGGGGAGCCAAGACAAAACATGTTTGTGCTTTAACTTAGAAATTGCATGTTTTAACTTAGAAAGTTTGTGCTTTAACTTAGAAATTGCATGCTTTAACTTAGAAAGTTTGTGCTTTAAAACTTGTGAACTCACTTAGAACATGAACATAACTAACTAAAATTCTTCAAAAGATTGAGCCTCGGGAGCCTCTTTTCAAAACATAACCAACTAAAATTCTTCGAAAAGATTGAGCCTCGGGGAGCCTCTTTTCAAAAATAACCAGTTAGACTAGGAAATAATCTTAGGTGAGTCAAGTCATCATTTTCTTGAACATGGCTTTGTCTAAGGAAGTGGTCGATGATCCGATAAAAGAAGGCCCTGGCTCGCCACGACCTGGAAGCCATGATCTTGAAAAGGTAAACTTGACAAGCCTAGGGTCAAATCCAAATCTAACATAAAATTACTTGAACCTAAATCCACTTAATCAACTTAATTGGAAGTCATCTCACAAAAACCACATAAGTATAACATACTTGATCATATAGACACAAGTGAGATGACCTAGGTTTAACAACTTACAACCAATTCTTTTAAAAAAAAAAATTATCTAACATCCAATCCAACCACCTTGTGTGTAGGATCAATGGATGTTGGATAGCGGTTGCTCCCGACACATGACCGGGGATCAACTCAAATTCACGAAGCTTCGATTCAAACGACAAGGATCGGTAGCCTTTGGGAATAACGGCAAGCTCAAAATCATCGGATCAGGTGATATCGAGCTTAACTCGAATTTTGTTATTAAAAAAATATTACTTGTAGAGAATTTTGAATATAACCTGCTTAGCGTAAGCCAATTATGTGACAATAACTATAAGGTCGTATTTTTAGAAAATGAATGTGTAATTAAAACAAATAAAACAGCTAAAACAATACTCAAAGGAACTAGGACAAATAACATTTATACAATTAACTTAATCAATTCCTCAGCCAAATGTCTTATGACACAGGAAGAGGAATCATGGTTGTGGCACCGACGACTGCATCACAGACCCAAGACTCATCCACAAGATGAGTCAGAGTGGCTTAGTCAGAGGCTTACCTAACCTCAACAACTTGGTTAATAAAATCTGTAATGCTTGTCAACAAGGAAAACAACATAGGACACAACACAAGTTAACTAACCAAGAACGAACCTCAAGTGTACTTGAGCTCCTGCATATGGATCTATTCGATTCACATGGAGCCAAGTCACTCAATAGAAGTCAATATTGCTTAGTCATAATTGACGACTACTCCAGGTTTACCTGGGTTAGGTTCATCAAACATAAAAATGATACCCTAGATCAATTAATCAATCTATTCAAATTAATCGAGAATCAAAAAGACCTTAAGGTTAAAAGACTTAGAAGCGATCATGGTGGTGAATTCGAAAATCAAAGGTTCACCGACTTCTATAACCTAAACGGAAACCACCATGAATTCTCTTGCCCTAGGACCCCTCAGCAAAATGGCCTAGTGGAGCGGAAAAACCGAACTCTACAAGAAGTCGTTAGGACCATGTTGAACGAATACGACCTACCTGATAGGTTTTGGGCAGAAGCCGTGAGTACGGCATGCTATGTCCAAAATAGGATCCTTATGGTAAAAAGGCACCTTAAGACCTCATACGAGATCTATCACGATAAAATACCTAACATCAAGTACTTTAGGGTATTTGGGTGTAAGGTACATATCCTAAACACTAAGGATTACCTAGGGAAATTTACATCCAAAACCACGACCGGAATCTTTCTAGGATACTCGACTACAAGTCGAGCTTATAGAGTATATAACCACGACACCCTTAGAGTCGAGGAGACTATCAATGTAGTATTTGATGAAGTACCCGAACTTACAAAACCCTTAATGACCCCAAGTGTTGAGCCCACTGATACCAAACTCGTCTCCGACCCTGAGATCGAGTCTAATCCACATCAACCAACTCCTCTTGTTGACCAAGTGACAAGTGATCCGAGTCAAACTAGTGTTCAACCAAGTCACCCCATTGATCAAGCATTATGTGACACAAACCCAACCCAATCTAGGATTCAAACTAACCACCCTATCGATCAAGTGATATGAGATCCTAATCTAGGAGTTCGAACTAGAGCATCCTATAGGAACCTTAGTCAAATTTCCTTAATTTCAAAGATAGAACCCAAATCAATTGAACAAGCTCTTCTTGATCCCGATTGGATTATTGCAATGCAAGAAGAGCTAGTTCAATTTACTAGGAATGAAGTGTGGGAATTAGTACCACCACCTAAAGACAAAACGATAATTGGAACAAGGTGGGTGTTTCGAAATAAGCTTGATGATAAAGGTGAAGTAGTTAGAAACAAGGCTAGGTTAGTCGCCAAAGGGTTTAGTCAAGTCGAAGGCTTAGATTACGACGAAACCTATGCCCCAGTAGCTAGACTCGAATCCATTCGAATGTTGCTAGCTTATGCCGCACATCGAGGATTTAAGCTGTTTCAAATGGATGTTAAGTCGGCATTCCTAAATGGATACATTAAAGAAGAAGTTTATGTTAGCCAACCCCGGATTCAAAAATCTAGATAAACCCGACCATGTTCTAAAACTTAAGAAAGCTCTCTATGGACTTAAACAAGCTCCTCGAGCTTGGTACGAGAGACTTTCAATCCATCTTAAGTCAAAAGGGTTTAACCAAGGCTTAGTTGACCCAACTCTCTTCGTAAAAACCTTAGGTAAAGAAATATTCATAGCTCAAATTTACGTAGACGATATAATTTTTGGGACCTCTAACTCAGCCTTACTAAATGAGTTCATTTCACTCATGGAAAGTGAGTTCGAAATGAACTTGGTAGGCGAGTTAAGTTTCTTTTTAGGTCTACAAATTAAACAAACTAAGGATGGTATATACCTATATCAACAAAAATACACTAAGGAGTTAATTAAAAGATTTGGAATGCAAGACGCTAAGATAATAAACACCCCAATGGCGGTTAATGTTAACATAGGAGAAGACCTAGAAAGTAAGTCCATTGACTTAAAGTACTATAGGAGTGCGATAGGAAGTCTCCTATACTTAACTGCGAGCTAACCCGACATCCTATTCGCAGTAAGTATGTGCGCCAGGTTTCAAACCTGTGCTAAGGAGTCTCACCTAACCCTAGTTAAGCGTATCCTTAGATATCTTAAGGGTACACTTAATGTTGGTATTTGGTACCCTAGATCTACGGAGTTCGAACTAATCGGCTACTCCGATTCGGATTATGCCGGTAGTAAACTCGATAGAAAGAGCACGAGTGGTTGTTGTCAACTACTCGGCTCGAGTCTAGTAAGTTGGTGCAGTAGGAAGCAACATTGTGTTACCTTATCTACCACCGAAGTCGAATACGTTGCGATGGGTGAGTGTGTAACTCAGCTTCTTTAGATGAAGCACACTCTCCGAGACTTTAGGTTGGACTTCACCAAAACTAAAATTTTTGTAGACAACATAAGTTCGATAAATCTAACTAAGAACCCTATATGTCATTCAAGGACAAAGCATATAGAGATAAAACACCATTTCATTCGAGAACATGTAGCCAACGGCTCCATACACCTCGAATATGTTGACTCGAAGTCTAACCTAGTAGACCTATTCACTAAACCACTACCCGAAGCTGAATTTAGTCTCTTGAGATGAAAATTGGGCATGTGCGTAGTAGAATAGGAACTTGCAAATTATATTTTCTTACTACTATTTCTTAATTTTCATGGAACTAGCATAGGACATACCTTAGATATCATGCACCTATAGATTTAAGGAGTCAGTACATCTCACAACACATAGGACCAATGTGTTTGTGTACTTAGCCACGTAGATGGGCGTGAGATGTTAGGACCCTACTCCTAGTTCCAGATGTAGAGCTAGTGCATCGCTATGAACCACGGAGTATAATCATACATACTAACCGACTCTGACCAGGACTGGTTGATCTTTCATATCAATCAAGCCAAATATGAGTCGAACATTTTATAGATGAACTTATTTTCAGTATATTATTTTCAAAATAATGTGGAATATGCTTGGACTTTAAAAGTAAAACTTTTTTTCACACACTCTCACTCTTTTCGATGTATGGCAAAAGGGGGAGAAAAAAGCCAAAGTTAAGGGATCAATATTTTTTCTTGCCAAGACTTACAAACTTTAGTTAACTTGTTAACAGAAAGTAATTTACTTAAACTTTAAGTTAACTTGATAACAAAATGGAAGTAAAGGCCAAGGTTAAGAAATCAATTTTTTTGATTTCTTAACTTAAAACTAATTTTAAATACTATATTAAGTAATTTTTTAATTCTTTTTTAGTAGCAACGTCAAGGGGAGAGTTAAAACTCTTTCTCAAGTACTCACCCTCACCAAGGGGAGGATTCTCAAGGGGGAGCACTTGAAAAAGAGTTTTTATACTCCTGTTCATTCATGCTCTTAACACTCCTGCTCATTCATGCATATCTTTTCTTAATGCACTTAACTTTGTATGTGGGTTTGCCATAAATCAAAAAGGGGGAGATTGTTGGTGCAGTAGGCACCTAAGTCGAACCTGAGTTTTGATTATAGCAAACGATACAAAGTTAAGCTCATGTTGTTATCTCACGAGCTGAATCGAGTGTGCGTAAAATTGCTATAGCCGAGTCAAGGCTAGCGACACCCGGAGGAAGCCGCGTGGTGGGCGATTTCAAGTGACTTCTGAGGGAGCCAAGGAATTGAGTGGAAGGCCTAAGCAAAGCAACACGTAAGTATCGAGGTAAGCTCGTGTGCGAGTGTAAGTAAGGTCGCACCTCGCTACGGGAAAGACTTGCGAGATCCGACCCAAGACATCTCATAGGTGGTCTAGGTCGAGATCGGACGGTCGACGACGTCAAATAATGTTTTCTTTGCTTAACATTGTCTTGCAAACAAGATCACGACCGCCAACCTAAAGGACTCGACCGCGCCCATCACGGGTGATTACGGCTAGCACTGATCGATAGCCGCCAGAATGATCGGGTGATGGCCATCAGTCGACTGCTGGTCAAAGGATCAGCCTCGAGGAGTCAAGGTTTATCACCAAGTTTCAAGGGGAGTTGTGCTCAAATTTGATTGGCTAGGGTTCCTCTCGAAAAGGGGCTCAAAGGCTATAAAAGGAGGGCCAAACCTAGGGTTTCATCAACAATTCTAAGTGCTAAAAAGCCTCCGTTACGCCGCAACTCTCCGACGACTCTACAACAACGAAGTGCTGCCAACAACCCTAGCTTAAAGTTTCTTTTGTTTAGTTGTTGGTATAATCTTAATTTGTTATTGCTTTCAATATTGCAATTCCTTTCAATCGAGGTTTTTCGTTGCATTTTACTTTAATAGAAGAGAGGGTTTGTCTCTCTATCTTTTTGCTTCGAAGGCTTTTGTAATCGTAAAACTCCTACCTCCAACGAGGAGGAGTGTTTTAGTGAATTGCCCTCCGTACACGGTCTAGGACCGTTAGGGCCTTGGAGTAGTAGCCGAAGGCTACGAACCAAGTAAAAAAATTATTTGTCTCATTTAGGTTTTATTTACATTTCCACTGCGTTTAATTGTCCATCGAACGTTTTTAAAAGAAAAGTTTTTATCGCTATTCACCCCCCTCTAGCGATCCGCTTCGATCCAACAGTTAGTCGGCGGCTGAGAGTGACCCGAGGACTATCGACGGCTGGTGGTTGGCCGGCGGCAAGGAGGCGCCAGCAGCAAGGTTGGGCGGCTCCTTGGCATGGGCGGCAAGAGCAAGGAGGAGAAGAGGGAAAAACAGATAGGGTTTAACAAACCTAGAACCAATTCTCTAAAAACAAAAACCCTTAAGCCGTGTTTTTATAGAGAATATATCTCTTATCCTTTAATAGACTTTTTCTCAAGACTTTTTCTCTAAAATCTTTTCTTAAGAAACCTTTTCTTAAAGGGTTATTGGTTCACTACCAAAACCCATTAACCCTCTCCATTAACTTAAGTTAAAATAAACAAAACCACGTTGGTCTATTTTAAGTTAAAACGAACCGAACCAATTTTGGTTCATTCGTTTAAAACAAACCAAACCCCTTTGGTTTATTTTCCAATATTGGATTAGAACCAAACTTATTTGGTTCATCCATCATGTCTTCATAAGACTCGACTCATCCATGCTTCCGTTGCGACTGAAACAATTTCATGCTCGCTCCTTGTTTGGTCAAACCAAACCAATTCTCTTTCAATCTGAGAATCCTATTCTCAAGCTCATTTTAAATCCTTTGGATTACGCTCATTGTGAGTGTGACCAAATAGGTTTCCGATTTATGTTGGTCATCTATAATTAACCATTAATTATAAAACAATCATGAGTGACACTTAGCAGTACATCATGATCCCCAATTAATCGAAAAATCAATAGTTGATCCTAGAACGCTTCTGAAACCCTTCAGAAGCTACAGTAAATCATGCTCCGTTCCCTTCACTCATCTTATACCCACTTGGTTCAGGACATGGTCTACCGTGTCAGTCCCCACTATGCTGACTACGTCACACCTAGCCCAAGTATTACTTCCTCTTCCTACGGATTCTAGTTACTGAACATGTATCCAAGAGTACCATACTCTAAACATGTAATGCTTTGGCCAACAACTTTAGTAACAATCCGACGAGATGCCATAGGGTATACATCTCCTCGCAAGGAGTGGTGAATCCTCTGTAGGCTATTCAAACACCTTCGGGCACTTCGACTTATACCCAATCATCCCGGGTCCACATCTCCTCGGAGATGTTTGCTTAAGATGTTAAAGCATAAGTCTACATGACCAAGATGACTTGAATACCGCAAGTCGAAGGAACA
This sequence comes from Wurfbainia villosa, assembly GCA_025175895.1. Classification (NCBI taxonomy): domain Eukaryota; kingdom Viridiplantae; phylum Streptophyta; class Magnoliopsida; order Zingiberales; family Zingiberaceae; genus Wurfbainia; species Wurfbainia villosa. The sequence goes on from CM045997.1 coordinate 61,009,212, forward strand.
TCGCACTTAAGCTGCAGTAAGAACTTCATTGACATATCCATATATGCAGAGAACCATATGAAGTCTTACAGCTAGTCACTCCAATGAACTAATTACTATAACTAGCATCCACGATTAACTCTGGACATCCCAATGTTTCCAGCCAGTGAGAACAGTTGCTTGGATAAATCAAAGAGTATAACTCGTGCTAGTCTCAACATAATTGATGGTGTCCGAATACATCAATTCGTCGACTAAGAATAATTCCAATACATCACAATTACACATGTAGAGATACTCACTAGTTATAATCTAATCACAAATTCTCTCATACTGTGAATCGTATTGCGGACATTTTGTAAATGAGTTTAAGATCCAATCAAATACATGAAAATATGTATACTCAAATAGTGAATCTTCATTTATCAAATAAATGGTACAACCATAAGGCGATTACCTTAGGACATCTCTCATATATCACTAACAAAGATGTGGTAAATTCTGGTGTTTAGGGACTGGAAGGAGGTATAATTTTTTGATGTCTAGTAGGAAACAAGGAGGATAAAGGAAGATCATCCGTGGAGGAGGAGGGGGAAGGTGAAGAAGAAAGATAGATGGGTTCTCTAAGGGTATCAGAAGGTGGGTTGTGAATAGGAGAATCAGATGGGGGAAGAGATTCTGAAGGAGGAATTGAGGAAGAAGGTTCTGATGTAGATGCGGCAACTAAAAAAGGGAAGAGATTGGGGATAGGTTCTGATTGAGGAGGAAGAAGGGGGGGGGCATTAACAAAGGTAAGGGGAGGTTGGTCTGGCTCAGAAAGTATGATGATGGGGACTTGTGGGATTTCAAGGGGGACCTGTGATAAAGAAGTGTATATGATTTGGTTAGGAATTCTATCAAGAAATTCAGTATAATCAATAAAGGATGAGTAAGGATTATTTACTGAGGTAGATGGCTCAGGGACGGTGGAAGAGGTAGTTATTGGATCAGTTCTTTTTCTTTTCCTTTATTGTTTAGCCAAAGTCCTAGCAATGTCTACGCTCATCATGTCCTCTGCAAAATAGAATGTTGCTAAGCATTTTAAAATAAAATTGGTAAATATGCAGATTATGATAATGATATATGCAGTAAAGAAGAAATTGTGATAGTATTAGTTCAGTGTCTGGCACGGGGTGATAGTGTCAGTTCAGTGTTTATGTTGGTCAGATGGTTAATGGTTTGTAGAATCAGACATTAAGGTTATATAAGTTAAGATGCTAGTATATTTTTTGGACATGTGAGATAGAGTTTTAATGTATGTTGCTAGATGGTACAATAAGTAAATAGGATAGGGTGCTAATGAACAGGTTAAAAGATAAGAGGCAGTATTGATATATGTGTAAAAATGGTTATAGTAAAAATTCTTACTAATGGGGTGTGCATCCGGTGATTGTACAGGTGATAGCCCATAATAAGATAGAATGGGTTCTTGTAGAAGTGTGTTGATGCTTAAATATTTATTCTTCAGCTTGCCTTCAATGGTGGTGAAGTCGACGATAGCCTTGGCAATTTTCAGGTCAGGGAGATTTTCGATGACGGTTCTCTAGCGAGAAGAAAATGGAAGGTGGGATACATGGGGATGAAAAAGTAGAGATCTTTCCAGCCCTTATTAGAGGTGGGCATATCAGTCAGGAACTGATAGCCTTGGTAGGCCATAAAATAGAAGATGTCGGAGTTGACCATCTTCAATTGATAAAGGCAGTGGAATATGTGGGGGATTTGTGGGATGTTGAGATGGTAAAAGACGATGATGGTGTCGATAAGTGAGGATAGAATTTGGGGTCAGTTTGTTGATCGAGAGGTCGTAATAGGTAAGGATGTAGAAGAGAGGTTTTGGGAGGGGGAGACGAAGGCCTCCTTCTAGCTGCCCTGTGAAAAGGGTGCTGGTGCCAGGCAGAGGATGTTGGTGCAATCGACCCAGGTTAACTCGAGTTTAACTCGAGCAGTACCCTGATAGTATTTTGATGATAGACAAAACTCATGACATGGGATTTTCATGGGAAAGTCCAACATGGGTTAGCATGGAAAATCCAAGCATGGAGCTTGGTGTGGAAAAGTCTAAAGCATTGCGAAGTCGTGCGCTTGGTGCTTGGTGAGAAATGCATTGCGAAGCCATGCGCTTGGTGCATGTGGGAAGTCTTGAGGACTTGGTAAGTTCACTAGGCTCGGGGTCCTTGAGTCGGTGAAGGATGGCATTGCAAAGTCGTGCGCTTGGTGCATCCAAGGGACTGTCGGACGAGGAGCGAATAGAGTAAGGCCCAAGGGAAGCATACTTCGAGGGCAAGAGACGAGAAGGATGGCGTTGCGAAGCCGTGCGCTTGGCGCATCCGAGGGACGTAGGCCGAGGAAAGAGAGCTTCGGTGGGGAACTCCATGAGGGATGATGTGGACTTGGCCAAGTGGCTAAGACTGAGTGTCGGAGGCTTAAACGTGATGTTTGAGGGTTTACCCGACGGTCGGATGCTCAAATAACTTGGTGTTTGAGGTTTTGCCCGACATCACCGATCGGCATAGATGTCGATCGGCCGACCGCTGGTCGTATGAGTTCGACCGGTTCGATCAATGTTCGTCGACGTGACCGCCATGGGAGGGCAATAATCGTTGACACTATCACGATCGCTAATGGGTAACAATGATCGATCACACCGCGCAGGCATAGAATGGAGTCGAGCTCGCTAGCACTCGACTGATGGAGATCAATCGACTGATGGGTGCCATCAGTCGACTGATGTGTGATCCGTTGGAACTTAACCAACGTGGATCCGCCGCTGAGACAACCACAGGTGACCGATCGATGGTCAGTCGACTAATGGGCACGAAAATAGCTTGATGCAGGTTATAAATGGAGCTCAAGTGGGAGGATTTCGCCAAGGCTTTTGAGGTGACTTTGGAGGGGAATTGCTGTTGCATTCCATACCTTCAAGAGCAAGCAAAAGCAAGCAACAAGAAAGCGATCAAAACAATTGTGTAAAAGTTCTCTTTTGTATTGTCTTTGTATTTCTTGTTGTATTTCATATTACTTGTTGTAATAGCTTGTGAGAGGTTTCTCCACCTCCGACGTGTAGTCGAGAAGGAGTTTAGTTAGTGTTGTGCGCATAACTAGAGCTCGGTGAGCACTCCCGTAGAGTAGGAACCATTCGATTTCGAACCACGTATATGCTTGTGTATTGCTTGTGATTGTTATGTGTTGTTAGTATTATTATTGTTATTGTTATTATGCTGCGATAACAACAATCGTAGACAAGCAACGCAACGAGAATGAGCAAATTCCATCATCCAACAAAAGAGGGCTATTCACCCCCCCCCCTCTAGCCGACCGATCGATCCCCTACAGAGGAAGATGTGGGCATTGGGAGCGATTAGGAATGACGACAATGGTATCCTCAGAGAGGTATTTGGGTTCACGGTGAAAGAAGTAATGGTTGAAGGTCAGTTGGCTTGGTGTGGTCTCGTACCAAGGAGTGGTGGATAAAGATGAGGCCATTGAGAAGAAAGGATTGCAAGAAGGTTGAAGATTTCGGGGGAGGGAGACAGGAGTTGCAATTGAACGGTAAGGTGTTAATGAAGGAAAGGGTCTTTAAAAGGGGTTTTAATGGTTAAGTATGGTTTACGATAAAGGTAAAAAGGAAAGTTAAGGCATTTCTATTAGCTCTAATATTTTCTTGAGAAATTTTTCCTTGCAGGAGTGTTTCAAATTCTTTCTATATTGGTACAAAAATTGGAGATCAAATTTGTGCTCTTTTTAAAGGGGTTAATGGCTTTTATGAGATTTTTTGGAAAGCAGATCTAATATTCTTATGCAGGGTGTAATGATTTTTTCTGAGGCATTTTTTATGCCTAGTGTGTGGTTTGGAAATCAAATTATTATTTTATCAAAAGGGGTTGTCAATAATTCTTAAAGGCATTTGGCACCTAATATAGAGCCTAAGGGTTAATGAAGGTATTCTTGTGGGGGTTGTCAATTTTTCTAAGGGGTTTCAAGCTATCTAATGGTCTGTGGCAGAAGTTATATTATTTTTTCTAAGACATTCTATGCTTTATGCAGAAATGGAAGGGTTTCTTATATTCTTTTATTGAAGGGAATTATAAAATTTTTCTAAGGCGTTATATGCCTGGTATAAAGCATAATTATGTTACATTCTTATACAAAGGATCATTGATATTTTTTTATTTACTCATATTCTCTATGGCAATTATTAATGGCATTCATGCTGAGGGTTATTATGCTTGGTTGGAGTTTCTCCTTTCTTATTTCAAAAGGTATTCTTTCTAAAATATGGCAAGTTTGGTGTTATTTTTTCTAAGTGTTGAAAACTAACTCAGGCTTCGCGCCTATTATAATAGCCTAAGGGCTAGATAAGCCATTTTCCTCCACGGGAAACTATAACGCCTATATATGACATATGTAAGTGTTCTCATAGCTCTCCTATAGAAGCCTAAGGACTAGATAAGCTATTTTCTCCCCACAGGGAACTATAACGCCTCTATATGACATATGTAAGTGTTCTCACGGCTCTCCTATAAAAGCCTAAGGGCTAGATAAGCTATTTTTCCTCACGGAGAATAATAACGCCAGCTATAATGGACAGATAACATGCTAACAAGGCTCAATGCCTCCAATATTTTAAGGCATAAATCCCTCCTATAGTATTTTAAGGCATAAACGCCTCCTCCAGTATTTTAAGGCATAAACACCTCCTACAGTATTTTAAGGCATAAACGCCTCCTACAACATTTTAAGGCATAAACGCCTCATAACAGCATATAAGGTATAAACACCTCATACAATATTTTAGGCATAGACATCCCATATAGTAGTCAAGGTTCAGTGATTCATGCAATGTTCAAGATACAGTATACAAGGATCAATGCCTAGTATGTTAGTATAATAGATGTGGGTATTAGAGGTTGATATCATTGTGTTTGCGCTTTCATGAACACTTGTAAAACTTCATTCGACTTTGCTCTTCAGTTTTACTAAAGAGGGGGAACTTATGATGGGTGTGGGGTCTTTTCCGACTAAGCCATAGAAATTTTTTGGTTGTAAACACTTGTAAAACTTCACTCGATTTCACTTTTCAGTTTTACTAAAGAGGGGGAACTAATGATGGGGGCGAAGTTTTTTCTGATCAGGATTAGGCTTTTCCCGAGTAGTATGTCCATTTCCCAGGCAGTTTGGGTGATTGCCGAGCAGTATATGGAATCCCCGATCTCAGAAAGGAAGAACTGTGCAGCATTGTTCAGCAACTAAGTATGGTATTGGTAGAGTGGTCTATGTGTTTCTCGGGCAGTTAGTGTATTTCCCGAGCAGTGTATGTGATTCCCGATCTCAAAAAAGAAGAGCAGTGCAGAGTTATTTAAGTATCAGCATTGGAAGAGCAGTCTATGTATTTCTCGGTCAGTTAGTGTATTTCCCGAGCAGTGTATGTGACTCTCGATCTCAGAAAGGAAGAGCAGTGCAGAGTTATTTAAGTATTAGCATTGAAAGAGCAGTCAATGTGTTTCCCGGGCAGTTAGTGTATTTCCTGAGCAGTGTATGTGATTCCCGATCTCAGAAAGGAAGAGCAGTGCAGAGTTATTTAAGTATTAGCATTGGCAGAGAAGTCTAGGTGTTTCTCGGGCAGTCAGTGTATTTCTCAAGCGGTATGTATGATTCCCGAGCATGATAGGGGTGAGTGGGGAAATATAGTTTAGTGACTAAGTATAGTGCTAATAGAGCAACCCTTATGAAGTCCTAAACTATTAGGGTATTTCCTGAGCAGTGTATTCATTTCCCAACTAGTATGTTCATTTCCCAAGAAGTATATTCATTTCCCGAGTGGTTTGTTCATTTCCCGAGCCACTTATGGATTTCAAGGTTTCTTTCTTAATATGGCGGAATAAGGAGGAAGGGGGTATGCTGGAGGATGGGAAGTAGTAGGGGGAAGTTAAGAATGGCTAGTTTAATATAATTGCATTTATTTTTGTATTAATATGTGGCAGGGGAATATAAGGAGATAATTTGATTTGAAGCGGGAAAAAATAATTACAAGGACAGCTTGGCAAAGGGCATTGAAGTAAATTCATCTCAAAGAGGAGGCAGTTGATGCATCTATAAAAGGGGCAGAGAAGAACAAAACAGGAGATGATTATTTTTTCGCTATTCGGTACCTCAAAGATCTCCTTCTCACTTCTTCTTCTCCATTTCATTCGTGTTATTATTTTCTTCATACTCTTACTGACTTGAGCATCGGAGCGACAGTTCCGGGAAGTCGGCCCATATCTAACGTTCCTTCTCCAAGTAGCAGATCTAACTCTGCATCCAAGATCCAAGGTGATTCCAGGAGCATATCTCTCTTTGTCTCATTTCTAACCTTCTTTGGTATCAGATCTAGCAATCCACAAGAAGGGGGAGGGAGATCTTAGTAGGCCGAAGAAGTGAACACCACATCCATAATCAAAACTTAGGTTCGATTATCTGGTGCCTCTGTACCAACATGTCAAACTTCCCACTCGAGTTTGTTCAACATTGACCCGGGGTCTATTAGATGTATTTGAACCAAGGGGGAGAATGTAGAATCTCTTTGGGAGATGAGATATTGAAAAATCTTGGTAGGCTTTTTAATGTATGCTAAAGGGGAAGAAGTGAAGTTTAAGTTAGGTAAACCGTCACTATGCTTTGACATTGGAAGAGTTAAGTTGGGTTATTGGTAGCCTAACTTAAAGGTATTATCAAACATCGAAAATGGAGAGATTGTTGGTGCAATGGATGTCTTCACTCTTCCTAGTGATAAGTCTCATATCACTAAATGAGAGACAATCCATAATGAAGGTATCTAAACTCTCATTTCTCCCTCTTTGTAATCAAAATTGCATCCATCATCCCTTGATAGACACACTCCCCCTAAAGGCTTGCTCCCCCTGACCATTGCACTAACAATGTCTTTGGAGATTTCCTAAGCCTATAAGAAACATAAACCATTGAAAATACGGGTAAAAATTCAAATTTGAAATTTAACCTCCCTTAAAAATTCGATACTCCACCCTAAATAACTCTCCTATTCATTTTCAATGATAATTTCACCCTTCCAATGCTTTCCAAAGCATATCCTAGGGTTAGCAGATGTTAGGGTAGTAGAGAAGTGTTGATAAATGACTAAAAATCTCTTATTCAGTCAATATCAGACCCATCAGTCGACTGGTTTCAGCTACCAGTCGACTGAAAACACCTCCAATTGACTGCTCTCTGATAGCAATTGACTGGACTTTGATTTTTCAGAAATCAGAGTTTTCAGTCGAATTTCAAAAAATAATAAGTAATTATACGTATTTTGAAAAATCTTGAAAATTCATACATACATTACTTACATGAAATACAATGTGATGGTGTTCTTTTTTCCGTCACGCTTGGATCTCTCCTCCTCCTTCATTGGTAAGAAGTGAAATATGCAAGATCTGTGAAGATGTTGCTATAGTTCCTGGTCTACAATAGAAATGAGTGCTTAGGGGTGGGTTGGCTTTACCGGCGCAGCCTCTCCGACGGTCAAGTCAGTGTCCATCGAAGAGACAAGAAGAATACAATAAAAGACGAAAGAATAAAGGAAGAAACTTAAGGAAGAAGAAGAGCTATCTCCACGTACCAGATAGAGAAAACATTCGTCCCTCGCTTCCTCATCTCTACTCCTTTATATAGGTGTAGTCACCGCCTTTCTCTCTAGCTTAATTGACTACAATGCCCTTTGAGATATTATGAAATAATTATTATACACAATGAGAAGGAAACTAGTAATCGGGCGATTGAGAAAGTCTAAGTAGTACAAGGTCTGTAATGAGGCAGTCGACTGCCATAATGAGGCAGTTGACTGATACTGAAACAAAAGGTTGGTGCCCAATAAGGAAGAGGGTGGTTGGGAAATACATAAACTGGTCGGAAAATACATACTATGGTCGGGAAATACATAGGCCAGTCAAAAAATATATAGTGCGGTCGGAAAATACATAAGCTAGTTGGGAAATACATAGTGTGGTCAGAAAATACACAGGTCAGTCGGGAAATACATAGTGTGGTCTAAAAATACATAGGTCAGTCGGAAAATACATAGTGTGCTCTGGAAAGACACATGGTACTCTGAAATACATAGGTCAGTCGGGAAATACACAGGGTGCTCGGTGGGAAGGAGGGTGCTCAGCCATCAGGAGGGTGCTCGAGGAATAAGCCTTGTGGTCGGGAATATCTACTAGCACTCCTAGGTACCATCATTAGCCGCCGCCTTCGATTAAAATTGAAGAGCGAAGTCGAATGAAGTTTGACAAGTATAAAAATAGAATTACTTAACTCAACTAGAAAGAAGGTGCTCGACACAAACACCACAATACTGAGCTCTGAGTCAACTACATTTCTCGACTTTACCATGCTCAGGAAAAATTGAAGCAACATCAAATTCTTACTCGACTATAACACTGGACCATACTACGCTCGAAAAACATAAAGGATACTTCGAAAAAATCAAGGCAACTCCGAATTCTGAATCCACTATGATGCTTGGTCACCCTATGCTCGGAAAAAACACATAATGCTCGAGACAAATACAATACTTAATAATACTGAGTTCTGAATCCACCATAATGCTCAGTTACACTAGGCTCGAGATAATACAATATGCTCATCACAATCAGAATACCTGACAACCCTAAGCTTAAATCCAACCATAGGTGCTCAACACTACTATAATCAGTTACAACATAGGATATACAACACTATTGCTCCACCCCATTGAACTCAGAAATAACCATGATGCTCCAGTTTTACTAAACTAACAATCAAATAAGAAGCTCAACCTCATTGCACTCGGAAACAACACACAATGCTCAGTACTGCCAAAATACCTAACAACCCTGAACTTGAATCCACTAAGGTGATTAGCCCTACTACACTCGATAACAACACACCACAAGAAGCCAAAATGCTTAACCTTGAAATCAGAATCAACCAAGATGTCTGGCCTTACTACACTCAAGAGAACACATAATGCCCAGTACAAATATGACACTCAGTAACACTCCGTTCGAAACCAACCAAAGTGTTCTTTTATACTACACTCGGAAATGCTAAGGGTACTCAAGACTACTTTTCTACCACACCATCTCAAGCAACTACTGGAATGCCCCCTTTCACAATGAATACTGACGACCCCAGACCCAGACCCATCATAATACTTGGCGTAAAGTCATTAGGCGTAGGGCCTCAAACTGTCAAATTAGGTGCAGGATCTCAAACTGTCATATTAGGCGTAGGGCCTCAAGCTGTAATATTAGGCGCAAAGCCTCAAGCTATCATATTAGGCAGAATATCTCAAACTGTCATATTAGGCACAGGGCCTCAAGTTGTAATATTAGGGCAAGGCCTCAAGCTGTTATGTTAGCAACTTACTTAGCCATTATAGTTGGTTATTATAGTCCCATGAAGCGGTGTAATTACTTAGCCTTTAAGCTATTATAGTTGGCGCATGGCCAAAGAAAATATACTTAGCTACTATAGCGGACTGTTATAGTCCCATAGGAGGGTGTATTTACTTAGCTCTTAGGCTGTTATAGTTGGCTAAGGACCTAAGAAAATATACTTAGCCACTATAGTAGGTTGTTATAGTCACATAGGAGGGTGTATTTACATAGCCCTTAGGCTGTTATAGTTGGCGCAGAACCAAAGAGAGGGAAACTTGAATACCTGAGTCCCCAAAAGAGTACTGGCCTGCCAGAATAAGAATATAGATATAATCTCATACAAACTTCCTCAAAGATAAACATACACATACTAAGTGATAGAGATGAGCATTCAAACTTCCTCCAGAGATAACCATACATATACTAAATGACAAGATAAGAGAACCATAAATAACATACTGAGTAATAGAGATGTAAGGAAACCTCCACGGGATGGAGGAGCCAAAACTAACAACCATGTACCAAGAACACAAATTGAGCTAAAGAATACCGTTTTCATTCAACTAAAAACAAACACACCATACTATAAATTATAAAAGAATCTAAACTTATCTACAAATGGACATAGAAGACCATCTTGTTCCCTCCACCCGAAATACCAATGAAATTCGAAAGAATGATACTCCATTCCATGACTTTAGAGTACTCCCGGAACTAGGGAAAAACTATGTAAATATCCATTTCTGAGAATACTTCAATTGATAATCACCTCAAAAATACTGAGGGATAATTATATTTTAAACTTAACCAAAGAAGCCCCCATTTATAAACTCAGACCAAGACCTCCCATTCCATTTTCATGCTCCCTGTATATATTTCTAGTTGTTGCTATCATTATTTATAGGGTATTGCACACCTAATGACTTCTATAATTAGGATGTCTGCTTTCCACTACACAGTCAGCTACTATGTAATTGAAGTTAAAGAAACATCATCTACAGATAAATTTCTCAAATGCACCTTTAATGAACCGAACCCCTTTCTCCTTTCTTTCTTTGGTTAAACCAGATGAACTGTATGAGGAATTGAGATATTCAATATAAAAAGACATCATCACACAACTTGCACCTTCTCAATTTGATTCATGCAATACTCTTCATTGTGGCAATTTTATGAATTTAATCTGTGTATTCCTTCTAAGATCACCCATACTGAATTGCAAAACAACCCTTCTCCACTTCCTCAATTTAAGATCGCCACCATGCACAATCACTTCATGAAGTTCTCACAAACAACATCCATTTCAGATAAATCATGGGTCAATCCAACTTTAAGCTACCACTTAGTTTCAGAATTAATTCCAGATTCAACAATAACTTCAAGAGCTAAGAAGAGATTGGAACGGAGCATGTCAATTGGCACACTCGTCTGAATGTTGGCACGAAGCATGAATGTTTAGAACTACGATTTGGGAGCCTAAGAAAAGGTGGAGGATAATAGTTTAGGCCACGCATGCACTTCACTCGCCTAGAGAACTTTATTTATCTCCGATATAAATTGCCAGCACCACCATTTATCTCGGTCAGGTTCCATTTCCATAGTGCTGGAAATTTATATCCCAAGACCACGATGGTGCTGGGATATAAATTCCCAGCACCACCATTTATCTCGACCAGTTCAATCTCCATGGTACTAGGAGTTTTAATCATAGGACCACAGTATTGCTGGGGTTTCAATTCCCAACACCACCTTTCATCTCGGCAACTTAAATCTCCCTGGTACTGGGAATTACATTCCCAGCACCATGGTGTTGTTGGGAGGTTGAATCCCAGGACCACGGTGGTGCTGGGATATAAATTTCCAACATCACCATTTATCTCGACTAGTTCAATCTCCATGATGCTAGGAGTTTTAATCGCAGGACCACAGTGTTGCTGGGGTTTCAATTCCCAGCACCACCTTTCATCTCGGCAACTTAAATCCCCCTAGTGTTGGGAACTACATTCCCAGCACCATGGCGTTGCTGGGAGTTTGAATCACAGGACCACGGTGGTGCTGGGATATAAATTCTTAGCACTACCATTTATCTCAACCAATTTAATCTCCATGGTGCTGGGAGTTTTAATCGTAGGACCACAGTGTTGCTGGGGTTTCAATTCCCATCACCACCTTTCATCTCGGCAACCTAAATCTCCCTGGTGCTAGGAATGTAATTTCCAGTACCACGGTGTTGCTGGGAGTTTGAACCCTGGACCACGATGGTGCTGGGATATAAATTCTCGGCACCACCATTTATCTCGACCAGTTCAATCTCCATGGTGCTGGGAGTTTTAATCGCAGGACCACAGTGTTGTTGGGATTTCAATTCCCAGCACCACCGTTCATCTCCTCAACTTAAATCTCCCCTGTTGCTGGAAATTACATTCCCAGCACCATGCTGTTGCTGGGAGTTTGAATCTCAGGACCACGGTGTTGTGGGAATTTGAATTAACAACAATACCTTTTCTCTCGGCCAGGTTAAATCTGTCTGGTACTGGGAGTTTGAATCCCAAGACAATGGTGGTGCCAGGATTTTAATTCCCGACAACACCTTTTATCCTAAACTGCTTGAACCTCTATGGTGTTGGGAGTTTGAATCACAGGACGATGGTGGTGCGGGGATTTCAATTCCCAACACCACCTTTTATCCCGAACTGCTTAAACCTCCATGGTGCTAGGAGTTTGAATCCCAGGATGACGGTGGCACCGGGATTTTAATTTCTAGCGCCACCTTTTATCCCGAATTGTTAAACTTCTATGGTGCTGGGAGTTTTAATCCCAAGACCACGGTGGTGACGGGATTTCAATTCTCAGCACCACCTTTTATCCCGAATTGCTTGAACCTCAATGGTGCTGGGAATTTAAAGTCCATCACTTTTTATCCAGGCCAGCTTCAATCTCCCCTGGTGCTGGGATTTTAAATTTGAGGGACACGGTGGTGTTCGAAATTTCATTCCCAACACCACCTACTATCTCGGACAGATTCAATCTCCTAGTGATGGAAATATCAATCAGGGAACTTCAGTAATCCTGGGATTTAATTCAAAGCATCACCTTTTAAGTTAGGTGAAATTTATTTAGGTGGCGACAAAACTTGGTTATGAACCTCCTACATCGCAATTATGGGTGTGTGCCAAATTTTGGTATGAAATTCCTACCTCGTATTTATGGGTGCATGACAAACTTGGTTATCCAACCTCCTACAATACATTTATTAACTTCATAGTAGTCTCAAGTATAAAAATGCATGCATACATGATAATACTATGTGAAGCAGACGGTGAATGAGCTGCGCCAACTTCTGGAAACCCTACCCAGATATTCTTTGGAGAAGTGATATCGTTGACAATATCTGGACTTTCAAAGTTTCTATTAGTGTTTCATCAAAAATGTTTTGCTCAGTTGGTTTGCGGGGAAAACCTGCGTGTGGTGCTCATCAACAGTATGGAAAGCAAGGGGCTCCCACGCATGTGAAAGTGACGTTTGGATGGCTCGGGATTTCCAGTTGTGGCTCAGATGCATGCAAATTCTCTCTCAGTATTAAATTGCAGATTTGTTTTACGGGAGGGGTAAAACGGGAATTATGTGCGCCCTTTGGTAAATATGAAATTGTGGTGCGCTGTTTAGGCAATACTAAACTTCGCGTGCGCCCTTTGGTAAATTGCCGATAAAACTTAAGCTTTTGGCATTAGGTGCATATAGTTCAATAGGGCTAATGGATAATTAAAGATTAATTATCATAAATAAGCAATCAATTAATTGAGAGTTAATTATGAACTTAATTGAAATAAGATAAGTGTTAATTTATTTAATTAAATTTGAAAGTGATTAATTACAAAATTAAAGGTTAATTTGTACAATTATAATTGGAGAAATCAAATTAAAAATAACTGAGAGTTAATTAAATTTAATTTTAATTTTAAAAGGGTAATTTTGAAAATAACTTAAATTTTAATTAAGAGTTGTAAATGTAAATCTTTTTAGATGTCTAATTAATTAATTAATTAAGAAAAATTAGAAAGTTAATTTCTAATTCACATGTCATTAGTAAATTAAATATAATTCTTCACTTTAGATGAGATGAAACACTTGCCACTTTCTTTGCTTTAAAGGATGAAGCCTTTAATGATCATTACTTGTGTCGATAAAAATATGAACCTTTTAAATAGAAATCCAAGACTATTTTCAATTACTTGTGTCGATAAAAATATGAACTTTGGTTGACACTTAGTCAAAAAAATGATCAATAGGATTGGAAGAATGAGCTAGCCCAAATTCGTGTCGACTAAAGATACATGCCTCTTAACACACTTTTACTTAAACCAAGTTCAATGGCTAAAACTAGGTTTTGGTCAACACAAGTTCATTCTAAAGGCGTATAAAGGTTCTCTCAGTCAAGGACAACTTGAAATCTAAAGACAACTATCAAGTTGCACAAAATAACTCTAACGTTACAATAATCATCATAAAATATATGAATTTTATTGGTGCAAGCGAACTTCAAATTTTGATATTTGATAATATATTTGATTGTATATGAGCATTATCAAAATTGATCAAAAGTGAAGAAGTTGGTAAAAAAGTCCAAACAAAATCGAATGTTTGACAGTTGATGAGAAGCTCTAATAAATTAAGGATGATCAAATGTTAGGTAAAGTAAAAAGTCCAATTAAAATAAGTATAATCAAATATTTGATAAGTGAAAAATTTTAGAAGGTTGAGGAAAGATGGGTGAAAAGTGACTGAATATCTAATAAGAGAAAAGTTCATGTATGTCAAAAAGATCAAATACTTTATGTCAAAAAGATCAGATAATAAAGAAAAATTCTGGAAAAGTGAATTCTAAATAGAGAAAAATCTTGGACGAATAAACTTCAAGTACAGGCAAATCCTAAATAAGTGAACTCTAAATAGAGGGACATCTTAGAGGAGTAAACTCCAAATAGAAAATTCGAACTATAAATAAAATAAAATCCAAGCAATTGAAAAACCCTAAGAAAGCAAACTCCAAACAAATGAAAAATCCTATTAATCGAATAGACTAAATACCAAATAAAGTTGAACAAATAACTACTACGATTGTGTTGACTTGATTTTAATAGAGTTGAAACGATTTTGATCAAATATAAACAATTTTGACAAAAATAATAAAGAATATTTTATATACGATTATTTTGATTAAATCAAAGTAATTTTATTATATATTGTAACTACTTTTAACACCTCATTGCAACTTCGTCCCTGCTACAATAAATATTAGAATAAAAGTATTTTTTTTTAAATGAAAAATATATTAAACCACTATTTAACATTTAAAAAAAAGAACGTTCTTTTAACAAAAATAAGAATAAAAGATATCCTTTTAATTGTTACCCTACCAAATTCAAGAATATTAATTCCAGCGAAACTTATACGGAATCGAAAAACAAGAACACACTGTTAATGTGAGATGGGCTGCCATAGAAATTGTTATTTTGAGCTCCTATCCACCAATAAAAGACATGGTAAAACACAGCTTACCAAGAGGCCTGCTGGGATTGCTTCTCCTTGCATTGCTAAGAAAAATAGAACATAGTAAACGCAGATTGTCTACCAAAATGGCTATTTTTG
The DNA here is from genome assembly GCA_025175895.1 of Wurfbainia villosa. Lineage (NCBI taxonomy): Eukaryota > Viridiplantae > Streptophyta > Magnoliopsida > Zingiberales > Zingiberaceae > Wurfbainia > Wurfbainia villosa. Next base: position 61,024,298 of record CM045997.1, read on the forward strand.
GAATACCATGCACCTTTTACTAAAAACTAAAACGAGGTGTGTGATTTGAGAGTTTCTGAAACCTACGTGCGCCCAAAATGCGGAAAAATGAAACTTGGTAACAAGGCAGATTGTCTACCATGTAAAAGCTGGCAGAACATAAGAGGGATAGGCGTCGTATTTGCAAGCCAGAGAGTGCACAGCGTCAGAGCCTGCAGTTTCCCCGAAGTTAGCGATTCCAAGTTCATCGGCATGGATGCCACCAGTGACTAAGGCAGATGCTATCCCACTTGCTTGCGCACCTTTTATGTCATGGTGGAGGGAGTCTCCCACGGCGATGCAGTCGAATACCTCTGCGCCAACCATGCCCATGGCTGCTGAATATATCATCTGAAAAATGGAAATTATTATAAGGATCTGTCTTTTTAATATACAGAAAAGAAAGCAGTTGCAATTGAGCTAGTTACTTCTATCAGCACATAGATATTTATTGACGGAAAAAAGAATATTGCAAGTAAATCTTTTTTAGCCCATATTACTTCCTCTCCAACCGATTCAAATTTATTAAAAAAATTAACTTATATTCAACTTTATGTCCACCTCTTAATGGTTTCTTCAGCAAATCTGCTAATTCGTCATTAAAACTAATAAAACAAATAATGATCTTATTAAAATTGAAATTTCTTGCTGTCCTTTGTCCTCTCATATAATAAGAAATTGCAATTTGATGGTCACAGAAACGTTTCATCAGCTATGCAGGAGCATATCCTACCTCAGTACTCAGATGCTTAACCAAATAAACTTGCATGTTGCAAAGGCCATGGCTCTATTTTTTTTTATCTGCACTCACATTTTCACCACTATCTGTTTCTTACTGTTTTAGGAAATAGGGTTATTGTTGGTGCCTCTTGAGTGTTGATGCATGACAAGCGTGTTAAGTAAACAGTTTGTGTTCAATGAATTGATTGTGTGCGCAAGCATCTTGGTTCAAGCTAGCTTGGTTGATAGACACTTTAGATCAAGCATAAAGCAATAGATAATTGTGGAGCTCAAAGTATTGTCCTCAAAGTTTGAAGAAAAAATATCAAACTCATAGATTGAAAATATTTATGTAATTTGGGTAGAATGTATTGTAATATAAATAATGTACCTAAGTCAAAGAGAGTTACTTGGAGAGACTAAACACGTAGAAGTCATATTACACTTGATATTGTCCAAGTATATTACACTTGATATCGACTAAGTGCTTAGTTCCAAAGTTTATGTACTGAGAAATCACCTACAAAGTTGAGGAATTCTAAATCATTGGGTTAAGATTGACCAAAGACAATGTCGAGGTGTTATGTGACATTGAAAAATATTAGAACATTTGAACACAACTTTCTATGTTAGTTAGTTGATCAAACAGTTTTTACAACGGTCATAATTGGTCAACCAATCTCTAAAAGTTTTCTCACCTTGATTTTCAATGCTCACTATTTACCATTGGTCGACTAACCAAATACTTTGGTCACCAATAGTTATTAGTAATTGTTGGTCAACGAAAGTTTGCAATGATATCTATTAGCTGAAAATCAACTATAAATAGCTCTTGAAGGCTCCTTATTCAAAAACACATATTTTTCACATTTCTTGTCTTGATTTCAGAAATTAGAAATTACTCTATGCGGGATTTGTGTACGTCTTCTATACATACACTGGATTGCTTCTTTGTAACTCCTTTTCCCTTGTACATGACTCAAATTCTTTAGGAAGAGGCTGTCTTTTTTTTTCCTATTTTGTTCACCAATTCATATCGTTACAATGAGAGAACATTGAAGTCTGATCTAGAGGCCGTTTGAATATGAAATTGTTGTATTAAAGCATTTGTGAAGACTCTTACTAGAATGATTATTGTAGCAGTATTTTTTCTCTTTGGAAAAGTGCTGTATTAGAGTGCATGGGTCGTGAATTTGAACCACATTAAAGCCAAAGTTTAAAATCTCAACCCGTACGTATCGAGATTTCAGTCCGCGATCGGAACGATACAGTTTCGATATTGTATCGTGTTATATCGATAAATATCGATAATTTTTAAATATACAATACATAAATTAAAAATGAAAATTTTAACTTAAATATTAAATATAAACAAAATAATTATGGAAAGAAAAAATATCAAAAAATTAATTATAATAGTAAAATTAATTTAAATAAGATTAAAAAAATAAATTTTAATAATAATAAAATTATTATTCATAATATATAAATTAATAAAATAAATTTTTAAAAAATTTATAAAATATTTTTATATAATTTTAATTGATTTATTTATTTTATCCGAATTATAATTTGGGAAGTTGATTTTGCGCTGGGCGTCGTCGCGCGAGCCCCACAAGGCCGCGATCTTGTCGCTGAGGTCGCGCGACGACGTCGCGACCTTGGTGGAGATCGCACAACGCCACTGCTGCCCCCGCGAAGGACACGCGATGTCGTCGTAGCCCTCGCGGAGGACGATCGAAGCCCCTGCAACCCCCACGGAGGCCATATGATGCCGCTGCGACCACCGTAGAGACCGTCGTGGCCCCGCCGAGGCCGCGAAGGCGGCGCGGGACCCTGCGACCATCGGTACCACCTGTACTGGTGTCGGGTTGCGGGCAGAACAATAAATTCCGTCCGTATTGCTCGACACGGGTCAAGATTTTAAACCTTGATTAAAGCATTTATTAGTGATACAATAACAATCAAGTCTTTATCCCATTAAGTAGGATCTACTATATAAAACCTCCAATGTCATTGGATGATCCCTATTATATCTCAATTTATATTTAAATAAATTTTATTTTATCCTATCATTGTTAATCAAGTTTTTTTTTTATCTCCTCTTCGTTGATTAATATACATATTTGTCATGTTTTCACATCACCTAATTAGGGATTTATTGATCATCTAAGTACATATCTATACCATTTTAAATGCGTCTATCTGAATTTTTCATTGACAAACACAACCTTGACTATTTCTTATCTTAACTATTCTTATATGTCAGTACATCCATCTTAATATCCTTATCTGTATGACTCTCATTTTTTACTTATATATTCAATTCATAGTAGAACATTCAATTCTAGATAATATAGCATGTCAATGTATTATCATACATATCCTTAATTGTCTTAATATACACTATGCTAACACCTTAATTCTCCACATAATTTTCTTCAAAACTGTCATAAATTTTTTCCATATCAATGAATATCATATAAGTCTTGTTTTTTTTTCTTGATACTTTTCAATCTGTTATCTAAGATATATTGTCAGGTTGAATAACTTTGTAAGCTATTCAATACCCTATTTCTCTAAACACTTTCATACCTCTATTAGAATATCATCCAGTCCAATTACCTTTTTATTTTTTTATTCCATTTAGCATCTGTTTTACTTTTGAAATTTGAATTCTCCAATAAAAATTTAAATTTATATACTCCTTTACTTAAATTTCCTATGTAAAGTTGGTCACCTAGCCCTTCATTAAGAAGTTAATAAAAATATCTTTTTCATCGTTCTTTTATTTTCTCATCCTTCACTAGTACCTTATTAAATTCATCTTTAATACATCTTATTTAATTAAGATCTTTTTTTTTCCTTTAGCTTTAGCTATTTTATAGATATCTCTTTCACCTTATTTCATATCAAACTGCCAAAAGCTTGATTCTTGCTTCACTCACTATATCCTTTATCTTTTTCTTGGTTATTAAATAATTTTTAGAACTTTTTTCATTCTTATAAGCATATAGTAACTTATAAGTTATTCTTTTTTCTTCAATTTTTCTTGTCCTTTCTCATTCCACTATCAAAAATTTTTATTTGGTAGTGTTTATCCTCTTGACTCACCAAATACACTTTTAGCCACTGTTTTTAAATTTGATGTCGTCTTTGTTGTGACTGATGCCATCACTAAAGAGGGAATGAATAGTGATTTGTGATTTGTCATATGTTGTACTCATCTACAAAGAATTAACACGCAATGAAAATAAATAAACACAAACACAACATCTAATTTTTACATTGGTTCGAAGCCCCCGGCTCCTACTCCACGACCTAGTTCCAGTGATACTCCACAATATTTTCTCCTCGTCAGATGCTTTTCGGAGGCAAAGAAACTTCTTACGACACCTGTTATTTACAAACAAATACAAGCACAAATCCAAATATACAAATAAACATGAAATACAATGTAAACAACAATTTACATAAATGATCTTTGTTTGCTCGCTAGTTGATTGCTTTTGGAATGCTTCTTGAAAGTCTAAAATGTAATAGCACTTTCCCTTTAAAGTCTCCAAAAATTGACACCAAAAACCTCCACGAAACACTTCTTTGTAGGCTTCAAGTCGCGATTGATTTCTACAGTCGACTGCTAATGTCCATCGGTCGATTGTTCCACCATAGATTCGATCGTTTTATTGTAGAATACTTTTTCAGTTTAGATTTGATTACATCAATCGACTGATATTTACTATCAATTGGCTATTGCCTATATAGTCAAATCTCATAGTCGATTTCTAAACCTTCTGTTCGCTAGAACAGTGACATTAGTCGACCGCTCTCTCCGTTAATTGACTAATGACGATCAATCGAGTTGGACAACCGAATTTCAAATTCTCTGTTCGCTCACACAATAACATCAGTCGACTACTAATCTTCAACAATTGATTGATAACAATCAATCGAGTTGAATAGCAAAGTTTCAAACTCTTTATTCGCTCAAATATTAACATCGATTAAGTGCACCACTTAATTGATGAATCAATCGACTGTTAATATCTAATAGTCAATTGATTACGTCCAAAACCCTCAAACTTAGGGTTTATGATTCATCAGTCGATTGTTACTCCACATCAGTCGATTGATTCTCCTATTTCAACCTTTTCAAGATTGAAACCTTATTTTACCTAGTATCCAGTTCACCAAAACCTACTAGAACTTCTCCCACTTAGCATTCGATTAATTTTGACATGTCAAGACTTCACTCTATCCAGCTAACTTGACATGCCAAGACTTTATCATAACCAAACATTCGATATGCCTTAATCTATTTGGACTTCCCTTCTCGTGTTAAGCATCCAATCAACCTTGATTTGAAGACCTCACTATTGCCAAACATCCGATCCTCATTAATATGTTTAGACTTTCCGTCTTATGTCTAACATCCGACCACTCCCGATCTGTTAGGGCTTCCATCAATGTGCTTAACATTCAATTCTTCATAACCTGTTAGAACTTTCATCACATGTCAAGTGTCCAATTCTCCATGATCCACTTGGACTTCATCCATCTCATGTTAAGTGTTCGGTCCTCCTTGACTCACTTGGACTTCACATCACATTGTGCCAAGTATCTGGTCTTCTATGGCACATTTGGGCTTGACTTTTCATCTCATGCCAAGTGTCTAGTTCTTTATAGCCCACTTGGACTTCACTTTTCATCTCGTGTCAAGTGTCCAGTCCTCCTTAACCAACTTGGACTTTTCGCTCAACCATTAATCTCCTTCTCGAACAATCTTCCCTATCACTTATCGTCTTACTCAAGGATCAAGTCAAGCTTAGTCACCCTTGACCAATAATCTCCTTTTTGAGGCTATCGCTCGATTATCAATATATATTGATCAAACATCAGAACTCAACTTGAACTTGGACAACCTTGACCAGAGGTTGATTGTACCAATAATCTTATCTCATATTGTATTTGAGTTGTCATGTATTTCTCTTAATATTTATATTTCTACCCTCTTCTTAAACATATTTTATTTTTCATTTTTTACTTTCACCACTTGATCCCAGGAGTCATGTATTTTTTTTTACTAATATTATGCTCAAGGTAAAAATCTAACACCACTAACCTATATTAAGTGGTTTTCTCCAGGGATGACCTTGTATTTTTTATAAATTTTTTTATTTTCGCTCAACCATTAATCTCCTTCTCGAACAATCTTCCCTATCACTTATCGTCCTACTCAAGGATCGAGTCAAGCTTAGTCACCCTGGACTAATAATCTCCTTTTTGAGGCTATCGCTCGATTATCAATATATATTGATCAAACATCAAAACTCAACTTGAACTTGGACAACCTTGACCAGAGGTTGATTGTACCAATAATCTTATCTCATGTTGTATTTGAGTTGTTATGTATTTCTCTTAATATTTATATTTCTACCCTCTTCTTAAACATATTTTATTTTTCATTTTTTACTTTCACCACTTGATCCCAGGAGTCATGCATTTTTTTTTACTAATATTATGCTCAAGATAAAAATCTAACACCACTAACCTATATTAAGTGGTTTTCTCCAGGGATGACCTTGTAATTTTTATAAATTTTTTTATTCCTCTTGCTGACCATAGAAAAATCAGTTTTATGACTTATTGTTCCTAATTTTAAAAGTAATTAGGTTTTTTCTCTCTCCTTGAAAAATGTATTAACCATTATAAGTTCATATGCTCTTGCAAAATCCACTGTAACTTTTTCTTCTTAATTTCTTACTCCAGAATCATGGTCCCATGCATCCTATATTATTCCTTACTTCTTACTCCAATGTACTCATTTAGATCTCCTTCTATTAAATTATCTCATTGGTAGAATTTTTTTTTTACTACCTCATTTAGGTCCTTCCAAAACATATTGTTAGAATATTGATAATTTTATCCCCAAATATAATTAGGGATAATTATTTTCTAGGATAAGATTTGATTTATTCTTAGAATAAAATTTGATTTATTCCTTTGAATAGACCCTAACTTTGTATATAAATTGGGCATCTTCCATGTAATAAAGGTGGTTCTTTTTTATGAAATAACATGGTATCAGAGCCATATTAGAAGAGCATTAGGGTTACACGCCGCATCCCCTTCGCGATTTTTTTTTCTTTTCCTCGGGCGATTCCTCGCAGGCGGCCTTCCTCGCGGACGCAGTGCGGCCTTCCTCGCGGATGCAGTCATCGTCCAGCGTGATTCCTCGTGGGTGCCAACCTTGTGTCTACCTCGCCTCGCTCCGTCGGCTTCTACCTCCACGCGCAGAGCTCACACATCGCACGCCCCTCGTCTGGCGTTCCTCCAACGCGTCCGCCTTGCATCCGCTTCGCCTCGCTCCGTCAATCGAAGTCGAAGGTTTTGGGTTCCGATCGCGACGCCTGCCCTGCCGCCAATAGTCTCTAGCGCCTCGCCCCTCCCGCGAGCGCATTCCTCTACTGTTGCGCGACAGGATTTCTGCGACCACCTTCGCGACGGACAGCTTCTCCGCCACAACCTCAGAGGAGCTACGACTGCTTCGGCTTCTTTAGCAAGCACGAGGAATCCATCGCCCGCACGCATTGGCAAATCTGAGAACTCCTCTGAGCTTTTCCTTGCTCTGTAGGACAGATTGGTCCTCGACGATCTTGCCAAGCATGGCACCGACAAATGCGTCTCCTGCTCTAGTGGTGTCCACTGTGTTAACTCAGAAGAGGAACAGGACCATGTCGGTCGCATGCCGGCCGTCGGCGGCGCCTCCTACGACCTCGAGCTCGAGGTATTCCAGAAGCACACGGCTGACCTCTTCTATGACCTCTCTTCCATTTTTCGGGTTTGCTGCGCCTCGGACCCTCCCTCCGCCTACCTCTCAATCACTCTTTTTCCGACCTCCACCTCATAAGAGTGACAAAAGACGTCCGTGGTATGATCATTGTCACCGACCAGGATACACGATTGATAAATGTTGGAGTCTCCATAGTCAGCCTCCTCGTGTTGCTCAGATCACCCAAAGTTCGGTCACTCCTTCAGCTTCCATTTCACAGTTGACACCGGATCCGACTCCACCGCCTACCTATGATGATTTTCTGAAATGGTATGAGGATCAACGAGATTCTAATTCCACTGCTGCTGTTACACAAGCTGGTAATTCCTTTGCTAGCATATCTCGCTCTCCAAGTCCTTGGGTATTTGACTCTGGGGCCACCGATCATATCACTGGTAATAAATCTTTTTTTCTTCACTATCTACTTCTGGTTATTTACCCTTTGTCACCATGGCAAATGGTTCTCAAATTTAGTCCCAAGGTATTGGTGTTGTTCATCCTTCTCCATCTCTTTCCATTCATAATGTTCTTTATGTTTCCGAAACTCCCTTTAATTTGTTATCAATAAGTCAACTTACTCGATCTCTTGATTGTGTCATCTCATTTACTAAATCTTCTGTGTCATTACAGGACCGGAGTACGGAGAGGATGATTGTCTTCGGATGTGAGTCTCATGGCCTATATCAACTTCACCAAGCCTCTCTTGTTGGTTCGGCGGCAGCATCTCTGCTTGTTATTCATGCTCCATGGTATTAAATTTCGACCCGTTTCGGGCGAAACACCCGATTTGTTTCGTTCCGATGAGGAACTAGCTCCGGCACAGGCGAGATTCCGGTAAGCAGCAACAAGGCAGCGACGGAAGCAGATGCTGGAACGATTGAGATCGCGTTCGCGCAGTCGAGCTCCGGGAAAACAATCGCATGCGCTTTCCTGGAACGCGATCGCGAGCTTGATCGCATTCGCGATCGAGCGCCGGGAAAGCGCGCTCGATCGCGAGTGTTCGCGATCGAGCAGGAAGAAATCTTCGCGCTCTGGGAAGCGCGATTGCTCGTGAAGCAGCGATCGCGTTCGATCATTCTTAAAATTTTGGAATTAAACTAATAATAAACATTTTAAATAATTAAATATTAATATTTAAAAGATAAAAAAATATTAAAATAATATCGAAACGGACGATACGGTACCGAAACCATATCGTTCTGGTCACAGACCGAAACTTCAATACGAGTCGAAATTTTAAACCTTGGTTGGGACATTCTGGTCTCGATAAGTTAAAATAATTACATCCTAGTCTTTCTCACTTAGAGTCTTTATCTTGTGAGTCGTGTCAGTTAAGCAAGCATATTCGTAGTTTGTTTTCTCTTCGCATTATAAGTCGGGCTACGTCTCCCTTTGCTTTGGTTCATTCTGATGTTTGGGGTCCGAGTTGTATTTTTTCTACATTGGGGTCACGATATTTTGTTACCTTTATAGACGATTTTCCCGTTGTACTTGGTTATACCTGATAAAGGATCGTTCGGAATTGTTTTCTATTTTTCAATCTTTTTTTAATGAAGTCAAAACACAATTTGGTATCCCTCTTCGATCCTTGCAGAGTGATAATGCACATGAGTATCTATCTACTCCATTTCAGACCTTCTTGGCATCTCATGGCGTGTTACATCAGACGTCTTGTCCTCATACCCCCCAACAGAATGGAGTTGCAGAACGCAAGAATCGCCATCTTCTCGAGACCACCCGGATTCTTCTCCTCCACTCTCACATTCCTCTTCGTTTTTGGGGTGATGCCGTACTTACTGCATGTTATCTCATTAATCGCATGTCTTCCTCTACTTTACAAGGTCAAATACCTCATCATGTCCTTTATCCAAATCGATCCCTTCATCCTTTACCACCTAAGGTCTTTGGTTTTATATGTTTTGCTCATGCTCTTGATCCTGACATTGATAAATTCTCTCCTCGGTCGCATAAATGTGTTTTCCTTGGGTACCCACGGTCTCAGAAAGGGTACAAGTGTTATTCTCCTACTCTCCATCGGTATTTCATCTCTGCTGATGTCACGTTCTTTGATTCGGTTCCTTTCTTTGGGCCTTCAGAGTCGTCGTTCGAGTTTTCTCCTTCTATGTCTGCGCAAGTCTTTTATCCGCCGAAGGATTCACTATTGTAGGGGATCGATCGGCCGGCTAGAGGGGGGTGAATAGCCCTCTTTCGTTCGATGACGTGATTCGCTTGTCTACAAATATAATTAGCGCAACGGAAAACAAAACTAAACAAGTAAATCAAAGCAACAAGAATAAAACCAATGCTAACAAGTGAATATAACGTGGTTCACGGCTACGCCGCTAATCCACGATCCCGATTTGTCCAAGGTGAATCACTCCTTTGCCAAATCCACTAGATCTCTCCTTTGCACAAAGCTAGGTGGAGGTAACCTCTTTTACACAAGGATCACTCTTCTACAATAGAATGAAAATTAGAACAAGTAGAAGAGTGGAAAAACCCTTAGAGCACTTTGGGAGATATTATGAGTTGAAGCATTAGGTCCCCAAAGCCCCACACCCTTCCTCTTTATAGAGGAAGAGGGTTTCTTCCCGTTGATCTGAGGCGGTCGTGATGTCCCTATCGGTCATTGGTCTCTCGCCGATAACGACGCTTTCCACGTTGGATTTCATCCAGCCAGTACCGGCATCGCGGTCGTGATATTACCATCGATCGTGATGCTCGATCGATCGAGTGCTCGCGAGCTCGACTCCGTTCGTGCGAAACACTTGCGACCCGGTCGGTGATGCCTTCATCGTCATCGGTCATGGTCTCGCAATCGATCAGTCGTTCCATGGCGGTCATTAACGCGAATCGGACTCGAACACTAGTCGAGTCACCGTCGACTTAGTAGTCAACTACCGTAACATGGTAGTCGGTGATGTCGGAAATCTCATCCGACACTTAGCTAAATGGCGATTTCACTAAGAACGCTACCCTCTCGGGTTACATTCGCTCGCTCTCGTCCCTCGAGTCCCTCGCCTTTGAAGTTATCTTCGTCCGGCCGTCCCTCGGATCGCGCCTGCGCAGCGGCTCTGCCACGCCGTCCTTCGTCTCGCCACAAATCTACTTCCCGGCCATCCAAGCTCCTCGTCCGACGGTCCTCGGATGCTCCAATGCGCGGCTTCATGAAGTCGTCCTTCACCAGGCTCGAGGCCGAGTCGTGATAGGTGAAACTCGCAGGCTCCATGTGCGGTACTAAGCCTGCGAGACTCGATGCATGTCGAATCATAATAACAATCTAACTTAAACCCTTTATCACACATCAAAACCTTATCGTGGCAGGTGCCTAACAATCTTCCCTTTTTGATGTGTGTGGTAAAACATTGATAAAACTATTAAGGAAAGAAAGCGTATGTAAATAACTGATTAGCAACTCTCCCCTTAATACGTGAAACTCCCCTAAATATATTCCCCAACAAGCATATACATTTCTCCTTTGACACGTGAAAATAATTATAAGTTTATATAGCATGACGTAGTCTGAAAGCAAAACCAAAACATATCTTAAAATTGGCTAAAAGAAATTATTGGCCATGTTATCATTTACCGGTCGATTGGTTGACTACCCGGTCAGCGTGGATTCGAGATTTGATTTTAAGGTGAATTTGAAATCGTAAAAAATTCTATAAAATTCGAAAAATCACGAAATTTGAGAACGCATTTCTTGTAAGTATATTTATCGATGAAAATATTTGTCCGTGAAAAATCATTATATTTTAGTATTTGCGAAATTCAAAAGCTTTAAAAACCACTAGGTTTTTGATCATGTTAGTATCCATTTTAACACCTAGTCTTGCTTTGGATTGTTTCAAAACATGAATACACAGATTTTAAGGTAAGAAATTGTTTTGAAAACATATGAAATATCCAACCATGATCTTTGGGTAATATGTCTATGAATTAAACATAAGTCTTCCCCATGATTGGTCTATTATTGCTATTTTGATACTTTAAATGACCATCTAAATGTCATAGGCATTAGTGGACCATTAGTATCATTCTACCATCTCACCCATGCTAGGTTTTCAATCAAGGTAGCCTATGGTGAGTGTGAGATGTATCCTAAAGGTATTTGTATATACTTAACCATTATTTTCATGCAATTCTATTAAGGTTAAATATCACCCCATCATTCCACATGATCATAAAGATGTATATGAATTAATTTCATATTATGATCATGAAACACATGTATTCATCAAATTGTTATCATGTGTTATTTTGTAATTCAGAATATCAAATTTACATGAAAGAAGCCCTATATATAGACAAGATTAAGGCTTATTCAAAAGAATAAATCAAACCCTATCCTAGGAATAAATCAAAACTCTATCCTAAGAAATAATTATTCCTAATGATATTTAGGGATAACAATTATCCCTAATCATATCTCTGATATTCTAACTCCCCTCAGTGAAGAATATAAATTATATGCACCGACATTACGTATATAATCGATTCGGGGACCTCTCGATGACTTAGTAAATATATCTTAGTGATCGTATGAGTTAACAAACTAGTAGATATTTCTCCGGATATGACTTTCTCTCGACAAGTAATGATAAACTTATATGCTTTGTCCTCTCGTGAAAAAGCTGGATTTGAGGTGATATCGTGGCGGCTTGGTTATCACGTATAAGTGACATTTGTGTAACGTCTCAAATTTTAGCCTGAACATTGTTTGATATAAGTTCTTGGTGGTAAGGTCGTAGCTCGATACTCTGCCTCTGCCGGATCTTGCCTGACATTACGCTTTGCTTTTCCGAAAGCAAGGTTATCTCAAATATATCTGAAAACCGAGTAGATCTCCTATCGATGGGAGATCACGCCGATCTGCGTCGAGAATATCCTATAACTCGAGTATGTGCTTTGTCTTCATACTGGACCCTTTCTGGGCGCCTCGATATATCGAGCGATCACGAATCCGCACGTCGATGTTCTTTACACGGTGAGTTGAGCGACTTACTACACTTACTGCGAATGAGATATGCGACGAGTAGCGATAAGGTAACTTAGTCTTCCTCTTGTCGCTGTATCGTTCGAGGATCTAATAGAGCTCCCCACGATTTGGTAGGAGCTTGACATTAGGATCCATAGGGTTGTCATTGCCTTTGAGTTTAACATTCACTGTTTCTTACAGAATATCCATTCATACTTTCTTTGAGATATAATGATCCATTTTTTGGTATTTACTTATTCCCGAAGTATTTAAGTCTGAGATCCTTTGTTTGAAATGTTTGAAAAGATGTTGTTTAACACTTGTGAGATCCAGAGATGAGCGATTACTGTGATGTGATATCATCGCGTAAACCACTAGGTAGATGCACCCAGTAGATGAGTGGCGATAAAAGGCAGAATGGTCGGCCTCGCTCAAATCGTGCATGTTGAATTCTGATACTAAATCTACGAACCGTACTCTCGGGTATTTGCTTGAGACCGTATAAAGATTTTCATGGCGCGGCGCACAAGACGGAAGACTCCCCACGAGAAACACGGAGGTTGCTCGTATAGACTCTTGACGGTCGCGTGTAAAGCGCATTCTTAATATCTAGCGATAAAGAGACCGGTGTTGAATCGCGGATGATGGGCGTGAGTAAGCGTATAGAGGACGTCTTGGCGAGAAAGCGTGTCCCATGTCTAATCAGAAGATCTGAGTATAACCTTTATGCAGCGAGGCAGGCCTTAAGCCGTCAGTATTCCGTCGGACCCGACCTTGTTTGTATATACCCATTGTGACCAACAGCTTTCACGGTGGTAGAGGCGAGATCCCAAGTCAGCGACTACTGTAAAGCACTCATTTAAATCTACATGCTTTGTTTTCCACGAATGGGTAAATCGTCTCCTGTAGTCTTTGGAAGAAAGCAGGCGTGAGAGGAAAGGCAGAATAATAGGAAGGAGATAGGCGATGGTAACTCGAAGAAAGCATAATGTGGAGAAGGATTACAGTGGAGCGTATACCTTTTCGAAGAGCGATGGGAATATCGATTGAGAATCTTTGGGCCGGAGGAGGAGGCGGAGGATCTGGCTCGAGAGATGATTCCGTGCAGTCGGTGTTGGCCGTGGCAGCGAGCGCGAGGCGGCAGCGATAAACCTCTGACGGAGGAGGAAGGTGGGGTGAGGTGATAGAGAAACTTAGGAGGATCAGTAATCTGACGTAGAAGGATGAAACTCGGATGATGACTCACAGACCCGAAGAAGGCCGAATCGAAGAGCGTGGCGTGGCGGAGATGAAATCTGGAAGCGGAGAGTAGGGAATAGCACTTATACCCTTTACGAGGCAGTGGGTACCCGAGGAAAACACGTTTATCGGTAGGAGAGAGTTTATCGATGTCGGGATCGAAGCGTAAAGCGCATGTAGAACCAAAGACCACTAGGTGGTAAAGGATGAAGGGTTTGTTTGGATAAAGTATATGATGAGGTATTTGACCTGTAAAGTAGAGGAAGGCGTCGATTGATGAGATAACATGCGATAAGTCGTCGCCCCAGCGAAGAGACATGAGAGTGGAGGAGAAGAGTCAGGGTGGTCTCGAGAAGATGGCGATTCTTGCGTTCTGCGACTCCGTTCTGTTGGGGGTATAAGGCAAGACTTAGATGTAATATGCGTGAGATGCGAAAAGGTTTGAAGCGGGTAGATAGATATTCACGTGCATTATCACTCTGCGAGGATCGAAGAGGATACCAAATTGTGTTTTGACTTCATTAAAAAGATTGAAAAATAGAAAACAATTGGAGCGATCTTTCATCGGATATAACCAAGTCTGTGGGAAAAATCGTCTACAAAGTAATAAAATATCGTGACCCCGATGTAGAGTAATACGACTCGGACCCCAAATATCGAGAATGAACTAAAGCGAAGGAGACGTGGCGACTTATAATGCGAGGAGAAAATGAACTACGTCACGTACTTTTTACTGACTCGCGAGATAAAGACTACAAGTGAGGCGGACTATGATGTAATTGTTTTAACTTATCAAGACGGGATGTCCCAGTGGCGTGGATATGGATAACAAGTGGAATCTTTGCTTGCATTGCAAATGAGAGTTTTGGTGAAGTTGATATAGACCGTAGATTAGCATCCGAGACGATCATCCTCCCGATTACTCGGTCTATGATAAACAGAAGATTTAGTGAATGAGATAGCCTCGAGAGGCCAAAGTGGTGGCTTATTGATAATAAATTAAAGGGAGCTCGGGAGCATAAAGAACATTACGAATGGGAAGAGATGGAGAAGAATGAGCAATACCGACACCTTGGGGTGAGTCGAGAACCATTTGCCGTGGTAATGAATGGTAAATAACCAGAAGTAGATAGTGAGGAAAAAAGAGATCTATTACCAGTGATATGATCGGTGGCCCCAGAGTCAAGTACCCAAGGACCCGAAAAGCGAGATATGCCAGCAAAGGAATTACCAGCTTGTGTAACGGCAATAAGGGAATTAGACTCCTGTCGACCCTCGTACCACTTCAGAAAGTCATCATAGGAAGGCGGTGGAGTTGGGTGGTGTTGGCCCGAAGGCGAATCAGATCCAATGGCAGCGTCGGCGGGAGAAGAAGGGCCGGCTGGCTCTGCCGCCGTCGAGGCAGTCGTCGGAGAAAACGATGGAGCTACGGAAGAAGCGTCGATCTCGGTTCGAGGCGGCGGTGTTGAGCTGCTGCGGAAAAGAAAGAAGAGGAGGCGCGTTCGGGAGAGAAACGCGGGAGAGAGAAAAAAACGGGGAAACCTAAAAGGAAACCTAATGCTCTGATACCATGTTATTTTGTAATTCAGAATATCAAATTTACATGAAAGAAGCCCTATTTATAGACAAGATTAGGGCTTATTCAAAAGAATAAATCAAACCCTATCCTAGGAATAAATCAAAACTCTATCCTAAGAAATAATTATTCCTAATGATATTTAGGGATAACAATTATCCCTAATCATATCTACAATATTCTAACATCATGCATTAGGTATTACATGATGATAATAAAGCAAATGTCACCTAAAGCATGATTTATCTATTTATAGGTGCATTATCATCACCTAACACTATTTCAAAAATGTTGTCCCGCCATCCTAAGTCAACCAACATATGATTTAGATAAATTCCATATGGTTGACTATTCTAGGGTTTTCTTAACCCTTTAGAATGGATTTAGGAACCCAAAATAAGTTCTTTCCTATGTGGTTCACTAAAAATTCCTTAGGGATCCATTTTCTAGCTATTATCTTCTTTTTATCTTGACTCCTAGCTATTAGACATTTATAGGCCTTTTCATTTTTCTTTTCCTTATAACCTAGGCCTTTCTTGTTGAAACTTGCCCTTTGGCTCCCAATTATGATGTTAAGGGTATTGGAGCCTATTGTGAATTTTTTTAGGGCCTTGGTCAAGTGATCTACCTTTTCCCTTAGAGCTCTATTTTCTTCTATGCATGCATCATTAACATCCAAAGACATATAGTTATCATGTGAGCATGCATCATTTAAGCTAGAAGAAATATTATCATTTTCATTTAAGCATGCTTTTTCTAGCTTATTTTCTAAATCCTTAATTTGATCAATCATGCTCTTATTTTTCTTCTTTGCTCTAAATAAATCCCTAGTTAGACTAAAAATCATTGACATTATTTGCTTAGGGGTAGATTAGTTTACCTCGCCACGAATCCTCTTCCGATGATGAGGATGTGAGAGGCTCCCCCTTCATGAGCTCTCTCTCACTTGGGCTTGATCTTTCTTTTAGGAGGAGTGTCTAAGTCGTCAAAGCCATCAATGTTTAAGTTGGTGACAAAGGCATTCTCCTCTTCCGATGATGATGAAGATGATGAAGAGGGGTCATCCCATGTCCTTGCTTTTAGTGCCTTAGCCTTCCCTTTTTCTTTGACCTTCTTTTTTTCTTCCTTTTTCTTCTTGCTCCCCTTCTTCTTTTCTTCCTTCTTTCTCTTCTCCTCCTTGCTTTTATTCAAGAGGGGACAATTGTCCCTTATGTGTCTTTCTCCTTGGCAATTGTAGCAAATGACCTTCCCCCTTGGTCTTCTCCTCCTATCATTAGATTTATTAAATTGAAAACCTTTTAAAGCACGCCTTACCCTCCTTACCATATAAGCTTCTTCCGTGCTATCCATGGAGGAGGAGGAAGATGCTTCATCGGAGGAGGGGATCTCTATCTTCTTCTTTCCTTTGTTGGCCAAAAGTGCTACTCCTCTTGAAGGTTGAAATCTTGGCTCTTCTATTATTCCTTCAAGTCTTGTTTCATGGAGCTCCATTGTTGAGAAGAACTTCTCCAAGGTGCTCACTTCTAAATTCTTGGACATGTAGAAGGAGTCTACCATTGAACTCCATTTCGATGACCGGGGAAAAGCATCGATTGCTTTCATAAGCATATCCCGGTTCGAAAGTCTTTCTCCTACACTCGTTAGCCCAATTAAAATTTCTTTGAATCTAGAATGTAAGGAGGTTATCTTTTCTCCCTTTTCAAGCTTGATATTTGATAGTTGGGAGCGGAGGAGGTCTCTTCTTGTAAGTTTGGCCTCCGAGGTGCCCTCATGAAGCTCTACTAGCTTCTCCCACATCTCCTTAGCACTAGAGCATTCCCCAATCCGATTTACTTCTTGTTGGGGGAGTACATTGTAGAGGTGGTGCTTGGCCTTTGAATTTGCCAAGTATTCTTCCCTTTGCCTCTTGCTCCATCTTGATTTCTCCAATAGCTCCCCTTCTTCATTCCTAAGCATCTCGAAACCGTTTTCCATAATTAATTAAATTTCAAAGTCGGTTTCGAAGAATACCTCCATTCTCTTTTTCCACCAAGAGAATTCTCCTTCAAACTTTGGAGGGTGAATATTTGAGCCGGTCATTCTTGAATGTGCTTGTTGTGGCGGTTAGTCCTCGACAAGCTTTCCTTGGCTATGATACCACTAGTAGGGGATCGATCGGCCGGCTAGAAGGGGGTGAATAGCCCTCTTTCGTTCGATGACGTGATTAACTATCTGAATATAATTAGCATGACGGAAACAAAAAACTAAAAAATCAAAGCGCAAGAGAATAAAACCAATCTTGTAGTGAATATAACGTGGTTCACGGCTACGCCGCTAATCCACAATCCCGATTCGTCTAAGGTGAATCACTCCTTTGCCAAATCCACTAGATCTCTCCTTTGCACAAAGCTAGGTGGAGGTAACCTCTTTTACACAAGGATCACTCTTTTATAATAGAATGAAGATTAGAACAAGTAGAAAAACCCTTAGAGCACTTTGGGAGATGTTATGAGTTGAAGCATTAGGTCCCCAAAGCCCCACACCCTTCCTCTTTATAGAGGAAGAGGGTTTCTTCCCGTTGACACGGAAGCGATCGGTGATGTCACTATCGGTCAGTGTCTGTGGCCGTTCAACGATAACGCTTTCGCGTTGGATTTCATCCAGCGATCACATCGTCGATCGTGATATTACCGTCACGGCGATGCTCGATCGATCGAGTGCTCCATTGCTCGACTCCGTTTGTGCGAAACACTTGCGACCCGGTCGGTGATGCCCATTGATCATTGGTCAATCTCATGATCATATCGTTCCATGGCGGTCATTAACACTGAAACCGGACTCGAACACTAGTCGAGTCGCGACAAATAATCGACTACTTATAACGTGGTAGTCGGTGATGTCGAAATCTCGTCGACACTTAGCCGAATGGCGAGTTTCACTAAGAACGCTACCCCTCTCCCGAGTTACATTCGCCATCTCGTCCCTCGGAGTCCTCGCCTTTGAAGTTATCTTCGTCGGCGTCCCTCGGATCGCCCAGCGCGTGGCTCTGCGGCGCCGTCCTTCGGCGTCGCCACAAGTCTACTTCCTCCCCGCTCCGCTCCTCGTCCGGCGATCCTCGGATGCTCAAGCGCCGGCTCATGAAGTCATCCTTCACCGACTCGAGGACCGAGTCGAGAGAGGTGAAACTTCGGAGCTCCGTATGCGGTCTAAGCCTGTAAGACTCAGTACATGCTCGAATCATAATAACAATCTAACTTAAACCATTTGCCGTGAAACCTTATCGTGGCAAGATTGCCAATAACTATCACCCCACCCGATTTCGTCCGTTGCGAGTTTATCGTGTTGTCCTCAGCGTGCTTTTGCCGCCCAACACCGACTACGCCGTGGAATCATCTGGAGCCGGGTTCTCCGCCCCTTCCTCGTCTGATCTTACATGTCAGCATTCCCATTGCGCCCGGAAGGTATACGTTCTACTCGTAATCCTTCTCCTCATTGTGTCTTTAGTCACCATCGTCTTTCTCCTTCCTATTATTTTATCTTTCCTCCTTCGTCGTTTGTTTCTCTTAGAAATGCAGAGATCGTTTGCCCATCCAGGATGGAAACAGGCTATGCTGGACGAAATGAGTGCCTTACGGAGTTGTAGAACTTGGGACCTCGTTCCTCTACCACTAGAAAAGTCAGTTGTTGGTTGTCGATGGCTATATACGGTGAAGGTTGGTCCAGACGGAAGGGTTGATCGACTTAAGGCTCGTCTCGTTGCTAAAGGTTATACTCAGATCTTCGGATTGGAATATGGGGACACCTTTTCTCCTGTTGCCAAGATGTCCTCTATACGCTTATTCATGTCCATTGCTGCGATTCGACACTGGCCTCTTTATCAATTGGACATCAAGAATGTGTTCTTATATGGTGACCTGCTCGAAGAAGTCTACATGGAGCAACCTCCGTATTTTGTTGCTTAGGGGGAGTCTTATGGTCTTGTGTGCTGCTTGCGAAAATCTTTATATGGTTTTAAGCAATCACCCAGAGCATGGTTCGGTAGATTCAGTATTATAATTCAACAATTCGGCATGACTCAGAGCGAGGTTGACCATTCTATTTTTTATCACCACTCATCTACTCATCTACTGGTTGCATCTACCTAGTGGTTTATGTTGATATTGTCATCACAGGTAGTGATCATCTCGGGATCTCACAGGTGAAACAACATCTTTTCAAACATTTCCAGACAAAAGATCTCGGCAGACTTAAGTATTTCTTGGGGATAGAAGTAGCACAGTCCATAAATGGAATCATTATATCCCAAAGGAAGTATGCAATGAATATTCTAGAAGAAACAGGAATGTTAAACTCAAAGACAGTTGACAACCCTATGGATCCTAATGTCAAGCTCATGCCAAATCAGGGGGAGCCTCTACCAGATCCTGAATGATATAGACGATTAGTAGGGAGACTAACCTACCTTACTGTTTACTCGTCCAGATATCTCATTTGCAATAAGTGTAGTAAGTCAGTTTCTCAACTCTCCATGTAAAGAATATTGGAATGTTGTGATTCGCATTGTTCGATATATCAGAGACGCTCCAGGAAAAGATCTTTTGTACGAAGACAAAGGACATATTCGAGTCATAAGGTATTCTGATGCAGACTGGGTAGGATCTCCCATTGATAGGAGATCTACTTCTGATTTTTGTATATTTATCGGAGATAACCTTGTTTCTTAGAAAAGCAAAAAGCAAAATGTTGTGGCGAGATCCAGTGCAGAGGCAGAGTATCGAGCTATGGTCATAGTCAGTTATGGTTCAAACAATTACTTCAAGAGATAAGGTTTTGATATGTTACACAAATGTCATTTATATGTGATAACCATGTCGCCATGCATATCACCTCAAATCCAGTTTTTCATGAGAGGATAAAATATATTGAAGTCGACTGTCACTTTGATAGAGAGAAAGTCATATCTGGAGAAATATTTACCAGTTTTGTTAACTCACATGATCAACTGGCAGATATATTTACTAAGTCACTGAGAGGTCCCCGAATTGACTATATATTTAACAAGCTGGGTGCATTAATTTATATTCTACAGCTTGAGAGAGAGTGTTAGAATATTGATAATTTTATCCCCAAATATGGTTAGGGATGATTATTTCCTAGGATAAGATTTGATTTATTCTTAGGATAGAATTTGATTTATTCTTTTGAATAGACCCTAACTTTGTATATAAATTGGACATCTTCCATATAATAAAGGTGGTTCTTTTTTATGAAATAACACATGTTTGGTGTCTTCGTCTAATCTTACTCGAGATGCATATATGTTAATTATATTAATAGTTTTTTATACTACCACTAACTTAGAGTTATAATCCTATTTCTCTTCCTAACTATTTGTACTAGTTCGTCTTTAACAACCTATCTATAATAATACCTACTTCATGTTTCATTTTACTTTTTCCTATATATTATAACTTAAATTTTACTTCTCTATCATCTTTGTTTCTCCCCTACTCATTTTGTCTCTAGTAAATATAAAATATTAATTTTTCTCTTGATCATTATATTTACTACCCTATTGCTTTACCAATGAGTGTCTCTATAATCTATATTTCAAATTCAAGAAAATCAATATTCTTATAATGTTTATTCTTATTCAACTTAAAGTGTGAGAACTCTTGCATATTTAACACTACACCTAAATTATCATAAAGATATAGTGATTTTTGATAAGATGTTGCAACCGGAACCTACAACACGTTCCTTCCGAGGAACAATCTAACATTAGCACAATAGTTCGATAGATCACTACATAGTATTTCTCTGTGTTTTACCGCTAACTGACAACATAATATAATACTTTATTTTATTACATGATAAAATTGCTACCGTGTGATCTAGTGGTGAGTTTAGGTCATGAAAATAGTCTTTTGAAATGTAAGACAAGACTACGTACAATATATCCTTCTTTGGGACCTCACATTAGTGGGAGCTTCATGCATTGAGCTATCCTTTAGGCTTATAAATGAGAATGATTTAATCAAAATAGAAACTATTGTTTCCATGTTCCTAAAGCATTTATATGCACCCATAATATGAGAAGGATCACGAAGAACATAGGAAGAAGTGTTTACAAAAAACCATAAAAAGAATCATTAATTACCTTGTCAGGCTTTCCCATCCATTTCACTTGGCCGCCAAGCTTTTCATATTTGTCTCCTAATGTTCCTATAGAGAATATCTACTTTACAATCTAGATTTTCCAAAATAAATATTGTTGGGAAGAATAAATAAGAAAATTAGTAGAAAAACTAGCCTAAATTTGATAAAATCAGAGGGATTCATTAATTTCAAGGCACACAGACAACTTTACCAGGCATCACTCGCAAAGTTCTAGCTTCCACAGTCACATAATCTGGATTTGCCACTACCATAGGAATTTTTCTTTTCACAGCCATCCCCAATATTTTCTCCAAATTATCCAAATCCATAGGGAGTGATTCGCCAGAAGACTGGCCAAGAGCCTCAGTGCCATGGGCAAGTATAAAATCAGCATCATTCACACTGCTCACAACTTGCAAACCCAAGCCCTGCAGGATCAAAACATAAGCAATACTGTATGGTAAACTTACCTCTAATTTTACAACTGAATTTTCTTCATTGTCTCTGAAGAAATTGAATGGACCAAAGAAGCAAGATTTTTGTTACAACAACTAAAACTAAGCTTTTTCATTTTCTTCTGTTAACCTGATAGAGCAAATCTTGGTTTTCATTTACCCTGCGATGGACAAAGAGGTTGTGCATGTCAAGCATCTGTCTAGAATATGTTTTCTATAAGCCTATTCTGGATGCACACTCCATTCAGCAGTTATTCATAATTTCAGTTGAAGAGCAGTCAGATGTTTGAGGTGCTACAAGTGACCAAAGAATGCTAACCTGAATGACAAAAGAAAATTATATTTAGAGTTCCATTACTATTAATAGGTAGCTTCAAGATTTCTTATGAGCAAAGTGATGTAATTGAGAGATGTCCTAAGGCAATCGCCTTAAAAGTTATTAATAAAATCCACTATTTGATTATACATTATCTATGTATTTGATTGGATCTTAAACTCATGTACTGAAGTCTACAATACGATGCATGACATGAAAGAAATTATGATTGGATCACAATTAGTGGGTATCTTATCATGTGTAATCATGTAAGTATTGAAACTATCCCTAGTCAATGAATTGATGAGATTGGACATCATCGATTCTGTGAGACTAGCATATGTTATGCTTCTTAGTTTATCCAAACATTCGATACTCACTGAATGGAAGCCTAGGAATGCTGAGAATGAACATGTGGATGCTAGTTATGGTAACTAGTTCATTGGAGTGACCTGCTATGAGACTTCATATGGTTCTATATGTCGTTGAAGATCTCATTGCAGTTCGAGTGCGAGCTTCCTTATACTTGAGGTATTCAAGTTATCTTGGTCATGACGCCTTATACTTTGACTTTTTCACAGCCATCTCCATATGAGGTGTAACTCCGGAATAATTGGGTATAAGTCAAAGTGATCGAAGGTATTTGAATAACCTATAGAGGATTCACCACTGCTGATAAAGGAGATGTATACCCTAGGCCTCTTGTTAGGATTGTTACTTAGAAGTCTCTAGCTAGAGCAAACATGTTGAGAAGATGGTCTTCATGAGAACATGTAAGAGTAACTTGAATCCACAAGACAAGGAAACTAACTTGGGCTATGTGTGATGTAGTCAGCCTAGTGGGGACGAACACGTAGACCATGTCCTGAACCAAGTGGGTATAGTATGAGTGAAAGGAATCAGGCACGAACAACTGTAACTGTTGAAGGGTTCAGAAACGTTCTAGAGTCGATTTAAACTTTCCGGTCAATTGGGGGTTATGATATACTGCTAGGTGTCACTCATGATCTATTCATAATTAAGGAGTTAATTATGAATGACCAACATAACCGGGAACCTATTAGGGCACACACACACTACGGGTGATCTCGAGATGTAAAACAAGTCTGAGAATTGTTATGTTTGAGAGGTGTTCTAAGGCAATCATCTTATGGTTGTACTATTTATTTCATAAATAAAGACTCACTATTTAAGTGCATATGTCATTTGTGTTTGATTGGATCTTAAATTCATTTACTGAATGTCCGCGATACGATTCATAGTATGAGAGAACTTGTGATTGGATCACAACTAGTGAGTATCTCTACATATGCAATTATGAATGTATTGAAATAATCCCTAGTCGATGAATTGATGAGTTCGGACATCATCGATTCTGGGAGACTAGCACGGATTATACTCCTTGGTTTATCCAAGCAGCTGCTCCTCACTGGCTGGAGACATTGAGATGTCGAGAGTTAAACACGTGGATACTAGTTATGGTAACTAGTTCATTGGAGTAATCTGCTGTAAAACTTCACATGGTTCTCTACATATAAGATATGTCAGTGAAGCTCTTACTATAGCTCGAGTGTGAGTTTCCTTCGACTTGAGGTATTCAAGTCATCTTGGTCATGGAGACTTATACTTTGACATCTTAGTCAATACATCTCTACGGAGGTGTGGATACGGGATGATTGGGTATAAGTCGAAGTGTCCGAAGGTGATTGAATAGCCAACAAAAGATTCACCACTCCTTGCGAGGAGATGTATACCCTATGGCCACTCGTCAGGATTGTTACTCAAAGTCTTTGGCCAAAGCATTGCATGTCAAGAGTATGGTACTCTTGGATACATATTGAAGTAATTAGAATCCACTGGACGAGGAAGTAAGAATTAGGCTAGGTGTGACATAGTCAACATAGTGGGGACTGACACATAGACCATGTCCTGAACCAAGTGCATATAAGATGAGTGAAAGGAACGAGACACGATTCACTGTAGCTGTTGAAAAGTTCGGAAATGGTTTCGAGATCAATCGTTGATTTTTCGATTAATTGGGGATCATGATGTACTACTAGGTGTCACTCATGATCGTTTCATAATTAATAGTTAATTATAGACGACCACCATAAACCGAGAACCTATTAGGTCACATACACTACGAATCCTTCGAAGTTCGAAGAAACTTAAAACAAGTTTGAGAATTGGATTCTCAAGATCGAGTGAGATCATGTTTTGGTTGGACCAAACACATGACAAATATGGAAATATTTGTAAAGTCGGAAATGCGAAAGGAGCACATCTTAAGAAGACGGATTGGGCCTTAAAAGGTTTAATTATAAACCAAACCCATTTGGTTTTAATTAAAAGGATCCTCTTTTGGTTAAGGGTCAAATTAGGGTTTAATGGATGAGATTATGCCTTAATGGTTATGGGGTTAGGGATTTGATCCACTAACCTATAACCCATTAGGATTAGTGTCTATATAAAGGGTTATAAAGGCTAAACCTAATGAATGGAAGTCCTCAAGACCCTCTTCCTCAACCTAGTCGAACTCTCTACCCTCTTCCTTCTTTTTTGCTGCCGGCCCTAGCAAGGCTCCCTCTTGTTTAGGTCCGGCCAACTCCTCCCCAAGGAAATGGTGAACTCCGGCCAAGTCTTCCTCAAGGTGGATTGACCATTCGGCCAAAGCTTAGAACAAAGGTTCCTTCCTTTGTGCCCTTGGCCGAACCTAGAAGAATTAGGGTTTAGTGTTCACCTGGCCATCAAGGAAACAAGGGTTGTTTTCACATCTTTAGAGGCCGACCACTTTAGGTTTTCTGGCTGTTATTGTTGCTTATTGAAGCTTCAAAAACAGTGGCTAATTCCGACACGAATCAACAACTTTACGAAGGTTGTTCGAGGACTCATTTGTGTCACAAGACGAGTCGGTGATTGCTCTCCGATCACCCGACCTTATTGCTTTGTCTAGTAGCGAAGAGAAGGTCAAACTCATGGCTTTGAGAAGTCGCCCCTCTAAAGATTCGGCGTGGATACGAGTAGAGATGAAGCTCCGCGAGCGTCGTACGGTTGATGCCCTTCCGGCTCGCCATCATCTGAAAGGTATACCTAGTGTTAGAATATTATATATATGGCTAGGGATAATTATTTCCTAGGATAATAGTTTGATTTATTCTTAGGATAGGATTTGATTGAGTCCGTTGAATAGGCCCTAACTTTGTATATAAATAGGGCATCTTCTATGTAATAAGGCGAACTCTTTTTTATGAAATAATATGGTATCAGAGCCATAGATTAGGTTTCTCTACGTTTTTTTTTCCTTTCTCGCGCCGCTCGCATCCTTCTTCCCAGCGACGCACTTCTTCCGCTGCTCGCAAAAATCTTCCCGCAAGGGACGTCGCGGCTTTCCTCGCTCACGCGATATCCTCGATCGTCGCCGCCTCAGCCGCCGCCTCAGCGTCAGCGGCGTTCTTTTCGGCGCACCGCGCCTCGCGGGCGCCTTCTTCCGGGACGGATCCTCATCTTCCTTTGTGTTTTGTTGTTCCTTTCCTTTCACCGCCTCCTCCCACGCGTTGCGTCTCCGTCGGCTTCCTTCCGGCTTCGCCATGCCTGTGAGCCGCCTTGCGCTCTGCGCTCTGCGGCGCCCGGCCATTCGTCGCGTCTCTGCGGTAGGCTTCTTCCTGTCGGCTTGCCTTGCCGCCAGAGCTCATATGCGCTCTGCGGCGCCGACCTGCGTGAGGCTGCGACCGCTCTACGCTCTTTATCGGCCTCGAATTTAGACTTATCAGTTCTTCATCATCTTGGTGCAGCGATGTAATGGAAGGCTGCGTGACTTCCTCCTCGATCGACCCTTATTGTAGGCCGCCATGGTTTTTGTGTAATCGGCTTTGGCGTGGGCCTTGGCTACATCACAGCTTTCTTTCTTCAATGAGATTTCCACTTGTCTCTGTTTTTTCAAACGCGGCCCGGCTAGGGTTCTTAGAATTCCTCCATGAAGGCGAAGAAGGCACTAGGAGGCTTTACCTTGCGGCTCCTCGCCCGATGCTACCTCTCCGTATCACCCTTTTTAGGACCTCCGGATCGATTGCCTTTTCTTTGGGCGGCGTCCTTCTGATGTCCTTAGGTGGATCAGAAATTCACATCTTTCCCTGCGGATCTCCACCTTGTAAGGGTGGCGGGCGTCCTTGGTGTGATCATTATCGCACGAGACCACGATTGATAGATGTTGGAGACTCCGTGATCGATCTAATCTTGCTCGAGATAACCGAGTTACATCACTTATTACTTCCAGCCGGTTGACACGGATCAGACTCCGCCTTCTATCTTTGATTTTCTAAAATGGTATGAGGATCGATGGGATTCTAAGTCCCCTGTTGCTATTACACAAATTGGTAATTCCTTTGCTAGCATATCTCATTCTTCGGGTCATTGGGTACTTGATTAAGAGACCGTCGTCATATCATTTATTAATAAATCTCTTTTTTTCTTCATAGGTTATTTACCCTTTCTCACCATGGCGGATGGTTCTCGAGCTTCGATCCCAAGGTATTAGTATTGTTCATCCTTTTCCATCTCTTTCCATTCATAATGTTCTTTATATTCCCGAAGCTCCCTTTAATTTGTTATCAATAAATCAGCTTACTCGGTCTCTTGATTGTGTCGTCTCGTTTACTAAATCTTACGTATGCATTCTGAGGCCGGAGTATGGGGAGGATGATTGGCGGATGTGAGTCTCGTGGCTTATATCGACTTACAAAACTCTCTTGTTGGTGCGGCCAAGCATCTCCTTATTATTCGTACTCGGTTGGGGCGTCTTGGTCTTGATAAGTTAAAAGCAATTACATCTAGTACATCTCGGCCAGAGTCTTTATCTTGTGAGTCGTGTCGTTAAGCGAGCGTATGTTCGTAGTTCGTTTTCTCCTCGCATTATAAATCGGGCTCATCTCCCTTTGCTTTGGTTAAATTCAGATGTATGCGAAATTAAGTCGTGTTTTTCTACATTGAATTGCGATATTTTGTTACCTTTATAGGCGATTTTTAGTTGTACTTGGTTATATCGACGAAGGATCGTTGAATTGTTTTATTTTTCGATCTTTTTAATGAAGTGAAACCGATTTGGTATCCCTCTTGATCCTTCTGAGTGATAATGCGCGTGAGTATCTATCTACCGTTTGGACTTTCTTGGCATCTCGCGGCGTATTACATGGACGTCTTGTCCATACCCTAACAGAATGGAGTTGCGAGCGTAAAAATCGTCGTCTTCTCGAGACCACTCGGACTCTTCTCCTCGCTCTTATGTTCCTCTTCGTTTTGGGGTGGCGTCATTTACTGCGTGTTATCTCATCGTCGTATGTCTTCCTCTACTTTCTGAGGTCGAATACCACATCATGTACTTTATCCAGAATCGGTCCCTTCGTCCTTTCTTTGCTAAGGTCTTTGGTTACACGTGTTTTGCTCGTACTCTTGATCGACATTGATAAACTCTCCTCCTTGCCCGTCGGCTCCGTTTGTATTACTCTTAAGTACTGCGCGTGCCTCCCGTTTGATCTCTCCATCGCCGCTCCGTCGTTCCTCGATCGCGTAAATGTGTTTTCCTTAGGTACCACGGTCTCGAAAAAATGAAGTGTTATTCCCTACGCTCCGTCGATATTTTCTCTGTTGATGTCGCGTTCTTTGATTGGTTCCTTTCTTTGGGTCTTAAATGTCGTCAGTCTCGTCCATACATACTATACGGTCTTTGATCCCGGAGAATTCTCTATCACGACCTCGAATCCTCCTCCTTTGCGGGTTTATCAGCGTCGTCCTCATCACGCTGCTGCCTTGACTTGAATCCGCCGTGGAGTCGTCTCGGAGCAGTCCTCTGCTCCCTCCTCGATCCGACCTTACGACTCGATATTCCCGTTCGCTGCGGAAGGTATCGTTCCGCATAATCCTTCCCCTCATTATGTTTCTTTGAGTTACCATCGTCTTTCTCCTTCTATTATTCTTGTCTTTCCTCCTTGTAAATACATTTCTCTTAGAAAGCTGCGGGAGATGTATTTACTATCGAGGATGGAAGCAGCTATCTTTGGGCGAAATAGTGCCTTCTGTTTGTGAGACTTGAGACCTCGTTCCTCTACCACTAGGAAAGTCAGTTGTTAGTTGTCGATGGCATATACGGTGAAGGTTGGTCCAAACGGAATGGTTGATCGACTTAAGGCTCGTCTCATTGCTAAAGGCTATACTCAGAACTTCGGACTGGATTATGGGGACACCTTTTCTCCTGTTGCCAAGATGTCCTCTATACGCTTATTCATGTCCATTCTTTGTGATTGACAGCCTCTTTATCGATTGGACATCGAGAATGCATTCTTATATGGTGACACCTTGAAGAAGTCTACGTGGAGCGATCTCCGTGTTTTGTTGCTCGAAGTCTTACAGTCATGTGTGCGCTTCTTGCGAAAATCTTTATATGGTCTCGAAACCATCACCCGAGCGTAGTTCGGTAGATTGATATTGTAATTGACGATTCGGCATGACTCGGGCGAGGTGACCATTACGTCTTTTATCGCGCGCATCTCTGGTTGCATCTACCTAGTGGTTTATGTTGATGATATTGTATCACGGGTAGTGATAAATCTCGGGATCTCGCGGTGAAACATCTTTCGAACATTTACGACAAAGGATCTCGGCGGACTTAAATATTTCTTGGGGATAGAAGTAGCGCGGATCTAGAAATGGGATCATTATATCCGAAGGAGTATCTGATGGATATTCTAGAAAAAGCAGGAATGTTAAACTCGAGGCGTTGTGACCCTATGGATCCTAATGTCGAGCTCTCTGCGAATCGAGTCTCATCGGATCTGAGCGATACTGAGCGATTAGTAGGGAGACTAAGTTACCTTCTTGTTACTCGTCGGATATCTCGTTTGCGATAAGTGTAGTATGTCGAGTTTCTCGACTCTTCGTGTAAAGAACATTGGGATCTTTGTGATTCGCGTTGTTCGATATATCAGCGCTCAGGGAAAGGGTCTTTTGTGCGAAGAACGAAAGGGCGTACTCGAGTCATGGGTATTACGATGCGGTGGGCGAATCTCCCATTGATAGGAGGTCTACCTCTGGTTTTGTATATTTATCGGAGATAACCTTGTGTCTTGGAAAGCAGCGAATGTTGTGGCAAGATCGGTCTTGAGGCGATGTCATTCTGGCCGTAGCTAGTCGAGCTTATATGGCTCAAGCGGATTTGCTTTAGGAGTTAAGGTTTGGAGATGTTACCTGAGAATGACACTTATATGTGATAACGCCGTGCATATCGCCTCAAATCCAGTTTTAAGCGAGAGAAAGCGTATTGAAATCATTATCACTTTTCGAGAGAAAGTCATATCGGGAGAAATATCTACTAGTTTTGTTAACTCACATGATCAACTAGCAGATATATTTACTAAGTCACTGAGAGGTCCCCGAATTGACTACATATGTAATAAGCTGGGTGCATATAATTTATATTCTTCAGCTTGAGGGGAAGTGTTAGAATATTATATATATGGCTAGGGATAATTATTTCCTAGAATAATAGTTTGATTTATTCTTAGGATAGGGTTTGATTGAGTCCGTTGAATAGGCCCTAACTTTGTATATAAATAGGGCATCTTCTATGTAATAAGGTGAACTCTTTTTTATGAAATAATACCTAGAATAAAATTTATTTTATTCTTGTTGTATGTAAAATTTTATTTGGCGGATATGTCCGCACGTGTTGTAATCCTGCATGCGTGGGTGTGAGTGTTGTAATAATTTAGGAAATTATTACGTTTTTCTTCCGTTGCGTTCGTTTTTGAAACGACAAAATCACATCTATGCGTCGACCGTAACCCAACAAGAATGAGATTCTCATTGAGAGAGGATATATCTGGTTGGACTAGGCCAAGAGGATGCGAAACAGAGGCTATGGAATCTCCCATGGCCTTGTCGGACTGCTGCGATCATGCTCGCACCTAAGCGAAATCGAGCGGATCGTCTGAGAGACTCGCGCGGCCGTGCACAACGGTAGCGCGGGCCGTATAACTTTGGCGAAATGACAGCTTTGGTGGTGCCCGAAGGACCATGTGACTGGTCGTGTGTCTGGCGTATTTCAATGCCTTTTAGCGCGCTAGCCGTGTGTAAGACATCTGATCGTGTCATGACTCATCGTTTTTGGAGATCTCTCTTATTGAAATTTCCTGGATTGTTCTTACCTTAATTATGGTAAAATAGGTTCCGTTTAAACCTCCTAAGATGCCCTAATCAAGAGATCTATAAATAGATCCCTTGATAATCTTTGGATATAAGGATTCTAATCTTAAGTTTTCTTCCTTGGTAGCCATTTTCCTCTCTCTTCTTCTCTTGTCTCCGGTGATTAGCTAGCATCAATCTAAGACAAAGACTTGCTGCTTTAGGAGTTGTCTCAGGTGATCCTGGTGTGGATACTGATAGAGGCAAGACCCGTTGGTCTTTCTTGTGGTTTTGACAGATTCGAAAGAATCTTAAAGGTATAACTTCTCTTTTTCCTTTTGTGTGTTTACATGTGATTATGTCAAAGCAAGTATTTCTGGCCCCCAAGGGATGTCTAGGATGTAATAAAATTGTTTTATTCGCTTTATTCCGCTGCACATTGTTGGTGCAGTGAGACACCGAAATCGAACCTGTGTTTTGATTATAGCAAAGACACAAAAGTTAAGTCTATTTTGTTTTCTCACGAGCTGAATCGAGTGTGCAGAAGATTGATATAGCTGGAGCTGAAGGCTAGCGACACCCAGAGGAAGCCGCGGTGGTCGGGCGATACTCGAGTTACTTCGGAGGGAGCCGAAGGAATCGAGTGGAAGGCCGGAAGCAAAAGCGACACGTAAGTATCGAGGTAAGCTCGTGTGTGCGAGAGTAAGTTGTTAGTGCTTATAAGCTCCACATATCTCCACAATGGTATGATATTGTCCACTTTGGGCCCAAACCCTCATGGTTTTGTTTTTGGGCTTTACCCAAAAGGCCTCATTCCAATGGAGATATCTTTTTTCTTATAAGCACATGATCTTTTCCATGTCTTACCAATGTGGGACTTTGATTGTATTCCCCATACTCCCAACAATCCCCCCCTCAAACGAAGGACCACATTGGGCCCCCCCTCAAGCCTATCCCTCCTCGAAGGATTTTCTCTGCTTGATGTCCGATCTTCAACCCACCAGGACTTCCTGCCAGTTGTTCGGTCCCCCCGACCCAACTAGACTTCCTTCCTGATGTCTGGTTCTCTTGATCCGGACGTGGGAGCTCAACTTCCTTCGTTCGAGGTTCGCTGGCAGCGTGGACATGGCTCTGATACGATTTGTTAGTCGTATAAGATCACGTATCTCCACGATGGTATGATATTGTCACTTTGGTTACAAGCCCTCGTGGTTTTGTTTTGGGCTTTACCCAAAGGCCTCGTTCGATGGAGATATCTTTTTTCTTATAAGCACATGATCTTTTCCATGTCTTACCAATGTGGGACTTTGATTGTATTCCCCATACTCCCAACATAAGTAAGGTCGTATCCTCTTTACGGGGATGATCTTAAGCGTAGATCCAACCAAAGACTTCTTATAGATGGTCTAGGTCGAGATCGGATGGTCGACGACCATCGAAATTATGTTTTTGTTGTGCTAACTTTGACTTACGCAAGCGTGATCATTGCCGGCTTGGAGGACTCATTGCCGTCGAGCGATCATGTCGTCGAAGGTCGTGATCGGTGATCTTTGCCGTCGATCGGTGATGATGGCATCGATCGTGATGGTCGATGTCGGTCAGTCGAGATTATCACGAATTTGAGGAAGATGTGCTCAAATTTGATTGGCTAGGGTTCCTCTCGAAAAGGGGCTCGAAAATTTATAAAAGGAGGGCCGAACCTAGAGTTTAAACATTTTCTAAGCCTCGAAAAGTCTCCATAAAGCTACTGATTCTCAAACAATGAAGTCCTTCCTTCCGACGTCTAGGTTTAATTTTTCTTATTTGTCTTTTTACGTCGGTATTATTTTGTTATCAGTTGTTCATCTACTTTTCGGAGCTTTTATCGTATACGAGGAGAGGGGGAGTGTCCCTCTACCTTAAAGTTTTTTTGTATCGATTAACTCCTACCTCCAACGAGGAGGAGTTCCTTTAGTGCTTCTGCCCTTCGTACGTGGTCAAGGACCACTAGGGCCTTGGAGTAGTAGCCTTCGGCTACGAACCAAGTAAAACACTTGTGTCGATTGTCTCTTTTATTTTATATTTACATTTCCGCTGCAATTAATTTATTATCTCTCGAGTTTTAACGAACGAAAGAAAAAGAAAAGGTTTTTCGCTATTCACCCCCCCCTCTAGCGAACCGCATCGATCCAACACACATTATCCTGGAATCTCCCAACAAGTGGTATCAGAGCCAACTTGTTTGTTTGGCATAGATTGCATGTTGTAGGAGAATATTTAAAACATGTTTGATGTTTTAATATACCTGTGCGATATTTTTCTATATGATAGATTAGAATATGCATGATTCCACATATAGGATATGTTTGTAACCTAAAAGGAAATACCGAGGATGCGCTTAGCGACACCGAAGGTGTTAGCCGCATCATTAGAGCCTAAGCATAGACTAGCCATGCATTGGGGAATAGGTTGCACAGTGCGCTATCTAATTCTTAAAATGGCATGTGCGTCAATTATTCGACTCATGTTCACATCGGAAAATTTATTTCCTAATGTCACATTGGTTTTTCCATATTTAAGTTTATTTCCTGTTATAGATGAGACCCAAAATAATCTAAAATCCCTCGTACAAATATTAGGGCTAACACCTTCTATTAATATAGTTGAACCAGAGTTCTTTTTCATGTTTGGGTTGTTAGACTCTCTCCAAGTCCGGTATGACATCGAGCGATATTTATTTTAAATGGTAAGGACTAGAGGTCAA
This sequence comes from Wurfbainia villosa, assembly GCA_025175895.1. Classification (NCBI taxonomy): domain Eukaryota; kingdom Viridiplantae; phylum Streptophyta; class Magnoliopsida; order Zingiberales; family Zingiberaceae; genus Wurfbainia; species Wurfbainia villosa. Next base: position 61,057,488 of record CM045997.1, read on the forward strand.
TTTCATGTTTAAGTAGTTGGACTCTCTCCAAGTCTGACTTGTAAATTGGATGTGTTCAAACCATTTAAATTCAATCTCACGATTAATGGGTCGGCACTAACTGAAAGCATTGATTTGTTGGACTCTCTCCAAGGTCAATGTGGCAGAGGTGCAATTAGGTGATATGCATTGGATGTATATATGTTAATGAACATTCAATTAGTTGATAGCAAAAAGTGATGGTTATATATTTGATAAATAATGGGTATTGTTGATACCTAAATTATAACTATGACTTGTGGGACTCTCTCCAAGGTTGTTCTTAGTCATAATGGATATCAACCCACTATGAGATGACCTACCATCTGTCGAATTCAAAGTGAGGGCTCTTGAATTTGAAAAAAATAAAGGGAGTTTCTTGTTAATGTAAATTATTTGCATTACTATAAATTTATCTCTCTTATACACCTTTTTGTATGTCTAGGTACTAATTCGAACAACATATTGACCTCCATTAACTTACATTTTATTTTGGACAACAACAAATTGACTGAGCCAAACATCTTGGACTAGCTTCGCAACCTGAGAATTGTTCTCAAGGTTGAAAAACTAGCTTATGTCCTTGAAAAGGTTCTTCCCCAACCTCCTGCAGACAATGCATCTGGTGACCAAAAGTTGGCTTACTAGAAATATGTTGTTGATTCTGAGATAACGAGTTGCATTATTCTAGTGTCGATGTCTCCTGAGTTGCAAAAGCAACATGAGCATATGGATGTTAATACAATTGTCTTTCATCTTCGAGAGTTATTCGATGAGCAGGCGAGATTTGAAAGGTTCGAGGTCACCCAGCTCCTTTTTCGCTCGAAGATGTAGGAGGGTTCATCTGTAGTACAGTTTGCACTGAGGATGAATGACTACATTGAGCGATTGAGATCATTAGGGTTTTTCATGGACCATGAATTAAGTATTGACTTAATTCTTCACAATCTGACGGGTAGCTATTCACAATTTGTGATAAACTATCAATTGAATAAAATTGAGTCCACTATTCCCGAGCCGATCAATACGCTGGTGGAGTAAATACATTGCTAAAAACGAGCGGTGAGTGATCTTTGGTTGATTCCTCGAAGAAGGTTACAGAGGAAAGTCGAACCACGAAAGCGAAGAGAAGAAAAAGTCAAAGAAGGAAGAATCAACTCCCAATGGAATCTGTCATCATTGTGGCAAGGATGAACATTGGAAGAGAAACTATAAGTAGTATCTGGAGTCACTAAAGCAGAAAAAAGCAACTGATGCCCAATCTACTTCAGATATATTTGTTATTGAATGTCATATTGTTTCTTCAAACACTTGAGTATTGGATATCGAGTGTGGCTCACATATATGTAATGACATACAGGGGCTCAGGAATAGAAGAAAACGGGTTAAGGGAGAAGCAGATCTAAGGGTTATAATGGAGCAAAAGTTGATGTTGTAGCCAAGGGAACTTATATGTTGCAACTTCCTATGGGACTAGTTTTAGAGTTGAATGATTGTTTTATATTCCTGCATTAATAAAGAACATTGTTTCTATTTCATGTTTGAATAAGAAAGATTATCATTTGACGTTTAGTAATAATCGTTGTTACATTACGTTAAATGGTGTTCTTTATGCTACTAGAATGTTAAATAATGGAATCTACACGTTAGATACATCCAACGAGATATTCAGTATCGAATAAAATAGCAAGATAATCAGTTAACCTCGCAATTATGACATTGTCGTCTTGGTCATATAAGCAATGAACACATGTCCAAACTGCATAAGCTTGACATTTTGGACTCTTATGAATCAGATTCATTAGACACATGTGTTGCATGCTTAAAAGGAAAGATGACTAAGTTACCTTTTAATGGAAAAGGTGAACGAGCAGTTGAGGTATTGGGCCTTATACATACCGATATATGCAGACCAATGTCAACTCATGCCATATAAGGTTATACCTACTTCGTTACCTTTATCGATGATTATTCACGATATGGGTATTTGTATTTATTAAGATACAAATCTGAAGTCTTTGAAAGTTTTAAAAATTTCAGAAAAGTAGAGAAACAACTTGGGAATGATATTAAAGTACTTCGATCGGATCGAGGTGATGAATATTTAAGTCAAGAATTTCAAGATTATCTAAGAGACAATGACATCTTGTCCCAAAGGACTCCACCTTACACGCCACAACATAATGGTGTGGCTAAAAGGCGAAACCGAACCTTGTTGGACATGGTTAGATCAATGATGCAACATGCAAATTTTCCAAAAACCTTTTAGAATTACGCACTCGAGATCACTGTTTACTTGTTAAATAGAGTCCCAATTATGCAATCTCTACTACTCTATGAGATGTGGAATAGTAGAAAATCTCATTTATCTTATTTGATGATATGAGGTTTACTTATGTGAAGAGGACAGTATCAGACAAGCTAGAGGTTAAGTATGATAAGTGTCTATTTATTGGTTACCCTAAGAAAATGAGGGGTTACCAATTCTATCATCCCTTGAAACAAATGATGTTTGTTTCAAGGCATATTGTATTCCTAGAGAAGGAGTTTCTCTTACAGAAAAACAGTGGGAGTGAGATTGAACTAAGGCTACGTTTGGTACGAGGTAATGTAATCAACCTTGTAATGTAATCAAGTTTGTAATGTAATGTAATGTGTATTACATTACTGTGTTTGGTTAGCGATAGGTGTGTAATCTTTAATTACAAAAGTGATTACATTCATTTGTTTGGTATCCATATTTGTTATAAGGAATGTAATTCATATTATTATAAAATGACAAAAATACTCTTATAATTTCTTCTAGAGGTAATATAATTCTTAGTCGTCGATCGCCGATTGCTGGCCATCAGTCGGTCGTCGGCCGTTGACCGATCGTCGGTCGTCGGCTATCGACCGATCGCCGGTCGGTCGCCGATCGGCCAGCGTCATTCGATGCCGACCGTCAGAAGAATATATTTGTCATGATAAATATTGAGTCCGTAATGTAATCGGATTACATAGCTTTTCCTTCGTAATCGAGATTACGGTTCTTGGCTCTTATTTTGTAATACAATTACATTACATTACATCTTTGAAATGTTACCAAACAAAGTAAATCATCTTGTAATGTAATCCTGATTACATTACAAGCCTGATTACCCCGTACCAAAAGTAGCCTAAGCGTAGTTCAAGAGACTCCGGTAGACACAGAAAAGATGCCTAGTTAAGAACCACAGTTGATTACTCATTCGAATGAGGTAATAGCTGAACCTGATGATACACCACCTCCTCGTAGATCTAGTAAGACACGTAGGATTCTTGAAAGATATGGATTTCTCATAAGTGAATCTAATGACGTGTTGCTCATAGAGAATGAGGAACCCACTAGTTACGAAGAGGTACTGAATAGTTCAGACAGGGATAGGTAGCTAATAGCCATGAAAACAGAAATAGATTTCATGTATGAAAACTAAGTTTGGAACTTAGTAAACCCACCCGAAGGCAAAACGCCTATATGGTGCAAGTGGATTTTCAAGAAGAAAATCGATATGGATGGTAATGTTATTACCTATAAAGCTAGATTAGTGGGAAAAGATTATCGTCAAAGATAAGGTGTTGACTATGACGAAACTTTTTCACCAGTAGCTATGCTTAAATGGCAAGGAATGTTTATCCAAGTATTTGGTATTCACTGAATGGAAGCCTAGGGATGCTAAAAGTGAACATGTAGATGTTAGTTATGGTAACTAATTTATTGGAGTGACCTGCTATGAGACTTCATATGGTTCTATATGTCGTTGAAGATCTCATTGCTGCTCGAGTGCAAGCTTCCTTAGACATGCGGTATTCAAGTCATCTTGGTCATGACACCTTATACTTTGACTTCTTCGCAGCCATCTCTATATAAGGTGTAACTCCAGGATGATTGGGTATAAGCCAAAGTGATCGAAGGTGTTTGAATAGCCTATAGAGGATTCACCACTCCTAATAAAGGAGATGTATACCCTAAGCCTCTTGTCAGGATTGGTAGAAGTCTCTGGCCAGAGCAAACATGTTAAGAAGATGGTCTTCTTGGGAATATGTAGGAGTAACTTGAATCCACAGAACAAGGAAACTAACTTGGGCTAGGTGTGACGTAGTCAGCCTAGTGGGGATGAACACATAAACTATGTCCTGAACCAAGTGGGTATAGTATACCTGAAAGGAACCAGACACGAACAACTGTAGCTATTGAAGGGTTCAGAAATATTCTGGAGTCGATTTAAATTTTCCAGTCAATTGGGGGTTATGATGTACTACTAGGTGTCACTCATGATCTATTTATAATTAAGGGGTTAATTATGAATGACCAATATAACCGGGAACTTATTGGGTCACACGCACTATGGGTGATCTCGAAATGTAAAATAAGTCTGAAAATGAGATTCTCAATAAGAGAGGATATATCTAGTTGGACCAGGCCAAAAGGGTGCAAAACGGAGGCTATGGAACCTCCTATTGCCTTGTCGAACTTAGCACCACCATATCGCACCTAAACGAAATCAAACGGACCGTACAGAGCCTCGCGTGCGTGCCTAACGAGTGCGTGGTCGTGGTAGCTCACGGCCAAAATAGCAAAGCTTTGGGTTGTGCCAGGAAGGACACACGGGTTGGTCGTGTGTCTGCCTCTCTTATGGAAATTTCCTAGATTGTTCTTCCCTTAATTATGGGATAATTATGGTAAGATATGTTCCGTTTAAATCTCCTAAGATGTCATAATCAAGAGATCTATAAATAGATCCCTTGATAATCTTTGGATATAAGGATTCTAATTTTAGGTTTTCTTCCTTGGTAGTCATTTTCCTCTCTCTTCTTCTCTTGTCTCCGTCGGTTGGCCAATACCAATTGGAGACAAAGACTTGCTGCTCTAGGAGTTGTCTCAGGTGATCCCGACATGGATACTGATAGAGGCAAGGCTCGTTGGTCTTGCTTGTGGTTTTGACAGATTCGAAAGAATCTCGAAGGTATAACTTCTCTTTCTCCTTTTGTGTGTTTATATGTGATTATGCCAAAACAAGTATTCTTGGCCCCCAAGGGATATCTGCGAGGTAATAAAATTATTTTATTCGCTTTATTCCGTTGCGCATTATCCCGGAATCTCCTAACACAAAGGCATGCTTGTAGCTCAGTCCTATGATTCTTTAATGTTTCTTCATTCTTTACATACGATCTCCATTTTTTTCTCAAGTGCTCATTTTGTACGGGCTTTCAATTTAGCATTTCTATTTAATAGTTGTAGTTATTGGAAAGAACTCATTGAATCTATCATTTGGGCCCATAACAGATTAAAAGTCATCATTACAACTAACACTAAAGTCTTGAAGATTGTACAAAGCTATTGTTGGGACCGATAATAGCACTAGAGAGGGTGAATAGCGTCTTGAATTCATTCTCTCCAATTCGTTCTTCGATTATATTCATCATGCTTGTCTATAACAAAGTTATGTATAATGAAAACAAAATAAACATAAATTAAATACAAAGCACAAGCACTACACCGGTATTTTACATAGTTCACAATCCTAGTTCCTACTCCACGATCGAGATTTAGCAATGCACCACCACTAAAACTTTTTTCCTTCTCAGAATCACACTGGAGGTGGAGAAACCTCTTACAACACCTGGAACTTACAATACAACAACCAAAATACAAGTGAAAAACAAAATGAATGCCAACGAAAAAAGCTTTACACGATGATTGCTTTTACTCGATCACTTGTTTGGTAGCTTTAGAATCCTTTTAAAGACCTGGAATGCAACAACACTTCCTTTCAAAAATCTCCAAGAACCGGCGCCCAAAAACTCCTCATCTTCATCCTCTTATAAGCTCCGTCACGGGCTAATTTCCGCCAACTAGTCGACTGACCTTACCCCCAGTTGACTGGTCACTTATCCGTTGTCTCACAATGACTTAATCCACATTGAATTTTAGCCGATTAATTATTTGCTCATAGTCATCGATCATTGTCAAGCCACGATCATTTAGTTAACTCAAAACTTTTTATGCTTTTACTAAAAGCTAGTCGATTACCTCATCACTCTGATCAAGCCGTCGAACCTTGTTTTTCATACTCGACTCGGCTCTCCTGATTGTTGGGATATCTAACCTGCGGATGTGTGCTCGGTTACGTTTCACAAACGCATGCAGTGAAAAAATGCATAATAAATTCCTAATTTATTACAACACATACATTCACGCATGCAAGATACAATACGTGCGGACATAACCGCAAACAAAAATTTTACGAATGAATTAAAATTGAGAATAATATTTATTCTAGTTATACCTGTCGGACGATGTGGAGCGGAAATGACATCAACCGCAAACTCGTCGAAATTTCCCTCTACTCGAGTCCACGCCGAGCTCCCTTCGGATGGCTTCCAAAGCCTGAGTTTAGTCCTCGCGAAAGGTACTAGTCTTGCGTGCGCAAAGACGAGCGTACGCAACCAGACCACACAAACAGGGAGAAAAAACTACTTGGGGCAGAATCTGTCCACACAAATTTTTCCACCATTCCGGTGGCTTTAGTCGACTGCAACGATTGCTGCCGGTAGGGAAATCGCCAAAGAAGGTTCCTCCAAAAGTGATGATGCGGGAGAAGGGTTGTTAGAGCCTTAGGTGGCCGACAGCAGCAACTTTTGGTCGGTGGAAGGAAGAGGAGGAGAGGAGAGGAGAGCTCACTTGCTTAGCTAGGGTTTCCGCAATACATATCCTATATATATATGTGTCTTTTATTGATTTAATGGATCAGGCTCCAAACCCAATACCATTAGCCCAGTAGTCCAGACCAATAGTCTTTGGTTCAAAACTAAACCATTTGGTTCATTGAACCAAACCACCCTTTATTTGAACCAAATCATTTTGGTTCATTATTAAACCACCATGGGTTCAATCCATCTTCATAAAACGTGACCCCATCCTCGTCTCCATTCCAATGAAACTCTTTTCATCTTTTGCCTTCATCTGGACAACGAGACTCAGACTCTTCCAATCTGAGAATCCATTTCTCAAACTCTTTTTAAGTCCATCGGGAAACAACTCGTAGTGTGTGTGACCTTATAGGTTCCCGGTTTATGTTGGACGTCCATAATTAACTATTAATTATGGAACGATCATGAGTGATACCTAGTAGTACATCATGATCCCAATTAATCGAAAAATCAACAGTTGATCGCATAACCACTTTTGAACCTTTCAACAGCTAGAATGGGTCATGTCATGTTCCTTTCACTCGTCTTATATCCACTTGGTTCAGGACATGGTCTGTGTCTGTCCCCACTAGACTGACTACGTCACACCTAGTCCAAGTTATACCTCCTCGTCCTACATATTCAAATTACTACCACATGTGTCTAAGAGTACCGTACTCTTAACATGTAAATGTTTTGACCAAAGACTTTAAGTAACAATCTTGACGAGTGGTCAGAGGGTATACATCTCCTTCACAAGGAGTGGTGAATCCTCTGTTAGTTATTCAAACACATACGGGCACTTCAACTTATATCCAATCATCCCGGGTCCACACCTTGAAGAGATCTTTGCTTAAGATGTCAAATTATAAGTCTTTATGACCAAAATAACTTGAATACCACAAGTCGAAGGAAACTCGCACTTAAGCTGTAGTAAAAACTTCATAGACATATTAATATATATAGGAAACCATATGAATTCTTACAGCAGGTCACTCCAATGAACTAGTTATTATAACTAGCATCCACATTTACCTCTCGACACTTCAATATCTATAACCAGTGCAGAACAGCTGCTTGGATAAACTAAGGAGTATAACACATGCTAGTCTCTCAAAATTGATGATATCCGAGCTCATCGATTCATCAACTAGGAAATATTTCAATACATTCATAATTACACATGTAGAGTTGCTTACTAGTTGTGATCCCATCATAAGTTCTCTCATACATGAATCATATTGCGGACATTCAGTAAATGAGTTTAAGATCCAATCAAATACATAATAAATGTACACTCAAATAGTGAATCTACTATTTATTGAATAAATAGTACAAATCATAAGGCGATTGCCTTAGAACACCTCTCAAATATAACAAACTCTCATTTGGCCTAATATTAATCGCCATGGTATTCAATACTATAGGTTTGGATATGACTCTCAAACTTACTTTGTGGTAGAGCGTTTGTCAAACGATCCATTAGGTTCCTTTCAATGGAAATCTTCTCAATTTGTATTTCTTTCCTACTAACAATCTCTCTGATCAAATGATAACGTCGAAGTACATGTTTAGATTATTGGTGAGACCTTGGTTCCTTTGCTTGCGCAATGGCTTCGGTGTTGTCACAGTAAATTGGTAATGCTTCAATAATAGTCGGAACCACTCTAAGTTTAGATATGAACTTCTTGATCCAAATTGCTTCTTTTGCTGTTTCAGAAGCTACAATGTATTCTGCCTCAGTGGTAGAATCAACAATGGTATCTTGTTTGGAACTTTTACAACTAACCGTGCCACCGTTCAAAGTGAATATGTATCCAGACTGAGATTTGGAATAATCCTTATCTGTCTGGAAGCTGACATCAGTATACCCACATATCACCATATCACCTTCTCCATATACCAAGAACATATCCTTAGTTCTTCTCAAGTACTTAAGGATTGCATTGACAATCACCCAATGATCTATACCTGGATCCGACTGGTATCTGCTCGTGACACAGAGCATATAATACATCAGGTCTTTTACATAACATAACATATATGATAGATCCTATTGCCGACGCATAGGGAATCTTATTTATACAAATTCTCTCGTCTTCTGTGCACGGATACATAGACTTTGAAAGGTGAATCTCATGTCGCATTGGCATGAAACCTTTCTTTGATTCAGACATGCTAAACCGTTTTAGCATTCTGTCTATATATATAGACTGTAAAAGACCGAGCAACCTTTTCGATATATCTTTATAGATCATTATCCTAAGGATATAGGTTTACCTCTCTCGTGTCTTTCACAAAGAAGACCTTGGATAACCAAAGTTTAACAGACTATAGAACAGGCACATCGTTTTCTATAAGAAATATGTCATCGACATATAACACTAGGAATAAGACCGCACTTCCATTAACCTTCTTGTACACACAAGGTTCATCTGGATTTGTGAGAAATCAAACTCTTTGATTATCTCATCAAAATGGATATTCCAACTCCTAGATGCTTGTTTCAATCCATAAATGGATCGTTGAAGCTTGCATACTTTATTTATGTCAACAGACGTGAAATCCTCATATTTTATCATATATATACATCCTCAGACAGGTTTCCATTAAGAAAAGTTATTTTCACATCCATTTGTTATATTTCATAATCATAATGAACTACTATGACTAGGAGTATCCGAATGGATTTAAGCATAGCTACTGGTGAAAAAATTTCGTCATAGTCAACGCCTTGCTAACTCTGCTCATGATGAGTTAACCTTGTCGTGGCTGGTCCCAAGCCTGGATAAACGAGAATTGCGTTAGATTGCCAACCAGCGTTAAATTAAGGCAAATATTCAATGAATGGATCCATCAAACTATTATGCTAATGCTAAGTTGTTTCCTGGAAGGAACGCGTTACAGAGTCCAACTATAGCATCTCGGCAAGAACCGCTACATCTCCAGAACTCGAAAGTAGTGATAAATATCAGAGTTTGCGTTCGGTCCGATGTATGCTTGTGTTAAATAGGAAGAGTTCTCACACCATAGGTTGGGTAAGAACAAATATTATAAGAAAAATAATAGTCTAAGATTTGGTACATGGAATATAGGAACCATCACTGGTAAAGAAATGGAGGTAATAGATACGATAATTAGGAGAAGAATTACTATTTTGTGTGTACAAAAGACAAAATGGGAAGGCGAGAAGGCAAAAATGATAAAGAACTCGGGTTTTAAGTTATGATATACAGGAAAGAGTAAAACAAGAAATAATGTGGGTATTATTGTAGATAGTTTGTTAAAGGATGAAGTTGTAGTAGTTAGAAAGGGGGATAGAATTATAGTTCTCAAAATAGTAGTGGAGAAAGAAATAATGAACATAATTAGTGTATATGCACCTCAAGCAGGATTAGATGAAGATACCAAATTAAGATTTTGGGATGATCTAGATGAATTATTACAAAATAGTCCGTCAAATAAAATGATTTTAATATGAGGCAATTTAAATGGGCATGTTGGAGTGAAAAATGAATATGAGAGGGTGCATGGAGATTATGGGTTTGGAACAAAAAATAAAGAAGGCAAAACTATATTAGATTTTGTAATAGTATAGATCTTATACTAGCTAATACGTTTTTTAAGAAAAGAGAAGAGCACTTGGTCACGTTCAAAAGTGGAAATAATAAATCGCAAATTGACTTTCTTATGGTTAGAAAGAGAGATAGAAAGATTGGTAAAGATTGTAAGATCATCCCTAGAGAAAGCTTAACTACCCAACATAAATTAATAGTATTGGATATACGCCTCAAACATAGTATTAACAAAAGAAAAATGTACACGACTCTTAGAATTAAATGGTAGAAGTTAAAGGATGGGAAACAAATCATATTTAAGGAGAAGGTAGGAGTACAAGTATTAGATGAAATATACGGTGACCCTAATACGACATAGAATAAGATGATATCAAAGTTGAAAATAGTAGTCAAGAGTGATCTCGGTGAGTTAAAGGGGCATGCACCACTAAGGAATCTTGGTGGTGGAATGAGAAAGTACAAGAGAAAGTGAAGGAAAAACAAACAGCCTATAAGGAATTATATATTTGTAAGAACGAGGAAAATTTAAAAAAATATACAATAGCGAAGAAAGAGGTTAAGAAAGCAGTGAATGAAGCTAAGAATGAAACTTTTAAACAGTTATATCGAAAATTAGATACAAAAAATGTAAAAGAGACATTTATAGAATAACTAAAATTAGAGAGAGGAAGTCAAAAAAATCTTAATCGAATAAAATGTATTAAAGATGAATGCAATAGGGTACTAGTAAATGATGAAGAAATAAAAGAGTGGTGGAAGAGATATTTCATCAACTTTTTAATGAAGATTTAGATGACCAACTTAATTTAGATAATTTAAGTAGGTCAAATGAGTATAAAAATTTAAATTTTTATCGTAGAATTTAAATTTCAGAAGTAGAATAAGCTTTAAATATAATGCAAAATGGAAAAGTCGTTGGACCAGATGATATTCAGATGGAGGTATGGAAGCATCTAGGGAAACAAGGTATTAAATGACTTATAAAATTATTTAATATGATATTGTAAACAAAAAAAAAGTCTGATCAATAAAGGGTAAGTACTTTAATTCCCTTATATAAAAATAAGTGAGACATACAAACTTATACAAACTATAGGGGTATTAAACTAATGAGTTATACCATGAAACTTTAGGAAAGAGTAATGAGAAAAAAATTAAGGAGACCACGGTTTTTTAAAATCAATTTGGGTTCATGCCAAAAAGATCGACAATAGAAGTTATACATCTTCTCAGGTAACTAATTGAAAAGTATCGAGAGCAAAAACAAGATCTATACATGGTATTCGTTGACTTAGAAAAAGCTTATGATAGAGTTCTAAGAGAAATTATATAGAGAATTCTAGAAAAGACGGATGTTAGCGTAACATTTATTGAACTAATTAAGGATACGTACGAGGAAGTAACGACCAGAGTGAAGACTTCAGGCGGATTAACTGAAGCATTTATAATAAAGATAGAGTTACATCAAGAATCAGCTTTAAGTCCCTATCTTTTTATACTAATCATGGACGAACTCACTGGACACATTCAAGACACAGTACCGTGGTGCATGTTATTTGCAGATGATATTATTTTGGTAGATGAGACACGTGAAGGAGTAAATGCTAAACTAAAATCTTGACAGAAAACACTAGAAGTAAAAGGTTTTAGGCTTAGTAGAGTAAAGTCACAATATATGGAATTTATATTTAGAAATATTAGATGTAATGAGACAATTGTTAAGATAGAAGATGACGAGTTGTCTGAAACTGAGAGCTTTAAATATTTAGGATCATTTTTGCAAAGTGGAGGGATTGAGAGAGATCTCTTACATAGAATACAAACAGAATGATTGAAATGAAGGAAAGCGTCGGGTGTTTTATTTGATCGTAAAGTATCTCTAGAACTAAAAAGGAAGTTCTACAAAATGGCAGTTAGACCTGCTATGTTATATAGCGTTGAATCTTGGGTTACGGCTCGATCACATGAGCAAAAGATGAGAAATGCAAAGATGAGGATGTTAAGGTGAATGTGCAGACATATGAGAATAAACAGAATTAGAAATGAGAGCATTAGAGAGAAAGTCGGAGTTACATCTATTAAAAGAAAGCTCCGAGAGACACGTTTAAGGTGGTACGAACATGTACTGTTACAACCAATAAATGCTCCAGTCAGACGATGTGAAACAATGACAAATATACATATCAAACGAGGAAGACTAAAAAAGACTTGGTTAGCAACAATAAAATAAAATAAAATTTATTTAAGTATAAATGATGATATAGTTAGGGATAGAGCCCAATGACGTAGAAGGATCTATATAGCCGACCCCACCTAGTGGGATGAGACTTGGTTATTGTTGTTGTTGTTGTATAGTCAACGTCTTGCCTTTGATAATAGCCTTTTGCCACCAACCTTGCTTTGTAGGTAATCAGATTACCATCCATGTCAGTTTTCTTCTTGAAAATCCACTTGCACCCCATAGGTGTTATACCTTCAGGTGAATCTATCAAGTTCTAAACTTGATTTTCGTACATGAAATCCATTTTCGATTTCATGGTTGTAAGTCACTTGTCCCTTTCTGAACTTTTCAGAACTTCTTCGTAACTAGTAGGCTCCTCATTCTCAATGAGTAACACGTCGTTCGATTCACTTACAAGAAATTCATATCTCTCAGGAATATTGCATGTTCTACCAGATCTCCAAAGATGTTGTCTTTATAGGTTTTACTAATGGCTCATCACTATAAGTAATCAGTTGTGGTTCTTGATTATGTTCTCTCAGTTTTTTTTTCTATTTTTTAAATATTAATATTTCATTATTTTAAAGGTTCATTATTCATTTGATTTCAAGTATTTATTGTTAAATATATTTCGATTTTTTTTTCTTGAAATAATTGATATCAAAGGGATAAAAGTAAATAAATATACTTTTCTTTAAAGAAAATTGATATATCAATAACTTAAATTAAAATTGATACATCATAATTATATTATAATTATAATTATAGTTAATTTATATTTTATATAAAATTTTAATTAATAATTTATTTAATTATAATTATATTATAATTTCTATATTAATTAATTATATAAATTAAAATTTTAATCAATCGCAGATCGCGATCCCGCAATCCCTAGCGCGCTCGGGATCGCAGATCGGGATCGCAATTGCGATGCTGCAGGGATCGCGATCCCTGCAACGAGGATCGCGATCTCGAACGGTGATCGCGATCCCGAGCGGTGATCGCGATCCCGAGCGGTGATCGCGATCCCTATCCCGAGCGGTGATCGCGATCCCGAGCGAGGATTGTGATCATGATCCCGAGTGCGCTCGGGATCGCGCGATCGCGATAGGGATCCCAACGTGATCTCGACTCGAGCAAATCGTACCTGTAGCCTCGTCGCCATTGCTCTGCGTCGTCGCCGACTGCTTGTCGCCGCCTCTGCCTCGTCGAGCCTTCGTCGTTGCTTCCAGGTAAGCCCCTTACCTTCGTTATATACTATCGCGAAGTTTTCGATCTCCTTTAATCTCGTATCGACATATTCCTTCTTCGCTCGTCCTACGTCCTTCTATCGCTCGATTCCTCCTCCTGTCAGTCGCGTGTATTTTATCGAAATCACGTGCAGTTCCGGTATCGGTCCCACATCGGAACGAAATTATTCGCCAATTTCATCCGGTACGGCTTGGCATTTAAAACCTTGTCAATATGTATGAGGCCAAGTAACTTTTCCACCAGTTCACCTTTTCCAGTAAAAGATAACTTTGTCATCTTGCCTTTTAAGTATGAGTCGCATGTATCAAATGAATTCAATTCAGATGATTCCAAAATTTCATACCTGTGTAATTCGGACATGTGTTTCTTACTTATATGACCAAGACGACAATACCACATGTAAGAAGATAGCAGATCATCTATTTGAGCACGTTTATTACTCGCTTCAATATTGAGTACTTCACTGGATATATCTAACGTGTAGATCCCATTGCATAAAGTTCCAATGTCATAAAGAACTCCATTCAAAGTTATGTAACAATAATTGTTATTAAAAGTCAAATGGAAATTTTTTCTATTTAGACAAGAAATAGAAAGGATGTTCTTTATTAGTGCAAGAACAAAATAACAATCATCCAATTCTAAGAAAAATCCAGTCGGGAGTTTCAACAAATATGTGCCAATGACCACAGCAGCAACCTTTGCTCCATTGCCAATTCGCAAATTTGATTCTCCCTTAACGAGTCTTCTACTATTTCTTAGCCCTTATATGTCATTACATATATGTGAGCTACACCCAGTATCCAATACCCAAGCGTATGAGGAAATAGTATGACAGTTAATAACGAAGATACCTGAAGAAGATGGGACATCGGATGTCTTTTTCTTCTTCAAGGACTCAAGATAGATCTTGCAGTTTCTTCGCCAGTATCCTTTACCACAATGATGGCAAGAACCCTTTAGAGTAGGTTCTTCTTTCATGACCTTTTTCTTTCCTTTGGGTTGATGCTTTGATTTCCTCTTAGAATCTTTCTCCGAGAAATCAACCAATAACACCGTCTTTTGCTCTTTCTTAACAGAAAGCTCTACAGTCTTGAGCATGTTGATCAACTCAGGAATAATGGGTTCAATATTGTTCATCCGATAGTTCATCACAAATTGTGAATAACTATCAGACAAATTGTGCAGAATTAAGTCAATACTTAATTCATGATTCATCGCAAAACCTAGTGATCCTAGTCGCTCAATATAGTCATTCATCTTTAATACAAACTGCACTGCAGATGTACCCTCCTGCATCTTTGAGCTAAAGAGCTTTGTGACCTCGAACCTTTCGGATCTAGCTTGCTCATCGAAAAGATCACGAAGATGAAAGATGATAGTATAAGGGCTATACATGATCACGACTAACTAACGAGCTCGAGAATCGACCAGAAATGCTTCTTGTAGACCAACCTTCGTCATGAAAGACTGTCAGAAGAGCATCGGGAAGAGGTTCTTCGAGGACATAGGCTAATTTTTCAGATTTGAGAACAATTCTCAAATTCCTTAGCCAATCCAAGAAGTTAGGCCCAATCAGTTTGTTCGAGTCCATAATTGAATGTAAATTTAAAGGTGTCATGATTAGATGATTAACCTAGAAATACAAAATAGAGATAATATTTCCAAGCCAAATTTCCAAATCATTCTGGAATTTTTCTAAAAATGGAATTTCTTAACCGATTAAGTAACTTTCCAAAATTGAAATTGTTTTACAAAATAAGAAAATTCCAGAAAAAAATACTTACGACTAACTACAACTTGTAAAATCCTTTTGCGATTATGCCGAAGCACGGTTGGCTATAATACCAATGTTGAGATATCCAACCCGCGAATGTGCTCGGTTGCATTTCACAAACGTGCACAACGAAAAAAATAATAATAAATTTCTAATTTATTACAACACGTACATCCACGCATGCAGGATACGACACGTGCGAACATAACTGTAAAATACCGGAAAAAAATAATAATAATAATAAATAAATAAAATTTAAGCACAGGGATTAACCCCTTTAAGTGGTTGTTAGGTTTAAGCAAAGGCTAGGGTTAATCAAGGTTGGATTAAATTTAATTTTGGCTTGAATCGGTTGGATTGAACTGGTTCGCTTGAACCCAAAACACAAACGGCAATTAAAAGCCGAGAAAGAACCCGACAGCCACATGAGTTTCCCATCGACGATCGCTTCTTCTTCCTCTCCTCATCGCGATCGACGGAATCCTCACCCCTCTTTCTCCTTCGCGAGCCGGCGATCGCTTCCGGTGGGAGATCTAGCCGGAGGGAGGGATGTCGATCGCAACTACCCCATGTAAGATTCCGACGAGTGTTTCTTCTTTCTTATCGGGGCCTTTATCGCGGCGATCGCGTTCTTCTTCGATGATTTCTGCAGACGAGCCTGGAACGACGGAGCTGTACTTGCGGCTAGGATCTGCTTTCGATCTTCATTCGTCGGCACAGGGGGATTTGGGCAAGTGTTCACCTCGAGTAAGGAATCGCAACAACATCGTTTGCTGTCGCCGTTGTCCCAATTATTGCAGTAATTAGGTAAGAACTTGCTTTTGGCTTACCTTAGGCTGGATTTAGGGCTACGGTGCATTTTCCTTTCGCTAAGCATGATCGATGGTTTGGGCAACATTTGGTGCCGGCGAACAGGGGATAGGAGAAGGGTTAGCGCCAGATGGAGTCTGCTAGGGCACGTGGTTTCGCCGGAGTCCAACGACCGTAAGTCGTGATTTATTTTTCTTCTCTTCATCTATATAAGATCTGTGTTGAGTCTGGCCGAGCGATTGTTGTCGATGGTGCCTACGGGATGGGTGGTTGAGCGCGAGCGAGAGGGAGATCCGGCCATGAAAAGGCAGTAATGAGCGAGTAAACACAACTGATCACATTTGGGTATCGTGTGTTTCTCGCGAGTGTTGATGATTAGTTGAAAAATGTGGGAAGGTGAGTTGTGTGATGAATTTGAGAGCTGCCAGTGTTATTTAGATTTCTGCATTGATCGGTTGATTCGATTAAAGAAACAAAAATTTATGGGATTAGGAGGTAAGACCTTCAGATGTTGATTAAGTTAATAGATTTATATAGGATGTGCAAATTTGTTCATGGGATTGAGGATTATGTATATATTCTTGTAATTATAGATTTTAAGGGATGTTGTTTCTTATGGTAGTTAAGTGGGATGGTTATTTGCATATTGAGGTGTTGGTGCGTGATTTGTCTATATGCTGATTTAATATAGATTTGTTTATTCTATTAATTGTCAGATTGGTGGGTTGTTAAGCACCATTTCAAGACTGGTAATTAATGCTTGATTGTTGGTGGTTGTGTGAGGAGTTGTATGGCTGGAATTGAGTTGTAATGGGTCGTTGTGTCATTGTAATGGCTATGAAGTAGTAGTTTTGTTTGGGCTACGAATCGAGATATAAAGTTGATGTAGGATTAGGATTTGATCCTAATATTAGAATTGGTAAATATGATTGGATCATATATGTTTTGTTTGCAGGATTTTGGTTCGAGATATTCACGGACGTGAAGACGATTGGTGTCTACAAAGCAGGTGGGTAATTTTCTACCCTGGTCAGGTAGATGTAATTACATTCAGATTTAGTCGTAGATATGAGCATGTTAGGTGTTCATATTATCTTGATCCTGCTCTTACTTATCTTATGCTTGATACTTGTCGTTGGCTATATTTACTCAAAGTTTGATATCACATTTCCTTTATTATGATTTAGGATTATAGATGTGATGTAAATAGGCTTAAATGTTTAGCAGGGTGTAGATATTGGAGTACGAATGATAACCTAATTTATAAATTGGGTAAAGGTTCATCCGTAGGTAGGTAATGCCCTATAGGTAGGATTTATTCCAATACCCGTATGTTACATACTTATTACCAACCATGTGTTATGTAATGGTTAAGTGAAAGATGATTAGTGTGTCGCTACGGACCGGTGGTCCCAGCTTGATATGATTAGTCGAATACGACTCTCTACAGGATAGAGAGTGCGTCGATTAATTGAGTACGACTCTCTAGTGGATAGAGAGTTATGATCAGTTGAGTACGGCTCTCTACAGGATAGAGAGTCCGTCGATCAGTTGAGTACGACTCTCTACAGGATAGAGAGTGTATTAATCAGATGGGTACGACTCTCTGTTGAATAGAGAGTCTGTGGTAGATGTCTGTACGTGTAACAGTACACTCATGTCATTTTCATGCATTCTGACGACATAGTCTCCCTTGGGGTTAAGAAAGTCGTCAGTCATCTTGCCTCTTAGGTTACTCCCCGAGGAGAACTGGTGTGAGGGCAGAGCATTTGTTGTGTCACACTCTACCACTATATAAGGTGGTAGTTGGAGTTGCGTGTAGTTGTCCTGGGTGCATGGCACACGACCACTTTCGTTAGTAGTGTCGGTCAGATGGCGTGCGAGAGACCCCGTTGTGTAGCGAGCTCTTACGCTCATACGTATGCTTTGATCATACTACCACTCGGCCGCTCTAGCGGTGGTTGGTGTTGAGTTAGGGGTTGTCATGTCGTCTTTACCTACCACACTAGGGTTGTGGGTAGCGAGTAAGTCTTATGGCTGACAATGCATCTTTGCATTCAGTATCTTATAAGCATATTACCATATATATATACATATATGCATGTATATATACATATGGATGGTTGTCATTAATATATATATAGATGCAGTCTATATATATATGCTTATTGTGATGTTGCATTTGATTGTACTATGCTTGTTGCATTTGGTTTATCATCGTATTCATAAATGCTTCTTGCATCATTATACGGATTGTATCGGATCGTGTATATGTGTTAGACGAGACCATTAGATACCTTGACTGAAGCATGAGTATATTGTGAGTTGGTATTACTCTTCTGTTATATATATGTTGGATATACCGGAGTTGGATCGAGTAAGCGTGTGAACTTTCAGGTATGTCTGCATTTTACATTGTTCATTTGGTTAGACGGTATACCTGTTGTACCTCTAGATTATGTTGTTGAATTACATGTGATATTTGATATATATATACATATTTTTCCTATTACCTGCTGAGTTTTACTCACCACCACGGACCCTGGGTTTTTTTGTCGCCCAGGTAACAGGTAGCCGACTTTGTTATGGACTTGGAGCACCGCTGGCTGACATCGTCTTATCTAAACTCCTAGAGTCCGGGTTTTTGGGTTTTCCGTATGTCTTGTTATGTATTCTGAGTTTTCATGATGTTGTGTTATATGATGTACGCACATGTTGGTGCGGGTTTTGACGAGATTTTCTTTATGTTCTGGTGTTAGTCATACCGATATGCATGGTGTGTGGTTGTATTGTATATGTGTGGTTATGGGTATGTCGTTGTATTAGTTTTCACTGTGTTTCGTTATGTTGTTTTGTTTATATATATATATATATATATATCCTTGTATTAACCCGAAATGTTATAACGTACAAGGGAGATGTTGTCCGTTTGCTTTTCGGCACGGCATGCTCTCGGGGCGTGACAATAACTGCAAATAAAAATTTTACGAATGAATTAAAACTGAGAATAACATTTATTCTAATTATACCTGTCGGACAATGCGAAGCAGGAATGACATCAATCGCAAACTCGTCGGAGTTTGCCTCTACTCGAGTTCACGCCGAACTCCCTCCGGACAACTTCCAAAGTCCGAGTTTCGTCCCCATGAAAGGTACTAGCCTTGCGTGTGAAGACGGCGTTTGTGCCCAGCGGCGTACGCAACTAGATGACAGAAACGAGGAGAAAAAACTGCTTGGGACAGAATATGTCCCCACAGATTTTTCAACCGTTCCAATGGCTTTAGGCGGCTGCAATTGCTGCCGGTGGGGAAATCGTCGAGGAAGGTTCCTCCACAGAGAAGGGTTATCGGAGCCTCAGGTGGTTGACAACAGCAACTTTTGGCCGATAGAAGGAAGTGGACAGCAAGGTTGTGGCCGGCAGCTAGAGAGGAGTGGAGAGAAGAGCTCGCTTTCTTAGCTAGGATTTCCTCCACACATATCTTATATATATATATATGTGTGTCTCTCTCTCTCTTATTAGTTTAATGGATTAGCTTCCAAACCCAATACAATTAGTCTAATAGCTCAGACCAATAACCTTTGGTTCAAAACCAAACCATTTAGTTCATTGAACCAAACCACCCTTTATTTGAACCAAACTATGTTGGTTAATTATTAAACCACTATGGGTTCAATCCATCTTCATAAGACGTGACCCCATCCTCGTCTCCATTTTGATGAAACTCTTTTCATCCTTGCCCTTTATCTGGTCCAACTAGACTCGGTCTCTCCCAATCTGAGAATCCAATTCTCAAATTCGTTTTAAGTCCATAAGGAAAAAACTCATAGTGCACGTGACCTTATAGGTTCCCGATTAATGTTAGTCGTCCACAATTAACTATTAATTATAGAACGATCATGAGTAACACCTAGTAGTACATCATGATCCTCAATTAATCAGAAAATCAACGGTTGATCTCAGAACCACTCTTGAACTTTTCAGCAGTACAATAAGTCGTGCCACGTTTTTTTCACTCGTCTTATACCCATTTGGTTCAGGGCATGGTCTATGTATATGTCCCAACTAAGCTGATTACGTCACACCTAGACCAAGTTATACTTCCTCGTCCTGCGGATTCAAATTACTCTCATATGTGTCTAAGAGTATCGTACTTTTAACATATAAATGCTTTGACCAAAAACTTTGAGTAACAATCCTGACGAGTGGTCATAGGGTATACATCTCATTCACAAGGAGCGATGAATCCTCTATTGGCTATTCAAATATCTTCGGACATTTTAACTTATACTCAATTATCCTGGGTCCACACCTCAAAGAGATGTTTGCTTAAGATATCAAAGTATAAGTCTTCATGACCAAAATGACTTGAATACCTCAAGTCGAAGGAAACTCGCACTTTGCAGTAAGAATTTCATAAACATATCCATATATATAGGGAACCATATGAATTCTTACAGCAGGTCACTCCAATGAACTAGTTACCATAACTAGCATTCACGTTTAACTCTCGACATCTCAATGTCTCTAGCCAGTGAAGAACAACTGCTTGGATAAACCAAGGAGTATAACACATGCTAGTCTCTCAGAATCGATGATGTCCGAGCTCATCGATTCATCGACTAAGGAATATTTCAATACAATCATAATTACACATGTAGAGATGCTCACTAGTTGTGATCTCTTTACAAGTTCTCTCATGCTATAAATCGTATTGCGGACATTCAGTAAATGAGTTTAAAATTCAATCAAATGCATAATGAATGTACACTCAAAAAGTGAATCTAACTATGGAATAAATAGTATAAATCATAAGACAATTGTCTTAGGACACCTCTCAAATATAAGACCAACTACCCGCAACAAGTTGACTGGTCCAAACCACCATTCGACTGCCCAAGCACTTATCGAAGTTTCCTAAGTATCGCGACTACACTCGCTTGAGCACTCGACCAACCGACTGTCAAATAATCTGTGCGATTGTTTATCCTACCAGTCGACTAGAATAAGCCTCAGTTGACTGGTACACCTCAAAACTGAGGTTTAACATCCCAAATATGATCCTCTCATACTTGACACTTACTCTTAGCCTAGACCTAAATCTTCAAGCTTCTTCCATCAGCCTCACGCTTTCAGGATGCACCAAGTCTCCGACTCCTTATTCTTTGCGCTAGCCTTCAAGTATTTCCTTCGAATTTGTCATGCTATCGGGTCTTCCTTTGCCAAGAGGTCGTGTCTCCGGGATTTCCATTGTCAATTCTCCATACTTGAATTTTCCCTTATCAAGTATTCATACTTAGACTTTCCCTTGTCAAGTATCCATACTTAAACTCTCCTTGCCAAGTATCCATATTTAGACTCTCCTTGCTAAGTATCTATACTTGGACTTTCCCTTGCCAAGCACCATACTTGGACTTTCCCTTGCCAAGCACCATACTTGGACTTTCCTTGCCAAGTATCTATACTTGGACTTTTCCTTGTCAAGCACCATACTTGGACTTTCCCCATCAAGTCTCTGATCAACATTGACCTACTTGACTTTTCGGTCAACAACACCATATGATTATGGATGTCTCATACCATCTAGTGATATTGTTAAATGTATTGTCAAACATTAAAATTCTACTCGAGTCCCACTCGAACTTGGTCAACCTTAACCTGAGATTGATTGTACCAACAATCTCCCCAACAGCTATATGTAGTCTTTCTTTTCTCTTGCAATGAAATACTGGACAGGCCTTCTTTCTAGCATTTGATCGAGAAAATTGTATACATTCCCATTTGGCTACTGCTTGATTTGATTCATAAAGACATTCTTTCCATTGTGTGCTGCTATGGTATGGAGTACAATCCAAATTGATCAAGTAACTACAAGAACTAGGCCGAAGATCTCTAGAGTATTTATGTTTTTGTAAATTTTGAGAAACTTTTGGAGCAAGGTTTGTGGATTGAAGTTGGAAGGTATGTTTCTTTCAATCAATTGCATATGAAAATATTCATAATTTTTCTATGCCAGTTGCAGGGGAGTGGGGTAGAAGGATGTGAAAGATAAAGGTTTGGGCGCTTCAAGGACTGAAAAGAATTATGTGGTTATTACTCTGATGGCACTTCTAAGGTTCCTGATCTCTATGGCCCTTGGATTCAGGTTGAATGCGGTAGGAAGACAAAGAAATTCATCTAGGGTTGAATTACAAGTAAGAGAAGTTAATTCCTTTTCAGCCAGTCATTAATGTTGGTGATAAGGGATTGTCTCAATCTAATGATATTATCATGGAGAGTGCTTGTAATATGGGAGAGGATATGGTGGATTTGGTGGAGAATATAATTGAGGATTTATTTCGTTGTTGTGAGTCAAGGCCTTCAAGATGTGTTGAGAAGAAAAAAGGTAGTTGGTGGTACCAATATTTGGGAGTGACTAAAAAGTATGTAACTGGGAGTGCAGGACCCTAGGAAAGTTGTTCGACAATCTAGAAAAGCTGAAGTTGCTGATAATCTTTTCTTTTCAAATCAGACTGTTGATGGGGTTTCTATGAAGCAGATGGAATGACTGAAGCAAATGATAGTATAGAGGTTTTAGTAGATAAGATTACAAATCAGATCAAAAATCAATTTGTTAAGAAGTTAGTGAACTGGATGATGTGGTGTTGGATATCCACTGCCCCAGGATAAAGGAGAGTGAAAGGGTTGCTATATGGACTAAAGCTGAAAAAGAAGGGCTTTAATTTCAAGTAGAAAGTATAGGAACGTGGAATGTGTTGTTCTAGAATGTAAGAGATATGGGCAAAAAGAAGAGCTCAAAGTATCTTCATCCGTTATACAAAAAAGTAAGGTCTAGGATAATTTTTTCATCTTTCTCAAGTCCCTTTCAAGTTCAACACAAGTTTAACTAAATCCCCACTGAAAGAATTAAATAAACCTGAAATTGAACTATGATCAAGACAAAATGAAAGAGAGATTAATCGCATGGTTTGGGAGAAGAGGTCGAGAGAGGAGGGTTATCTTAATTGCATGATTTGGGAGAAGCATTCTTGAGTCTTGACCCCTTCTCCCAAAATCATCTCTCTCAAACCATGCAATTTTTTTCATATGGATGTCCCTTTTTCGTGTGATCTCTCCCAAGGCAACCCTCCTCTCTCAACCTCTTCTGCCACTCCACTTCATGTGGATCCTTTTCCCCTCCAAGGTAAGTGGTTCTTTATTGGTGGCTATTACGGACAAGCAACAAACTCTCATTGGGCCAACAGAGAACTCCAACAAGGAGTCAATCCTCTCGATGTCAACTCGTCCAGGTAAGTTTGTTTCTATTTCCCTCTCCTTCCTATAATATCACTTATGTATAGACGCTAGTATGATTTAACATTTAATTTCAAGATTAAAAAGGTGTTGTCATATTTCAGAAGGGTTTAACTAACATTTTAAGCATGAAATGGAAAAGCACATGATTAAATAAAGGGTTAAAGCATGAGCGAATGACAGTTGATGAACTATTTTATCTTGTTGATGTGCATGCTTCCGTGGGGGTTATACATGTAGTTTAATCTTAGGTTGGGTTTTTATTTTGAAAATAATGTCGTTTTGACTTTTCAAATTTGTTTTGTTTTGGAAATCATGTAGATACCGCTTTCTTGCAGGATACAACTTTAAACAACATATTCAGTTAATTATGTGAATCAAATCAATAGTGAATTAGGTTTAACCATATAAAGGTATGAAATTAGACGAATGACATGAGACATAACCCATTTTGAACGTGGAACAATAAAAAAAGAACTAATTGGTAAAAAAAATGTCAATTATAACGAATAAAAGTGTCAAAAGGTGAAATTAATAGCCAAATCATGTGATCTAAGGTTTTATCCCACTGCCAAGTTAGTTCAAACTTCGGCCCTGCACTTGAGGTATGTGTGTATGTATATATTGTTACTTATATTGGTGAAGGGTGGATATGGCGTTCAAGTTGGTTACGTTAACCAATGGTTGTGATTTCTCAAATTTGAGGAATCTTGTTTGGTCATTACATCAGATCGCACCAAGCAAAATTTCTGTTTCATTGGATTTAACTTGGGAGTGCATGAAAGAAGCTACTAAAACAAATGTTTCTTTTATTAGTAGAAAGTGGTTCGATTCATGGGTTCCTATAATGAGGAGGTTAGGAGGCTTGTAATTTGGAAAAGGGCATTTGTAAGAAGTTAGAATAGTTCGCTACAATAAGCACTTTATTTCCATTTTAAGAAAAAAATCCAACTCTTTACTAGGGTGTATGCCTAATAACTTATTGGCTCTTAGGAATAAGCAGCTAATTGCAAGAGATTTCAACTGCAGCTACAAGTTAAAAGAGAAGCTAACGTTTATTATTGGTTTCCCAACATCATTGATTGTGTTGGGCTACCAAACCCAGTTCTTGTGTTGGGCTACCAAACCGAGTCTTATGAAGTATTCTTTAAGTGCCAAAAGAATTATACCTTTTCTGAATAGCGATAAGGAAGACTAAGGTGCAAGTGCTGAGGAAATATAGAAGTGTGGAAAATACTTCATGGGTTTTCAGGAACTTCGGTGTATGTTAGAGCTAAGAGGATATCTAAAGAAGCAAAGTGGATGCATTAAGCAGTGTAGTATCCGGGATGATCCAATGAGACTCCTTTTGCTTAATGGCCTACCCATATTAATGCTAGTTTAATCGGTAGCTATGAGATGGTTTTGGAGCAGATCAAGAAGGGAAGTTAGGTTGTTAGCTATTTGCAATTTTTGTCTACAACTCACATGATGAGTAGAATTCTTGCAATCCATGTTACTGATAGTAAAACATGAAAATGTCTAGGTCTACCGAGCTAGAACTTCCAACCAAAGTAGCTTATAATTTCGTGTGTGAAAGAGAAAGGATTGAAGGTCAACTAGAATGCAATTTGGGGGCTGCAAGTGTCTCCTAGAGTAAGGAATTTCATAATAATTGCCAACTTTTGTCTACCATCATCAACTGCACTGTGATGTCTTTTTCCAATTATGGTGGGAAGGAAGACAAGTTCTATTTGTAGGAAGAATGTGATTTTGCCAAGGATGGTTGGAGGATGATGAAGAATATGAAGGGATAAAGTTTTGCTTTTATCGACAATCAGGGAAAAGGAAAGTGGCTTACTGAGAGCACTGGTCAACACAGGTGGAAACAATGGAGATGAAGGCTTATATCTTGACGACAATGTGGCATATCAGGAAGAACAAGAATAGGAAACATAATGATTATGTCTGACATTCTGCTGCCACTTGGGTGAGGAATGTAACAGCTAAAGTAGCAGACCTGATGTTATTCCTGACATTAAACCCCCTAAAGCTTTGAAGACTAGTCTCCTGCTGTGCTGTTGAGGAGAATTAGAAGCGAACTTTTATTATGCTTTGATATAGTTCAGCAGCCTACTATTGAGGTAGTTGCAGTGGCCTTGGTGGTTTGTTAGCTGGAGCTAGGGGTTGTTGCTCTGACCGACATGCTTGTTAGAGCTAAGTCAATGGTACTGTTTGCAATAAAGGAAGGTTTGGTTTTTTGATTTGAGGGTTTTAGTACTGGTTTTTATGTTTTGTCAGATTATCAAGTAGCCATTGATTGTTTGTTGGGTCCTGTTGCAGTTCAATGGTCAACAAAGCATTTAGCTACTGTTCTTAGAATGAAGTTAGGTTAGTTGATGAAGGGTCTTAGAATAGAAAGATGTATGACAAGAAGGATGATGCAATTGCTAAGTTTCATTTAGGAAGTGAGGACGGTGTTTCTGTAAATGGGGACCGAAAAGGGAAGTTCTATTTTTTTTTAAATCCAAGTTAAAAAGATTAGTAAGCTATAATGTCCTTGTTATTTAGGCATGTTATTGGTATCAAGAATTATCCCTTAAGTTTGCACTTTCCAGAACAGCTGACCAACAACTAATTCACATTAGACCATTGCATTTTTTCTTTTTCCTTTCTAGTCAATATTTGAACTTACCTATTCAACTACTCAGGCAATTGCATATAATCAAAACTAGTATGATTCTATGTAAGTTTGATGTGCATAATCCTGCCAACGATGCGATCACTCTGCAAACAAGTCCAGTCCATTAGCTATCCAGAATCTCATAAAGTTCGCACAGAAATTTATATCCTTATATATATTGAACCTTATGTTAAAAGGATAATGTGGGTGTTCAGCTCGTGAGAGAAAATGGTCATACTTCAAGAGATATTGCACCCCTATCACTCCATGTCATGTGAATGCAAGATGTTCCAAGGGTTGCAAAAAATGGATCATCCCTCCTATTATATGAAAAAGCACAAAGACGAGTTTTAGTAATGAAGAAATTTTCTATTCTCAATAACTATGCATAGCAAACATTAAAAGAGACTTATCAACATCTTGAATGGATGACCAAAACTAGAAAATACATAACCAGGTGCCTAGAACTTGGGTCTGTCCGCTAATCATAAAATTGTATTCAGCAGAACGGCAATATGCTATCAAATCTAGGCTGCTTTACTTCAATTAACCAGGTATGAACTTTGAACATAAATAGTAAACTTGTGATGGTAGAGAACTTTGTCATGAACAATAGATATAAAATGATGCATCAAGATTCAAGACCATCAAAGAACCTACAATCCAGAAGCAAAAAAGTCAATACAGGAATTGGCCATAATACTTTATAAACCTAACAAAACCACATGCATTCATTTAGTTGAGAAAAGTCAATTGGATACAGTTTGGCCGACAATTATGCATTATGACAACTATCAAGAAGATGAAACAACATTTTGCCAAAGGACGTACTTAAGCTTTTATATTTTCCAAATGGCGCACCATATTTTCATATTTCTCAAAGAGTGCATTTATTCCCCAAAATGTGCTCATTAAAAAAATCTTAAAAAAATAAAAAAATCAATGTCGCAGTGGTTGTGACCTAGTCACTGTGGCCAGGCAACTATCACGGCTTGGTTAGGCAGTTAGGCAACTGCAACGGCCTAGTGTGTGGCCAGGTGATTGTCGTGGCTTGGTCGCGTGGCTAAGCATCCATATTTCCCAAATGACACACCATGTTTTTGTATTTCTCAAAGAGCGCATTTATTCCCCAAAATGTCCTCATTAAAAAAATTAAAAAATCTTAAAAAATTAAAAAATCAATGTCTCAGTGGTTGTGACCTAGTCACTGTGCAATCTGGGTGCACAACCTGGTCAGGCAGCTGTTACGGCTTGGTCAGCGATCAAGCGGTCAAGCGACCATCGTGGCCTAGTGTACGACCAAGCGGTCGTCGTGGCTTGGTCACATGGCTAGGTGGCTAGGCTGCCACTACGGCCAGGTCTCGTGGCCAACACCTGGTCAGGGTGGTTGCTGGCCACTTGATCAAGGTAGCCAAGCCATGATAATCGCCTAGCCACATGGTGGCCAAGTCGCACGATGGTCAAGTCACGGTGAAATTTTTTTTTATTTTCTAATGAGAAAGATATTTTGAGAAAGAAGTACGCTCTTTGAAAAATATGAAAGCATGGTGCGCCTTTTGGGAAATATGAAAACTTAAGTGCCCTCTTTGGTAAAACACCCAAGATGAAACCCCGTAAAGAATTTCATATTTGCTAATGATATTTTGCATTCTTGAATAAAATATTTGGACTCTTTAGATGCAAAAACTAATAATTAGAAACAAGCAATAGAAAAATGAGAAAGAAGAGAAGAAATAAGGGTTACACTTTACCACACAATGTTCTTGGAAATCAAGCTTTATCAAATTTTAATTTCATTAACTATTTGTCCTATGGTGAGGCCATGAGAGGGTAAAATAGATTGTTTTGCCTCACCAACCAACACCAACACGAAGCTGCGACCTCATAG
Organism: Wurfbainia villosa; assembly: GCA_025175895.1. Taxonomy (NCBI): domain Eukaryota; kingdom Viridiplantae; phylum Streptophyta; class Magnoliopsida; order Zingiberales; family Zingiberaceae; genus Wurfbainia; species Wurfbainia villosa. Next base: position 61,085,698 of record CM045997.1, read on the forward strand.
TGGCCTCTCCAAGGTTGCAAAGGCAGTAGTAACCTTGTAAGGTTGTAGAAGCAATCATAACCTTGCAAGGTCACAGAGGCAACAACGACCTTGCAAGGTCACAACTACGGCGAGGCTACATTGCATTTTTTTAATTTTTTAATTTCCATTTCTTATGTTTTATTTTTTTCAAAAGTTAATTTCAATTTCTTTCCCTAATCCTTCCATCTTTTATCTTTTTCCCTCTTTCGCCCGTTATTTTTTTCCTCCTTTATTATTATTTTTTCTCTCCATCATTCCTTCACAAGAGTAAACAAAGAGAGAAAAAAAACCTATTTACCTCAATTAATGTTGCTGCAATGGGCCCAGGTCACAATTGACCAAACTCGAGTTTGACTCGAGTAGTGGTTGATGTTAATATTTTGATATTTGACATTGATATTTGACAATAAATTGACCATTGTTTGACAATGGATTGACTATGCGGTTGACATGGGATTGACCATATGATGGAGAAGTTCAAGTGGGACACTTGGCAATGGAAAGTCTAAGTCTTGTGTACTTGACATGGAAAGTCCAAGTCTTGGATACTTGGCATGGAAAGTCCAAGCATTAGTCTTGGCAAGGGAAAGTCCAAGCTTTAATCTTGACAATTGGAAAGTCCAAGCATGGATTTTGGCAAGGGAAAGTCCAAGCTTAAGTCTTGGCAAATGGAAAGTCCAATATATGTTGCAAAGGGAAATCCAAGGGTTGATATTGGCGGCATAAAGTCTAAGGAGTCTTGACAGCATAAGTCCAATGGTTTGGCGGCGTAAAGTCCAAGCGTGAGTCTTGGCAGCGTAAGCCCAAATGTGTCTTGGCGATGTAGACCAATTTAGCATGACAATAGCCGATAGAAGCACCTGAAGGCTAGCGTATGAATGAACAAGTCATGGATGACTTGGAGGGATCCGATAGGCGTGAGGTTGATGGAGGTGGCTAAAAGACTTAGGTCTAGGCTAAGGGTGGTCTAGCAAGTATGAGGACATCATACTTGGGGTTAAACCTCATGGTTGAGGTTATCAGTCGACTGGGGCTTTGGACCAATCGATTGACTAAGTGTTTTGACACTTGGCAGCGGAGTCGACTTGTAGTTGTCGACTGGGATTATGACCCCGATCCGAGTCGACTAGGGTTCGATCGCGGTAAAGGCCTTAGCGATCATGATCGCCAAGATTAGGCGATCATTGCCGTGGAGGGCGATCATCTTGGTCGAGGTTACGAGGCGTAACGCTCGATAAGCCGATCGTCAATTTCTACGACCTTGGCGATGATGGGTAATGACAGTCGATTGTCAGTGTATCCGTTGGAACTTATCCAACGTGGATCGAGTCGTTGTCTCACAACGGCTACAGGAGTAGTCGACTACTAGGTGGAATCCAGCCTAAGTTGTAACTTTAAAAGGAGCTTGTGGAGGAGGATTTTGGCATGATTCCTTGAGGCAATTTGCTGGTGCAATTCAAGGTCTCCAAGTGCAGCTCAAGTAACCAAACAAGTAAGCATCTAAAAGTGCATTTGTAAAGTTTTCTTTACATGTTTTTGTATATTTCATTTGTAATCGCTTGTATTTACTTGTATTACTTTTGTAATTTGTTGTACGAGGTTTCTCCATCTCCGACTTATTGTTGAGGAGTTTATTGGTTTAGTGGTAGTTTTTGCATGCTATGGCTCATTCGAGCCCAACCCATGGAGTAGGAACCCTAAGGTTCCGAACTACGTTATATCGCGTGTTTTGTTGTGCTTGTATTTTGTTATGTATTTCTATATTCCGCTGCGTACTAATAATCGTAGACAAGCACGATCGAATTCCGTCAAGCCGACGAAGACGCGCCATTCACCCCCCTCTAATGACGTCCAATTACTAACAAGTGGTATCAGAGCGAGACCGCTCTTCATTTGGACTAACCGCCAAGGAGCGAACGCGCTAGAGGGCAAGAAGGATCTTCAAGAGAAATTGGGTGACGACGTCAACATTCCGCCTTCCTTCGACCGCAAAGATTTTGTATTGGAAAGGTAGAATGATATATTTTCTAATGTGCGATTATGATAATTGGATTAGTGTTTTAGTAGGGTTCGACACTCCAAAGGACGAAGAAGGAAGAAAACTCAAGAAGAAGAATTGGAGTCAAAAACAACTCCGATACTTCAATACAAACAATAAGGTAATGGGTATATTACTTAGTGTAATTCCTAATGATATTTTAATCAAGATAGGAGATTGTAAAGACCCAAGGACCTTTGGAGCAAGTTGGTGAAATATCATGAAAACCCATCACCGACTCATGTAGTAGAGGAGGAGGGCTCGTCCTCTCAAGATCAAGAAGAAGCAAGCACATCATCATCTCAAGAGCTTGCGGATTCGGAGGTTGATAGGGAATCAACATTCGGATCAGAAAAGGTGGAAGAGATAGAGAAAGCCTCCACCTCTAGGATTGAGGGGGAGGAAGTTAGATCACCGGAGCCGGAGCAAGAGCAAGAAGTAGCTTCAACCTCCGGAAGAAGTGAAGAATCAACTCCGGCACCGACCACCATTAACCTAGGTAACTCAAACACATGTGTTAATAATAAAATTCATATAATATGTTTTGAGTGTAGGGAAGTCGGACACTACAAGAGTAAGTGTCCGAAACAGGTCAAGAAGATGGCACAAGTCGTGCCAAAGACCAAGGAAACCAGTGCCCAAAGACAAAAAAGCAAGGAGCATGTCATTTGCTTCAAATGCAATCAAAAGGGGCACTATAGAAGTCAATGCCCTAGGAGGAGGAAGAAAGGACAAGAAGGAGCATCACATATAGGGGAGTCTCTAAGGCAAATCCTAAGATATATTTTAGTAATGCACCTTCTAAGTTTAATGCTAAAAGGGATACTTTTAATTCACTTGCTATTGTTCATGAAAAGCATGCTAGAAATAATAGAATTTTATTGCCTAGGTGCTAAGAGTGTCAAATCATATAACTTTAGAAATAAGGAGAAATTTAGGACTAATATCCCTAAAACAATCCTACCTAGGGAAACTATTAGAAATATAGAAGACCATCTAAGCTTTAATTCCAAAAATCATAGACATATGCCTAGAAAGAACAAATTTACTCAAGGAAATAACGGGCCCACCAAATTAGAAAAATTAGAGGTTGAAAATCAAGCTTGCAGGGGTCAAATAGTCAAAGTCAAGGGTGTAAGAGGCAAGAACTATCCAGGAGGCAAGGTTTGGGTCACAAGCCTATGTCCAAGAAGATAATGCCTACTTATCACAATGTTCCATTTAATTATGGAACTCAATCTAGGTCTAGGAAGACCAAGGTTACTAGGGAAGTGATTCCTAAGGGTAACCAAGGAGTGTGCTTAGTGGCTAAGGTTTCGAAGAAACCTAAGAAGGTCACTAAGAAGGTTACAAAGAGAATCACCCCTAGAGTTAACCTAGGCAAGACCACAATGACCAAGGATTCTAAGTCTAGGAGGGTCATTAGGAAGGTATCTAGGGAAATTATCCCTAGCGAATACCTAATTAACTCAAGGAGCTCAAATAAGTTTTGGGTTCCTAGGAGCGTGATCGACTCACGCTAGATGGGTTAGGATGTATCAACCTTGATTGGATGAGTAGTTAACTCAACCATAGCCAAGTTGACACTTTAGGTAATTTTCAAGGTTATTGGTGTTGGGTTTCCGGCACCACGGCGAGTGTGTGTTCGAGCATGTTTCGTAAACATGTGCACAGCGGAAGGAATAAAATAATAAATCTAATTTATTACAACACACACACCACACGCATGGATAGTACAACATGTGTAGACATAACCGTAAATTCAAATCTTGTAATAAAAGGAAATTTATACTACGTATATCTGATGTATCACGTGCAGCGGGAAAGGCATCAACCGGAGCGATCCTTGCTAGAATCACCTCTATCCGTATCCACGTCGAGTATCTTCGGGATGACTTCACAAAGTCACGAGCCTCGTCTTCGTACGGCTTACTAGCCTTGTGTTGAAGACGATGTGATTGAGAGAAGATCACGATCCAAATCAAAATTCGGATCCAAAATGAGTCCGCAAAACTCGCTTCTCCGGAGAGATATTCGTCAACCGTTTGACGAATCCTTCGTCCTCCACCTATGAGGATTACCGGAGATCGAATCCCCGGCAAGGCTACCGCTGTCGGAACTCCAAACATCGTCCAAACGACACTCCGACAAGAAGGAAACAAGCTGTCCAGACAACTAGACAGCTTTGGTGGAGAAATAGGGGCTGGCCAAATAAGGAAGGTTGAAGCTCACCTTGTCGCCGGACCCAAAGGAGATCACTGGAGCTCCTCCGGCAGCAGCTCGACGCCGACAAGGGGAGAGGACGGCAACTGCTGGATGCCGGCAAGGGGCTTTGGGCGGTGGTGGGCAACGGCAAGGAGTTGGCGCCGACCACTTGGAGAAGAGGGAGAGGGTGGGCGACAACAACTAGGGTTGCAAGGATTAGGGCTTAACAAAAACCCTTAAGCCCTATTTTATAGAGAACAAATTCTCTTAATGGTTATCGGATCATAACCAAAAGTCCATTAACACGCTCCATTAATTTAAGTTAAAATAAACCAAACCATGATGGTTTATTTTAAGTTAAAACGAACCGAATCAACTTTGGTTCATTCGTTTAAAACAAACCAAACCCCTTTGGTTTATTCTCCTCCATTGGATTAGAATCAAACCAATTTGGTTCATCCATCATGTCTTCATAAGACACGGCCCATCCACGCTTCCATTGCGACTGAAACGATTTCATGCTCGCTCCATGTTTGGTCCAACCAAATTTAGTTTCTCTCGGTCTAAGAATCTCATTCTCAAGCTCGTTTTAAATCCTTCGGATTACGCTCGTTGTGCGTGTGACCAAATAGGTTCTCGGTTTATGTTGGCCATCTATAATTAACCATTAATTATAGAACGATCATGAGTGGCACCTAGTAGTACATCATGATCCCCAATTAACCGAAAAGATCAACGGTTGATCCAGAACTATTTCTGAAACCCTTCAGCAGCTCGAATGAATCGTGTCTCATTCCCTTCACTCATCTTATACCCACTTGGTTCAGGACATGGTCTATAGTGTCAGTCCCCACTAGGCTGACTACGTCACACCTAGCCCAAGTATCATTTCCTCGTCCTACGGATTCTAGTTACTGCACATGTATCGAAGAGTACCTTACTCTAAACATGTAATGTTTTGGCCAAAGACTTTAGTAACAATCCGACGAGAAGCCATGGGTATACATCTCCTCGCAAGGAAAGGTGAATCCTTTATAGGCTATTCAAACACCTTCGATCACTTCGACTTATACCCAATCATCCCGAGTCTACATCTCCTCAGAGATGCTTGCTTAAGATGTCAAAACATAAGCCTTTATGATCAAGATGACTTGAATACCGCAAGTCAAAGGAACATCGCACTTAAGCTACAGTAAGAACTTCATTGACATATCTATATATGCAGAGAACCATATAAAGTCTTACGGCTGGTTACTCCAATTAACTAGTTACCATAACTAGCATCCACGAATAACTCCGGACATCACAATGTCTCCAGCCAGTGAGAATTAGCTGCTTTGATACACCAAGGAGTATACCTCGTGCTAGTCTCGACAGAATTAATGGTGTCCAAATCTATCAATTCATCGACTAGGGATAATTCCGATACATCACAATTACACATGTAGAAATACTCACTAGTTGTGATCCAATCACAAATTCTCTCATGCAATGTATTCTTCCTCAGTGGTAGAATCCGCTACAGTGTCTTGTTTGGAACTTTTCCAACTCACTGCGCCCCCATTCAAGGTGAACACGTATCCAGACTGAGACCTGGAATCATCCTTGTCTGTCTGGAAGCTGGCATCCGTATACCCGCGTATCACCATGTCCCCTTCTCCATATATTAGGAACACATCCTTAGTTCTTCTTAAGTACTTAAGGATTGTTTTAACAGCCACCCAATGATCCATTCCTGGATCAAACTGGTATCTACTTGTGACACTCAGAGCATACGATACATCGGGCCTCGTACATAACATAACATACATGAAAGATCCTATTGCGGATGCATAGGGAATCTTACTCATGCAAATCCTCTTGTCTTCTGTGCGCGGACACATAGACTTCGAAAGGTATATCCCATGCCTGATGGATAGGAAACCTTTCTTAGATTCCGACATGCTAAACCTCTTTAGCACTCGGTCTATATATGTAGACTGCGAAAGACCAAGCAACCGTTTCGATCTATCTCTATAGATCTTAATCCCGAGGATGTAGGTTGCTTCTCCCAGGTCTTTCATGGAGAATGTTTTGGATAACCAAATCTTAACTGACTGTAAGACTGAAACATCGTCTCCTATAAGTAATATGTTATCGACATACAATACTAGGAACACGACTGCACTCCCACTAACCTTCTTGTACACACAAGGTTCGTCTGGATTTTGTGAGAAATCAAACTTTTGATTGTCTCATCAAAACGGATATTCCAGCTCCTGGATGCTTGCTTCAATCCATATATGGACCGTCGCAATTTGCATACCTTGGTTTTATCAACCGATGTGAAACCCTCAGGCTGTATCATATACACGTCCTCGAGCAGGTTTCCATTAAGGAAAGTTGTTTTCACATCCATCTGCCATATCTCATAATCATAATGAGCCTCTATGGCCAGGAGCATCCGAATGGATTTAAGCATAGCTACAAGCGAATAGGTTTCGTCATAATCAACACCTTGTTTTTGACGATATCCTTTCGCCACTAATCTAGTCTTATAGGTAATCACATCACCATTCATGTCGGTTTTCTTCTTGAAAACCCACTTGCACCCTATAGGCTTGATGCCTTAAGGTGAGTCAACAAAGTTCCAAACTTGATTTTCATACATGGAATCCATTTCCGACTTCATGGCATCAAGCCACTTATCCCTTTCTGAACTCGTCAGCACTTCTTCATAACTGGTAAGCTCCTCATCATCAATGAGTAACACGTCGTTCGATTCACTTATGAGAAATCCATCTCTCAGGAATATTGCGCGTTCTACCAGATCTACGAAGATGTGGTGTTTCAATAGGTCCAGTCGATTGCTTATCACTATGAGTTGTCGGCTGTTGTGCTTCACCAGGTATCTCATCAATGTCTATTTGAGTCTCTCGAGCCTCCTCAAGCTCGACGACACTCCCACTGTTTTCTTGCAAGAGAAACTCTTTCTCTAGAAACACAGCATGCCTTGAAACAAATACCTTTTATTCCACAGGATGATAGAATTGGTAACCCCTTGTTTCCTTAGGGTATCTAATAAATAGACATTTATCAGACTTAGCATCCAATTTGTCTGATACAGTCCGCTTCACATAAGCAGGACAACCCCATATCTTCAAGTAAGATACATGAGATTTTTTACTATTCCATATCTCATATGGAGTAGTGGAGACTACCTTGGTTGGTATTCTGTTTAACAAGTAAACAGCTGTCTGAAGTGCATATCCCCAAAAGGTCTTGGGAAGATTTGCATGATTCATCATTGACCTGACAATGTCCAACAAAGTCCGGTTACGCCTCTCAGATACACCATTATGCTGTGGTATATATGGCAGAGTTCATTGAGATAATATATCATTGTCTCTTAGATAATCAAGAAACTCTTAACTTAAGTATTCACCACCTCGATCCGATCGAAGTATTTTAATACTCTTGTCATGTTGTTTCTCTACTTCATTTTCTGAATTCTTTGAACCTTTCAAAGGCTTCAGACTTGTGTTTCATTAAGAACACATACCTAAACCGTGAGTGATCATCGGTGAAGGTAATGAAGTAGCTATAGCCTCCTAAAGCTTGAGTTGACATAGGTTCACATACATCAGTATGTATTAGAGCTAGCAACTCTCCCACTCGTTCACCTTTTCCTGTAAAAGGTAACTTAGTCATCTTGCCTTTTAAGCATGATTCGCATGTATCGTATGAATCCAATTCAAACGATTCCAAAATTCCACATCGGTGTAATTCGGACATGCGTTTCTTGCTTACATGGCCAAGATAACAATGTCACATGTAGGAGTCTAATTGATTATCCTTTCGAGCACTCTTGTTGCTCGCTTCGATAGTGAAAATGTCACTGGATACGTCCAACGTATAAATGTCATTGCTCAAAGTTCCAGTTCCATAAAGTAGGTCATTCAAAATTATATAACAACAATTGTTACTAAATGTCAAATGGTAACCATTTCTATTTAAGTAGGAAATAGAAACAATGTTCTTTATTAGAGAAGGAACACAATAACAATTGTCCAGTTCTAAGACTAGTCCACTAGGGAGCTTCAGCAAATAAGTTCCGATGGCGACCGCAGCAACCTTTGCTCCATTGCCAACTCGCAAATTTGACTACCCTCTGACGAGTCTTCTTCTATTCCTTAGCCCTCGTATGTCATTACATATATGTGAGCCACACCCAGTATCCAATACCCAAGTGTCTAAGGAAATAAAATGACAATCAATAACGAAGATACCTGAAGAGGATGGGGCATCGGATGTCTTCTTCTTCTTCATGGACTCAAGATAAATCTTGCAGTTTCTTCGCCAGTGGCCTTCCTTGCCACAATGATGGCAAGTGCCCTTTTGTGCTGGTTCTGCCTTTTTAACCTTTTTCTTCCCCTTCTACTGTTCCTTTGACTTGCTCTTAGAACCTTTCTTTGAGGAATCAACTAACAACACCGTCCTCGCCATATACTTCTCGAAGGCTCCACTCTTGTAATGTTGAAAGCGATTGCATGAATGAACCCTCTTGATCTTAGAGGTGAAGAGGAGCTTGAGACTTGAACCTTTGAATCTCACTTACTCATGCGTCCGGGTACCATCGCGGCTAGCATTATGCAACTCACTAGTTCAGAATCAATCACATGTTTCTGATAGGCCAACAATTGGTCCGGAGTTGCATCGTCACTAGGACGGACGGGTAGAGGCGATTCAAGGACATTCGTAAGCTTTTCCGCCTTGAGAACAATTCTCAAGCTTCTAAGCTTGTCCAAGAATATCGGCCCAGTCAATTTATTTGAATTTAAAATAAAGCGCAAATTCAAAGACATCATGATCAATCGATTAACTTAGAAATAAAAAACGAGCATATATGAGAAAATGATTTTAAAATGCATCAACATACATTTATAAATCTCATTCATTTTTCGAATTTCAAAACCCCAAAATTACTTCGGGAGATCGTAGGTCCATCTCCGAATGGGCTGATATCCAACATAGATATGAACAACCTTGGAGAGAGTCCAACAAGCCATTCATAACTATGACGGTAGGTATCAACTATACCGATTGCATATCACGTATATGCAACTATCACAATGTGCTATCAACTAATTGAATGTTCACACATACGTTGGGTTGTTAACACATTAACAAGTATGCATCATATGCATAGCACCCAACTTCACCTCCCTTTACATCGACCTTGGAGAGAGTCCAACAAGCCGATGCTCCAGGTTAAAGTCAACCCATTAATCGAGAAATAGTTTTAATATGGTTAGAGCGCATTCAACCAATTAGCCCGGCTTGGAGAGAGTCCAACAACCAAAGCTAACGATTGACCTCTGACTCTTACCATATTAGTATTAAACTATTCCATGGTTTGAATACGTGTTGGGTTCGAGGCTTGGAGAGAGTCCAACAACCCAAACAAGAAAGCGGAACTCCTGGTTAACCATATTAATGGAAGGTGTAGGCTTTAATATCGAGTAAGGGTTTTATGTCTCATCCTCTGCAGAAATAACTATTATCTACATAAGCGACATACATGCATATACATCTGCATGTCGCGACACGCATCGTAATGATACGATCTAACGAATTACACGACATACAATTATATAACTATTTATGGAAATAAAATATATTTAAGATTTGATTCTCCAAATCAAATCACGATTAAATTAGGAAACAAATTTCCAAATCTAATCACATATTTTATTTGGAAATAATTGATTAAGGAAAGTCAATTTAGAAACCAATTTTCTAAATCATCAAAACTACTTATGGAAATAAAATATTTTTAAGATTTGATTTTCCAATCAAATCAAGATTAAATTAGAAACAAATTTCCAAATCTAATCAATATTTTTATTTATGGAAAATATCAATTTCATAAATACTTCCAACTTTCCAAAAGTAAGATTTCCTTAGACTTTCCAAAATTAAAAATTTCCATAAATACTTCTAACTTTCCAAAAGTAGAAAATTTCGAAATATCATTATGACTATCGAAAACAATTTTACGATTATGTGAAACACAACTGGCTCGATACATTGGGTTTAGGCATCATGGCAGTGTGTGTTCGAACATGTTTAAATAAACATGTGCGTGGAAGGAATAAAATAATAAATCTAATTTATTACCACAGCGTAGTCTGGCGTGTAATACGCAGCATAATCGTAAATTGAATTTTGCGAATAAAGGAAATTTATACTACGATATACGGCGTATCACGTCTGTGGAAAGGCATCAACCGGAGCGATCCTCGCTAGAATCGCCTCTATCCATATCCACACCGAGTATCTTCGGAATGACTTCACAAAGTCACGAGCCTCGTCTTCGTACGGGTTACTAGCCTCGTGTTGAAGACGATGTGATCGAGAGAAGATCACAATCCGAATCAAAATTCGGATCCAAAATGAATCCTCAAAACTCGCTTCTCCAGAGAGGTATTCGTCAACCGTTTGACGAATCCTTCGTCCTCCATCTATGAGGATTACCGGAGATCGAATCCCCAACAAGGCTACCGCTGTCGGAGCTCCAAACGTCGTCCAAACGACGCTCCGACAAAAAGGAAACAAGCTATCCAGAAAAATGGACAGCTTTGGTGGAGAAATAGGGGTCGGCCAAATAAGGAAGGTTGAAGCTCACCTTGTCGGCGGACCCAAAGGAGATCACCGGAGCTCCTCCGTGACTTGCCGCCGTGAGGAGAGGACGGCTCTTGGGCGTCGTGAAGGGGCTTTGGGCGGTGGTGGGCGGCCGCAAGGAGTTAGCGCCGACCACTTGGAGAAGAGGGAGAGGGTGGGCAGCAACAACTAGGGTTGCAAGGATTAGGACTTAACAAAAACCCTTAAGCCCTATTTTATAGAGAACAAATTCTCTTAATGGTTATCGGATCATAACCAAAAGCCCGTTAACCCGCTCCATTAATTTAAGTTAAAATAAACCAAACCATGATGGTTTATTTTAAGTTAAAACGAACCGAACCAACTTTGGTTCATTCGTTTAAAACAAACCAAACCTCTTTGGTTTATTCTCCTCCATTGGATTAGAACCAAACCAATTTGGTTCATCCATCATGTCTTCATAAGACACGGCCCATCCACGCTTCCATTGTGACTGAAACAATTTCATGCTCGCTCCATGTTTGGTCCAACCCAACCTAGTTTCTCTCGGTCTGAGAATCTCATTCTCAAGCTCGTTTTAAATCCTTCGGATTACGCTCGTTGTGCGTGTAACCAAATAGGTTCTCGGTTTATGTTGGCCGTCTATAATTAACCATTAATTATAGAACGATCATGAGTGGCACCTAGTAGTACATCATGATCCCCAATTATCCGAAAAGATCAACGGTTGATCCAGAACTATTTCTGAAACCCTTCAGCAGCTCGAATGAATCGTGTCTCATTCCCTTCACTCATCTTATACCCACTTGGTTCGGGGCGTATAGTATCACTATAACGACTCGTCGCTAGCCAATGTCGTTTCCTCGTCCTACGGATCCTAGATTCACGCGTGATCGAAGAGTACCTTACTCTAAACATGTAATGTTTTGGCCAAAGACTTTAGTAACAATCCGACGAGAGGCCATGGGTATACATCTCCTCGCAAGGAGTGGTGAATCCTTTATAGGCTATTTAAACACCTTCGATCACTTCGACTTATACCCAATCATCCCGAGTCTACATCTCCTCAAAGATGTTTGCTTAAGATATTAAAACATAAGTCTTTATGATCAAGATGACTTGAATACCGCAAGTCAAAGGAACATCGCACTTAAGCTGCAGTAAGAACTTCATTGACATATCTATATATGCAGAGAACCATATGAAGTCTTACGGCTAGTCACTCCAATGAACTAGTTACCATAACTAGCATCCACGATTAACTCCGGACATCACAATGTCTCCAGCCAGTGAGAATCAACTGCTTGGATACACCAAGGAGTATACCTCGTGCTAGTCTTGACAGAATCAATGGTGTCCAAATCCATCAATTCATCGACTAGGGATATTTTTGATACATCACAATTACACATGTAGAGATACTCACTAGTTGTGATCCAATCACAAATTCTCTCATGCTGTGAATCGTATCGTGGACATTCAGTAAATGAGTTTAAGATCTAATCAAATACATGAAAACATGTATACTCAAATAGTAAATCTTCATTTATCATATAAATGGTTCAAACATAAGGCGATTGCCTTAGGACATCTCTCATATATTACTAACAATTGGTACCTTGGAAATGAAGTTTAATTTTATATCCTAAAGGATTTTAGGATGTATCAATATATTTTGAGAATTATGAAAAATTAATCAAATTGGCAAAAATTAGGTTTAGAGGTCATGGTGTGCCATTTTGGATTTTTGCACACTTGGAAAATAGGAGATAATATGGCAAAATGGAATTTAATCTTAATAAATAGCAATTAATGCTAAAACTTAGGTATTATCATACTTTTATATTTTATTTGTCATACCTTGATTGTCATATAACATGTCATGACATCATATTTCTTTTTAATCATATAAAATGTCATGATCATGCTTAGGGTTATCTTTTAATGTCATGTATGTTTAGATTCAATTTATATGCCATGACATCGTGACTATTGACACATATTTCACTTATGCTATCATTATATGTCATGATCATATTTCATGCATTTAAGTTTAATGAAAATTAATTTAAGGACAATTGGCATGACTTGAAGTCCCATCTATAAGGGAATCAAATAGTGTTGCCTTAAAAAAATGCATGAGACCTTAGATTCGGATGAACAAAACCCACATCTCACATCACATTAACATGTGTGTGTATTCATACACCCTAGATACATGTGAGATGCTAGGAAATGAGTTAAGTTCAAGGTGCATAGTTTTTGTATCTAGATGAACTCAAACTCATCTTATACTATGGGTGGATCATGGGGAAAGCTAATGTGCAAATTATGTGCATTGAGCCCATTGATCATGATCCAATATAGGTTTTCAAAAATATTTTAAAATTATTTTAGAAAACCTTGGTGAAGTCTATCTTTTGATAGCAATCACCATTGATAGAGTTGGTACAAAATAGGGTCAAAACATTTAACTTTTCAATGGTTTTGAACTTTGTGTCAAACTCACTATTTAATGGATAATTTAATTTTCAAATATTTTTCACTCATTGTATTTTTTATAAGTAATGTATGTATGAATTTTCAAGATTTTTCAAAATATGTATTTTTACTTATGTATTTTCAAATTTTGATTTCTGATTTCTGAATTCTGCATTTGCAGAAATCAGTCGATTATCTTATGGCGGTCGATTGGCGTTAATAATGATCATTCTTGGCATTGTAGAGTTATTTGTCAATGCTGATTTCGGATAAACAAGGATGTTTAACCCATATTTTAGCTCTGTTAGGCTACCCTAACTGCTCCTAACCCTAGGATATGCTTTGGAAAACATTGAAAAGGGTGAAAATCCATTGAAAATGGATTAAAAGAGTTGTTTGGGTGTGTATCAAATTTTAAGGTGTGTGAAAATTCAAGGTTGAACTTTTAACTTTAATTTTGATAGTTTCGTGTTCCTATAGGCTTAGGGACTCTCCAAGGGCATCATTGGTGCAATGGTCAAGGGGGAGCAAACCTTTAGGGGAAGGTTATCCATCATAGGATGATGGATGTGTTCTTCCTCATGAGGGGGAGAATTTGGAGAGTTGGAGAGTTGGAGAGTTTATAGGATTGTCTCTCTTGAGTGATATAGGACTTATCACTGGGAAGAGTAAAGACATCCTAGGTGTTTTTGGACTAAGAGAGAGATTTTAAGATCTCATTGGGATATGAGACATTGATACCCTTGGGGAGAGCCTTTTGATGTATGTCAAAAAGGGGGCGAATTGATGGGAAAATCAATGAGAGAAAATTGAATTCCCAATTTGGAAAATTGAGAGGATTGGATTGAGTTAGTGTTCTAACTCAAAGATGTTGGTTTTTGTCAAACATAAAAAAGGGGGAGATTGTTGGTGCAATCGGCCCAAGTCACGATTGACCAGACTTGGGATGTTGTGATTCACATTGTTCGATATATTAGAAGCGCTCCAAGAAAGGGTCTTTTGTATGAAGACAAAGGATATACTCGAATCATAGGATATTCTGATGCAGACTGGACAGGATCTCCCAGTGATAGGAGATCCACTTCTGGATTTTGTATATTTGTCGGAGGTAATCTTATTTCTTGGAAAAGCAAAAAGCAGAATGTTGTGGCAAGATCTAGTGCAGAGGCAGAATATCGAGCTATGGTCATAGTTAGTCAAGAGCTTATATAGCTCAAACAGTTGCTTTAGGAGCTAAGGTTTGGAGATGTTACACAAATGTCACTTATATGTGATAACTAGGCCGCCATGCATATCGCCTCAAATCCAGTTTTTCATGAGAGGACCAAGCATATTGAAGTCGACTGTCACTTTGTCAGAGAGAAAGTCATATCTGGAGAAATATCTACTAGTTTTGTTAACTCACATGATCAACTAGCAGATATATTTACTAAGTCACTGAGAGGTCCCCGAATTGACTATATATGTAACAAGCTGGGTGCATATAATTTATATTCTTCAGCTTAAGAGGGAGTGTTAGAATATTATATATATGGTTAGGGATAATTTAATATGCTCTCTTCAACTTGAGGGACACCTCTTCAGCTTGAGCGACGGAAAATTAAAATTAAATAAAAATTCGAAATAAATAAAATTAATAATAAAATATTAATGAAACTCTAAATAACGGCGGCAGCTTGCTACGACCATGGCTTGGTCCATGGTTAGGTCGTGGTCCTTCTTGGAGGTCCGATGTCAAGCCACGGAATGATCCACGCTCGTGGTGGTGACCACGGGTAGGTCGTGGTAGCCTCTAGGAACTCCTTTGCATCTCGTCCTGATCCAAAATGAAGGATATTCATATCAGGAGGTTATGGAGGCGTTGAAATCTTTATTTTAGGGCTTAATTTCTCCTTGTCATGATTTAAAGGAAGGCAGAATCGCATCTTATGATAAAAGTTGATCAAGATGCTGGATGTGCCTGCATCAGTACTAACGCAGGCGGGGTAGCGCGGCGGCACTAAAAGCCTTCCATGTGTGAGATTAGGATAGAGGGGGCAGAGAGAATCGAAGGAAAAGGGGGATTCGTAAACAAAAGAGGAACACCTTTAATTAGTTTAAACGAAAAGAAATATTATTAATCAAAACTGAATATCTTACAAGACCATAAACCTATGTTTAAATAGGCTTAAAAAGAGAATGTTTCTTGATGCTAAAAAAAATAAACTAACTTTAACATAAATTTCTTAACAAGTAAAAAAGTAAAAATAAAAAAATAAAAAGACTAAGTAAAAAATTTCTTAACGAAACAGAAAAGAAAATATCAAAATTTTAAAACTAAAAAAAAATAAAATTAAATAAAAATTCGTAATAAATAAATTTAATACTAAAATATTAATGAAATTAAAAAAAAATGATCGAAAATTAAAATTAAATGAAAATTCGAAATAAATAAAATTAATAATGAAATATTTAATGAAATTCTAAATAACGGTGAAAAATTAAAATTAAATAAAAATTAGAAATAAATAAAATTAATAATAAAATATTAATGAAAGTCCTTGCCACGTAGAGTCCATGTCAGAATGACCACTGTAAGTGGTGACGGTAAGTCGTCGTAGAAGCGTCTAGGAACTCCTTTGTATTTCGTCCTGATCCAAAATAAAGGATATTCATATCAGGAGATCATGGAGGCGTTGAAATCTTTATTTTAGAGCTTAATTTTTCCTTGTCATGATTTAAAGGAAGGCAGGATCGCATTATATGATAAAAGTTTATCAAGATGCTGGATGTGCCTGCATCAGTCACCCGAGGTTGAAAAGAACTCGACCTCGAGTTCGGACCAATGTTATCTCCCTTTTTGGCACAAGGAATCATGCTCTCTTAGGTGTATCCTTGATCGACTAACTTCATCGCCTATTGCGTGTTCTTCCATGCATCGTGGATAACTTTGCGATCGTGCTGCCAATGTGGGTCCAATAATATGTAGCATGCAACTATCGCTTCAACCTTATGGAGGAGAAGATTATTTTGAGTAGTCAGCATCTCGTTGTCATATCCATAAAGTACCTCATTATCATTACAGATGCCCATGTATTCTTCAACCAATATGTCATCTTCATCGTAGATGTTATTTTCTCCTTCAACCGATATACTCATGTCTTCTTTAACCGATATATGGTCTTCATCCCTGATTTCATCCTTAGGTGAGAGATCAAATAATGTCTCAAGGCCATCTTCACAAAGTAGTTCGTCATCATCGTACTCATCATAGATGGGGTTGCCCATGACCTCGTAAATGTCATAGACAGGGTCTTCCATGTTTACTTTAATTTGCTCATCTATATTATCATCATCGTAGACGGGGTCTTCTACGTCTTCTTTAGTTTGCTCGTCGTCGACAGAATCTTCAATGTCTTCATCATCATCGTAGATAGAGTCTTCATACCATTCTTTACGACCAAAATATTCTTGATGACGTAGAATTTTAGAGCGTCGAAGAGATACCTCAAGTTCTCACAGTGTTACATGCCGAGTTAATGCTCCAATTTTTCTTCGTAGATTCTTGATGATCTCTTGGGAGCTTCGATCCTGGGGTGAGGCTTCCTCAATCAGAACCTGCCAGTCACGACCATAATCACAACCATGACGATCATCTATGAATCGCAATCGCCGATATAACTCTGTGACTTGTCTCTGTAGATCTCTTATGGTCTCCTGGGAACATCGATCCTGGGGTGCGACTTCCTCAATCGGAACCTGTCGATCACGTCCATAACCATGACCATGACAATCATTCATGGATCTTTAAGATAACTCCGTGATTGATCTCTGTAGATCGATGAGCTCGCGGGTACTTTGATCTTGGAGTGCGACTTCCTCAATCGGAATCTGTCTATCACGTCCATGACCATGACCACAATGTCCCTCCATAGATTTAGGGCTCTGATACCAACTGACGCAGGCGGGCTAGCGGGATGAGTGCATCCTTCTATACGCGGTGACGCTAGAATAGAGAGGGGCAGAGAGAATCGAAGGAGAAGAGAGAATTCGTAAACAAAAGAGGGACACCTCTAATTAGTTTAAACGAAAAGAAATATTAAACTAAGAGAGCATATTGAAGTCGACTTAGTAAACAAAAGAGGAACACCTCTAATTATATATATTTTTCTGCTTGAAGGGGAGTGTAGTAAGAATGAGATGTTAAGAAGCCTTTTAAGCAAGGAATATTATTGGAAAATAATATTTTAATTCTTGTTATTTATTTATGTGAAGCTTGTTCATAGTTTGTTTCTTGGGCAGTTAACAAAAAGAAGGGACACATAGAAGGTATAAAGAAAATTATTTTTGAAAAGAGGCGCGAAAAGCAGTTACATCTTAACGGACTGGTAAGGGTATTAAAGTAAATTCATCTAAAGGCAAGACGGTACAAATCTCCTATAAAAGGAGCGGAGATGAGAGGAAGAAGGGGATGATTTTTTCTTCTCTGTTCGGTACACAAAGATATCTTCTCATTTCTTCTTCATGACATTACACTACTTTACACTTCCGATTTTAACATGAGTGTCGGAGGGGCCGCGCCGACAATACCGACCCACCTCTAATGTTCTCTTTGAGTGATAGATCTAGCATTCAACTAGGAGATCCAAGGTACCAACAGGGGTTCTTAAGAAGGGAGAAGGGGATCTGAGTGGGTCGAAGAAGAGAACACCATCAAATTAGCGCCGTATGTGGGAAACTGGACAAAAAGTTGCGATGGTTAATACTAGGAGAACAATGAAGGAGCCAGTAAAGGAAGAGAAATTTATGTCTAGTACATCTCGAGGAGGTACTAGCAGAAGGAGGCAGGGATCTATATGTAAGGAGGACCTTATGCAAATAGTAGCCATTGTAATGGATCAAATCTCACAACGAATTGCACCTAGAGAAGTGAAGGAGGACAATACATCTGGGGATGATTCGGAAGGTATCTAAGCGAAAAGATAGATCTCATTTTTATGAGTGTCCAAAAGGAAAGGAGAAACATATAGCTCTTTAAGTGAAGGAGCAATACAGTGGGGGATATCTTTTTGTGGGAGGCAATACCTTAAAGAGTGAGGAGCAAAAGCCCTTTACGGAAAGTATTTTGAATGAAGAGTTACCTCGGCATTTTCGAGCTCCTCATATTCCTGAGTATAATGGTTTTTCCGACCCTAAAGATCATTTGGGTAGATTTGAAAATACAACATTGGTGCATCATTATACTAAGGGAGTTAAATGCCGAGTCTTTCTTACTAATTTAGTTGAGTCTGCTCAACAATGGTTTGACACTTTAAAGCCGCAAAGTATTGCTTCATTTAGGGATTTTGGTGTATTATTTTTGAGACATTTTTCTAGTTCCAAGTGGTATTCTCCTTCGTCGTTGAGTCTTTTCAATCTTAAATAGGGAAGTCAAGAAACTCTGCGATAATATGTGCAAAGGTTTACTTAGGCTGCACAGGAAATTCCTGCAGTAGAACCTGGAATGGTAATAGGAGCATTTACTCAGGGGGGAAGGAGGGAGATTTTTTCCAGCCTCTAGCTAAGAAGTCACCTGCCGATTTTGATGTCCTATTGTCTAGAGCTGAAAATTTTATTAATTTAGAGGATGCTCAAAAAGCTCGGCGGGAGTCTATGGAATATAAGGTGTTGGAAATGCTTGATCCCCGAGCTGAATGGGTAAGACCTACTCATCCATTGGGGGAAAGACCTTCATATGTTCCACAATTGCGGGTTTATAAGGAGCGAGCTATGAATATCTGTGAAGAGCAATGATTGATAAGAAGGCCGGTTGGAGCTGCTCGAGGGTCACAAAGGTCATCTGCTCCTACTTTATGTTCGTATCATCAGGAATATGAACACAATACTTAGGATTGTCAACAGTTAGATTACGAATTACAGAAGATCATGGGAGCTCATTCAAGAGTTAGGGTGGGTCATGGTCATGAACCAGGCTCCATATCAACAAAGGTCATGGGTTAAAATTTATCCTAAAGGGAATCAGTTGGGGCCTCTTATTAACCGACCTCTTTAGCTTTTTCAGTTGAGGGAAGTACCTTCTGCCGGAATAGTATTTGTGGATCCACCTTCTGTAAGAGGTGTCATTAATATGATTACTGGGCGTTCCACTAATGGAGATTCTAATAGAGCTCAGAAAAGACATAGTCGAGAAGAATGTATAGCAGTAGCAGCCCTGCCAAGAGCAAGAGGGCCTATTTTAGGTTTTGATTCTAGTGATTTAAAGGGAGTAATGACTCCTCATACTGATGCCTTGGTGATTCGGGCTCTCATTGCTAACTTTGATGTGGGGAGGGTATTTGTAGACCCGAGCAGTTCAGTAGATATCTTATATTTGTTAGGTTTTGAGCTAATGGGAGTGGGGGTAAAGGATTTGCAGCTTGTAGTTACTTCTTTGTTTGGATTTTCTGAGCATGAAGTACAGCCAATGGGGTAGATAAAGTTACCTCTGTCATTATGAGTGGAACCAAGAAGAAGAACGGTGCTCATCACTTTCACAGTAGTAGATATGTCTTCGTCTTACAATGTTATTTTGGGACGACCGACTCTTAGGAGTTTATACGTTGTTGCTTCTCCTTATCATCAGAAGATTAAGTTTTCGATAGGGAATAAAGTAGGGGAGGTTAAAGGAGATCAGCAACTCTCCAAAAGGTGTTATGTTGATGTTATTCAGACAGGACAAAAAGGGGAAAGCTCTGAACAGACCTTTATAAAAATTTGGTCAATATGGGAACACAGTGTGTGTTATTCAAAAAAGGAGTTCTGATGATAGGAGAATCAGATAAAAAGGTAGTTATGATTGACTCTAAGTGTGCTAAGCATATTACATTTATAGCTAGAGAACTTTCGATACTGCTTAAAGCTTCTTTAATAGAATGACTTATTAAAAATGTTTTAATGTTTTTGCATGGTCGCCTCAGAATTTGACCGGGATTGATTCTACTATCATAGAGCATAAATTATATATTTTGCCTGCAATAATGCCCGTAAAACAGAAACGTCATCATTTTGAGGTTGGGAAAGATACAATCATTAAGAAAGAAGTGCACAAATTATTGAAGGCAAGGCATATTCGAGAAGTATATTATCCATCCTGGTTGTCCAATGTAGTCTTAGTACCTAAGTCATCGGGAAAATGACGAATGTGTGTAGATTTCAAGGATTTGAATAAGGTGTGCCCCAAGGATTATTATCCCTTGTCTCGCACAGATCAATTGGTGGATTCTACAACGGGACATCAATTTATTTCCATGATGGATGCTTATCAGGGATATCACCAGATACCACTAGCATTAGAAGATCAGGACAAAGTTAGTTTTATCATAGCCGAAGGAACTTTTTGCTATGTTGTTATGCCATTTGGATTAAAAAATGTTGAGGCTATTTATCAGAGGTTAATGGATAAGATTTTTGAGAGACAATTAGGAAGAAATGTGGAAGTGTACGTCAATGATATTATTGTTAAGACTTTGCAAGTTGAACAGTTAGTAGTTGATTTAGAGGAAACTTTTGGTACTTTGCATAAATTTAGAATGAAACTCAACCTAGAGAAATGTGTGTTTGGGGGTCACAAGGATGCTTTCTCAGATATGTTGTTACCGAGCAAGGTATAAAGGCTAATCCTAGCAAGATTGATGTTATTCAACAGATGCAACCTCCAAAAAATTTGATAAAGGTACAGAGATTGTTAGAAAGAATTACTGCTTTATCTCGATTCATTTCTCGATCAGCAGATAGTAGTCTCCCCTTTTTCAAGATATTAAAAAGAGCTGCTCGGTTTTAGTGGGACGAGCATTGTGATAAGCCTTTTCAATCTTTAAAGGAATATCTGTCTGAGCTACCTTTTTTAGCTAAGCCACAACCTGGGGAGATATTATGGATATATTTGGCACTTTCTGAAGTTGTTGTAAGTTCAGTATTGGTACTGCAGGAACAAAATCAACAGCATTCAGTCTATTACATTAGTAATCTGTTAAAGGGGCCAGAGGTTCATTATATCAATTTGGAGAAGTTAACTTAGGGTTTAGTTTTAGCTGTTCGGCGATTGCGCCCCTATTTTCTATCGCATCTGTTGGTAGTACTTATTGATACTCTTTTAGGCTGTATACTCACTCATCTGGAAGCTACTGCAAAGCTCATTAAGTGGGCTACTGAGCTTAGTGAGTATGATATCACATATTAGCCTCGTATTTGCGATACATAGAGAGGAACAAGATCCGTGGGTTCTGTATGCAGATGGGTCCTCTAGGAAAGAGGGTTATAGAGTGGGAGTGATTTTGATTTCACTGCAAGGGGAGGAGGTTAAGTTGGCGATTCGGTTGTATTTTCAAGCTTCTAATAATAAAGCCAAGTATGAAGCTTTGCTTATAGCTCTTCAAGTCATTAAGAATGTAGAGGTCGAACGAGTAGTAATACATATGGATTCTCAATTAGTGGTACAGCAAACAAGTGGAGGATTTAAACTCAAGAATGATAAATGTCAGAATTATTATGAGTTGGTGGAGAAAGCTAAAGGGCACTTTTCAGAAGTGTTGTTGAAAAAGGTTACCTGAGCAGAGAATCAGCGAGCAGATGAACTTACTCAGTTAGCCAGTTCTTTGGGTAATTGGAGTACTCGAGAAGTAATTGCTCAGATTGAGTTGTTGCCTCAGGGGGAGAAGTCGAAAGAATTGATAGAGGATGATTGGTGGATAGAAGCTGAGCCTCTAGCTCATATTACAGAACAAATGATATTAAAAATTTTATGAAAAAATATAGTATGTCGTTTTAGTATACCTCGGCAATTAGTATCAGATAATGGACAACAATTTCAGGGTAAAAAATTGGCGAAGTGGTGTTAGGATTTTAAAATTGAACAAATATTTACGTCAGTAGCATTTCCGCAGAGTAATGCCTAGACTGAGGTTACTAATAGGGAATTGATGCATGATTTGAAAACTAAATTGGAGCATGTAGGGAATAGTTGGGTAGAAGAGTTGTCTTATGTGTTGTGGTCTTTTCGCACTACTCCTAGGAGGGTTACAGGAGCAACTCCTTTCAGTATGGTATATGATACAGAGGCGGTATTATCTGTAGAGATAGGGGTGGAGTCTTCTCGGGTGACAGCTTATACTCTAGATAGTAATGAAGTGACTCGGCATATGGAGTTAAACTTGATTGAGAAAAAAAGAAATCAAGCTTTTTATCATACTGAGAAGTACAGATCGCAAGTGGTGAGAGCTTATAATAAGAAAGTAGTACCATGCTCTTTTCAGGTAGGAGATTTAGTGTTGAGAAAGGTATTGCCTGAAGGTTGTAAAGATAAATTAGGGCCTAAATGGGAGGGTCCTTTTCAGGTAGAGAGTAGAGTGGGGATAGGAGCTTATTACTTGAAGGATGCACAAGGAAGACTTTTAGCCCGGCCATGGAATGTGTATAATTTGCATCCTTATTTCAGTGGGTAATTTTGTAAAAATTGTATTCTTATCTCTTTTTGAAACAAAATATAATTGAAAGAATCGATAATTGTTTCGTAATAAAATGCATGTATTGTGTCAGATACAAAGTTTACATTTTTTCAGTACTTGGTTGAAAAGGGAAAGACAACAGATCAGGAGGAGTACGATCAATAGTTTTGCCTAAATCCAGGAAAGAAGTGGAATGCCTGGAGGGGGGATAGCCTGCTACTTGAAATTGATTTACACAGTCTTGAAAGCCCTATTGGAGAAAAGCAAAGCCTCAGTCGAGAAACATATCGTTGATTTTAGTGGAGGTCCAAAAGGTTTCTTCTTGTGTTATGTTTTTTCCTTCTTTGGATGATGGTTGAGTTTGCAGAGTGTCCAAGGTTTCTGTAAGTAAGCTACTTAAAATCGAAGGGTTGATAGTTCTGCTCGGTCAACTTGTGCTTTTATATAGGAAATTTGTAGTTCTCTTTCAAGTGTTTGATAAGAATGTTGTAAAGATGTTTCTCGGGTCTGCCATTCTTGTAATTCATTTTTTAGAGCAGCAGTGTACTGAACTCATTGAGTGTTCAGGTGAGTCATGTTTGTGAAACCCTGAAAATTTAAAAATAAGTATTAATTAGAAATAACAAAGCAAATGTGGTACTAACCTGGCTAACGTTGTGCAAAAGGGGACTTGGCAATTCTTCTATTAAGGATGAAGGAAGGGTTGAGGAGTAGTATGGATGTGGGTTGAAGATTTAGGGGTAAGAGCATTTGAGGATGTGAGTGTGGAGAAAGTAGGATCCGGGGGAATTTTGTTTCTGGGCAGAGGTTTAGAGGAACGCTTTGAGTGGTCAGGGTGGAGGTTAATAGGATTAATCTGAGGAGGTCATCGGATATTGATGGAGGCTTGTAATAAAAGTGATTCTGTAAAAAAAAAAAGAAGAATGAGTAAAGGTTATATAAATTCATAAAAATATAGTTGTTAAAAAGAATACCTAGAGTATCAGTCGATTGTGAGAGGAAGCAATTCATCTTAATCCGTGTAAGCGCTGACATGATGAGTAATCTGTTCAGGTCAAATTGTTCTTCTGACAGTGATAAAGTAATCATTTGGTACTCGACGTTATTTTGGTAGTGACCCAAGGAAGGACGGGATGGAAGAGTATATAGTCAGGTAGAAGGAAAAGTGAAAAGAGAGGGAGGATGTATAAAGAAATAATATTCTTTCCATCCTTTATGTGAGGAAGGGATGCCGGTTAGAAACTAAAAATCAGAACAAGCTTGAAAGTAGAAAGCATCTAATTCTGATGATTTTAATTGAAAGAAACAGTGAAATAAGAAGGTTGATGGGGTAATTGCTAAGTATGATAAGACAAGATATAAGTCTAACATAAAGCGGAAGGAGTTGGGGCTTAATTGGTTCAGTGGTATGGAAAAATATTCAGATGTTTCCAAGAAAAAGGGATGGAGAGAAAAATGTAGTCCAGCTTCTAATTGCTCTAAGAAGAAGGTCCTGGTGCAACCAGGAGGTAGGTGAGGGCGCTCAGTAGAGGTGGCAGGGATTAGATGAAATTCAAAGGGAATTTGTAGTCGGTAGGATAAAGATCGGCATTGTTCACCTGTTACATTGGAACGGGTAGATACAAACAAGGGACGGAGGTCCTTGGAAGGAAGATGATGCATTTCTCTGCGAATAATGTTTCCAGAAGGTATAGGGCAGTAAAAAGAAGATGGGAGAGTAAGAAGAAAAAGAGACAGTAGGTTCTGAATATACAGAAAAAGGGAGGAGGAAAAATGAGGGAAATAACAATTTTTCCCGCTTATTTTTTATGAAGGAATAGGTGGGGTCAGGGAATTGAAGTGGTTTTTGTTTTGAATATGATGGGTAAGTAGGTGGTTATGGAGGGGTTCATTTTTTGTTACAGAAATGTCTAATGTGTATTATTAATCCTGGTAATGGTGCAGATGGAGTAAGGGTAGTATGACATTTGGGGATATATACATTATGACAAAGTAATCAAGATGCAGATAGGAGATCAAGTATGAATAAGGAAAATGCATTCAGAATAGTTCCATATACAAGTGGGTTGCATTGATTGATATTGAATTGAAGTACATTAAGTAGAAAGCGAAAGTACTCATTACAAAAATTATAGAAATTACATAGGGTTATTGATTTGAGTCAGTATCAGAATCAATATTGAAAGCTTCTGGGGGGGGGGGGGGGTGGGATTTGTTAAATATAGCTTCCATGTCTAAGATTGTGGTAGGTTGGTCGGAGGAAAGTAGGCCATGATTGTTAGCTTCTTGGAGGGCTCCTTCAAATCCTCATTGGAAACATTTGCCATGTTGGAAGGCTATCTTGGTCAGCAGCTGGGTTTCGCGGGTCATCCAGCGCTCAGCTTTTGATTCCCACATTGTGAATAACTCTCGATGGAGGCTTGTGGCATAGCGAGTTTGAGTGTTACAGGCCTCCGACACACATTGGAAGTATTAACTGAATATAGATAAGTAAAATTGTATTTCTGCTATGCTGTCATTGGTCCTTCTGTTGAGATCCTCATAGGAATTTCTAAGATCATCTAGAGGTTGAAAGCACTAGCCAAATAGGAAATGCCAGTCTCCTTCTCTGCGTGCCAATTTCTAATATTGTTCAATGGTGGCAGCCATTGTTGACTTTAGAATTTCCGTTTGCTGATCTTGGGTTTGTAATTTTACTTGAAGTATGTGAAGTTGGGTATCTTGGCAAGAACTCCTCCTTTCAGCTTCTAATAGTTGATGTTTGTATTGTCGGAGTTGGCTTCTTTTTCTGATAGTAGTTGATCTCTCTCTGTAGTTAGGGCCTGCAGTTGAGATTGAAGTTATTGTTGTTAATGGAAGTAGATTTCTTCTTTTTTAGCCCATTCATATGAGGTGTTGGAGAGGCTAGTCTGGGTGCTCTTTGTAGAAGGGGAATCTATTGGTGGGATGGCAGCTGGGGGGTGTTTCTGTCGGTGGAGATGAAGGTTGAAGAGTTTGAGTCTGAAACTCTGTAAACCATTGCTGAAAAATATGCAGTTTGGAGGTGCTCTGTAAGAAGGAAATAAGAGTAACATTAGGAATATATTTGTAGATCTGTATGAATTAATAAAGAGAAGGAAAGCTTACCAAGGTAGGGCCTGGTGGAGGTCCTGAAGAAGTTGAGGGATGTCAGCATTGGTAATTGAGGGTGTAGTTAGGGGGTGTAGGGAGTCAGTGATGGGTGCATCTGAAGGGCTTGATGGGTGCATCTGAAGGGCTTGATGGGGGCATGGGAAGTGCGTTAGAAGAGTCTGGAGGACTAGGTGGGGATGCATTTGATACGGCTTGTATCAACAAATTGAGAGGGGATGAGGTTGTGTTGATGGGGATTGTGGTGCTAGGGGAAGGAGATGGGTGGTGATGTTTGGTAGGGAAAAAGGAGGATAAGGGGAGGCGGTCTTCGGAAGAAGTTAGTGAGGGGGAGGAGGAAAGTTCAATAGGAGCATTATGGGGACAAGGAGAGGAGGAAGGTGCTTCTATACGAGGTGTAGGATCAAGAAGGGGAGATGAATTTTGAAGGGAGTCAGGTGGGTGGGGATGAGATCGGTGGCGATTAGGGCGATGGATGGATGGTTTGGGTCTTCAAGTGTTATTTTGGGGCTTGGAGGAAGTTCAGACGGAACCTGTGACAGAGATGTGTAAGTAATTTTTTGAGAAGTATTTTCAAGAATTAAGCAAAGATAAATAATGTAGTCATTGGTTAAAGGTGGGGGAGTTACTGATGATAGAAGGGGTAGGTCGTTTGTTGGAGGGAGCTGGAGCAGTCTCTGAAGAGGGTTTTCTTTGTTTTTGCTTCTTTGCTAGGGTTCTAGCAATAACAACGTGCATCATATCTTCTGGAAAAAAACAAAAGGCAAATATGTTAGTAAAAATTGTGGAATAAGTGTACAATAAGTGAGGAAGTCATACCTATAGGGTGAGCTCCGAGCTCCAATGGAAGGAATTGGGGATAGCCCATAATAAGACAGTATAGGCTCTTGAAGAAGTTCATTGATGTTGATCGCCTATGTTGAAGTAGGGGTTGGATGGAAGAGAAGTTGTAAAACGATTTGATTGCTTTGAGTTCGGGGAGTCTGGGAAGCTCAGTTCTCTAGGTTAAAGAGAATTGGAGTGGGGAGTGGGGGATCCATGGGAATAAAGAAATATAGATTTTTCCAGTCTTTATGGGAAGAAGGCATATCGGTAAGGTATTGGCAGTCTTGGCATACCATGAAGTAGAAGACATCGGTGTCGGTCATTTTAAGCTGGTATAAGCAGTGGAATATATGGGGAGTAAGTGGGATGTTAAGTGATGAAAGACGACTAGGGTTCCGACAAGTATTCGGATAGAGTTGGGAGTTAGTTGATTAATGGATATGCCGAAAAATACTAGTATGTCAAAATAAGATTTGGGAATAGGAAGGCGAAGGCCTCCTTCGAAGTGACCTGTGAAGAAGGTGCTGGTTCCAAGGGGGGACGATGAGGTCGTTGATGGAAGGCGGGGATGATGGCAGAGAAGCCCTTGGGGATGTACTTAGGTTTGTTCTAGAAGAACGAGTGGCATGAGATTAGTTAGCTGGGGGTGTCTTCGTACCAGGGAAGAGCATTGGAAGAGGAGCCCATTAAGGGAGGAGGGGGGTGAGTTCTGAGAGAAGGTGTTGGGGAATTGGGGAAGAAGACGAGGTTAGGGTTATGAAAAAGCGGGTGTCGGGGTTGTGTTAAGATATGTTGAGTGAAGGGGTTCTTTTTAAAGGGTTTTGGAAGAGGGGGGAAAGAGGGGGGTTAAGGAAAATTAGTATTGGATTTTTGAGATTTATGGTGGTTTAATATTAAGACGAATGGTTTGAAGTACAAATTATACTTCACGAGACTTTGCTTTTCAATCTAATTCAGAGGGGGGACTCCAGAGGGGTTGTGAGTATGGTTGGGAATATGGTTTGAAGAGGAAGGAAGATGACTATTTTTTTTCAGGTTTTGTGCCTAAGAAAAATAGTTTTTTCTCAAGAGATTAAGTAAGATGAGGTGCTAAGTAAATTTTTTCTCAGACTCTACACCTAATATAACAACCTAAGGGCTAAGTAAGTACGTCCCCTTGTAGGACTATAACAACCCGCTATAATGGCTAAGTGAATTTTCTTAGGCTCTGCGTCTAATATAACAACCTAAGAGTTAGGTAATTACATTCCTTTGTGGGACTATAACAGTCCGCTATAGTGGCTAAGTAAATTTTATCAGACTTTATGCCAAATATAATAGCCTAAGGGCTAGGTAATTACATGTCCTCTATGGAACTATAACAGTCCGCTATAGTGGCTAAGTAAATTTTCTCAGGCTATGTGCCTAATGTGACAGCTTGAGGGGCTAAATAAATTATTCAGGCTTTGTGACTGCCACAACAATTTGAAATACTTACAAAACTTCATTCGACTTGGCTCTTCAGTTTTACTAAAGAGGGAACTTATGATGGGTTCGGGAATTTCTACATCTATGTTTGAGGTATAGTATGGCAGAGTATTGTGATTGTTGTTGAGTTCAGTAGGGAATTCTTTATAGACAGTTGTAAAACTTCATTCGACTTGGCTCTTCAGTTTTACTAAAGAGGGAGAACTTATGATGGGTCCGAAATTTTCAGCTAAAGCATGTTAGCAGTTGTTAAAGATAATGTGGTAGAGCACCATGTGTTTACTGAGTTCAGTAGGGTTGAAGTGTCGTTGTTCATTCAGAATTCCAAGCAGTCTTGGTTTTCCTGAATGTCATATGCTTTTTCAGAGTGCAAAAGGGGCTAAACAATATAGGGAAATCAGAATTTGTGTTACGGTTTGGGTTGAGCACAGTGTATGTTTCCTGAATATCACGTATATTTCCAGAGCACTCTATGTATTCCTAGGGCACCTTGTATTTCCAAAACACCTTGCATGTTTCCAGAGCACTCTGTGTATTCCTGAGGGTTGTATACTTTTCCAAAGCACAGTGGAGCTTAGTATCATCGTTGGATCAGATTCTCATGTTGTGGTCTGTGCAAAACACCTTGTGTGTTTCCAGAGGGCCCTGTGTATTTCCCGAGTAGTATGTATATTTTCCGAGCATCAGGTATATTTTCTAGGTACAACAGAGTTGGACAGTATAAATTTATTCAGAGTTCAGTTTTATGAAGTGTTAATGTTGAACTTCTTATGGGTTTATCGAGCAGCATGTGTATTTCCCGAGCATCATGTATGTTTCCTGAGTACAGTAAGGTTAGACAGTATAAGTTGATTCATAGCCCAGTTTTGTGAAGTGTTAGTACTGAACTTATGGGTTTACTGAGCAGTATATGTATTTCCCGAGTGACATGTGTATTACTCGAACAGTATGTGTATTTCCCGAGCATCATGTATGTTTCCTGAGTACAGTAGAGTTGGACAGTATAAGTTGATTCAGAGCTCAGTTTTGTGAAGTGTTAATGCTAAACTTCTTATGAGTTTACCGGGTAGCATGTGCATTTCCCGAGTGACATGTGTATTACTCGAGAAGTATGTGTATTTCCCAAGCTGCATGTATATTTCCTCAGTACAATAGGGTTGGACAGTATAAGTTAATTCAGAGTTTAGTTTTGTGAAATGTCAGTGTTAAACTTCTTATAGGTTTCCCGAGCAGTATGTGTATTTCCCAAGAAGTATATGTATTTCTCGAGCAGTGGGTATATTTCCAGAGTAGAATAGGGACGGACTGTATAGTTGGTCCAAAGCAGTTTTGAGAAGTGTAGAGCACCTCAACTGTTTCCCGAGTGACATGTATATTTCCCGAGCATTATGTATATTTCTCGAGCACCTTATTTGTTTTCTAAGTACCATAAGGTTTTCTCGAATTCAATAAGGATAGAGGATATGGGTATTGTCGAGTGTAGTAAGAATGAGATGTTAAAAAGTCTTTTAAGCAAGGAATATTATTGGAAAAGAATATTTTAATTCTTGTTTTGTGAAGTGCCAGTGTTGAACTTCTTATGGGTTTCCCAAGTAGTATGTGTATTCCCCGAGAAGTATATGTATTTCCCGATCAGTGGGTATATTTCCGGAGTAGAGTAGGGACGAGCTATATAGTTGGTCCAGAGCAATTTTGAGAAGTGTAGAGCACCTCATCTGTTTCCCGAGTGACATGTATATTTCCCAAGCACCTTATTTGTTTTTTGAGTATCATGAGGTTTTCTCGAATTCATTAAGGATGGAGGATATGGGTATTGTCGAGTGTAGTAAGAATGAGATGTTAAGTCTTTTAAGAAAGGAATATTATTGGAAAAGAATATTTTAATTCTTGTTATTTATTTATGTGAAGTTTGTTTATAGTTTGTTTCTTAGGCAGTTAACAGGAAGGAGAAGGGACACGTGGAAGGTATAAAGAAAATTATTTTTGAAAAGCGGCACGAAAAGCAGTTACATCTCAACGGACTGGTAAGGGTATTAAAGTAAATTCATCTTGGAATAAGACGGTGCAAATCTCCTATAAAAGGATCAGATATGGGAGGAAGAAGGAGATGATTTTTTCTTCTCTATTCGGTATACAAAGATCTTTTCTCATTTCTTCTTCGTGAGATTGCACTACTTTACACTTCCAATTTTGACTTGAGTGTCAAAGGGGCCACGCCGACAACGTCGGCTCACCTCTAACATTCTATTTGAATGACAGATCCAAGGTACCAGTAAGGGTTCTTAAGGCCTTGTTTGGGAGGAGGGGAGGAGAGTGTAAATAATGGAAGGGGAAAGGAGGCTTACATCCCAAATTGGGGTGTAAGAAAAATTGGGTTTTTGTGAGGAGGAGGGGTATAAGTTCCCCTCCCTTCCTCTCCCCTTCCCCTCCCTTTCCCCTTCCCTCACTTCTTCCAAACAGGGGTTGTCTTTTTTTCTCCCTTATTTACCCTTATCCTTCCATTACTTACACCTCCCTCACCTCCTCCCAAACAAGCCCTAAGAAGGAAGAAGTTTACTCAGTGTTGAGATCTCAATTTCTAATCAGTTTTGGCAAGACAAAAAAGTTGAGAAGTAATTGGTTGGTTAACATACCAAATTGATGTCTAAATTAATTGCATCTCAATTACTCACCCAATTAATTGGCATTAATTGAGATTTCTAAGGATACATTACTGTGATGTATACGGAGCCTTAATGAGCGTCTTTGGATCCCTATTTTATTTAGATACTTTTATACATGTTTTTCCAATTCAGTTTTCCAAACCCTGTTTCTTCAACTTCTGCCACATACCCATAAACATATATCTTGCAACGCACAATAATTCAAACAATTTAGATTGCATGTGGAAGCTGCTTCAGTTTCTGACCAATGCAAGGATCTTCCATGCAATAACAGTCAGTGAAAAATCTCAGATCACATGGACATCAGGCCCTGATTAAAAAATTACAACCCGGTGCACGATCACATGGACATCAGGCCCTGATCAGTAAGCAAAATCCCTATTCTTCAACTCCACAAGTCACCTCTATTCATATCAGCCAATGTGTTCTCCTCAAGTCCTCCATCATTTTTCCTTTATTTGATTTTATGATTTATTTTGGCATCTTGAATTTGGAGGGGAGACGTCCATTGGAGATGATGTTGTTCAACATATTGAAGTTGAATTCAATGCTGCTGATAATGAATAGAAGATGACAATAATGAAATCTTTCATTGTCGGATCAACTGACTAGCATAGGATCCAGAAGAGGAACCGGGATTACTGCTCTAGCAAGGACAAGGATAGAGTGTCATGTCCAGACTTCTAAGTTTCTTTGCTCTGGTTCACATCTGAGTTCACTGATTTTACTAATTAATTAAATACACAAATATATATAATGGTGAACAAAGAGGAAATGTCAGGTTTTTTTTTCAATAAAAAGAAAAGGATGTATCAAACAACAAAATGAAGTAGTCATCTGTTGATGAATACCACAATAACATTGTACACATATGTTCAAATAAACTTAATACAAAGCTAAGTATGTTGTTCATCTTTCTCCCGTTTAATTTGTTTTGATTGAATAGATTGTTCTGCTTCTAGATTAAATTTTTTAATGAACCTTTGTTACATATGAGTTTATTGCTCCTCTTAAATTCTGAGAGTTTGGGAATGAATCCCATTAATTATCATGGGTAAAATCATAGAAAGTTTGAACCACTTTTTACCCTATTATAGAGTAATTATGTTTAAACAACTTATTTGATATTAAAGTGTACTCAATTGATTAATTCATCTATTTATTAATAAAATTTAATTTATGATATAATATAAAATATGTATTATGAAGTATGAAATATAATAACTGTTTTACGCATTAACTAATAATTTATTGATCTATACTAACTTAGGGAATTGAATTAATTTTTTTAACAATATTAAATGATTTAATCCAAATCTTCAATTTAATTTTATTAAATTATTTATAAATGGCAAACAATATTTTAGTACATGGGTTAGATTTTTTAGAAGATCCACAATATAAAAATGATATTATATATCAATATCTTAAACAATCCAATTAATATTTATAATTAAATATGTTTTATTATAAATGATAGATCTATGCTAAAAGTTCATTTAAATTTTTATGAAAATTAAATTTCAAATTTATAAAAAAAATATGGTTCAATTAGTAGAGATTATTGTATTTTCTAAATCGTTTAGTTGTTTCCTAGTTTTAATATGGTAGAGTTTATAAAAGTATTCTTGTATCTCATATAATAATTTTACTTTCCCTTCTCTATATAATATTTCTGTCTATGTGAGCTTCGTGTTTATCTGGGTGTGAAATCATCTATCCTCAAATCTTTCTTCCCTTCCTATGACAAATTCAAAGAACATCTATCCCATTCCTTTTGTCATGAGCTTAGTTGTAAGTTCATCGTTCCTGTGTTTCCTAGTCAATTACCACTTAATTGAATGAGAATTCTTAGCTTATGACCGCAAAATTAAACATTGTCTTCATTTGCAAGACAGAGACCCAAGAGTTTGGTCGAAGGGGGTGGAACTCAAGTTGTAGGCAGCTCACTTGAGGTAAATGGGTTTATAACTAATTGGGCTAACTGAGGATGAGGTGGAGCAAGAGAGATTGGTGGAGCAGTTTGGGCTTGTTGGTGTTGAGATGGAGTTGGATTAGGATAGTCCAAGCAAGAGATTGTTTAACAAGGTAAACCAAGGTGGCTACTAATTGTGGCCCAAATCTCTATCATGTAGTCGATTATTGTAGAAGGTCTGCAATACATCCAAAAGTCTATTTCCATACAGACATCCATGTGGCTTTTATGTCAGGGGGGATCTAGCATGTCATGTTTCCAGTCCTTGAAAGTTGACTTCTCAGATTAACCATTGTCCTAGTCTAATTGGCCATCTCCAACGCACATGGACCATTCCATGTTAATACTTATTGATCTTCCCAATAAACATGTTACTCATCCAATGGCTATTGAGTTGAGTGAGTAATTCGACCGACATCAAATAATGTCGAGACAACCACAATAATAGTATAAAATTCATGAATTATGCATCCTATTACTATCATATGCAAATAAAGCATAAATGTACGAGAAGGAAAGTTAGTGTTGTTCTGTGAGTATATGTAGATATCAACAGATGTCAACTAGAAGATATTGCATATGGTATGTTAGATACCAAATAGCCTGATAAAATGATACTTGTTGTAAAAGAATACGACATGAATAAATCAACAATTAATCAATAATATTAAAAAAATAAGAATAAAAAGAAAGAGATTGTATATGGCAGGTATGACACCAACTAGCCTGAATAACTGATATCAATTATAAAAGAATAGGTAGAGAATAAAGAAAAATTTAATATAAGAGAATAAAAATAAGAATGGAAATGGCATCAAAATCTATACACCAAAGAGATGTTGGTGCAGTGGGCACCAAAGTCGAACCGATATTTTGATTATGGCAAAAGGCTCAATAGTTAAGAGTATATTTGTTATCTTACGAGCTCAATTAAGTGTGCAGAAATGCTAAAGTTGAGCGGAAGGTCTGCGACACCCGGTGGGAACCGAGGTGGTCGGACAAAAGGTCGAGAATCGCGACCTTATCAGGTATTCTCTTAACTCGTTTCCTAGGACCACCTTGTGGGCATCCATGGTCGATGCCTACAAGGTCTCCAAGGACCTTTCTAAAATTAGGTTAGACGAATTGTTTTCGGAACTTGAATTACATGAGCAAACTAACGTGGTCCAGGCCGAGAAGAGTATTGCGTTAGTTGCAGGTTCCAAGAAGAAGAAGCCCGCAAGCAAGCCACCCCCGAAGGAAGAAGACGAGTCCGAATCGGAAGTAGACTCCGAAATAGAATCCGAACTAGTCAATCTAGTTCGGAAGATGATCAAGAGACGAAAACGACCAACAACTCAAGGTAAGCCTAAACCTAATTCAAATACTTCTAATTTTAGATGCTATGAGTGCAATGTGTTCGGTGGCCACATCAAGTCCGAGTGCCCAAAGCTAAAGAATAACGCATCAAAGACAAGAAAGCGCTAAACGCTACTTGGGAGGAGTTATCGGAGGAAGAAGGCGATATCCAAGCTCTAATGGCCAAGCCGACGAGCACGACTAAATCAAGAAGAGTCCGAGTCCGAATCCGGATGATGAGCTTCCATTCAAGACAAGCCACTGATCCGATCCTGCTCAAAAGAATCATTAAGGGTAAGTCGGTCGTTACTTAATACTTCAGTATGGTGCAATTAAATTTTTAAATAAGAAACTAGCTAAGTCCGAGTCCAAGGTCGAGACCCTAATCGAGGAGGTTAACCTCCTCAAACATGAGGTCTCCTAACCTCTTCGACTACTCAGATTCAAGAGGAGGACTCAACTCAAGTTGAAAAGCTTGAAGTTGAGAACTCGCAAAACACAAGTCAAGACCTTAGAACACGTTGGAAAGGTTCACTTTGGGATCCAAGGACTGACCTCTTACTGGATCACAAAGGGCCGTGTACAACAAGGCGGACTCGGGTTTAACTCAAATACAACCAATAAGTCATATATGTCTATAGTAAACCAACATAAGAAAAATGTCCAAGCATGGGTCCCTAAGATCACTTTGATTTCAACTTTAGGATCTAACATGTATTGGGTTCCTAAGGACCAAATTCACTATGTGAATAGACCCACTGATTCAACGGTCCAGGGGAGCCAATACAAAATGTATTTTTGTTAAGTCTTAGAAATCGCATGCTTAGTTTTTCCTTTATTTTTAGAATGGTTAGATAGGACTCATAATCAACTAAAATCCTATTTAAAAGATCGAGCCTCGGGAGCCTCTTTTCAAAAAATAACTAGTTAGACCAAGACGTAGTCTCAAGTAAGTCGAGTTATCAATTTCTTGAAATTAGCTTTGTCTAAGGAAGTGGTCGTTGTTCCGATCAAAGAAGGCCTCTGGCCTCGCCACGACTGAAGCTAATCTCTTGAAAAGATTACTTGATGAGCTTAGACTAAACCGAATCTAACCTAATGTTGGTTAATTTAAATTCATTAAAATTAATCAAGTAAATTGAAAGTCATCTCACAATAACACATAGGAATAACATGTTTTGATCATGTAGATATTGGTGAGATGATTTAGGTTTAAAACTTACAAACAACCCTTTAGTAATTCCAATATCCGATCCAACTACCTTATGTGTAGGATCAATGGATGTTGATGCTGGTTGCTCCCGACACATGACCGGGATCAACTCAAATTTTCGGGTTACGATTCAAACGACAAGGATCGGTAGCCTTCTGAATAACGGCAAGCTCAAAATCATCTGATCGTGATATTGAGCTCAACTCTAACTTTACAATTCAAAATGTCTTATTAGTAGAAACTTTCAATATAATTTACTTAGTGTAAGCCAATTGTGTGATAACAATTATAAGGTCATATTTCTAGAAAATGAATGCGAATCAAGATAAATGCAACATCTAAAATAATACTTAAAGGAACTAGGAATAGCAACATCTACACAATAAATTTACCTAACTCTCAACCAAGTGTCTTATGACACAAAGAAGAGGAATCTTGGTTATGGCAATCAAGACTCTGACACTGCACTCCAAGACTCGGCCCACAAGATGAGTCGAGTGGCTTGCTATAGGTTTGCCTAAACTAAACAACTTGATAATAAAATATGTAATGCTTGTCAACAAGGTAAACAATCTAGGACACAACATCAATTAACTAATCAAGAACGAACCAAAAGTGTTCTTGAGCTCCTACACATGGATCTATTTGATTCACATGGAGCTAAGTCACTCAATGGTAGTCAATTTTGCTTAGTCATAATTGATTTACTATTCTAGATTTACTTGGGTTAGGTTTATCAAACATAAAAATGATACCCTAGACCAACTAATCAATCTTCAGAGGTTAATCAAAATCAAAAGAACCTTAAGATTAAAAGACTTAGGTTTATCATGGTGGTGAATTCAAAACCACAGTTTACAGATTGTGAACCTAAACGGATACCACCATGAGTTTTCATGTCCTAGAACCCCACAACAAAATGGGTTAGTCGAACGGAAAAATAGAACCCTACAAGAAGCCGCTAGACAATGTTAAACGAGTATAACCTACCCGATAGATTTTGGGCAGAGGCCGTTAGTACGGCTTGCTATGTCCAAAATAGGATCCTTATGGTAAAGAGGCACCAAAAGTCCTCGTACGAGATTTATCACGATAAAATACCGAACATCAAATACTTTAGGTATTTGGATGCAAGGTACATATCTTAAACACTAAGGATTACCTAGGGAAATTCAAATCCAAAACCTCATCGAACCTTTCTAGGATACTCAACCACCAAGAGAGCTTATAGGTATACAATCACGACACTCTTAGAGTCGAAGAAACCATTAATATAGTTTTCGACGAAGGACACGAACCTGCTCAATCCTTAACAAAACCAACTAGCAAATCAACTTATAGCAAACCCGACTGATCTTGAACTTGAATCTGGCCCTAACCCAAGTCATCCTATCGACTAAGTGATGATGACCCTAACCCAAGTCATCCTATCAATCAAGTTATAGGTGATCCAAATTTAGGGTTCGAACTAGAGCTTCACATCGAAACATTAGTCAAATCTCGTTAATTTCCAAAATCGAACCCAAACTATTGAACAAGCACTTCGATCCCGACCGATTATTGCTATGCAAGAAGAGCTAGCTCAATTCACTAGAAATGAAGTCCGGGAATTAGTACCACCACCTAAAGAAAAATCAATTATTGGAACAAGGTGGGTATTTCAAATAAACTTGATGATAAAGGTGAAGTAGTTAGAAATAAAGCCAGGTTAGTCAAAAAGGGTTTAGTCAAGTCGAAGGTTTAGATTACGATGAGACCTACGCCTCGTAGCAAGACTAGAGTCCATCCGAATGTTGTTAGCATACGCACATCGAGGTTTTAAATTGTTTCAAATGGATGTCAAGTCAAGCATTTTTGAATGGATACATTAAGGAAGAAGTTTACGCTACCAACCTCCCGGATTCAAAATCTAGATAAACTCGACCATGTCCTTAGACTTAAGAAAGCCCTATATGGACTCAAACAAGCCCCAAGAGCTTGGTACGAAAGGCTTTCGATCTATCTTAAGTCCAAAGGATTCAACCAAGGTTTAGTCGATCAACCTTATTCAGAAAAACCGTAGGAAAAGAAATCTTTATAGCCCAAATCTATGTAGATGATATAATTTTTGGAACTACCAACTCGATCCTGCTAAACGAATTCATCTCACTTATGGAAAGTGAATTTGAAATGAATTTAGTAGGAGAGTTAAGTTTCTTCTTAGGTTTACAAATTAAACAAACTAAAGATGGAATATATTTACATCAACAAAAATATACTAAGGACTTAATAAATCGATTTGGAATGCAAGATGCTAAAATAATTAATACACCTATAGCAACTAATGTTAATATAAACGAAGATGTAGAAGGAAAACCCGTTGACCTAAAATACTATAGGAGCGCAATAGGAAGTCTCCTATACTTAACCGCGAGCCGACCCGACATTTTATTCGCGGTAAGTATGTGCGCAAGGTTACAAACCTGTGCCAAGGAATCTCACCTAACCCTAGTCAAGCGTATTCTTAGATATCTAAAGGGCACGCTAAACGTAGGTATTTGGTACCCTAGATCTACCGAGTTTAATCTAATCGGCTACTCCGACTCCGACTATGCCGGTAGTAAACTCGATAGAAAGAGCACGAGTGGTTGTTGTCAAATCCCTACCGAGTCCAGTGAGTCAAAGATGGAAGCAAAGATGCGCGCCTTTATCTACCACCGGGTCGAATACGTTGCGATGGGTGAGTGTGTCTCTCAGCTCCTGTGGATGAAGCACACTCTCCAAGACTTTAGCTTAATCTTTAACAACATTAAAACCTACATAGATAACATCAGTTCAATTAACTTAACTAAAAATCCAATATGTCATTCTAGGACAAAACATATAGAAGTTAAACACCACTTCATTAGGGAACATGTAACTAATGGAACTATACAACTAGAGTATGTTGAGTCCAAATCAAACCTAGCGGACATCTTCACCAAACCACTACCCAAGCCGAATTTAGTTTATTAAGACGAAAAGTTAGGTATGTGCGTAATAGAGTAGGATTTAAATTTCTCTATATACGATTACTCTATTTTGCTTCTTTTATGAAATTAGCCTAAGTCTTACCTTAGAAATCATATACCTATAGATTTAAGGAGCTAACACATCTCACAACACATGTGACTAATGTGTTTGTGTACTTAGCCACGCAGACGGGCGTGAGATGTTAGGACCTTACTCCTGTTCCAGATGTAGATTTAGCATCGACATGAACCATGGAGTATAATTATTTAAAATTAATCAACTCTTCAAGACTTATTGATCATTCTATATCAATCAAGTCCAACCGAGTCAGACATTTTAGATTTAACATATTTTCAAGCTTATTATTATTTAAAAAAAAAAATATATATATATATATATATATATTATATATATATATATATATATATATATATTGGGAAATTGGTTGGTGTTACAAACCCTAAAATATATTTACACACTTTTGAGTTAAGGCAAAAGGGGAGAAAGTCACAAAAGTAACCAAAATTAACCAAAATTAAAGGGGAAGAAACTAAACAAAATTATTACCGTTTATATTAAGTAATTCCGTTTACTTAAGCAACTATTAAGGGGGAGTAAAAATTATTTTTCAAGAACTCACCTTCGGTCAAGGGGGAGGTTACCTCAAAGGGGAGAACTTGAAACAATAATATTTCTCACTCATACTTAATCATTATGCTAGCTCATTCATATTTAATCTTTATGCTAGCTCATTCATACTTAATCATTATGCTAGCTCATTCATATTTAATCATTATGCTAGCTTAATTTTTCCTTAACTTTTGTGTCGGTTTGCCATGAATCAAAAAGGGGGAGATTGTTGGTGCAGTGGGCACCAAAGTCGAACCGGTATTTTGATTATGGCAAAAGGCTCAATAGTTAAGAGTATATTTGTTATCTTACGAGCTCAATTAAGTGTGCAGAAATGCTAAAGTTGAGCGGAAGGTCTGCGACACCCGGTGGGAACCGAGGTGGTCCGCAACGCCGAGAGGATTTCGGAGGAAGCCGAGGTACTCGGGTGAAGACCGGAAGCGAGGCTACAAGGTAAGCTCGTGTGAAAGCGAAGCGGGGCGTTAGCGTAGATCCGACCCAATACCTCCATGGAAGGTCTAGGTCGAGATCACTTGGTTAGAACCATCGCATACTTTATATTTTAAGCTAACTTATCTGTGATCAAAACCCTTTGACGATGCCTACTACTACTAAGGTCATTCGGTCTAGTTCCACCTCGAGAAGAGCTCGAATTCCAAGGGGGTGAATTTGGACTGACTCGTGTTTTGGTACAAAGGGTGATGTGGCATCAAGGTGGACATCCAAACCATCACCAAGCTTTGACCCCCAAACTTAGGTGATGTGGCATCAAGGTGGACATCCAAACCATCACCAAGCTTGGACCCCCAAAATTAGGTGATGTGGCATCAAGGTGGACATCCAAACCATCATCAAGTTGTACTCCCAAAATGAGGTTAGTTGGCACAAGATGGTCGCAAACCACCAAGCTTGGACGCCTGAAAACGAGGAGAGTCGCACAAGATGGTTGGCTCGTGATGTGCACAAGTTGGACGGCTCCAACAAGCGTGAAGGCCTCCTTGAGGTGGCACAAGGTGGTTGGATGAGCACCTCATCCTCGAGTCTATGAAGTATGTGGATTAGCAAGACTTGGTGGATAAGAACCTAACCTTGGAGACTACCTATGTCTAAATTCATAGATCAATATCCATAAATAGACATGTTCACGCCAAGCAAAAAATATAAGAAATCAAGAGCTCTCAACACGCCGTCGTAACGCCGCTACTACTACTCACATTTGCTACGACGAAGTGCCGCCGACAACGAAAGCTACATCTTCTACTTATAAGAGTTGTCGGTATATTTATTTAAGTTCTACTTCTTTAAATTGTCTTTGTGCTTTAATCGTAACAAGGAAAGGGGGAGTGTCCCTTTGCCTTGATTTCTTTTTGTGATCGTTGCTCCTACTTCCAACGAGGAGGAGTGGTTTTAGTGAATTGCCCTCCGTACGTGATCAAGGATCACTAGGGCCGTGGATTAGCAATCGAAAGATTGTGAACCACGTAAAAATATCTTGTCTACTTTATATTTCCGCTGTGCACTCTCTACTTGCTTTTTACTTATTGCAAAAGTTTTTTTAACGACATCAGACGCTTATTCACCCCCTCTAATGGACACTTTCGATCCAACAAGAGACAAATGACAATTCAACATCAGAAATGAAGGTCCAAAATATTCAAAAGTTGACTCAAACACTAACATTATAATCACTGAGGTTCAATCCACACATAGGATTTGCATAAAAGCCGATTGACTAAACTCATCATTAAAAACTTTTATACTGACAAACAATACGTACAGATTTCACTCAAAATATAAACAAACAAAGAAAACTCTTGATTATTTGCAAAGTATAAATTTCCTAAAAATAGAACATCTGAATTAGGAAGGGTTGATAAAAAAAATAAGCATCTTCTACTTAGATGTAATTGTTGGTGCAATCGGTCTAGGTCATGATTGACCAAACTCGGATTTGACTCGAGTAGTATTTTGATGTTTGATAATGAATTGACTATATGGTTAACATTGGATTGACCATACAATTGGAAAGTCCAAGTCTTAGATACTTGGCATGAAAAGTCCAAGCATGGGTCTTGACAATGGTAAAGTCTAAGTCATGGGTACTTAGCATAGAAAGTCCAAGCATGGGTTTTGACAATGGTAAAGTCCAAATCATGGGTACTTGACATGGAAAGTCCAAGCATGGGTCTTGACATTTGGAAAGTCCAACATGGAGTTGGCAAGGGAAGTCCAAGGGTGTGATATTGGCGGCGTAAAGTCCAAGCGGTAGTCTTGGCACATGAGTTCAATGTTTGGCAGCGTAAAGTCCAAGCGTGTGTAGGGCTGTAAACGAGCCGAGTCAAGCCAAGCTTTACAATGTTCAAACTTGTTTGATAAGATAACCAAGTCGAGCCAAGCCAAGCCTAAAATTAATCAAACTATTGAAAAACCTGTTTAAGCTTGGCTTGGTTTCTTTTTTTAGAGATTGAGCTTGAATTGAGTTTGGCTTGTTTATTAGGTACCAAGCTTCTAATCAAGTTCGATTAAAACTTGAATCAAGTTTGATTCAAACTTGTTTAAGTTCAGTTTATTTAAACATTATCAAACTTTTAAGTTAAGTTTGTTTATTTATTTTAAATTTTTAATATTTTAATCCTTGTTTATAAATGAGTATAAATAAGATCATAAATAATTTTTAAATGAGTTTGTTCATGAACACTATTCACTAACATTGTTCATGAATACTATTCACGAATACTATTCACGAACATTAACAAGTCGAACACATGTGTTTAAGTTTGTTTATTTAATTTATCAAATTGTTCAAACTTGTTTATTAATTGACTTTAATGCATATTGAACGAACGTAAACAAGCTCTTATCGAGCCGAACACCAAGCTTGTTCATGAACACTTGGTTAGTTTACAGCCCTAAGCGTGTGTCTTGACAGCGTAAGCCCAAATGTGCCTTGGCAGTGTAGACCCGGTTAACATGACAATAGCCGATGGAAGTACCTGAAGGCTAGCGTATAGATGAACAAGTCATGGATGACTTGGAGGGATCCAATAGGCGTGAGGTTGATAAAGGTGGCTAGAAGGCTTAGGTATAGACTAAGGGTGGTCTAGCAAGTATGAGGGGAT
Source organism: Wurfbainia villosa (assembly GCA_025175895.1). Lineage (NCBI taxonomy): Eukaryota > Viridiplantae > Streptophyta > Magnoliopsida > Zingiberales > Zingiberaceae > Wurfbainia > Wurfbainia villosa. The sequence continues at coordinate 61,127,896 of CM045997.1, forward strand.
TATACTTGGGGTACTCATGGTTGAGGTTTAGCAGTTGACTGGGGTTATGGATCACCAATCGGCCAAGTTTCGACACACACCGAGCCGACTCGATCACAACTAGATTACAGATTACGGCCACCGATCGGCGCGCGTGGCCTTAGCGATCAATCAATCGACTAGGCGATCGCGCAATGATCGATTGCCGAATCGGGCAATGATCGATCAAGGACACGGGCACGAAAGTTCCAGAATGATCGACGGAGCATCACGATCACGAGCTATCCGTTGGAGTTTTTTTAGCATGGATTAAGTCGTTATGAGACAACGGCTACAGGAGCATTCGACTGATGGGTATGGGTAGTCGACTGCTAGGCGAAAATCAGCCTGAGTTGCAACTTTATAAGGAGCTCGAATAGGAGGATTTTAGCTATGGTTCTTAAAGCGATTTGAAGGGGAATAGTTGGTGCTTTCCAGTCCTTCAAAGTCAGTCCAAAGCAATCAACAAATAAGTAATCCAAAGTTCTTTGTATAAAGTTTTCTTTACTTGCATTTGTTTATTGCTTAGTTTACTTGTTGTATTTTATTGTATTACTTTTTTAATCATTTGTACAAAGTTTCTCCACCTCCGGATTGTTCCGAGAAGGAGTGTACTAGTGGTAGTTCACATCGCTAGAGCTCATTTGAATTCAACCCGTAGAGTAGAAATCTTAAGTTTTCGAATCACATTATATCTTTGTGTATTGTGAGTGTTATTATTTTATTGTTATTTTCGCTGCGCATAACAAGTTTTGTAGACAAACGCGAACGAATTTCATCAAGCGACGCTATTCACCTCCCTTTAGCGACGTCTGGATCCTCCACAATTGGTATCAGAGCGAGTTGCTCTTCATCGACTTCACAACCGAGGGAGCAAAGCGCTAGAGGGAAGAAGGAAGATGATGGAGCCAAGTTTTAGACTAGGTCGGAACATCAACACACCACCATCCTACAAGGACTATGGATTTGAAGGTTTCAATCAATGGAAAATAGGGATTGAGAACTTCCTGATGATGGTGGATATCAAGCTATAGTCCGCCTTGATAGAAAGTTGTGAATTCCCAAGAGACAAGGGTGGGATCCTCAAGATTGAAAAATAGACCAAGGAACAACTCAAGGAGTTCAAAACAAATATTAAGGTAATCAAAATGCTAAGTGATTTAATTCCTAATAATGTTTTATCCAAGTTAGGTGAATATAAGGATGTCAAGGAGCTTTGAAACGAATTAACAAAGTATCATAAAAATCCATAATCGGCTCATGAAGTAGAGGAGTTTGAGGAGGAGTGTTTATCCTCTCAAGCTCAAGAAGAAGCGAGTACATCATCCTCACAAGAGCTTGAGGATTCGGAGGTTGAGAGAGATTCAACGTCCGAAGGAGAAGAGGTTGAAGAAGCCTCCACCTCTAGGATTGAGGGAGAGGAGATTAAGGGCAAGAGCAAGAAGAGTCATCTACCTCCGGGAGTGTTAAAGAATCAATTCCGGCTCCCACCACTCTAGGTAACTCAAGCATTTTCATTAAGAATAAAGATCATATCATATGCTTTGAGTGTAGAGAAGTAGGACACTACAAGAGCAAGTGTCCTAAAAGAGTCAAGAAGGGTCAACCAATACAAAAAGTCAATGATAAGTCAAAGGAGGCCGGTGTTCAAATTTCTAAGAGCAAGGAGCATATCATATGTTTCCGTTGTCGACAAAAAGACCACTATCGGAGTCAATGTCCTAAGGGAAGATAATCTAAGAAGGACAAAGTAAGAGTCGCAAATGTAGGGGGAGCTTCTAAAGCAAACCCTAAGGTATCATTTAATTATGCACCTACTAGTTTTCATGATAAAAATAAGCATGCTAGGAGTAATCTTGCTATTGTTCATGAAAAGTATGCTAGAAATAACAAATTCTATTGTTTAAGTGCTAAAAGTTGTAATATTAGGTATAAGGATAATTCTAGAGTAATTCTACCTAAGGAAGTCATTAGGAAGATAGAGAACCACTTAGGCATTAACCCTAAGGAGGATAGGCATATACCTAGAAAGAACAAACATACTCAAAGAAATAATAGGACCACCAAATTTGAGAAATTAGAGTTAGAAAATCAAGCTTTGAGGTCAAGGCTTAAAAAATTAAAGAAGACTTGCAAGAATGACAAATTCAATTAAAGGGTCTAGGAGTCAAAACCTAGGGTCTAGGAAGCAAGAATCATCTAGGGGCAAAAAAGGTTTGGGTCACAAACCTAAGTCTAAGGAGATCTACCACAATGTTTCATTCGATTATGGAACTAAATCTAGGTCTAGGAATACCAAGGTTACTAGAGAGGTCATTCCTAAGATTAACCATGGTAAGTGTCTAGTGGCCAAGGTTTCTATGAAACCTAAGAAAGTCACTAAGAAGGTCACAAGGGAAGTTATCCCTAGAGTTGACTTAGGCAAGACCCAAATGACTAAGGCTTCAAATCCTAGAAGGATCATTAGGAATGTATCAAAGGAGGTCATCCCTAGTGAATACCTTGTAAACCCAAGGAGCTCCCATAGGTATTGGGTTCCTAGGAGCGTGATCACTTCACGCTAGATGGGTTAGGGTGTGCCAATCCTAAATGGATGGGTAGTTAATCTAACCATCGTAGAGTTGACATTTTAGGACATTTTCAAAGTTATGAGATACCTTGGAAATAAGTTTGAATCTATATCCTAAAAGATTCTAGGATGTGTCAATATCATTTAAGAAGTTTGATAAATTGATCAAATTAGCACGAATTAGGTTTAGAGGTCATAGTGTGTCATTTTGGGTTTTTGATACACTTAGGAGATGATTAGTATATGGCAAAATGGACTTAATCCTAACAAATAACAATTAATACTGAAACTTAAGTATTCTTATACCTCTATATTTCATTTATCATGATTTGTTTGTCATATATCATGTCATGATATCATATTTCATTTTAATCATTAAATATCATGATGATGCTTAGGTTTAAGTTTTTAATGTCATGTTATACTTAGATTTTATTTATATATCATGACATCATGATTATTAACACATGTTTTTATATATGCTATCATTTATGTCATAATCATCATTCATGCATTTAAGTTAATTAAAATTGATTTAAGGACTATGGCATGATTTGAAGTCCCATGTATAAGGGAATTAAATAATAGCCAAGAAAAATACATGAGACCTTAGTCTAGAAATAACCAAAACTCACATCTCACATCAAATTGATATGTGTGTATATTGATACACTCTAGACACATGTGAGATATTAGGAAAATGAGTTAAGTTCAAGATGCATAGGTCTTGCATCTAGATGAACTCAAACTCACCTTATACCATTGATGGATTATGGGAAAAGCTAATGTGCAAGTCATGTATATTGAGCCTATAAATCATAGTCCAATATAAGGTTTTAAAAACACTTCAAAATTATTTTGAAAAACCTTGGTCTAGTCTATCTTTTGATAGAAGTCACCATTGATGAAGTTGACACAAAGTAGGCTCGAAACATTGAAGTTATTTTTGTTTTTAAACTTTGTATCAATTTCACTATTTAATGGATATTTTATTTTTTAAATATTTTCAACCCATTATGATTGACATAAATATTATATACATGAAGTTTTACTATTTTTCGAATTATGTATAATTATTTATGATTTTCACAAATTCATTTTCTGATTTCTGGACTCTGCGATTAGAGAAACCAATGACTCGCCTTAAACGATCGTGGTGTTAAGGTCGATCATTGATTCTCCGAGCCGACCGCCAGTGATTTCGAATAAATAAGGTTGTTTAGCTCATGTTTCATCATTTTAGACTACCATAATTGCTTTTAACCCTAGGATATACTTTGGAAAGCATTGAAAGGGTGAAAATCCATTGAATATGGATTAGGATAATTGTTTAGGGTGAGAATCAAATTTTTAAGGTGTGTGAAAGTTCAAGTTTGAACTTTTGCCCTTAATTTTGATGGTTTAGTGTTCCTATAGGCTTAGGGACTCTTCAAAGACATTGTTGGTGCAATGGTCAAGGGGGAGTAAGCCTTTAGGGGAAGGTTATCCATCATGGGATGATGGATGTGTATTCCTCAAAGGGGGAAACATGAAGGGTTTTGGAAACTCTTATTGTGCTCACCAAAGAAAAAGAATTGGAGAATAAGGATTGCCTCTCATCTAGCGATATGTGATTTATCACTAGGAAGAGTGAAAGTGTCTTAGATATTTTTGGACCAAGGGAAAGATTGTAAAATCTTATTTTAATATGAGACATTGATAACCTTGGGGAGTCTTTTTGATGTATGTCAAAGGGGGAGAAGTGAGATTTAAGTTAGGTAAACCTTCACTATGCTTTTGATACGAATCCCACCAACTGTGATGGAACCCGAGACAATGATCGATAAAACCCCAGGATTAGAAGATAAGAGTTTGAGCCTTGACCCGGACACAAGGATTGGAACGAACCAAGACTACGAAAGAGAAGAAACACCACACCCGAAGAGTGATAAGTTTCGATTGTTGAACGCCACGAGGATAAACTCGATAAGTTCAGAAGTCCTTCCAAGAATTAAGAGAGCACACAAATATTTCTCACCAAGAGTTCCCTTCCATGTTTGGATTTCCATCCCTTATATAATAGGAGTAAGCAAGTAAGAGTACAAAAAGCATGCAAACAATTTAGAGTACCCATGCTTGCATGTAAGCATGCACATAACTTAGAAACTCAAACAATTAAAGTACCAAGACTTGCATGTAAGCATCCACACAACTTAGAAACCCACAAAACTCAAGTATCCATACGTCTTTAATGCATGAGCAAGTCCCCATAATCATCTAGTGTTCTTCCACCCATCATGCAAGGTTGAGTCAAGGATCAACAAGTCTGATTACGTGGATTAGGCCTTGATCTTCACTTGGGCTTATCTTGGTTTCTTCTTTCTCATGATCGGTCCAATGTTCGTTGTCAATTTAATGCTTCCATGAAACGCTTTGCTCGAAGTCTTGTAATTGGACCTTCTGGAAGTGATAAATGATTCTTCGTAGCTTTATCCTTAAGCCGACAATTATCCCCTTGACTTGCATCAATCTCCCCCTCTTGCACAGGATTTGCCCTCAAATCATTACCTACATCAAATAGGGATAAATCAACAACATTAAAAGTAGAATGTACACCATACTCACCTGACAACTCAAGTTTGTAGGCATTATCATTGATGCGCTCCATCACTTGGAATGGTCCATCGCCTCGAGGTAGAAGTTTAGAACGTCGTTTTTCTGGATATCGTTCCTTCCGCAGGTGCAACCAGACCCATTCTCCAGGTTCAAACACAACTTTCTTGCGCCCCTTGTTAGCTTGTTAAACATATTGTTGAGTTCTTCTCTCAATATTGAGTCGTGCTTGCTCATGGATCCTCTTAACAAATTCAACCTTTTGCTTACCATCTAAGTTTAAATGTTCACTCAAAGGCAAATGAATCAAATCTAGGGGTGATAAGGGATCGAATCCATAAACAACTTCAAAAGGGGAAAACTTAGTCGCAGAATGTATACTTTTGTTGTAAGTAAATTCAACATGAGGTAGACAATCTTCCCATGTTTTCAAGTTCTTTTTAATGATGGCACGGAGTAAGAAAGACAAAGTTTGATTGACAACTTAAGTTTGCCCATCGATTTGGGGATGACAAGTAGTAGAGAATAACAATTTAGTATCCAATTTTCCCCATAAAGTCTTCCAAAAATAACTCAAAAACTTTCCATCCCTATCAGAAACAATGGTCCTAGGCATGTCATGCAACCTAATAACCTCTCTAAAAAATAAATCATCTATATGTGAGGCATCATCAGTTTTATGACATGAAATGAAATGTGTCATTTTAGAAAACCTATCTATCACAACAAAAACTGAGTCTCTCCCCCTCTTAGTTCGGGGTGGTCCCAAAACAAAGTTCATAGAAATATCGGTCCAAGGTTCACTAGGTATAGGCAAAGGTGTATACAAGCCATGTGGTTTCAACTTTGATTTAGCTTGTTTGCAAGTGATACACCTCACAAATTTTCTCGACATCACGATTCATATGAGGCAAAAAAAAAAAACTGATCTTGTAAAACCCTAAAGTCTTAGTAACACCAAAATGCCCCATCAAGCCACCCCCATGGGCTTTCCTAGTAAGCAACTCACCCAACGAATGCCTAGGCACACACAATCTATTTTCACAAAATAAAAAATCATCCTACCTATAAAACTTACCAATTGCAACTTTTCACATCCTTTAAACACATCAGAAAAATCAGGATCATTAGAATATAAATCCTTGATATATTCAAATCCAAGTAATTTCGTATCTAAAGCAAAAAGTAAAGCATACCGCCGAGATAATGCATCAGCTACCACGTTCTCTTGGCCCTTCTTGTATCTGATCACATAAGGAAAGGTCTCAATGAACTCCACCCATTTAGCATGGCGTCTGTTTAACTTATGTTGTGCCTTTAAATGCTTTAGTGATTGATGATCTGTGTGAATCACAAATTCTTTTGGCCAAAGATAATGTTGTCATGTCTCCAATGCCCTGACCAACGCATACATCTCCTTGTCGTATGTGGGATAGTTGAGAGCTGCTTCACTCAACTTCTCACTGAAAATAAGCAATGGATCTCAATTTCTGCATAAGCACAGCACCTGTACTAATACCAGAAGCATCATATTCGATTTCAAATGTCTTAAAAAAAATTTGGTAGGACTAGTAAAGGAGCAGAACTTAGCTTTTCTTTCAAGGTGTTAAATACTCTGGCTTGCTTGTCTCCCCATTTGAATGACTTATTTTTCTTGATGACTTCAGTAAGAGGAGCTGCAATATGACTAAAATTACGAACAAACCGTCTATAGAAGCTGGTCAATCCATGGAAACTCCTCACTTGGCTAATTGTGGTTGGTGTTGGCCACTATTGGATCGCTTTTACCTTTTCCTCATCTATCTCAACACCTTTAGTACTTACAACAAAACCAAGAAACACCACTCTTTCCTACAAAATGAGCATTTCTGGAGGTTAGCAAAAAACTTTTCTTTTTTTAACACCCTCAAAACAGACCGTAAATGGAGGATATGCTCTTCTAAGCTTTTACTATAAATCAAAATATCATCGAAATACACAACCACGCAAAACATGGTTCATCAAACACATAAAAGTGCTCGGACCATTAGTTAAACCAAAAGGAATTACTAACCATTCATATAAGTCATGCTTGGTCTTAAAACATGTCTTCCATTCATCACCTTCCTTCATCCTAATCTGATGATATCCACTCCTAAGATCAATTTTTGTAAACACACAAGAACCTTGCAACTCATCAAGCATATCATCGAGTTTAGGAATTGGGTGGCGATACTTTACCGTTATATTATTGATGGCTCAACAATCCACACACATCCTCCAGGTACCATCCTTCTTGGGAACAAATAATGCAGGGACGACACAAGGACTCATGCTTTCTCGAACATATTCTTTTTCAAGTAATTTAGTAACTTGCCTTTGAAGCTCTTTGGTTTCATCCGAATTGCTTCTATAGGAAGGTCGATTTGGGATTGATGCACCGGGTATGAAGTCGATTTGGTGTTTAATTCCCCGAATCGGAGGCAAACCATGTGGAACCTCTTCAGGAAAGACATCCTTGAATTCCTGTAAAAGAGAAACACTTGGCAAAGAATTGTTAAGCTCATTAGTGCTTAAGAGTGCCTCCTTATACAAAAGGATAAGAGGCATCCTATTTGAAAACAAAGCTTGTTTGATCTCACTTTTTTTTGCATAGAAGTTATTTTCCTTTCTCTCAACTTCTTTTCTCTCAACTACTTTTTTCTTAATTTCTTTTCTCTCAATTCTCTTTTTTCGATTCTTTTCTTTTATCTCTGTTTCTTTTTCTCTCTTCTTTTCTTTTTTCTCAGTTTCTTTTCTCTTAATCTCTTTTTCAATATTCTTTTCTTTTGTCTATGTTTCTTTTTCTCTCTTGTTTTCTTTTTTCTCAGTTTCTTTCTCTCAATTTCTTTTTCTCTCTTCTTCTCTGTAGCTCTTTGTAATTTTAGTTGATCCTCCATAACTTGTCTTGGAGTTAATGGTACAAGAGTATTAGTTTGTCCCTTTTGAATAAAGGAATATCTATTTGTGAACCCATCATGAGTTACCTTCCGATCAAATTGCCAAGGTCTCCCTAATAATAGATGGCATGCATACATGGAAACCATATCACACAATAACTCATCTTCATATTTGTCAATGGAAATTGCTACCAAGACTTGCTTTGTTACCTTGATTTCACCGCAATCGTTCAGCCACTAAAGTCGATAGAGACGTGGATGTTTCTGAGTTGATAAAGATAATTTTTCCACCAAATTAGTACTTGTCACATTGGTGCAATTCCCTCCATAAATAATAAGGCTACAAACCTTGTTATTCACAAAGCAACGAGTATGAAATAAGTTCTCCCTTTGATTATATTCTTCCTCCTTAGCTTGTAGATTGAGAACTCGTCGGGCTACCAATAAGTCTCCAACAACGGCATGTTGTCCATCATCACTGTCCTCTTTTGGTGGCACTTCCTCAGTTACTTCATCTTTATCTTCTGACTCAAGCTCTCCTTGGGCATTTATAACCATTACCCTTTTGTTCACACATTGGCTGGATATGTAGTCACGCCCTTGGCATTTAAAGCACTTGATATCACAGGATTAAGAAGATATGGAATCGATAGTAGCTTGAATAGCAGATGTTGTTGGTTTGGCCTTCTTAAAGGGTACAAACTTTGGCTTGTTTTGTAGTGGCTCGTCCCTTCTTGGAGTTGCTCTCCATGGGTTGTTGGCTTGTCCCTTCTTTGTCAATCCCCTCCTCTTGAGTTGTTCCTCCACTTTTAGTGTCTGGTGGACCATATCCGACAGCTCAACATAATGCTGCAATTCAACAATATCAGCAATTTCTGGGTTTAAACCATGCAAAAACCTAGCCATAGTGGCTTCCCGATCTTCATCGACATTAGCACATCATGGACAATTCCATCTCCTTGAAGTACTCATCAACACTTTTGAAGCCTTGAGATAACCTCTGCAGCCGCTGATATAAGCTCCTATAGTAATGGATGGGTACAAACCTTCTTCTCATGAGCACTTTCATCTCCTCCCAAGTAGACACGGGTTGCTCTCTATTTCTTCTCCGATTTATCAAGACTTGATCCCACCAAACAATAGCATAATCAGTAAATTCAATGGGCGCTAGCTTAACCTTCTTAAACTCTGAAAAATCATGGCACTCAAACACCATCTCCATCTTTATTTCCCACTCTAAATAAACTTCTATCTCCTCTATTTCCAATCCAACCCTGGTTGTAGTTTTGCTCACCAAATTCTTCCACTCCCTCTTCTTCTTCCTCATCAACCCACTCAACACGCCTCTATTGTGGTACCGTAGAATGGTCTGGCTGATGTCGTCTCGGTGTCGCCCCTTCCACTCAATCCAACCTCTCATGGATAGCTTCTAATTCAGCCCTCATCATCCGTCTCATTTCCCCCCCATCAACGCTTGCACTTGCAGATTTGGAGGATGTCTAGTCGCCTCAGTTGTACCATCTTCCTGGTTGTTGGACATTTCTGTAAAGATAAAAGAAACCTCACAAAGCACTCTATCATGTATATGTTTTTTTTTGTCTTTCAAGAGTAGGGCACTCACACTCGTATTTGTTAGGGGATCTCTTTAGTTCTTGATCAAACTTTAGAACAAATCAAAATATCGCGTAGCAATTCAAACATGGGAACACAAACGAAACTTATGATGATGGAAGAGAAAATGAAAGAGTAGACAAGAGAAACAAACGAAACTTATGATGGCGGAATAGAAAACGAAAGAGTGAAGACTAAGAAAAAAAAACGAGTAAACAAGTAATGAACTCTTAAAGTTAATTCCAAGGGCTCAATAAAACTTTGACTTGCCCAAACAACAACTTTTTTTTTTTGATACTTTTTTTTTGTACCACGAATTTCTTCTTTTTTTAACCAAGAATTTTTTTTTAACGGCGATATTTTTTTCTTTTTCTTTTTGTATAGAACAAGTAAAGATAGATTTAGCACTTGCCTTTAAAACGAAGCTCTGATACCAGATAATATGAACCCCACCAATAACTGTGATAGAACCCAAGATAATGATGGATAGAACCCCAGAATTAGAAGACAAGAGTTTGAACTTTGACCCGGACCCAAGGATTGAAACAAACCAAGACTACGAAAGAGAAGAAACGCCACACCCGAAGAGTGATAAGTTTCGGTTGTTGAACACCACGAGAATAAACTCGATAAGTTCATAAATCCTTCCAAGAACTAAGAGAGCACACAAATATTTCTCACCAAGAGTTCCCTTCCATGTTTGGATTACCATCCCTTATATAATAGGAGTAAGCAAGTAAGAGTACAAAAAGCATGCAAACAATTTAGAGTACCCATGCTTGCATGTAAGCATGCACATAACTTAGAAACTCAAACAATTAAAGTACCAAGACTTGCATGTAAGCATGCACACAACTTAGAACCCCACAAAACTCAAGTCTCCGTACGTCTTTAATGCATGAGCAAGTCCCCATAATCATCTAGTGTTCTTTCACCCATCATGCAAAGCTGAGTCAAGGATCAACAAGTCCGATTACGTGGATTAGGCCTTGATCTTCACTTGGGCTTATCTTGGTTTCTTCTTTCTCATGATCGATCCAATGTTCATTGATTAGTCCACTTAATGCTTCCATGAAACGCTTTGCTCGAAGTTTTGTAATTGGACCTTCTGGAAGTGATAAATGATCCTTCGTAGCTTCATCCTTAAGCCGACAATTGTCCCCTTGACTTGCATCAATCTCCCCCTCTTGCACAGGATTTGCCCTCAAATTATTACCTACATCAAATAGGGATAAATCAGCAATATTAAAAGTAGAATGTACAACATACTCATCTGGCAACTCAAGTTTGTAGACATTATCATTGATGCGCTCCATTACTTGGAATGGTCCATCGCCTCGAGGTAGAAGTTTAGAACGTCGTTTTTCTAGAAATTGTTCCTTCTATAGGTGCAACCAGACTCATTCTCCTAGTTCAAACACAACATTTTTATGCCCCTTGTTAGCTTGTTAAACATATTGTTGGGTTCTTCTCTCAATATTCAGTCGTGCTTGCTCATGGATCCTCTTAACAAATTCAGCCTTTTGCTTACCATCTAAGTTTAAATGCTCACTCAAAGGCAAATAAATCAAATCTAGGGGTGACAAGGGATTGAATTCATAAACAACTTCAAAAGGGAAAAACTTAGTCACAGAATGTATACTTCTGTTGTAAGCAAATTCAACATGAGGTAGACAATCTTCTCATGTTTTCAAGTTCGTTTTAATGATGACACGGAGTAAAAAGGACAGTTTGATTGACAACTTCAGTTTGCCCATCGATTTGGGGATGACAAGTAGTAGAGAATAACAATTTAGTACCCAATTTTCCCCATAAAGTCTTCCAAAAAATGACTCAAAATTTTTCCATCCCTATCAGAAATAATGGTCCTAGGCATGTCATGCAACTTAATAACCTCTCTAAAAAATAAATCATCTATATGTGAGGCATCATCAGTTTTATGACATGGAATGAAATGTGTCATTTTAGAAAACCTATCTAACACGACAAAAACTGAGTCTCTCCCCCTCTTAGTTCGGGGTGGTCCCAAAACAAAGTCCATAGAAATATCGTTCCAAGGTTCACTAGGTATAGGCAAAGGTGTATACAAGTGATGTGGTTTCAACTTTGATTTAGCTTGTTTGCAAGTGATACACTTCTCACAAATTTTCTCTACATCACGTTTCATATGAGGCCAAAAAAAAATGATCTTGTAAAACCCTAAAGTCTTAGTAACACCAAAATGCCCCATCAAGCCACCTCCATGGGCTTCCCTAGTAAGCAACGAACGCCTAGACACACACAATCTATTTCACAAAATAAAAATCCATCCTGCCTATAAAACTTACCAATTACAACCTTTTCACATCCTTTAAACACATCAGAAAAATTAGCATCATTAGAATATAAATCCTTGATATATTCAAATCCAAGTAACTTCGTATCTAAAGCAGAAAGTAAAGCATACCTCCGAGATAATGCATCAGCTACCACATTCTCTTGGCCCTGCTTGTATCTGATCACATAAGGAAAGGTCTCAATGAACTCCACCTATTTAGCATAGTGTCGATTTAACTTATGTTGTCCCTTTAAATGCTTTAGTGATTGATGATCTGTGTGAATCACAAATTCTTTTGGCCAAAGATAATGTTGTTATGTCTCCAATGTCCAGACCAACGCATACATCTCCTTGTCGTATGTGGGATAGTTGAGAGTTGCTCCACTCAACTTCTCACTGAAGTAAGCAATGGGTCTCAATTCCTGCATAAGCACAGCACCTATACAATACCAGAAGCATCACATTCGATTTCAAATGTCTTAAAAAAATTTGGTAAAACTAGTAAAGGAGCATAACTTAGCTTTTCTTTCAAGGTGTTAAATGTCCTGGCTTGCTTGTCTCCCCATTTGAATGACTTATTTTTCTTGATGACTTCAGTAAGAGGAGCTGCAATATGACTAAAATTACGAATAAACTGTCTATAGAAGCTGGCCAATCCATGGAAACTCCTCACTTGGCTAATTGTGATTGGTGTTGGCCACTCTTGGATCGCTTTTACCTTTTCCTCATCTATCTCAACACCTTTAGCACTTATAACAAAACAAAGAAACACCACTCTTTCCGTACAAAATGAGCATTTTTGGAGGTTAGCAAAAGCTTTTCTTCTTTTAACACCCTCAAAACAGACCGTAAATGGTGGATATGCTCTTCTAAGCTTTTACTATAAATCAAAATATCATCGAAATACACAACTACAAATTGTCCTAAGAAAGCACGCAAAATATGGTTTATCAAACGCATAAAAGTGTTTGGAGCATTAGTTAAACCAAAAGGCATTACTAACCATTCATATAAGTCATGCTTGTCTTAAAACCTGTCTACTATTCATCACCTTCCTTCATCCTAATCTGATGATATCCACTCTTAAGATCAATTTTTGTAAACACACAAGAACCCTGCAACTCATCAAGCATATCATCGAGTCTAGGAATTAAGTGGCGATACTTTACCATTATAATATTGATAGCTCGACAATCTACACACATCCTCCATGTACCATCTTTCTTGGGAACAAGTAATGCAGGGACGGCACAAGGGCTCATGCTTTCTCGAACATATCATTTTTCAAGTAATTTAGTAACTTGCCTTTAAAGTTCTTTGGTTTCCTCCGAATTGCTTCTATAGGCAGGTCAATTTGGGATTGATGCATCGGGTATGAAGTCAATTTGGTGTTTAATTCTCCGAATCGGAGGCAAACCATGTGGAACCTCTTCAGGGAAGACATCCTTGAATTCCTATAAAAGAGAAACAATAACACTTGGCAAAGAATTGTTAAGCTCATTAGTGCTTAAGGGTGCCTCCTTATACAAAAGGATAAGAGGCACCCTATTTGAAAACAAAACTTGTTTGATCTCACTTTTTTTTTTGCACAGAAGCTATTTTCCTTTCTCTCAACTACTTTTTTCTTAATTTCTTTTCTCTCAATTCCCTTTTCTCGATTCTTTTCTTTTATCTCTGTTTCTTTTTCTCTCTTCTTTTCTTTTTTCTCAGTTTCTTTTCTCTCAATTTCTTTTTCAAAGGAATATCTATTTGTGAACCCATCATGAGTTACCTTCCAATCAAATTGCCAAGGTCTCCCTAATAATAGATGGCATGCATACATGGGAACCACATCACACAACAACTCATCTTCATATTTGCCAATGGAAATTGCTACCAAGACTTGCTTTGTTACCTTGATTTCACCGCAATCGTTCAGCCACTGAAGTCGATAGGGACGTGGATGTTTCTGAGTTGATAAAGATAATTTTTCCACCAAATCAGTACTTGTCACATTGGTGCAACTCCCTCCATAAATAATAATGCTGCAAACCTTGTTATTCACAAAGCAACGAGTATGAAATAAGTTCTGTCTTTGATTATCTTCTTCCTCCTTAGCTTGTAGATTGAGAACTCGTCGGGCTACCAATAAGTCTCCAACAACGGCGTGTTGTTCATCATCACTGTCCTCTTTTAGTGGCACTTCCTCGGCTACTTCATCTTCATCTTCTGACTCAAACTCTCCTTGGGCATTTATCACCATTACCCTTTTGTTCACACATTGGTTGTCTATGTGGTCACGCCCGTGACATTTAAACCACTTGATATCACGGGATTTAGAAGATGTGGAATCGATAGTACCTTGAGTAGCGGATGTTGTTGGTTTAGGCTTCTTAAAGGGTTCAAACTTTGGCTTGTTTTGTAGTGGCTCGTCCCTTCTTAAAGCTGCTCTCCATGGGTTGTTGGGTTGTCCCTTTTTTGCCAATCCCCTCCGCTTGAGTTGTTCCTCCACTTTTAGTGCCTGGTGGACCATATCCGACAGCTCAACATAATGCTGCAATTCAACAATATCAACAATTTCTGGGTTTAAACCATGCAAAAACCTAGCCATGGTGGCTTCCCGATCTTCATCTACATTAGCATGCATCATGGACAATTCCATCTCCTTAAAGTACTCATCAACACTTTTGGAGCCTTGAGATAACCTCTGCAGCCGCTGATATAAGTTCCTATAGTAATGGCTAGGTACAAACCTTCTTCTCATGAGCACTTTCATCTCCTCCCAAGTAGACACAGGTTGCTCTCTATTTCTTCTCCGATTTATCAAGACTTAATCCCACCAAATAATAGCATAATCAGTGAATTCAATAGCCGCTAGCTTAACCTTCTTAAGCTATGAGAAATCATGACACTCAAACTCCATCTCCATCTTTGTTTCCCACTCTAAATAAACTTCTGGATCACTTTTCCCTTGGAAGGATGGAATCTTCAGCTTTATTCCTCCTAAGTCATTATTCCTTCTATTTCCACTCGGATTCCGATCCTCACTACGTCTGTTTCTATTTCCTCTATTTCCAATCCAACCCTGGTTGTAATTTTGCTCACCAAATTCTTCTACTCCCTCTTCTTCTTCCTCATCAACCCACTCAACACGCCTCTATTGTGGTACCGTAGAATGGTCTGGCTGATGTCGTCTCGGTGTCGCCCCTTCCACTCGATCCAACCTCTCATGGATAGCTTCTAATTCAATCCTCATCATCCGCCTCATTTCCCCCATCAACGCTTGCACTTGCAGATTTGGAGGTTATCTAGTCGCCTCAGCTGTACCATCTTCCTGGTTGTTGGACATTTCTATAAAGATAAAAGAAACCTCGCAAAGCACTCCCTCACGTATATGTTTTTTTTATCTCTCAAGAGTAGGGCACTCACACTCGTATTTATTGGGGGATCTCTTTAGTTTTTGATCAAACTTTAGAACAAATCAGAATATCACGTAGCAATTCAAACAAGAGAACACAAATTAAACTTAAGATTATGGAAGAGAAAATGAAAGAGTAGACAAGAGAAACAAACGAAACTTATGATGGCAGAATAGAAAATGAAAGAGTGAAGACTAAGAGAAAAAACGAGTAAACAAGTAATGAACTCTTAAAGTTAATTCCAAGGGCTCAATAAAACTTTGACTTGCCCAAACAACTTCTTCTTTTTTTTTTGATACTTTTTTTTTGTACCACGAATTTTCTTCTTTTTTTTTTTTACCAAGAATTTTTTTTTAACAATGATTTTTTTTTCTTTTTTTTTGTTTGTATAGAACCGCAAGTAAAGATAGATTTAGCACTTGCCTTTAAAACGAAGCTCTGATACCAGATGATACGAACTCTACCAATAACTGTGATGGAACCCGAGACAATGATGGATAGAACCCCAGGATTAGAAGACAAGAGTTTGAGCTTTGACCCAGACCCAAGGATTGGAACGAACCAAGACTACGAAAGAGAAGAAACGCCACACCCGAAGAGTGATAAGTTTCGATTGTTGAACGCCACGAGGATAAACTCGATAAGTTTAGAAGTCCTTCCAAGAACTAAGAGAGCATACAAATATTTCTCACCAAGAGTTCCCTTCCATGTTTGGATTTCCATCCCTTATATAATAGGGTAAGCGAGTAAGAGTACAAAAAGCATGCAAACAATTTAGAGTGCCCATGCTTGCATGTAAGCATGCACATAACTTAGAAACTCAAACAATTAGAGTATCAAGACTTGCATGTAAGCATGCACACAACTTAGAAACCCACAAAACTCAAGTCTCCATACGTCTTTAATGCACGAGCAAGTCCCCATAATCATCTAGTGTTCTTCCACCCATCATGCAAGGCTGAGTCAAGGATCAACAAGTCCGATTACGTGGATTAGGCCTTGATCTTCACTTGGGCTTATCTTGGTTTCTTCTTTCTCATGATCGGTCGAATGTTCATTGATTAGTCTATTTAATGCTTCCTTAAAACGCTTTGCTTAAAGTCTAATAATTGGACTATAAAATACTATAAATAAATTTCCTATAAAATAATATCTCAATTATTATTTAAATAGAGATCTTATTATTGGGTAAATTAAATTAACAATGGATGGTTAGGAATTAATTTAAACCTAACCTAAGTTTAAATCCTATGGGTGTAATTGATTGAATCTAGGATTAAATGAATATGGGTTTAAGGCTTATAGGGTAAATCCGATCCGCTTTCTTAAACCCGACTCATTATCCCCAAATTCAACCCGTTTTCCGTTCCTTTTCACGCGAGCAGTTTCTTTCTCCGCGATTCTTCTTCCTCACCTAGACTCTCCCCCTCCTCATCGCGATCTCGTTTTCCCCGACTCCCCATTCTCGATCCCTGACCCCTCTCCTCTTTTCCCCAAGCATCGCCGGAGAGGCTTGTTGGTCGCCAGCCCTGCCGGAGGTAACCATCGAACGCTGGCAGCAGCAGTCGATCGCGCATTCTCCCTTCTCGATTTCGCCGTCGCCTTCTCCCTCGCGCGTCGCCACGCCGCTGTCCCTGCCGCCGCGAGGTCCTCTTCTATTGCCGGTGACCTGCCACCACCGTGCTTACTCATTGCCGCTTCGCCCGATCGGCGATTTCCATCTTGCCGAGGGTGTTGTCGTCGTCTTCTTCTCTGCCTCTCTTCTTTCTCCGACCGTGAGTCTTCCGATCGGCCAATTATCCTCGTCGTTCGCCGCAAGCAACAACTGTAGCCGACAGATCTGATCTTTTCCACCATGCCCTAATCGTGCTCCAATCGGCTTATCGTCGATCCT
The DNA here is from genome assembly GCA_025175895.1 of Wurfbainia villosa. Taxonomy (NCBI): domain Eukaryota; kingdom Viridiplantae; phylum Streptophyta; class Magnoliopsida; order Zingiberales; family Zingiberaceae; genus Wurfbainia; species Wurfbainia villosa. Next base: position 61,145,213 of record CM045997.1, read on the forward strand.
GTTTCTCCACTTGCGCTTCATTTGCACTGTCACAAATTCGGAGCATTGTTGCCGAAGGTAATCCTGATTTCTCTTCCTTGCATGATCTCTGTCGCAATCTAAAATTGACAACAACAATCGTCGGTTTCCTCTTTGTTCGTGCATCGTGATCGGGTGGTGAGAGCTTGGTTTGCCTCCGACCACGGGAGTGACCAGACACCTTTGCCGACAACTGAAATCATTGGATCTCCTTCCATCTACCTAGCTCGCCTTGGCTATGGATGATAGATTCGCGTTGGTTAGTTGCTATGGCTGAAAATTTTGTTTCTTCTGTGATGATTCCAAATGTTCTTTTGTTATTGACGATATGTGATCTAGAGGATTTCAGGTTACACTATCATCTTAAGGGAAGCAAACACTAACACCACTGCTGCGAATTTGAAAGGGGTCGGATAGGAATTTCCATTTTTCCCCTTGTTTGGTGATGGTCCGGGGTGGTCGGCAGTAGGCTCTGCTCTCTGAATTTTCAGTGGTGATTGGAAATCGAGTCAGAAATCTGGTCGGGATAAACAATGTGAGTTAAGCCTTGATCTAGACGTGATATAGTTGGTAATATTGTCCTGTTCTATTCCTAGAATTATTGACAGATTTCAGGTGATGAGGTGATTGGAATTATCGTGTTGATAAGTGTGCCGATTGAAGAGTAAAAGGTAATCTTTAATTTAGTATGTTATGAAGTAGGATGTGTTACCTTTATTGTCGATATTGTAGTTGAATGTTGATTATTAGTTGTGAATAAGGTAGGTTTAGTGTGGATAGATTTAATTTGATACTGTAAGGAAATTATATTTACGATATACGTGGTTTAAATGGATTAAGATCGGTTTAGATCCAAATTCCTATAGCATATACGAGCGGTTGTGTATGTTGATTCTCTGATTGGGACCTTGATTCAAGATAGGTTGATGGACGCGTGAAGACTATCGACACTACCTACATAATGTGGGTAATTTCTACTGTCCGTAGATGTATTGCATTGATTTAGTCGTAGATATGAGCATGTTAGGTGTTCATATTATCTCGACCTCGCTCTTTTATCGTATGCTTGATACTTTATCATTGGCTATTAACTCCATCATTGCTATCATATTTATTTTACCACGATTAGGAGTTATATATATAGGTGATGTAAGTAACTTAGAATTTGTGCAAGTAGTAAAGTCCGATGACAACCCGATTGTAGGTCTTGAACCTACGGTTAATTCTAGTACCCCTAGGTTGCATGTTTACCAGCGATTATGTATTGTATAAATGGTAGTGAATGGTACTTAATGTGTCACTACGGACTATGGTCTAGCTTGATAATCGATTTGAAACGACTCTACGGGATAGAAGTCGCATCGATCGATTAAGTGCGACTCTCTACGGGATAGAGTGTGTCTATCGATTGAGTACGACTCTCTACAAGATGAGAGTCGTCGATTAGATTGGTATGACTCTCATGGCGTAGAGTATTATGATCGATTAGTCGACTCTCTGCGGGATGAGAGTGCGTTGATCTGGTTAGTATGATTCTCTGTAGAATAGAGTCTATGGTGGATGTCTGTATGTGAGACATTGCATTCGTGCATTGCATGCACCGCGACGAGGTCTCCCTTGTGGTTGAGAGTGTCGCCGATCATCCTGCCTCGCGGTTACTCATGGGAGAAGCAGGTGTGAGCGAGCGTTAATGGTCTTGCGCGCTCTACCACTATAGGCGATAGTAGTTGGATTTGCGTGTCGTAGTCCTGCGTGTGTGGCACTCGACCACTCATGGGTAGTGGTAGTCGGAATTGGCAACGGCGGGGACCCCATCGTGTAACTTGCTCTTTTACGCTTATATGCTACTCGATCATCGACTCGGCCACTCGAGAGTAGTGGTTGGTGTTGAGTTGGGACGATTATGCTCGAGCCACGAGGCCACACTGGGGTCGTGGTAGCTTTAAGGTGGCCGACACGTGACCGTCATCTTTGCATTCTTGACTTATGGCATTTTTGCGTATATTACCATATATATACATATATAGTATATATATATATGGATGATTGTGATTAGTATCGTATATAGATCACGATCTATATATATATATATATCTCTTATTGTGATGTTGCGTTTGATTGTCTTATGATTCTTTGCGTTTGGGTGTCATCGTATTAAATGCGTATTTCTTGCATTTGTTATCACGATTATGTCGGATCTTTGGTATGGGTTAGACGGACCATTAGATACCTTGACTTGTAGCTAGAGTATATTGTGAGTTGATCTACTCTTCTGTTATATATATATATGTTTGATATATGTTGAGTTGGATCGAGTAAGCGTAGCGAACTTGAGTATGTCTGCGTTTTTCGTTATTCGTTTGGTTAAGCGGTATATGCTTGTATTTGTATACTATCTTTGATATACATTATGCGTCTAGATATGTCGTTGAAATACATGTGATATTACGTATATCGTATTTTATTACTGTGAGTTTTACTCACCCCATGGACCACAGGTTTTTCATGCGCCCGGTAGCAGTGGCACCGTGATGGACTTGGAGCCTTTCTTTGGTGGCATCGTCTCATCTGACTCAGAGTCAGTTCTTGGTGTTCTCTTTAGTGTTCCGTTATGGATTTGTTTTATGTGATGTACGCATATGTTGGTGCGGGTTTTGTCGAGGTTTTCTTTATGTTCTGGTGTTAGTCATACCGGTATGCATGTGTGGGATTGTATTGTTGTTGTATCGTTTCCGCTGTGTATTTGTTGTAGTAGTTTGTTATGTTGTTGTGTTTTGGTTATATTGTTATATATATTGTTGTTATTGTGGGCCTACGGGCCTTGTATTAACCCGAAATGTTGCCACGTACAGGGGAGATGTCGTCCGTTTGATTTTCGGCTCGGCATGCTCTCGGGGCGTGACATGGACTTTCTGAAAATGATAAATGATCCTTCGTAGCTTCATCCTTAAGCCAACAATTATCCCCTTGACTTGCATCAGTTTTGGCATTGGAAGTGTTTAAGTTTAGGTTATTGTTAGTCTAACTTAAAGGTATTGTCAAACATCAAAAATAAGAAAATTGTTGGTGCAATCGACCTAGGTTACGATTAACCAGACTCGAGTTTGACTCGAGTAGTATTTTGATATTTGACAATGGGTTGACCATTGTTTGACTATATGGTTGGCATTGAGTTGACCATACAATTGGAAAGTCCAAGTCTTGGGTACTTGGTATGAAAAGTCCAAGTATGGGTCTTGCCAATGGTAAAGTCCAAGTCATGGGTACTTGGCATGGAAAGTCCAAGCATGGGTCTTGGCAATGGTAAAGTCTAAGTCATGGGTACTTGGCATGGAAAGTCCAAGCATGGGTCTTGACATTTGGAAAGTCCAACATGGAGTTGGCAAGGGAAGTCTAAGGGTGTGATATTCGCAGCGTAAAGTCCAAGTGGTAATCTTGGCGGCATAAGTCTTATGTTTGGCAGCGTAAAATCCAAGCATGTGTCTTGGCAACGTAAGCCCAAATGTGCCTTGGCGGTGTAGACCCGGTTAGTATGACAATAACTGATAGAAGCATCTGAAGGCTAGCGTATAGATTGACAAGTCATGGATGACTTGGAGGGATCCGATAGGCGTGAGGCTGATGAAGGTGGCTAGAAGGCTTAGGTCTAGGCTAAGAGTGGTCTAGCAAGTATGAGGGGATCATACTTGGGGTAAGCCTCATGGATGAGGTTTAGCAGTCAACTGGGGTTATGAACCAGTTGGTGGTGTGTTTGACACTTGACGGTCAGTCGACTACGATCGGATCGATTAGGATTACGACCGATCGTGATCGAGTCGACTAAGCGCTTCTTGGCCGCGTACTAGCGATCGGCATCGGCTAGGCGATCGGTGGCGTTGAAGCGTCATTGCCATCGAAGAAACGATCGGCTGGTGAGTCGAACGTAGGCCGCGAAAGTTCGTAGTCGATTAGGCGGTCGGTGATGAAGCGTCGGTCATTCTTTAGAGATCGTGATGGTATCCATTGGAGTTTTGTGGATTAAGTCGTTGTGAGCAATCGGTGATGGGTATGGGAAGTCGATTGTTAGGCGAAAATCAACCCGAGTTGCAACTTTATAAGGAGCTCGAAGAGGAGGATTTTGGCTATGGTTCTTGGGGCGATTTGAAGGGAAATAGTTAGTGTTTTCCAGTCCTTCAAAGTCAATTCAAAGCAAGTAATTCAAAGTTCTTTGTGTAAAATTTTCTTTACTTGCATTTGTATATTGCTTAATTTATTTGTTGTATTTCGTTGTATTACTTTTGTAATCATTTATATGAGGTTTCTCCACCTCCGGATTGTTCCGAAAATGAGTGTATTAGTGGTGGTTTGCATCGCTATAACTCATTTGAGCTCAACCCGTAGAGTAGGAACTCTAAAGTTCCAAACCACGTTATATCTTTGTGTATTGTGAGTGTTTGTCTATTTTGTTATTGTTTTATTATTATTTCCGCTCGCATAACAAGCTTTGTAGACAAACACGAACAAATTCCATCAAGCGACGTTATTCAACCCCCCCCCCCCCCTCTCTAGCAACGTCCGAATCCTCCACAATAATAGCATGTTAAACATTATTTAATGCACAAATATGATTTCTAATACAGACTATCTGTCAAGTGAAAAAAAGAAAGTGAAATTAACACTAGATATTGCCATTATTCACTATTTTCCAAAGGAAGATTAGAAGAATGAACTTTAAAGAAATAAAAATATTTGGATCAGATTTTCTTATACAATATAGGTATGGAAAAGAAACAATGTTCAAGTTGAATTCAGATACAAGCATCTAACCTCAGAAGATATTGGTGTGTCAATTCTCCACTAGTGATGGCGCCATAAAAGACAGAAGGATCAAATCCGAGACTCTTCAACTTCTCTATTGTTATACATGCTCTCCTTGAAGAATTACTTATAACCACTAGCTTTGCTCCTTGACCAGCTAGCTTTTTTACTAATATAGTAACAAGTATTCAACAATGGAACTTCAACAGTCCTATGTTTGGAGAAAGCTAGTATAAGGAAACAGGAGGAAAACTGACATACAAGTGGATATTGCTCCAGGATATGGTTTTTTCCCATCATGAAGAACTCCAAATTGATCCAGCAACCATGCCTATCAAAACTAAGAAACAATTATCAAAACCTTGCTATCTTATCACATTAATACATAACATGAGCTCTCATATGTATCTTTTCTCTTCTTTTTTTTTTGGTTTTTCACTTACAAAATCTTCCTGATGACTATAATTATGATGGCTTTACATTACTAAGATCAGGTCAAATTCAAAATATGATGAAAAATTGTGACAAACAAAAATATTCATTAGGAAATGCTAAGTATGTCATTATCTATTTCCTTTTCATAACCAAATACATAATGAGAGTTGTATGACACATCCAATATAGCATAGTACTACAAAGGTTAGTTTCCTAGACCTTGACGACCAACAACCAAATCCGATATGCTTTTCAATGTACCATGCATTTCACCTGTTATGCTATGTTTCTCCATGGACCATGTACTTCCATTTCATCATAATTCAATTTTTCTCATTTTAACTAAAGCAGATATATTGAAACAGGCACCTATTTTGAAGATGTATATAGTTTATTAGAAGAAATATTTTTCTCAAAATTTTAATATTATAAAGAAAATGTGCCCAGTTATAAGAACGAGGATTAGATGGCGAAATAAAACATACTTATAGATTCAGCCATTCAAGGGACCAGATCTCTTAAAGGTGAAAAATGTCGACTGGAGAAAAGTATCTGCAGAACAACAAGAATAAGATGACGGTTCACACTTCCTATGTAAAAAAGAAGTGAGTTGTGTGTAGGATATCTATCATGTTAATATAACAACATCAACAATCAAACCTTTATCCCACTAAATAGGATCAACTATATGGATTCTCCTACGCCTTTGAGCTCTATCCCCTATTATATCATCTTCTATATTTAAATGAAAGTCATTCTACGTTATCATTGCTAACTATTTTTTTTTGTCCCTCTCTTCCTCGATTAATATGTATATTTGTAATGGTCCTAAATTGCCTAAATGGTACTATATCTTTATTTATATTTAAATGAATTTCATTTTATTTTAGTCTTCCTCTTCTTCGATTAATATATGTATTTATCATAGTCTCAATTCGCCTAACTAGAGAATTTATTGGTCATCCAATGAGCATCACCTAGACTCTCTTTAATATTCTTATTACTTATTAATTCATCATCATATGTTTGCACATCTACTTTAACATCGTTATCTGCGACTTTCATTTTTTGCTTGTATACTCGATTCATAATTCAACATTCAGCTTCTTACAACATAATAGATAACTTCTCTTTAGGTTTTAGAGGTACCTTACGATCACAGAGAAATCTAATGTCCTCCTCCATTTCAACAAACTTTCAGGCCATCTCTATCAACCCCTTTATCATTTTACAAAAATGATCCTAAATATTTAAAGATCCTAGTTACAAGTAACTCGTCATATCCTATCTTAATAATTTCCTTGCTACGTTTAATATTACTAAACTTAAATTTCATATAATAGGTCTTTACTCTACCTAGCATAAAACTTTTTTACTTTTAATATTTCCTAACAAAATTCGAGCTTAACATTTACTCTTTACATGTACCATAATAAAATGTGTTTAGTGAATTCATTTATGACTAGTATAAAAAGATATGGACTTAGAGCTAATCCTTAATGTAACCCTATCTATATTGGAAATATTTCGGCTAATCCGCCTAGAATCTTCACTCTTGTTATTACATCCTCATATATATATTTAATTGTTTCAATATATATTATACTAACATTTTTCTTTTCTAAAATGATCCACAAAATTTCCCTCAGAACTATCATAAATTTTTTCTAAGTTAATGAATATCATGTGTAAGTATATTTTTTCCAACTACTTTCCAATCAATTGTCTAAGAAGATAAATGACTTTTATTGTCAACCTTTTAGGCATAAATCACAATTGATTTTGAGCACTTGGGTCTTCTTAATCTTTTTTCCAAGGTTTTAAATGTCGAGCCGTACCGAGGTTTGATTGATAATACGATAGCGATTTTTGAGATCGTATCGTCGTCTTGATCTTTGTTTCGATACTTTTTTTATAAATTTTTAAATATTAATATTTAATTATTTTAAAGGTCATTATTCATTTAATTTCAAATATTTATTGTTAAGTATATTTCGATTTTTTTCTTGAAATAATTGATATCAAAGGGATAAAAGTAAATAAATATACTTTTCTTTAAAGAAAATTGATACATCAATAACTTAAATTAAAATTGATACATCATAACATGTTATTTTACTAATACCAAAAAGAGTGTCGTGAATCAGATGAAAACATTGGTTCTTGCGACATTCTGCTTAGATCAATCCCATAATTCTCTAACGCCCAAATCAAATAATTATCCCATGACATGGAATATTGATATTGATTTCTCCACATATCCATCAATGTGTTTCGATTCATCGGAAGTTGGTGGGCTAGCGCTGGAATCGGGCCAGTGCGATAAGGATAAACATCGTCCCGATGTTGGATATGATTGATCACCGTATAATGCATCAAAGCTATAATAAGGCCGAGAGTATGATGAACTCCGATCGAGAATCGATCTCAACTAAACTCTCGCGTATCTCGATAATCGAGCTTCTTTTTGTCTATCACTCTTATATCGGCGTTGATTCCGACTTTTAATTGTTCTCGCTCTATGATCTTCATCTTGAGTTGCATGTGTGAAATTTTGCTCACGTGTCGAGGCTCGATGTTGAAGTTGATGGAATATAAGTTTCACCACCACCGTGCACCATCACTATCATTACTTCCATGAGTACTTGCAACCGCTATTAACATCACTATCATCATTTTGAACTTCTCGTCGGATTGCGATGTCGGAAGGTGATGATGTTTCATTACTATCATCGTATTCTTGCTCATGATTGCAGAGTGGATTTTCATTAATTAGTTGACTCCTTCCTTTAAAAGTAGGAATTATGCCCTTTCTCTTCTCTTTAATAAAAGTTGTCGAGCTTTGCCTTTGCCTTTGTCTTTGCCTTTATCTACGGATGTTTGTTGGATTTTGGATTGAGATGCTTGAGCGTCTAGGTCGAGATCGAAAATCGAAATTCTTCGTCAAAAACCGTTGTCATCGTTTTCCTCGATGATACCTCTTTTAGCTTGTATTATTTCAATTTCTTTGAGTAAGAAAGCGAGATGGTTGTGATGGATCTCTACTTCATCAAGTAAAGGATTTTCGCCTCGATAGCACTCCACCAATCCATCGTTGGATCGTTATCACTTTGGGCGAATCCGATATCAAATGGTCTACATTATCGATTCTTGTTCTTCCCTGCTCTTCATTGTTGCTCTTAGTTGAAGACGTATTATAATAAACATAGACCATTTTTTCCAAACGGCGATAAGAAAGGCGATTTCGTACTTTGGTATGAATGAGGAGAAAGTTGACGATTTCTTTCCAACCACTTGAAGGCGTTGTTTGTGAGAGAATTAAATCACTAATCTTTTTCAAATTTGGGGTTGATCCTCCATCTGTAACCACCACTCAATTTGAAAGACAAATAAAATCAAACTTAACATAATATTTTCATTTTGTAAATAATAATAAGTTATAATTTATACTACATTTACTGCATCCATTTTATATCTCGCATGATATTGCAAAAGAATCAATGAAAAGAACCATATCCCTCTCGAAATAATCGACTTTCATTAATAGCCTCAGTAATTTAATTCTCTGTTGGTTGTAGTCTTAATATTACATTTTAGGCGTAACAAATTATCATTTGTGGCGAGATTATAACGATATTGATATCTTTGGATTGAGATAATAACTGAAATAATTAAAGATATATAATTATTAATAGCAATATTAAAAAATTATTATTAAAAAATACGCACGCGAATGAATATACTTTCCCATTTGATTGTCCCACCTTGAAGTGATTATGTCGATATAATGTTGATATTTAGTCGATGATTGTAGGCGTCTTTTAATTTCCTCTTTTGCTTCGTGAATCGGTGGTAAATATTGCCCATCTGGCTTTTTGTCCATATCTACTTTACGTAAAACAACATCTGAGGCTCTATTCGTAAGAATCCTGCAATGTGATCCCGACAATCAGTAGATATGATAATTTTGTGCGCCTCCTTACCTTGATCGTGTCTAGAGTATCGAGAGGTTTCGATCCTCGAAGTGAACATGGTCTTCAATCCGTTTTTTTTGAAACAAGCGACTTTAATAAAATAAAGTGAGTTGCGAACCTAGTTGCTCTGATCGAAGAATCTCTCCGTCGATAAATCTCTCGTTAATCCATGAACCCGATGATGATTATATATGAATTTAGTTAACGATTGACCTTTTTACTACCTTCTTCGTATCGAGTTTCACGATATACGCCATCATCAATCAATACGATTGTCTTTGCGTGATTATCGAAAATAATGTTTGATACTCTTGTTCGATAATTCTCGGCTCTTTTAAAGTTAGCACCATTATACGTAATCACACTGTATTATATGCTCTACGCTTTATCTCTTGCACTACACTATCATCGAATGATATATATAAGATGCATCGCTGATATTACTGCGATTGCATCAGCGGATTTATGAAATATCACCTTTACATTGCAATATAGTAGAAAGTTGATAATGCTCATCCGTGTAGGTCTGTCGACCATCGCATCGATGTAACCCGTATAAGTTCCATTGCTTCTTGCGTGATAGAATCAGTCTTAATTTCCTCCATTGTTCATCTAAATATGGACGGCAATTTAAATGCGATTGGAGGTTGAATACGAGGACCAGCGTTTTGGATGTTAGATACCATCTTTGCGGTAGTATGTCTTTATTTGCCACGTTGGAAGGAATTCGATTAAAATGAAAAAATTTAGCAATACTTTGGCGATTGATTTCTTCTTCTCTTTTGTATAAGCGTCGTGATCTAGTTTGTTTACTAAGCTTGAGTGCGAGAATCTGAATGGATCAATCGTGATATCATTTGCGCCTTCGTGATGTAGAAGGAAAAAGCGACCAATACGAGTTTTTGTTGAAGCGATCGAGCACTTGTAGTTCTCTCTGGTGTTCTTTGCACGGTTGAGCACTTCACTGTAGCACGAATGAGCCTACCACTTGCACGATTATTTTGCCACCATATCGCGTATATTCATCGTATGCGTATTGAGTCTAGAAGCGAAGAACTGTGAAAATTCTTCTTCATTTACATCTTCACGCGACCTTGAATTCATGTAAAGTGGTGCTTGAGCTCGCTATCGAAATTTTCTGTTGTTGTTGTAAACATACTTGATTCTTTTTCTCGTGAGTTCTGTTTACGTTTGCCGAATTCCATTGAGAACTTGTAAACATCTAGAAACATCAGGATATCCACGTGAGATGTTGTTTTATGCGTGTAGCTCCAGCGTCGTCGATCGTATCATGATATAAACATTGCAGTGAAATCGATTTTCTAATCGATGTCGTATCTCAATTTGGATCATGAGAATGTTGTTTTGGTGCCGTTTGCTACTATGCATTATAAAAATTTTAAAAAAATACTAAAAAAATAATTCACAATGAATATTCATAATTACAATATTAAAAAATTTAAAATAAAAATTATATAATTTATCGGTTGAGTCTCGGTCCCATTCTCCATCAATTAATACATCTTGATTAAATTATTCAAAAATATTATCTAAATAAAAATATATATTATTAGATATTTTTAATAATTAAATATTTTTATTTTTATTATAATTTATATTTATTTTGTTTTTAATATAAAATAATAAAAATATTAATTTATATAAAATAATTATATAAATTAGCTATTAATTTTTAAAATTATACTGATATATTTATATATTAAAATTTATAAAATATAATAATTATATTAAATACTGTAATTTATATATATTATTAATATATAATTTATATTATATTTTAAAATTATATATATACCAGTAAAAATTTTAAAATTTATAAAATATAAATAATTTAATTATTTTATAAAATTCTAAAATTATTTCATTTTTTTTAAATTTTATTAATTTTTAAAAATAATTAAAGATGTAATTTTAAATAAATTATAAATTGAATTTAGAATTTAATTAAAATATTTTTATTTGTTTAATTTTATAATTTTAAATAAAAATATAAATTAATTAATAATTAATTTAATTAAATTTTCCCGTTTAATTATTTTATAATATTAATAAAATTTTAATTAATAATTTATTTAATTATACTTAGCTTATAATTTTTATATTAATTATTTATATATTAATATATTAATATATATTGATCGCGATCGTTTAATTATTGATCGCGTGATCGATCCATTTGCCGCGATCGCGGATCGCGATGGTGATCGCGATCGCTCGGTACGCTCACGCCGCGATCACCGATCCCGAGATCGATCCGGCTGCGCGCGCGATCACCGTCGCGATCGCGTTCTGTGATCGCGATTCCGATCAGCCGATCGGCGCGATTAACGCGATCGCGGATCGCGCTCGGGATCGCGATCGCCCGTCGGCCGATCGAAGCGGATCGAGCGGGCGGATCGCGATCAGCGTTTACGTGGCGATGGCGGATCGCAGCCGATGGCGATCGGCGCGATGGCGGATCGCGATCGCGTTTGTGATCAGCCGATCGCGATCGCCATCAGCCGCGATCGAGCGAGAAATAATCATGTCGTACAGGTTATGCGCCGTGCCATTGCTTTCGCCGTTGTTCGCCCGCGCCATTGCTCGCTCGCCATTCGCCATTGCTCATTCATTGTTGCCGCGCCATTGCTCGCGCTCTTTGCTCATTTCTTTGCTCCTTTGCGAAGCGAGGTTTTATATAACTCACACGATCTTTAATCGATCGCGCGTGAACGAATTTTAATCGATCGCGCGTGAACGAATTTTTAATCGATCGCGCGTGAACCCTTCTGTCGCGCGTGAACCCTTCTGTCGCGCGAGATTTCGCTGCGCTGTGTTTCGGTCCCACCACGGAACGGTACGTTTCGTCCGTTTCGGACGAAACGACTCGAGTTTTAAAACCATGCTTTTTTCTATCATTCTTTCTCAAAATTTCATAGCATCACTCATTAGCTTTATGCCCCTATAATTTACACAATTTTATCCACTTTTTTGGGTTTTATATAGGGGACTAGAGTACTTACCCATCACTGATCACTGATAAGGTTTTTTTTTTCATTTGTAATATCATGTTGAATAACTTTATAAGTCATTCAATACCTAAATTCCTTAGAAACTTCCACATGTCTATCGAAATATCTTCTGATCTATCCATTTTTTTCATTCTACATTACATTTAAAGTCTATTCTAATTTTGAAGTTTGAATTATTTATAAAAAAATTCAATTTTTATACTCCTCTGACTTACTTAAATTATCTAAGCTAAGTTGGTACCTAAACATTCATTATAAAGTTGATAAAAATATCTCTTCCGCTCCTCCTTTATTTCCTCATCCTTCGCTAGTACTCTATTGGATTTATCTCTAATACATTTTATTTGGGTAATATCCCTTGTTTTCTCCTCTCTCACTTTAGCTATTTTATAGATATCATTTTCCCCTTCTTTAGTATCAAACTATCAATACAAGCGTTCGAAAACTTCATTCTTGGCATCACTCACTACTTCCTTGAACTCTTTCTCAACTACTTTTCTTAGTTTTTACAAGTGTACAATAACTTATAGGTTGTTCATTTTTCAATCACTTTTGTAAGTGTTAGAATATTATAGATATGACTAGGGATAATTTATTATCCCTAAATATCATTAGAAATAATTATTTCTTAGGATAGAATTTAATTTATTTCTAGGATAGGGTTTGATTTAGTCTTTTGAATAGACCCTAATCTTGTATATAAATAGGGTTTCTTTCATGTAATTAATGGATTCTTTTGTTACGAAATAACATGGTATCAGAGCTTTAGATTTTAGGTTTCCGCATTTTTTTTTCTCTCCCGAACGCGGCGAAGGAGTTTCTCTACCGCGTTTTCTCTCCCGAGCGCTCGCGTTCTTCATCCGAACGCGTTTCTCTCCCGTCGCCGATGACCATCCAGCGCTCGCGTTCTTCTTCGTCGCCGCAAAGAACGTCAGCTTTCCTCGCTCACGCGGACACCGTCGTCTGCGACATCCTCCAGCGCCACTCCTTTTCTCGCAAGCTAGAAACCGCGGCCGCCGCACTCCTTTTCTCTTCGTGCGTCGCTACTCTTCCCTTCGGCGCCTGACACCCAGGTCACCGCTGTTGGGAGATCGGGATGGCCGGCTAGAGGGGGGTGAATAGCCCTCGTTCGTTGGATATCGGATTTTGCTCGTCTACAAAACGTTAGCACAAGCGGAATATGCAAATACAAATAAATAAAGACAAAGCAAAAGATAAACAAGCAATGCTAACAAGGATGTAACGTGGTTCACGGCTACGCCGCTAATCCACGACCCGATTCGTCCTCGGTGAATCACTCCGCCAAAACCAATCCACTATTGGTCTCTCCTTTGCACCAAGCTAGGTGGAGGTAACCTTTACAATCAAGATCACTCTTCTACAATAGAATGAAGATTAGAGCAAGTAGAAGAGTGGAAAACCTTTTAGGGCACTTTGGGAGTAGTTGGGCGTTCAAGCATTAGCCTCCCAAAGCCCCATCCCCTTCCTTTTTATAGAGGAAGAGGGTTTCTTCCCGTTAAGAGGCGATGTCGGTGATGCCCTCGATCGGTCGGTAGTCGCTAATCGTTCAATAACGGCCGCTTTCGCGTTGGATTCTCTCAGCGGTATTGACATCGATCGGTGATGTAACCCATCATCGGATCGATGTCGATCGGTCGAGTGCTCAACGAGGTCGACTCGCTCTGTGCCGTCTGCGTGTGACGATCATTCGACCGTCCCTTGGCGGTCGGTGATGTCGGCAATGATCGGCTATCCACGGCGCGATCGGCGCCAAACAAATGCCCGTAGTCGGACACCGTCGAACCGATCGACTCGGAAGCGATCATTGTCGTTCCACGGCGATCGGTGGTGTCGAAATCGATCCGGCTTAGCGAATGGCGAGTTTCACTCACGAGCTCTACCCTTCCCGGGTTACATTCGCTCGCTCGTCCCTCGAAGTCCCTCGCCGAAGTTCTCTTCGTTCGCGCCCGTCCTCGGCGTCGGTAGCGCGGCGGCCTGCAATGCTCCTTCACGTCTCTTGCCTCGGTCTGACTTCCTCGCCACTCGAGCTTCTCGTCCGGCGGTCCCTCGGATGCTCAGCGCGGCCGTAGCAATCCTTCACCGATTCAGGATCGAGTCGTGAAATGTGAAATTTTGTCGCGACTCCGTATGCGAATTACTAAGTCTGCGACTTCAACGTATATCGAATCAGCATAGCTAACTTAAAGTCTTTGCACACACACATGAAAACCTAATCGTGGCAGATTGCCCTAACAATCTCCCTTTTTGATGTGTGGTAATCCGTTAAGTTAGGTAAAACATTGATAAAACTTTACAGGTAAGAAAGCGTATAAACATAAACATGATATAGACATCGACTCCCCTTAATCCATGAAACTCTCTCTACAAATTCTCCCCCTATCATAATTAACTTAAACATAATATTTTCTCCCCCTTTGACACTATCAAAAAGATTAACACTAAGTTATAAACTCGTGGCATCAAGTCTAATAGAAGGACAATACCAAACATTAGTCTAAAACACTGAATTGGCCTCTCATTACGATTTTGAGGCCATCGATGTTTTCGGACTACGATCGGCCCAGCACTGAATTTGAACTTTTCGATTTTCGGATCGAATTTAATGCATTAAAAATTCGAGAAAATTGAAAAATCATGAAATTTGGGAAGCATATTTACGGTAAGATTCTTTATCGATGAAAAATAGTTTTTAAAAAATCATTATATTTTACGATATTTGCCAAAAATCAAAAGCTTTAAAAACCACTAGGTTTTGATCGATTCTAATGTCGAGTTTAACACCTAGTTTTGGTTCGATTGTTTGAAACATGAATACATCTATTTCATGATTATGTGCAATTTGAAATCATAAATCATGATTCTGAATATACATGATTACATTAATCATCATGATTTAAGCATTATTATCGATTTATAGGCACGTTATCATCACCTAACACTATTTAAAAATGTTGTCCCCATCCTAAGTCGACGAAAATATGATATAGGTCAATTGCGTATGGTTGACTACCACATGGGTTTTAACCCATAAGGATAGATTTTGGAACCCAATCTGAATTCTTTCCTATGAGGTTACTAGATACTCCTTGGGGATCCATTTCCTAGCAATTATTTTCTTCTTATCTTATCACTAGCAATTAGGCATTTGTAGGCCTTTTCGTTTTCTTTTCTTTATAACTTAGGCCCTTTTTGTTGAAATGGCTCTTTGGCTCCTATGATCGTATTGATGTGTTGGAGCGATTGTAAACTTTTACAGGGCTTTGGTTAAATAATCTACCTTTTCCCTTAGAGCCCTATTTTCATCCATACACGATCACTAACATTAAATGGCATATAGTTATCATGTGAGCATCATTTAAGCTAGAAGAAATATTCTCATCATTTAAGCATGTTTTCTAGTTTATCTCTAAGTCCTTAATTTGATCTAGCGTGTTTTTGTTCTTCTTAGCTCTAAATAAGTCCTTAGTGAGGCTAGAAATCATGACATAATTTGCTTAGGGGTAGATTTGTTACCTCACTTACGAATCCTCTTCTTGGATGAGAATGATGTAGATGCTCCCCCTTGGAGCTCTCTCACTGAGTTTGATTCTTCATTTTCGGTGGAGGAAGCGATTGTCGTCGAAAGCCATCAATGCAAGGTTGGAGTAGACATGTTCTTCTTCATCGGATGAGGAAGAGGAAGAAGGATCATCCCATGTCTTGGCCTTGAATGCTTTGGCCTTCCCCTTTTCCTTTGCCTTCTTTTCTTCTTCCTTTTTCTTGTTCCCCTTTTTCTTCTTCTTTTCTTCCTTCTTTTTCTTTTCTTCCTTTCTCTTGTTTAGGAGGGGACAATTATCACTTATGTGTCCCTCTCCTTGTGATTATGTGCAAATGATTTTCCCCTTTGTCTTTTATTCCTATCATTAGATTTATTAAATCTAAAACCTTTTAAAGCACGTCTTACCCTCCTTACCATATAGGCTTCTTCGGTGCTATCCATGGAGGAGGAGGAAGAGGCTTCATCATCGGAGGAGGAGGGGATCTCTATCTTCTTCTTCCCCTTGTTTGCTATCAAAGTTACTCCTCTTGAAGGTTGGATTCTTGGCTCTTCTTGTATACCTTAAGCCTTGTTTCATGAAGCTCCATGGTTGAGAAGAATTCCTCCAAGGTGCTTACTTCTAAGTTCTTGGAGATATAAAATGAGTCCACCATGGAGCTCCATCTTGAGGACCGGGGAAAGGCATCTATGACCTTCATTACCATATCCCGGTTGGAGAGCTTTTCTCCTACACTTGTTAGCCCAATTAATATTTCTTTAAACCTAGAATGTAATGATGTTACCTTTTCTCCCTTTTCCAATTTAATATTTGATAGTTGGTAGCGGAGGAGGTCTCTCCTTGCAAGTTTGGCTTCCGAAGTGCCTTCATGAAGTTCAACCAATCTCTCTCACATCTCCTTGGCACTTGAGCATTCCCCAATTCAGTTGATCTCTTGTTGGGGGAGCACATTGAAGAGATGGTGTTTGGCTTTTGAATTTGCAAGGTGCTCTTCCCTTTGCTTTTTGGTCCACCTAGATTTCTTTATTGGCTTCCCTTCTTCATCCCTAGGCAAAACGAAACCGGATTCCATTGTAATCATGATATCAAAATCTGTTTCGAAAAATACCTCCATTCGCTTCTTCCACCAAGCGAATTCCCCTTCGAACTTCGGTGGATGAATGTTGGAGCCAGCCATTTTGAATGTTGCTTGTTGTGGCGGTTAGTCCTCGACAAGCTTTCCTTGGCTCTGATACCACTTGTTGGGAAATCGGGACGGCCGGCTAAAGGGGGGTGAATAGCCCTCGTTCGTTGGATATCGGATTTTGCTCGTCTACAAAACGTTAGCCTGGCCGGAATATCGCAAATCTGAATAAATAAAAACAAAGCGAAGATAAGCAAACAATGCTAACAAGGATGTAGCGTGGTTACGACTACGCCGCTAATCCACGACCCGATTCGTCCTCGGTGAATCACTCATGAAAACCAATCCACTATTGGTCTCTCCTTTGCACTGCCAGCTAGGTGGAGGTAACCTTCTGATCAAGATCACTCTTCTGATAGAATGAAGATTAGAAGCAGTAGAAGAGTGGAAAACCTTTTAGGGCACTTTGGGAGTAGTTAGGCGTTGCGTTAGCCTCCAGCCCCATCCCCTTCCTTTTATAGAGGAAGAGGGTTTCTTCCGTTGACAGGAGCGATGATCGATGTCCTCGATCGATCGGTAGTCACATGGCCGTTGCCCGATAACGGCCGCTTTCGCGCGGATTCTCTCAGCGGTATTGACATCGATCGGTGATGTAACCCATCGATCGGCCGATGTGTCGATCGAGTGCTCAAGCGAGGTCGACTCCGCTCTGTGCGTCTTGCGATGGTGACATCGATCGGCCGTCCTCGCGGTCGGTGATGTCGGCGGCACGATCGGCTACCGATCCGCGATCGGGCCCAACGCGTAGGTCGGAGTTCAGTTACGTGTGTGCTAATCGACTCGGAAGCGTTGTTCGGCTAAGTTGGTGTCGAAATATCAAAGGTTGGCGAATGATTTGGATTTATTTCAGATCTCGCCGGGTTGTTCGCTCGCTCGTCCCTCGAAGTCCTCGCCCAGTTCTCTTAGCCGTTCGCGGCGCGTCCCTCAGCGTGGTAGCGCGGCTCTGCGATGCTCGCCAGCGTCTCTTGCCTCGAAGTCTACTTCCTCGGCCATCGAGCTTCTGTCGCGGTCCCTCGGATGCTCAGCCGCGGCCGTAAGCGATCGCCGACTCGGGGACCGAGTCGTGAGATGTGAAACTTGCCGCGACTCCGTGCGGTGCTAAGTCTGTGACTTGCCAGCGTATCGAATCAGCATATAGTAACTTAAAGTCTTTGCGTAAAAACTAATCGTGGCGGTGCCTCAATCGCTTTTTGATGTGGTAATCCGTTAAGTTAGGTAAAAACATTGATAAAACTTTACAGGTAAGAAAGCGTATAGCATAAACATGATATAATGACATCTGACTCCTTAATCCAGTAAACTCTCTCTGAATTCTTCCCTATCGTAATTAACTTAAGCGTAATATTTTCTCCTTTTGTACCGTGAAAAGATTAACACTAAGTTATAAACTTCGTGGCATCGAAATGCAATAGAAGGAAAATACGAACATTAGTCTAAAACACGAATTCGGCCTTTCTTATTACGATTTTGAGCCGTGATCATCGGTAGTTCGGACTACGGTCGTGGCCGAATTTGAACTTTTGATTTTGGATCGAATTTGAAATGCATTAAAATTCTCTTCGTTCCGGTTACGTATTGCTGCAATTCACCCCTCTAGCACTCATTTAAGATTATGGTATCCTTGAAACAAGATCCTCATCGAATAAGGAAATGATTAGAGCATTAATAGCAAGTATTATTGTTGATTTAATCCTATTTCTCATGAAGTTATGTGCCTAGAAGGGGGGATACAGCTCTTTAAATGTCCCCATTGGGCATAAGCGTAATTAGTGTATATGCACCTGAATGCAATTAGACTGTTACAAATATACATAGCAATTACATTAATTATCATGATTTAAGCATTATTATCAATTTATAGGCACGTTATCATCACCTAACACTATTTAAAAATGTTGTCCCGCCATCCTAAGTCAACCAAAATATGATATAGGTCAATTGCATATGGTTGACTACCCTATGGGTTTTCTAACCCTTAAGGATAGATTTTGGAACCCAATACAAATTCTTTCCTATAAGGTTCACTAGATACTCCTTGGGGATCCATTTCCTAGCAATTATTTTCTTCTTATCTTATCCCCTAGCAATTAGGCATTTGTAGGCCTTTTCATTTTTCTTTTCTTTATAACCTAGGCCCTTTTTGTTGAAGCTGGCTCTTTGGCTCCCTATGATCATGTTCAATGTGTTGGAGCTAATTGTAAACTTTTCTAGGGCTTTGGTTAAATAATCTACCTTTTCCCTTAGAGCCCTATTTTCATCCATACATGCATCACTAACATTAAATGGCATATAGTTATCATGTGAGCATGCATCATTTAAGCTAGAAGAAATATTCTCATCATTTAAGCATGTTTTTCTAGTTTATCTTCTAAGTCCTTAATTTGATCTAGCATGTTTTTGTTCTTCTTCTTAGCTCTAAATAAGTCCTTAGTGAGGCTAGAAATCATAGACATAATTTGCTTAAGGGGTAGATTTGTTACCTCACTTACCAAATCCTCTTCTTCGGATGAGAATGATGTAGATGCTCCCCCTTCACTTGAGCTCTCTCCACTTGAGTTTGATTTTTCATTTTCGGTGGAGGAGCAATTCAAGTCGTCGAAAGCCATCAATCTGAGTTGGAGTAGACATGTTCTTCTTCATGGATGAGGAAGAGGAAGAGGTGTCTTCCCATGTCTTGGCCTTGAATGCTTTGGCCTTCCCCTTTTCCTTTGCCTTCTTTTCTTCTTCCTTTTTCTTGTTCCCCTTTTTCTTCTTCTTTTCTTCCTTCTTTTTCTTTTCTTCCTTGCTCTTGTTTAGGAGGGGACAATTATCCCTTATGTGTCCCTCTCCTTGGCAATTGTAGCAAATGATTTTCCCCCTTTGTCTTTTATTCCTATCATTAGATTTATTAAATCTAAAACCTTTTAAAGCACGTCTTACCCTCCTTACCATATAGGCTTCTTCGGTGCTATCCATGGAGGAGGAGGAAGAGGCTTCATCATCGGAGGAGGAGGGGATCTCTATCTTCTTCTTCCCCTTGTTTGCTATCAAAGTTACTCCTCTTGAAGGTTG
Source organism: Wurfbainia villosa (assembly GCA_025175895.1). Taxonomy (NCBI): domain Eukaryota; kingdom Viridiplantae; phylum Streptophyta; class Magnoliopsida; order Zingiberales; family Zingiberaceae; genus Wurfbainia; species Wurfbainia villosa. Next base: position 61,165,260 of record CM045997.1, read on the forward strand.
GATTCTTGGCTCTTCTTGTATACCTTAAGCCTTGTTTCATGAAGCTCCATGGTTGAGAAGAATTCCTCCAAGGTGCTTACTTCTAAGTTCTTGGAGATATAAAATGAGTCCACCATGGAGCTCCATCTTGAGGACCGGGGAAAGGCATCTATGACCTTCATTACCATATCCCGGTTGGAGAGCTTTTCTCCTACACTTGTTAGCCCAATTAATATTTCTTTAAACCTAGAATGTAATGATGTTACCTTTTCTCCCTTTTCCAATTTAATATTTGATAGTTGGGAGCGGAGGTCTCTCCTTGCAAGTTTGGCTTCCGAAGTGCCTTCATGAAGTTCAACCAATCTCTCTCACATCTCCTTGGCACTTGAGCATTCCCAAATTCAGTTGATCTCTTGTTGGGGGAGCACATTGAAGAGATGGTGTTTGGCTTTTGAATTTGCAAGGTGCTCTTCCCTTTGCTGGGTCCACCTAGATTTCTTTATCGGCTTCCCTTCTTCATCCCTAGGCAAAACGAAACCGATTCCATCAGAATCATGATATCAAAATGCTTCAAAATACCTCCATTCGCTTCTTCCACTGCTTAATTCCCTTCAAACTTCTGTGACGAATGTCGAGCCACCATTTTGAATGTTGCTTGTTGTCGTTAGTCCTCGAGCTTTCCTCGCTCGATACCACTTGTTGGGGAAATCGACTACACGGCTAAAGGGGGTGAATAGCCCTCGCTCATGGATATCGGATTTCGCTGCCTACAAAACGCTACAAGCGAATACGCAAATACAAATAAATAAAGACAAAGCAAAAGATAAACAAACAATGCTAACAAGGATGTAACGCGGGTTCACGACTACGCCGCTAATCCACGACCGATTCGCCCCTGAATCACTCCGCCAAAACCAATCCACTATCGTCTCTCCTTCGCACCAAGCCAGGTGGAGGTAACCTTTACAATCAAGATCACTCTTCTACAATAGAACGTAAGATTAGAGCAAGTAAGAGTGGAAAACCGCTTAGGGCACTTTGGGAGTAGTCTGCTCAAGCATTAGCCTCCCAAAGCCTCATCCCCTTTCTTTTATAGAGGAAGAGGGTTTCTTCCCGCTGACACAGGAGCAATGATCACGCCTCGATCACCGATCGTCGTGATCGCTCAGAGCCGCCTAATAACGCCGCTTCCACGTCAATTCTCCACAGATTGACATCACGACCGACAACCATCACCGACCGATGTCAATCACCGAGTGCTCAACGAGGTCGACTCCACTCGCTCACAGACAATGACATCACCGATCGTCGTTCTCGCAATGATCGATGTCGATAGCCGACCGCTACCACTAGCCGATCGCGGGCCAAACGCCTACGAGAGTCGACACCGGCCGAACCTAATCGACTCAGAGCCGATCACGATCGGTGTCGGAAATCTATCCGACACTTATTAAACGGCCAAGTTTCACTCACGAGCTACTACCCTTCCCGGTTACATTCGGCCACTCATCCCTGAGTCCTCGCCTTCGGTTCTTCGCTCGCGCCACGCCCCTGCAAGAAGCGACGGCTCGCAACGCTTCCTTCGGCCTCTCGCCTCAAGTCTACTTCCTCCGGCCACCCAAGCTTCGTCCGGCTGTCCCTGACGCTCCAAGCGCACGGCCGCAGCAATACTTCACCGACTCAAGGACCGAGTCATGAGACGTGAAACTCACGTACCCCACGCAATTACTAAGTCCCGCACGACTTCAACGCATATATCAAATCAACATAACAAACTAACTTAAATTTTTCGCTACACACATCAAAACCTAATCACGGCAAGAGATCGCTCTAACAATCACGACAACCATCGACTCGCCGCCGCCACCCACGCGACCACCGCTCGTCTCAAGACTGCAGTAGCTGATCCACATTCACAAATACGCCGCCACGCTAGCCTCAATGCCGCCGCTCGGCTCGGGCCAGAGTCGCCTCATCACAATACAGGCCTCGGCACAACGAGCCACTCCAAGGATGAGAGGCGACTTCTCCAAGATTTCCGGCTAACCATCTAGTCTTCCTCTATCGCTACTAAGCCGATTTTTCGCTTTACTAACCACGCTACTACGCGCCTCGCCCAAGCTCTTGACGGTAAGAACTATTCCTCTGGGCCTCTCACATCAACTTCGTTGACAGGTTATAAAACACATCTCACACAAATCAAGAGGATATTCATGGCCGATCGCCCTATGGAGAAAGGTCGATGCTCAACAGTTGCATTATCCGAGCCACCGCCCATCCATCTCTCCGATGTCTTCCGAACTCATAAGACTGCAAGGATGTTCGATACAAGCTCAACAACTTTTTACTAATACTTCTACGACTTTATCAAGCTCATGACGACCTTACGATCATCCTTAATTAACGCCCATCGATCAAGGAGTCTACGCTAACTTATTCGGGATCGCCTCTAGCGTGTGAGTTCAACGACCGCTTCCCACCGCGCCACCCCGCTGCAGAGAGCTTCAAAATCGGAAGAAATTTTTGTCGCGCCAGGTATGGTCGCCTCGATTATTCTCACGCTCGTGATCGATCCTGGATACCCATGTGGCTACCACGGACTCTACCGGCGACTCTCCTCCGTGTCCCTACCAAAGTCTCGACATTACCATCTTCCGCTCCGGCTGACTCTTCAAGATCGGGTCTCGAAACAACAACAAACCTCCACCGCTGTAAGAACGGCAAAGGGCGCCTCGTGTAATCATCACACCGACAGTGACACACGATTGATAAACGCTGAGTCTCCACGGCCGACCTCCTCAGATCGCTTCATCGCCAGTAGTTCTCTACTTCTTCACCTTCCACTCACAAATGACACCACCCAACCCCATCACCTCACTGACACTCTCTAACTCCACCGCTTCCTATGATGACTTTCTCAAGTGGTATGAGGATCGACGGAGTCTAATTCCTCACGCCATTACACAAGTCGTACTTCCTTCACGGCATATCTCCTCTTCGTCCTCGTACTGACTGGGCCACGATCATATCACGTAATAGATCTCTATTTTCCTCACTATCTACTTCCAGCTTATTTACCCTTCATTACCATGACAAATGGTTCTCAAACTCACCCCAAGGTGTTAGACTGTTTCATTCTTCCATCTCTTCCCATTCAGAACGCTCTTTTGCTCTCGCTCCCTTTAATTTATTATCAATACGTCACCACCTTGCCTCGATTGGTTATCTCATTTACAAAATCTTCGTTTACATTACTGAGTACGATGGGAGGACGATGATCGATATGAGTATCACGGTCTATATCAACTTCACCAAAACTCTTATCGCGACTACAAAGATTCCACTTATTATCCACGTCCACAGACATCCTCGGTCTCGATAAGTTAAAACAATTACATCCTATGCCTCATTTGTAGTCTCTTTCATGAGTCGGGCCGCCAGTAAGCATATACGTAGTTCGCTTTCTCCTCGTGATTATAAGTCGAGCCACGCCTCCTCGCTTTCGTTCATTCCGATATTTGGGTCCGAGTCGTGTTGCTCTACATCGAGGACACGATATTTTCATATTTTTGTAGACGATTTTTCCTAGATTGGGTTATATCCGATGAAGGATCGCTCAATTGTTTTTTATTTTCCAATCTTTTTAACGGTTAAAACACAATTGCATCCTCTTCGATCTTTACAGAGTGATAATGCACGCGTGAATATCTATCTACTCGCTTCAAACCTTTTAGCATCTCACATATTACATCGAAAGTCTCATGTCCTCATACCCCAAAAGAACGGAGTTACAGTAACGCAAGAATCGCTATCTTCGAGACCACCCTGACTCTTCTCCACTCTTCCTCTCTTCGCTTTTCTGGCGACGCAGATTTCATCGTGATGTTATCTCATCAATCTGATGTCCTTCCTCTACTTTACAGGTCAAATACCTCATCACGATTTTATCCAAAGCTCCCTTCATCCTTACCACCAGTGGTCTGGTTCTACATGTTTCATTTACGCTCGATCCCGACATCGATAAACTCTCTCCTGATAAACGTGTTTTCTTGGGTACCCACGGTCTCGTAAAGGGTATAAGTGTTATTCCTCTACTCTGCTTCAGATTTCATCTCACCGACGCCACGCTTTCGATTCGCCTTTCTTTAGTTTTGAGTCATCGTCAATTATATCCTTTACGCCTCAGATTACTGATCCTCCGGAGGATTCTCTATCACCCCTAGCCCAAACTCCTCCGTTGCAGGTTTATCGTGCTGCCCCGCTCGCCATTGCTTTGGCCAACACCGACTACGGCATGGAATCATCTCTAGAACTGTGTCCTCCGCCCCTTCCTCCGGCCCAGCCTCTTCCGAGTCCGATATTACCATCGCTTCTTCGGAAGGTATACGCTTCACTCGTAATCCTTCCACATTATGTTTCTTCGAGTTACCATCGCCTTTCTCCTTCCTATTATTCTTCGCTTTTCCTCCTTATCGCTCTGCTTTCTTCCAAAGATCGCAGGAGACGATTTGCCCATCCAGATAAAACAAGCTACGCCGACAAACGAGTGCGCTGCAGAGTCGCTGGACTTGGGATCTCGCCTCTACCACCAGGAAAGTCATTGTTGGTTGTCACAACGGGTATATACAGCCAAGGTTAGTCCAGATTTTAACGCTTGACGGCTTAAGGCTCGCCTCATCGCTAAAGGTTATACTCGATCTTCGGATTGGATTACGAGGACACATTTTCTCCCGTTGCCAAGACGCCTCTATACGCTTATTCATGCTCATCACGCGATTCAACACGGGTCTTTTATCACTGGATATCAAGAATGCGTTCTTACATAGTGATCCGCCAAAGAAGTCTACATACGGAGCAACCTCCGTGTTTTCATTGCTCAGGAGTCTTCGGTCTTGTGCGTACTCACTAAAATCTTTATACGGTCTCAGCTACCTAGCATAGTTCTGTAGATTCAATATCAGAATTCAACAGCATTGAGACTGAGCGAGTGACCATTCTGCCTTTATCGCCACTCATCTACCGTCAGATCTACCTAGCTGGTTTATGTTGATGATATCATTATCACAGTGTGTGATCATCTCGTGATCTCACAGTGAAACAACATCTTTTCAAACATTTCCGCATAAAGGATCTCGCCAGATTTAAATACTTGGGATATGCATACAAATCGAAATGGGATCATTATATCTCAAAGGAAGTATGAAATGGATATTCTGTAAGAAATAGGAATGTTAAACTCAAAGATATTGACAACCCTATGATCCTAACGCCAAGCTTCTACCAAATCAGAGCCTCTACTAGATCCCGAACGACGATATAGCGATTAGTAGGAAGACTAAGTTACCTTATCGCTACTCGCCCGATATCTCATTCGCAGTAGTGTAGTAAGTCGGGCTTCTAAACTCTCCGTGTAAGACGACGGGATTCGTGATTGCTCGATATATCGAGGCGCTCCAGAAAGAGTATTTCAGATGACAAGACAAAGGACATACTCGAGTCATAGGATATTCGACGACAGATCGCAGATCTCCCATCGATAGAGATCTACTGATTTTCAGATATTCATTTGAGATAACCTTGTTTTTTGAAAAGCAAAAGCGTAATATCAGAAGAAGATCCAAAGGCAGAGGCAGAGTATCGAGCTACGCCATAAAATAAGAACTTATAATGCTCAAACAAATTGCTAAAAGCTAAGGTTCGAGACGCTACACAAATATCACTTATACGTGATAAACTGCCGCCATGATATCGCTCAAATCCAGCTTTTCACGAAAGGACAAAGCATATCAAGTCGATCATTACTTGTCAGAGAGAAAGTCATATTTGGAGAAATATCTACTAGTTTTTTTAACTCACATGATCAGCTAGCAAATATATTTACTAAGTCACTGAGAGGTCCCCGAATTGACTACATATGTAACAAACTGGGTGCATATAATTTATATTCTTCAGCTTGAGGGGGAGTGTTAGAATATTATAGATATGACTAGGGATAATTTATTATCTCTAAATATCATTAGGAATAATTATTTCTTAGGATAGAATTTAATTTATTTCTAGGATAGGGTTTGATTTAGTCTTTTGAATAGGCCCTAATCTTGTATATAAATAGGGCTTCTTTCATGTAATTAATGGATTCTTTTGTTACGAAATAATAGCAAGATTCTTTATTTTGTGGTATCGTTGACTCACTAAGTACGCTCTTGACCACCATTTTCAAATTTAATGGTGTCTTATTCTATATTATATTTGAGTCGCCATATAATTCTTCTAATACTTGTGCTCTACCTTCTTCTTAAAGTTATTTTGCTTATCGTCCTTTAACTTCCACAACTTAATCACAGCAGTAATACATATTTTACTTCTACTGATACTATACTTAAATCGCAATATTGAACACAATTAATCTATGTTGGGTGGCTAACTTTACTTTAGGAATGACTTTACAATATTTACAAAAAAAAATTATCTCTCTTCCTAACTATAAGAAAATCAATTTGTGGCTTATTATTCCCACCTTGAATGTGATTAGGTGTTTTCTCTTCTTGGAAAATGTATTAGCTATTATAAGTTCATATAATATCGTGAAATCTAAAATAATTTTTCCTTTTTTATTTGTTATTCCAAAATAATAGCCTACATATACCCTATCATATTCCTCATTTCTTATTACTACATGCCCATTAGATCTCATCTTATTAAAACCGTTGGAATTTTTTGTACTACCTCATCTAGGTCTTTCCAAAATCTACATTTTGTACGTTCATCTAATCCTACTTAAGGTGCATATATGCTAATTATATTAATAGTTCCTTTCAGTACCACTATTTTGAGAATTATAATTCCATCTCCCTTCCTAATAATTTTGATTACTTCATTCCTCAATAAACTATTTACATCGACAACAACTTCATTTTTATTTTACTCTTTCTTATGTATTATAACTCAAGTTCTTTATCATTTTTACTTTCTATTTTACCCATTTTGTCTCTTGTAGATACAAAATATTGATTTTCCTCTTAATCATCATATCTACTACTTTTATTGTTTGGCCGATGAGCATTCCTACATTTCATGTTCAAAATCTAAGACAATCGATATTCTATTTTTATCTAATTTAGGGTGTGAGAACTCTTACATATTTAAAATTACACTCAAATTTTCATAGAAATGCAATCGTCCTTGCCAAAATATTATAGTCAACCCCACAATGCATTCCTCTAATATACATCATAGCATTAGTATAATAATTTGATGGATCAGTACAGAACATTTGTCTATGTTTTACACTTGCTAACAACCTAATGCAACCGTCGTTTATCTAAGCTTGGGATTGGGCATGGCAAAGTTTATTCGTCATGAGCAGAGTTGATACCTATCATGTTAATGATCAATAAAAATAATGATAGTAATGAAGAACTGCAAATTGGGCTTTTGAAAATCGTTGGATCTAAGCTTTCTGATCTTCAATTTCGCCCATCACCAAATCGTAAGCAAATTTGACATCTTTGCTACCAATACGTAACAATCAGGTACTTACGGTTGCTTCCTCTATCATGGCATATGGTTGGATTACATTTTTTTTCCCAAGCCTTGCAAAGCAAGGGGAAAAAAAACAACTGAAACCTAAATTGCATCGTCCTCGTGTTCCAATTAGATCATACCTTGAATCGACCAGATTCAGCTATGCTCCGGATACCATCCAAGCACTGAAAACCTTTGGAAATCTCAACGCTCCCACTGCCTCCCCCTCCGACCGAGCACCTATCGGCCATTGCCCTATCCTTGATCCAGCGCCTGAGAGGGGTTGCCGAAGAAGGAGACTGTAAAGGTTCCTATATCGGCATGAGAGTTGAATGGACGGAGAAGATAGGGATTGGTACCGTCGGATCGAAATGGTACTGCGCTCCGTGAGGAGAGGAGGCGAGGCGAACACGAAAGACAACGGCAACGAGACCATCGAACCCGGTTGATGTTTTTATTAAATTGCTCGCGCAATTGATCAACTTCGCGAAGAGAATTGAGATGAGGGCTAGCGCCTGAGCTACGGTGCTGATAGATAATTTTAAATCAATCTCGATGTATTTATGGATTTTTTTTTCAAATGGAGATCATTCTTCGAGACGCTCAGATTTTGCTGAGGCAGTTCATCCGTTCAATTTATCTCTCCCCGATTAGAAGGACGTCGCTAATGGTTCCAATATATTTTTTGAGATGAAGGTCGCACGTGGTCCAATTACTGATTTAATTCGTTCATCATTAAAATAAAAATTATTTAGCATGTGATTTTCAATAATCATTTCTTTGAATAGAGAATTTTAGGAATGAAAAATAAATAAGTACGCCGCTTATTATTATTATTATTATTATTATTATTATTATTATTATTATTATTATTTTACAAAAAGTAACTTTTTAAAAACAATAATAACAATAAAACAACACTTCAAAATATTTTTATTTTAAAAATGTTTTATTTGAGAACTCTAGCCATTTTAATTTTCTAGACGTACTTATAAGAAAATATTTAAAATTATTTAAAATTGCTCAAAATCATTTCAAAATTAGTATGGCAATTATGATGATAATTGTAAGTTGAAGTGAGATTATAGACATTTTAATAGTTTTGAAATAATATTGACCTATTTGATTAAGTTGATAAAAAAAATTATATAATAGTATTTATGTGCAATATAATTTTGGTTAAATTAAATTGATTTATTTTAACACATTTATAGTTGCAACCTTTACACAATATAATCGTAGTTGTTAAAATAATATTAGAATAAAAATATTTTTAAGATGAGAAATATAGCGTTGTTTTAATTTAAAAAAATATATTAAAATCATTGTAACGAAAATGATCATAAGAGACACTCTTTTACGTTTTCCCATAGAATATTCATTCCCCTTGTTTGTTTTTTTAACTATCTCCCACGTTTTCAAAATTGTCTTCCCGTGATAAACTATTTATAAATTGAAAATTTTAAGAAGATTTTTAAAGTAAGAGGTAAAAGATATTTTTTTTTACGTGCTTTAAGATGGATTGTATACTGGTCAACTCAAGCTAAATTTTATATTGTTTAAACTTTATGCTATTTAATAAAGTAATTGAGTGAAGACCAGATTAAGTTGTTAAAATGATTATTTAAACTTTGATTAGTTTCATTTTTGTAAACATAAGTTTAGTTTATTTGTATATTATTGAAGTCTCAATTTGAAGTTATTTGATTGTTGAAATTTTTTTTACTTTTAAAAATTTATTGAGTTGGTTAATGAGTTTAATATTACAAACTTTGTTTATTTTAAGAATTTTTTTTATCTATTTATAAATTTAATAAAAACTTTATTGATAAATATAATTTGTAAATTTTATTCGTGAATATTATTTATAAATAATTCACAATCTTTATTCATAAATATTAACAAGTTATATGTTCAATTATTCATTTAATTTAATTAGTTGTTAAAAAAATTTTTTTTTTAATTAGTCTTTTTTTTAATATATTGAATGAATATAAATATGTTATTTTCAAATCGAACATCATAATACTCATGAATGTTTATTATAAGAAAATTTAATTAAAAGATTTTAATTTTTTACCGGTATTCATAAATTTAAAGGAGACTAAATATATACTTTTAATTGTAAATTTTTAGTATGCAGATCAGTATGAATTTGTTTTAATTAAAATTTAACTATTTTAGGTTAAGAAAATTGATATTCCCTTGTAATGGTTCGATGGACTCAAAGTGGCTATTTAAAAAAAATCACAAATCTATTTGGGAATCAACTTGCATCGTTCGAAATAACACAAAAATAAGATACTCATAATTAGATTTATAAATCAATTCGCAATGAAATTATTGTCGTCAAATCGGATGATACTGCTATAATATGACTCAGGAGATAGAGAAAGAAATCATGACTTGGAGGGTGAAATCGGAGGGAAGGGATGACAATGTAGGATATACGAGCGAATCAAGTGAAATCCGGTTTGGAGAGTTGGCCTTAGTTAGTGAGGTGGCGATTCGGGAAGGGAAGATGAGGTAAGAGTATGTCAGTTCGATGGTTAGAGTGAAATCGGATAGTGACTTAGAGAAATGAGCCGAGTCAGTGAGATGGTGACTCGGGAAGAGAAAAGAAGGTAATAGTATATCAGTCCGATTGTTAGAGTGAAACAGGATAATGACTTGGGGAAATGAGCCAAGTCAGTAAAAGGGTAACTCGAGAAATAAAGCAGAGTTTTGGTAGGGATAAGAAGAATTGGTTAAGGGAAAGAGGGCTCAATGGTAAAGTGAAGGTAAAGGAGGGAGTCCCTACTATACTTTCTCAAGAGAGTTTGTTACGCAACATAACAAATCAAGATACCTAGTAGATCCCACAGAAGATTCTTAGTAGCCCCCATTCGTTAGCATCATAACAACATTATTCTTTAGACTTGCATGACCCTTTACGTAGACTATGATCCAGACGGTTTGTTACGCGATAGTTGGCTTCACAGGTGGCAAGGATAAAAGAAATGGAGGACGGAAGAAAGAGAGGGGAGTCTCTCTAATTTAGTTTTCTCAACCAAGACTCACGCACGAAAGAGGGAGGATCCTAGACAAAGCAAGAAGGAGGAAGAACCATCCGTGTTTTATTTTCCTTTACCTTGTATAAGCTCTTATCTGTAAGGAGTTTTTCCACCTCCGGAAGTACTTCCGAAAAGGAGAGATTATAATAAAGGTGTATAGCGCCAAAACTCACTCTAGAGCTCACTCGTGAAGTAGGATTCTGAATTCCGAGCCACGTTAAATCTCTTGTCATCATTTTCTTATTTACTGTTACGGTCGGAGAGAACACCAAGTCTCTTCAACACTTTCATTCCGAAGAGGCAGGAAATATTTTTGTTGAACAAGATGTGGAGATGCATTTGCAAGAGATCCCTCCTCTTGCGACTTCCTCCACGGAGGAAACCACTGTTACCTTGCTACCATCCCAACTGAAAGCTATGGTAGATACGACAGTCTCTGAAGCTTTGGTAAGAGAAAGACAAAGGATGGGATATCTCCATCCTCATTTTGGTGAACCCTCTCAGAGAAAGCCCCCACTTGAAGGACCCTCTCACATCCCTTCGCTAGGTCCTCAAGAAATGGAGGTGTTGCCTTGAGAAGGACTAGCGGGGGGAGCATATCAATATCCTTTCCCTGTACCGCTAGCGAGACGAGAGGACTAGGGGGGAAGTCATTCTACAAAGGCTCCTGAACTTTATGAGTCTTGTCCCTTTATGGCGGATATAGTCCTAGAACCGCCACCAACCCACTTTTGCAATCTGCAGGTGGAGATGTACGATGACACTTCTGATCCAGAAGAGCATTTGTCCCAATTTGAAGGTGCAATCTCCCTCCACTTCTACACTGATGCTTTCAAATGTCGGGCCTTCTGCATCACCTTGAAGTCATCTGCCCAAAGCTGATTTAGATCTCTACCTCCCAGCTCTATTATATGTTTTGTAGATTTAAAGGGAGTTTTTCTTAAACAATTTGCTAGTTGTAAAAAATATAAGCATGGCGCTTCCATTTTACTTCACCTAAAGCAAGAGCCAGCTGAATCTTTTAAAAAGTTATATACATCTTTTTACCACTATTGCCCGACAAATACCTTCAGAAGCACCTGACTTCTTAAGACTTGCTATTCCTCATGGTATGAAAGAAGGGTCTTTCCTCAGCTCTCTGTTGCAGAGGCCAGCTGCTAGTTATAAAGAATTGCTTGGTCATGAAGAATAATATATTAATGAAGAAGAAGGGTTACAGGTAAGGAGAAATGAGAAAAAGTCCACCTCCACCCCAACATAAAAGAATCCTCCCTTGCTCAGCGAGGACCTCCCAGAATGGATTATGTTAGGCCTTTTTCTTCCTGAAGTGTCTCGTCCTAGACCTCTTATGATAGAAGGTCATCCCCGCCCACCCCTCCGAGTTATGGTTGTTGAAGCTCTACCCTTGCTCGGACCTGGAAGGAGCAAGAGATGAAAATATATGACCACCAGGGTGTTCTGCGGTGCCCTGTAGGGTATAGAGGAGTTCCCCGTAATCCTCCAACTCCTTATTTTTGTCAGTACCATATGGATTATGGGCATGTCAACGATTAGTGCTTCAAGTTACAGAGTGTATTGGAGCATATTAGAACTAGTTATCTGCACTTACAGTCAGTTCAGGGGATGTGCAGGGAGAGGATATCAACCTAATGTTACTCGCCCTGGGCCTTTCAACATAAGGCCTCAAGTCTTTCCTCCACCAGGACAGGTACCACCCAATGTTGAAGTTGTCCCTCATGAAGGATCAACGAATGAAGAGACCTTAGCCACTACAAGTGATGCCCCCACTAGAGGGGTTATTAATATTATTACATGAGGACCTACTGATGGAGATTCCAACAGAGCTCAGAAATCTCACGCTCGCATATTGGAGAGTTTATCCATTGGGGAAGACCGAGCTGCTCAAAACACACCTCAGATATATTTTGGACCAGAGAATCTCCAAGGTATTCTTTTGCCCCATACTGATGCCCTAGTAGTTAGGGTTGTAGAAACGTTCGTGACCGCTAGAGGGGGGTGAATAGCGCATTTTCCTCGTGGATGGAATTCGATCGTGTTCGTCTCTACAGAGCTTGTTATATGCAGCGGAATATATATAATAGCAATAACAAAAATGAAGACAAACACAAATACACTAATACATAAGTATGTAACGTGGTTTGGAACCGTATGATTCATACTCCACGGATTGAGCTCGAATGAGCCCTAGCAATGCAAACACCACCACTATAACAATAATACTCTTTCTCGATAACAAATCGGAGGTGGAGAAACCTCTTACAACGATTACAAAAGTAATACACAACAAATACAAGCAAATACACTAAAATGCAAGTAAAGAAAACTTTACAAAGAACTTTTGGATGCTTGTTTGTTGATTGCCTTGGACTAGCCTTGAAGACTCTGATTTGCACCAGCAAATCGCTCCAAATCACCCAAGAAAATTGATGCCAAATCCCTCCTTCTGAGTTGCTTTTATAACTTGCATTCGAGCTGGATTTCACCTAGCAGTCGAATGATCGGGACCATCAGTCGACTGCTCCTGTAGCCGTTATGAGACAACAACATGAGCCATGTTGGATAAGTTCCAACAGATAGACCATCAGTCGACTGATTATACCCATCAGTCGACTGATCGGGTCATCACTCGACTGTCAAACCCTAACAGTTGACTCAGAAACTTTCTATCCCTAAATTCCCGACCGATCGATCGCCAGCTGATCGCCGTGATTCTTCGAGCGATACCGACTGATCGAACCCGGTCGACTCACATCGATCGACCATAGTCCCAGTCGAATGATATACCTCAAACATGAGATTTTACCCCAAATATGATGCCCTCATACTTGCTAGACCATCCTTAGCTTAGACCTAAGCCTTTTAGCCACCTCCATTAGTCTCATGTCTATCGAATCCCTCCAAGTCATCCATGACTTATTCATCTATACGCTAGCTTTTAGGTGCTTCCATCAGCTATTGTCATGCTAATGTGGTCTACACCGCCAAGGCACATTGGGCTTACGCTGCCAAGACTCCGCTTGGACTTTACACCGCCAATCATTGTACCTATGCTGCCAAGACTCCACCCTTAGACTTTACGGCGCCAATATTCCCCTTGGACTTTCCAATTGCCAAGACTCAAGCTTGGACTTTCCCTTGCCAACCCATGTTGGACTTTCCATGCCAAGACCTATGCTTAGACTTCTCCCATAACAATGGTTAAACCATCGTCAAACATCAAGATCATGACCTGGGTCGATTGCACCAATAATCTCCCCAATACATTGTCAGACATCAATGTCAAACATCAAAATACTTCTTGAGTCAAACTCGAGTTTGGTCAATCGTGACCTGGGGTGATTGTGTTGGTGCAGTAGACACCTAAGTCGAACCTGGGTTTTGATTATAACAAATGGTACAAAGTTAAGCTCATTTTGTTATCTCACGAGCTGAATCAAGTGTGCAGAATTGCTAAGCTAAAGCTGAAGGTCAGCGACACCAGGAGGGAACCGTGGTGATCGAACGACACCAGGAGGACTTCGGATGAAGCCGAAGAACTCAGGTGAAGACCGGAAGCAAAGATTCAAAGGTAAAAGTTGAAGTAAGCTCATGTGAGTGAGTGTAAGTCAGGTCGTGTCCTTTATACGGGGACGTCCTTAGGCAATTATCCGACTCAAGACTTTCCATGGATAGTCTAAGTCAAGATCAGATGGTAAATGGTCATCAAGTTCACTTATATTAACTGTATTTTCGAGCTAACTCTTCATTGCAGTTGGAAAACCTACCATCAGTCGACTGAGGGCTTGCATCAATCGATTGATTCATCTAGCAGTCAACTAGTAAGGGTAGCAGTCGACTGTTAGTCAAGGATCAGCCTCGAGGAGAGTCAAAGCTTATCTCTATTTCTCAAGGGCTAGAAGGCTTATTCTCATTGGTTGAAGATATGAACATTTAGGGTTTCCAAGGCTATAAAAGTAGGGGTTCTTCACCCCATTTCTATCATCAAAAGCTCCCCAAAAAGCCTTCGCAACGCCTCGACTCTCCGACATCTTTACGGCGAAGCTCTACTACTCCGACGATCAAGTTTTAGTTTCATTCTTTTCCTCGTCGGTATAAGTTTTATTCAAGTCTTCTATTGTACTTATTTTAGTTTCTCGGAGCTTTATATCGTAATAAGGAGAGGGGGAGTGTCCCTCTACCTTAATCTTTCGAGCTTTTTGTATTCCGTTGTCTCCTACCTCCAACGAGGAGGAGATTGTTTTAGTGTATTGCCCTCCGTAAGTGGTCTCGGACCATTAGGGCCTTGGACTAGCAGCCGAAGGCTGTGAACCAAGTAAAAACAAACCTTGTCTTTTATATTTCCGCTGCATCCTCGCTCTTTTAATTATTTCATATCAAATGAACGAACGCAATTTGTTTTGCGTTATTCACCCCCCCCCTCTAGCGCTCAAATCGATCCAACAGATTGCACCAACAAGGGTTTCGCTTGCAAATTATGAGATGACTCAGGTCCTGGTGGACTCGAGGAGTTCTGTTAACATTCTCTTTCAGGATGCTTTCAACCAGATGTAGCTCAGGAATGCCCAATTGGAGGATATATCAACCCCTTTATTTAGGTTTATTGGGAATGTAGTGCACCCTTCAGGGCAGATATCTCTTCCCCTTACTTTGGGGACAAGATCCAGTCAAAAGACCAACATGACCTCCTTCCTAGTAGTGGATGCCCCTTTTGCCTATAATGCTATCTTGGGTTATCTTTTTTTATCGGCTTTTCAAGCGGTGGCTTCTCCCTATCATCAGAAGATAAAGTTTTCGGTGGGCTAACTCATTGGGGAAGTCTAAGGCGAACAGAAAATAGCTTGGAGTTGTTATGTGCAAATGGTAAGGGATGACAAGAAAAATATTGGTGCAATCGGCCCAGGTCACGATTGACCAGGATTCGAGTTTGGCTCGAGTGATGTTTTGATGTGTTTTGATGTTTCGACAAAAACATATGACAATGTAATTGTCATTTGGTAAAGTCCAAGTCTTGAGTACTTGGCATGGAAAGTCCAAGTGGGACACTTGGCATTGGGAAAAGTCCAAGCATGGGTCTTGGCAATGTAAAGTCCAACATGGGTTGGCAAGGGAAAGTCCAAGCATGGTCTTGGCATGGAAAGTCCAACATGGGTTGGCATTTGAAGTCCAAGGGGATTGATATTGGCGGCGTAAAGTCCAAGCGGTAGTCTTGGCAGCATAAGTCCAATGGTTGGCGGCGTAAAGTCCAAGCGGAGTTTTGGCGGCGTAAGTCCAATGTGCCTTGGCGGTGTAGACACCGTTAGCATGACATAGCCGACGGAAGCACCTGAAGGCTAGCGCGATGGATGAACAAGTCATGGATGACTTGGAGGGATCCGAGAGGCGTGAGGTGATGGAGGTGACTAGAAGGCTTAGGTCTAGGCTAAGGGTGGTCTAGCAAGTACGGGGAACCATACTTGAGTTAAAACCTCATGTTTGAGGTGTGCGTTGGTGCCATGGGGCGTCGGTGGACCGAGTCAACTAGGGTTTATTGCGGGTTATGGCCTAGCGATCGCCATAGGTTGGCCGATCGTGATGGCTCAGCGATCGATCGCCCGATCACCGATCGCGGTGCTCGAGAATTCGGCCCGCGAGAATGGAGTCGAGACTCGACCGGTCGAGTGAGGACTCCATCGATCGTGATGGTCACAATCGCCGATGATGGTAGTTGGGACTTATCCAACGTGGAACTAGCCGTTGTCTCACGACAACGATGGCATCGATCGTGATGGTCTCGATCGATCGGTGATCGACTTTTTCGACATGAGTTGAAGCTATATATGGAGCTCGTGGTGGAAGAAAAAGGCAATGGTTCTTTGAGGCGATTTGGAGGCGAGTTCTTTGCTGCAATTCGGGTCTCCAAGTGCTACTCGATCAACCAAGTGATCAAGCATTCAAAGAGCATTTGTAAAGTGTTTCCTTTACTTGTATTGCTTTGTATTTCACTATATTGCTTGTATTCATTTGATTATTGTTGTAATCATATTGTACGAGGTTTCTCCACCTCCGGATTGTTCCGAGAAGGAGTTATTTGATAGTGGTGTGTGATTGGCATCGCTAGGGCTCATTTGAGTCCAATCGTGGAGTAAGGCAAGTGCGGTTCGAACCACGCTATATATACTGTGTTAGCGTGTTGTGTTTTCATTATTGTTATTGTATTATCTATATTCCATTGCGCTTAACGAATTTGTAGACACAACCGCGATTGAATTCCATCGACGCTAATCACCCCCTCTAGCGTTACAAAGGTCCTAACAAGTGGTATCGAGCGTGACTCTTCTACGGACTAACCGCCGAGAGTTGAAGAAGCTAGAGGGAAGAATATGGAATTTCAAGAAAAATTGGGTGCGCGTCAACATCCCACCTTCCTTCAACCGCGAACATTTCGCGTATTGGAAAGGTAGAATGCAATATTTTCTAATGACAAATATAGAAAATTGGTTTGTGACTATAGGTTTTGATGCTCGAGAGGAGAAAGCGGCGAAATCCTCAAGATGAAGAGATGGACCGAGGAGCAACGGGAAAAATTCAAGACAACCGTTAAGGTAACAAAAATGCTAATTGATTTGATACCTAACGATATTTTGTCTAGATTAGGAAGCTATAGGGATGCCAAGGAATTGTGGAACAAGTTGATCAAGTTCCACGAAAATCCCGAATCGGTCCAAGAAGATTCGGAAGAGGAGGAGACCGAAGAAGAGAGCTCATCCTCAAGTGAAAGTGAGGAATCGGGAGGAAGTGAGGAGTCAACTTCCGGATCGGAAGAGGAAATAGAAGAGGAGGAGAGACCATCCTCGATACCGGAGCAACCTCAAGAAGAGCCTTCAACATCCGGTCAAGATGAAGAAGCTCAAAGTCCAATTCCGGTCTCCACCACCATCGGTAACTCAAACACCTCAATTCAAAATAAAAATAATATAATGTGTTTTGAGTGTAGGGAGTATGGGCATTATAAGAGCAAATGCCCAAAGAGGATCAAGAAAGCTCCTCCGGCACCTAAAAGTCAAGAAAAGTCAAAGGATGCCGGTTCCCCAAGTCAAAAGAGCAAGGAGCACATGGTGTGCTTCAAGTGTCGACAACCGGGATATTTCCGGAGTCAATGCCCAAGGGGAAAGAAGAAAGGGCAAGAAGGAGCAACACGTGTAGGGGGAGCCTCTAAGCCAAACCCTAAGGTAAAATTTGTTAATGCACCTTCAATTCCTAGGCAAAAGCATGCTTTTAATTCTCTTGCTATTTATCATAAAGAGCATGCTAGAAATAACAAACATATTTGTTTAGGAGCTAAGAAGGTACATCTTAATAATAAGGAGAAATTTGGGACTAATGTCCCTAGAAAAACCATACCTAGGGAATCTATTAAGAAAATACAAGAACATCTAGGTATTAACCCTAAATGGACTAGGCATATGCCTAAGAAGTCCAATGCCCAAGATTTAAATCAAAATTCTAAAATTGGGCAATTAGAATTAGAGAACCAAGCCTTGAGGTCAAGGCTTGAGAAATTGGAAAAGACCCTAAACAAGATACAAAATCAATTTCAAGGGTCTAATTGTCAAACTTTTAGGTCAAGAAGTCAAAGTCAACATCTAGGACCTAAGAGTCAAAAGTCAACCAAGGGCAAGAAAGGTTTGGGTCACAAACCTAAGCCTAAGGTGGCTTACCATAGTGTTCCATTTGACTATGGAACACTAACTAGGTCTAGGAAGACCAAGGTCAATAGGGAAGTCATCTCTAGAGTTGACCATGGTGTGTGCCTAGTGGCTAGGGTTTCTAGGAAACCTAGGGTGGCCACTAAGAAGGTTGCAAGGGGAGTTACCCCTAGAGTCAACCTAGGTAAGACCCAAATGACCAAGGCTACCAAGCCTAGGAGGGTCATTAGGAAGGTACCTAGGGAGGTTATCCCTAAGGAATACCTAATTAACCCTAGGAGCTCAAATAGGTTTTGGGTTCCTAAGAGCGTGATTGATTCACGCTAGATGGATTAGGGTGTGCCAACTTTAAATGGAAGGGTAGTTAACCTAACCATGGTTAATGTGGCACTTTAGGTCATTTTCAAGGATGAAGTGACCTTGGAAATACAATTGAATCATAATCCTAAAAGATTTTAGGATGTGCCAATATTAATTATGAAGTTTGATAAAGTGATCAAATTGGCACAATTTAGGTTTAGAGGTCATAGTGTGTACTTTTGACTATTGGCACACTTGGGAAGATCATGTATCAAGAAATGTGTGGTTAAGATGTAAAGGTAATATCTAGAGTGATACTCAAGTGCCACACAACTTGATGTCTCGTATTCACCATGCTTCATATGTTTTACCATATGTTTGCATGAAATGAATGTCTAGGATAGATTACATCTCACAAAACAAGTCTTTTATCTTGATTGTGTATTTCAACACTTAGAAAGGGTGAGATGTTAGGTTTTGGAAATCGTTGAATGTTAATGTTTGCAAAAATAAAAGTATAACATCAATACATTCAAGATACAAGATCTAACGTGATAAAATGGAACAATTAAGATGATAAAATCGAGATTTTCTGATTTTGAATCGAAATCGACATCGATCGATCGATACGATTATCGATTGGATCGATAACATCAGAGCGATACGATACGGCCATCAGTCGAGTGCTAGCTCCATGACTCGACTGATCGACCATCAGTCGACTGATGTGGTCCATCAGTCGACTGAATCGTGTTTTTAAAACGCGAACCGCTAGGGTTCGGCATTTCACGCGACGAAAGCTTCTTCCTCCTTCGATCTCCGATCGCCGTCTCCCTCTCCGACCAGCTCTTCCGGCGTGTCAACCTTCCTAAGTCCTAGGTTTGATAAGCATGTCTCTCCCCTTCCTTTGTTTTTGACCTATCTTGGAGCACTAGTTCACGCGATTTAGGGTTTATTGTCTTTGTTCCGTTTAGGGTTCCGGCGGCTGAAGCTTTCCGGCGACTTTTCCGGCGATCCTCAGCAACTCTTGAGTCTTCCCTCCGACACACACATGGCGCCTAAGTAACGATTCTTCTTTCCGAGCCCTAATTTTCATTTCCATTACAATGTAGGTTTATCTAATCGCGTATTGTTGCCATTGCATTGCATATCATCACATTACATTCATAATAGGAGAGCCCGTAGGAATGATCCATCCGAGAGTGAATCTCGGTTGTACCAACCTATGTTGGTTAGGTACATAGATAGGAATTTTTTCGATAGGCATTGTAGTGACGTCATGGAACTCATTGCATACTACAATTTGATGAAGATCGTCTTGTGCACGCATCCAATCAATGATGACCTTATTAAGGAATTCTATCAAAACCTTAAAAAGGTAGATGACGGCCCTACATACACTACTCGCGTTGCAAAACGCGATTTAGAGTTCACTCCTGCAATACTGCAGGAGTTTCTCGAGTGTAGGCCGTCAAATGATACCTTTATCTTCTACCCTACCATGGACTTTCCCCTACCTGAGCCTTTTGCCCATATCACTATGGAGTCCATGCATGAGCGCATTTTTGGTTATCCACGTCCACCGGCCCAAAACCTATTTTCTATCACTGAGTTGTCTGCACCTGACAATGTCCTTTATAAGGTCATTGTTGGGTGTTTCTACCATTATCACTCGAGTCCGCTAAGATTCGGCCTTCCCATCTCTTTCTTCTATATGCCATGCGTCTTCAGTTAGACATAAACTTTGCATTGAACATCTTCCATTGCATTGTGCACTTACTTCCTCGCATAAGGGAAAGTGCATATGCCATTTGGACATATCATCACAACATGGCTCGACTCCGTAGGCATTAACATCCATAGGGGCTCTCTGCGACAGCTATCGGAAGTGTACTGTGTATATCGAGAACTCTCTCCAGCGGCTTACTGATGGGCGCCGATGATGGAGTTGGCGCCACGACCACCGGCGCCTGCACCTCCTCCGCCGCCTAGAGATGCAGTAGAGGACGACGAGGATGCGGACACCTCTGATGAGGATGACCAGATCTTGGCGGACACACGGTCGTCCATCGATTCGTCGTGGCCGAGTCCAGATTTGAGAGTATCGCATCGGTTGACTCGGTGACAGAGTTATTAGCGAGTGCCAGCACTTTTGGCACACGTCTCGATAGGATGGAGGAGACCCAGGGCCGCATAGAGCAGCATCAGCGCGATATGCTAGAGATGATGCGGGCCTGGACTCTGAGTCAGCAGCAACCTCCATTGTGTTAGTGAAAGCCCTAGAGCCAATCATATGATGATTGTTGTATGGACTTTATTGTATCATATTCCTATTTATAAAGGCATGGTTATTATATTTACTTGTATTGGTTCCAAATAACTAAATATAATAATGTCCTTGGGTAGTAGGTTCTTATCTATGTCAATCGATTGGATGAATCGATAATGAGATGATATAGAGAACACTACTCTTAATCATTCCTAGTCGAGTATTAACATTCAGGGACAATGTTAATGCGTAGAGACTAGCATGTAGGTCAACAAGATGACTTGATCTCACAAGTCATGGATATGAGATATCAAGTTGACACATGGGTATGCATTGGAGAATGTATACTGAATGACCCGCCATGAGAAAGTATCATGGATCGTTATATGAGTGTCATATACTTTCTCATGTGGCTATTAGTATGACTATTAGTCCTTAGACCTGAAGTCACCATGGGTCCCTACATAAGGAGTTGCATACTTTGGCTTCGTCAAACGTCACCCGTAAATGGGTGGACTATAAAGGCGATTACTGGGTATGTAACGAATTATGCGGAGGGATGTGAGTGATGTAGATGGGATCTATCCCTACTATATGACGGGGGTGACATCGATATTCTTGATAGAGTGAGACCACGAAGTGCATGGCCATGCCCAAATGAGTCAATATGAGATATTGAGCTCATTTGATTAGAGTGAGTCTACTTGGAGTTCAAGATTTAGATTGTACCGAGGATGACACGGTCTATGCCTCGATTGGTCAATCTAGATGTCAAGGATAGAGGGACATTGTCACATATTGTGAGAGTCACAATTAGTAGTCACAAAGGTGATGTTGGAGCTCAACATTCTTGTAACTTGGGTAGCAATGATGTGTTGCTAGATACCGCTCATTGCTTATGTTTCTAAATCGGTTTAGGGACATTGCCAACGTTACAAGAACCTATAGGGTCACACACATGAGAGCAATTAGATGGAGATTAGGTTCATATGATGAACCATGAGGATTAGGTTCATGGGATGAACCAAATTGGATTAAGAGTAATCCAAATTAGACTAATTGAGTTAGACTCAAGTTGATTCAAGTGTTGAATGAGTCTAATTGAGATTTGATTCATCAAATCAATTTAAATTAATGAATAGAGATTCATTATATTAAATTGACTTGAGTCAAGTGGTTAGATTTGATCAACCATGGAGATTAGAGGTCAAGTTTGACTTGACTTGAGAGGAAGTTGAAAGGTCAAGTTTGACTTGACCAAATGCCATGTCATGATGATGACTAGGCATGGCGGCCAATGATGATGCTCCACATCATCATTGACTTGTCAATTAGTGCCACATCATGAGGGAGACCAAGGGTCATGGGAGTTACATGCATGCCAGTAACTACCCCTCCATGAAGTGGCCGGCCACCATTTGGGGGTTATGTGAGTGAAAATTCATTTGGTGAGTAATCACTCATTACTTCATCTTCTTCCTTGGGAATTTTCCTCTCAAGCTCTCCCTCTCCTTCCTCTCTTTGGCCGAACCAACCAAGGAGTGCTAGCACACTCAAGGTTGAGTTTTCTTCCACCTATTGCTTGTGTGGATACCATAGAGGAGTGTGCACTTGACACTCTCGAGTTCCGGCGGACTTTGGACGAGCGGGATTTGCGAAGGGCATCGCATCAAGGGTAACATCCTTATCTCTTAGTTCTAAGGTAGATCTAGAGGATTTTGTAAGCACATACATGTAATTAGTTTTAATACTTCTTCGCACGGATCCGTGGCCGGGACTTCCGGGGTTTCCGCAACGCAAAAAGCGGTTTTTGCGGCCCGGAAAAGCCCAACACATTGCCACCTCCTGCGGACGATTAGAGGATATTGTTTTTGTGGTTGTCAATGTTTGTAGTAAGATTGAGCTTAGCCAATCTTCTTTTTGATTATAAAAGACAAATTTAAGTTTAAATGAAATCCTTATTTCTGAAAAATCTTGTGTGTATGAATGAATATTTGTATAATTGTATTGCTACCATATGCCATGTCATGACATCATGTTTATTCTTAATCATTTTATATGTCATGATTATGCTTTAGAATTAAGGATAAATGTCATGTGTCTTTTAGATCTCATCTTATGCCATGACATCATGATCATTGGCCACGTTTTAATAATACTATTATTTATGTCATGATCATACATTCATGCATTAACTTGATTAAAATTGATTTAAGGACTATGGCATGACTTGGAGTCCCAGTTATAAGGGAATCAAGTAGAGTTGCTTTAGAAAATGCATAAAACTCTAGATTAGGGAGAACAAAACCCACATCTCACATCTAATTGACATGTATGTGTATGTATACACCCTAAATACATGTGAGATGCTAGGATAATAGGTTAGGTTCAAGGTGCATCGGTAGTGCATCTAGATGAACTCAAACTTATTTTAATTATCACCAAAAATCATAAGGAAAGCTAATATACAAGCTATGTATATTTAGCCAATAAATTATGGTCCAAGATAAGGTTTGAAAACATTTTAAAATCATTTTGAAAAACCTTGGTGAAGTCTATCTTTCGATAGCAATCACCATTGATGAAGTTGATACAAAGTAGGGCCAAAACATTGTAAATTTCAATGTTTTTGAACTTTGTACCAATGTCACTATTTAATGGGTAAAATAATTTTCAAACATTTTTCACCCATTGTATTGGTCATAAGTATTATACGTATCAAATTTCGTGATTTTTCGATAAACGTATAATTATTTATGATTTTTTGAAATTCATTTCTGATAACTGAAAATCGGATTTTGATTATCGACGCTTCTGGGTGGCGATCGATTGATGGTATGGAAGTCGATCATATCGTGAGTCGATCGCTAAGTGATTTTGGGTTGACAAAGTTTGTTTAACCCGAATTACCATTGATGAGGTCCCTAACCACTCCTAACCCTAGGATATGCTTTGGAAAGCATTATGAAGGGTGAAAATTCATTGGATATGGATTTGGAGAGGTATTAGGTCAAAGTATCAAATTGAGGTGGTGGAAAGTTCAATGTTGAATTTCCAACCTTAATTTTGATGATTTAGAGTTCCTATTGGCTTAGGGACTCCCCAAGGACATTGTTGGTGCAATGGTCAAGGGGAGCAAGCCTTTAGGGGGAGGTATCCATCTTGGGATGATGGATGTGTTTTTCTCCTTGAAAAGGAGAAGTTATGGGAATGTTATCAATTTGGGAAATTGATGGATTTTTAGAAACCCAATTTGGAAATTGGGAGAGTGATTAGGATTGCCTCTCTTGAGTGATATGGGACTTATCACTAGGAAGATGGTAGGCATCCTAGGTATTTTTGAACCAAGGGGGAGATTGTAAGATCTCATTGGGACATGAGACATTGACCTCCTTGGAGAGAAAACCTTTTTGATGTTAGTCAAAAAGGGGGAGAATGTTTGGGGGAGAACATTTGGGATAATTGGTAAAGGATTTGAGTTAGTATTCTAACTCAATTATTTGTTTGGTTTTTGTCAAACATCAAAAAGGGGGAGATTGTTGGTGCAATCGGCCCAGGTCACGATTGACCAGGATTCGAGTTTGGCTCGAGTGATGTTTTGATGTGTTTTGATGTTTCGACAAAAACATATGACAATGTAATTGTCATTTGGTAAAGTCCAAGTCTTGAGTACTGGGCATGGAAAGTCCAAGTGGGACACTTGGCATTGGGAAAAGTCCAAGCATGGGTCTTGGCAATGTAAAGTCCAACATGGGTTGGCAAGGGAAAGTCCAAGCATGGTCTTGGCATGGAAAGTCCAACATGGGTTGGCATTTGAAGTCCAAGGGGATTGATATTGGCGGCGTAAAGTCCAAGCGGTAGTCTTGGCAGCATAAGTCCAATGGTTGGCGGTGTAAAGTCCAAGCGGAGTCTTGGCGGCGTAAGTCCAATGTGCCTTGGCGGTGTAGACACCGTTAGCATGACATAGCCGACGGAAGCACCTGAAGGCTAGCGCGATGGATGAACAAGTCATGGATGACTTGGAGGGATCCGAGAGGCGTGAGGCTGATGGAGGTGACTAGAAGGCTTAGGTCTAGGCTAAGGGTGGTCTAGCAAGTATGGGGGAACCATACTTGAGTTAAAACCTCATGTTTGAGGTGTGCCAGTCGACTGGTGCCATGGGGCAGTCGACTGGACCGAGTCAACTAGGGTTTGACTGCGGGTTATGGCCTAGCGATCGCCATAGGTTAGCCGATCGGTGATGGCTCAGCGATCGGCCCGATCGTCGATCGATCGGTGTGCTCGAGAATTCAGCCACAGAATGGAGTCGAGACTCGACTGGTCGAGTGAGGACTCCATCAGTCGACTGATGGTCACAATCAGTCGACTGATGGTAGTTCCGTTGGACTTATCCAACGTGGAACTAGCCGTTGTCTCACGACAACAGTGGCATCAGTCGACTGATGGTCTCGATCAGTCGACTGATCGACTTTTTCCAGCACAGGTTGAAGCTATATATGAAGCTCGTGGTGGAAGAAAAAGGCAATGGTTCTTTGAGGCGATTTGGGGCGAGTTGCTGCTGCAATTCAGGGTCTCCAAGTGCTACTCGATCAACCAAGTGATCAAGCATTCAAAGAGCATTTGTAAAGTGTTTCCTTTACTTGTATTGCTTTGTATTTCACTATATTGCTTGTATTCATTTGATTATTGTTGTAATCATATTGTACGAGGTTTCTCCACCTCCGGATTGTTCCGAGAAGGAGTTATTTGATAGTGGTGTGTGATTGGCATCGCTAGGGCTCATTTGAGTCCAATCCGTGGAGTAGGAACCGTGCGGTTCCGAACCACGTTATATACTCGTGTTAGCGTGTTGTGTTTTCATTATTGTTATTGTATTATCTATATTCCGCTGCGCTAACGAATTTGTAGACACAACCGCGATTGAATTCCATTGACGCTAATCACCCCCCCCCTCTAGCGTTACAAAGGTCCTAACAAAAAATACTAGAGTGGAAGACCCCAAGGGGAAGGCCATTTTCACTCCAGAAGCATATGTGCTAGAGGAAACCCTGCCCATGAAGGAGAAGCCAGAAGAAGGGGAGTTTATGGAAATAGCTCTGGGGAAGGTAACTCGAATAGAGCAGCAGCTGGAGGTGAAGGAAGAACTCATTGCATGTCTATGAAGAAATGAAGATATCTTCGCCAAAGATGTGCATTATCTGATCGAAATTGATCCCCAAGTTACAGAGCACCATCTGAACATTATCCCTTGAGTATGACCCGTCTAGCAAAAGAGGCCACACTTCAGGTCGGAGAAGGACAAAGTCATTGCTGAAGAGATGGATAAGCTACTACAAGTCGGTCACATAGAAGAAATCTAATTCCCCGAGTGGGTATCAAATGCAGTGTTGGTCCCTAAGCCTTCTGGGCAATAGAGAATGTGCATCGATTTTCATGATTAAATAAAGCCTGCCCTAAAGACTACTACCCCTTGCCTCGTATTGATCAGTTGGTGGATTCTACTATGGGATATGAAGTTGTATCGCTTATGGATGCTTATCAGGGTATCAGTAATTCCGTTAGCTCGGGAAGATAAAAGAAGGGTCAGCTTTGTGACATCCGAAGGGTTGTACACATATATAGTGATGCCCTTTGGGCTGAAAAATACATGAGCCACTTATCAAAGGTGAATGGACAAGATATTCATTGAATAGAAGGGCAAGAATGTGGAGGTATATGTTGATGACATTTTGGTAAAGTCATGACTCACTCAGAGTTTAGTACAAGATCTGGAGGATTCCTTTGCTACCCTTAGACACTACAACATGAAGCTAAACCCAAAGAAGTGTTTGTTTGGGGGTAAAGAGTGAAAAGTTCCTGGGATACATCATGACAGAAAAGGGATTGCAGGCTAACCCAGAGATAGTCCAAACATTGTGTAATATGAAGTTACCCACCAACTTGTGAGAAACCCAGAAGTTGGTAGGGAGGATTGTTTCATTGTCTCGGTTTATCGCCAGGTCGGTTGATCGGGGGTTACCCTTTTTTTGGATTTTGAGGAAGGCCACTCGGTTTCAATGGGATGAGCAGTGTGAGCAAGCTTTCCAAGATTTGAAGAAGTACCTGGCGGGGCTCCCGTTACTAGCTAAACTCGTCTCGGGAGAACCATTGTGGGTATACCTAGTTGTATCTGAGGGAGCAATCAGTTCAGTTTTATTGAGGCAAGAAGGCGCACAGTAGCAACCTATTTATTATATAAGTCACATATTGAAGGGGGCCGAGTTGAGATATACTAAATTAGAGAAGTTGACATATATACTAATCCTGATTGCTCGCAAGTTGAGGCTATATTTCCCGGCCCACCAGGTGAATATGCTGACAAATAGTGAATTGGGTTGGGTAGTTACTAAATCGAATTCTTCAGGGAGATTAGCTAAGTGGGCTATGGAGATAAGTGAATATGACATTCACTATCATCCTCGAATTGCAATCAAGGCTCAGTCGCTAGTTGATTTCCTAGCCGAGGTGTCAATGGGTGTGGAGAACAGTTCGACAAAAGGAAAAGGGGAGGAGAGTGCATGGAACATTTTTGTGGATGAATCTTCAGGGGTCGGAGGAAGTGGAGTCGAAGTAGTGCTTATATCTCTATTAGATGAAAAGACTCGTATAGCCATTCGATTGGGATATAAAATATCCAACAATGAGGCAGAGTATGAAGCTATTATAGTTGGATTACAAGCAGCACGGGCAGTGGGGGCCACTTTGGTCATAATACATTCAGATTCTCAATTGGTTGTGTCGTAGCTCAAGGGTGCTTTTGCCATTCGGGAGGATAGGTTGCAGAAATATTTCACGGCTTTTGAAAAAAGAAAAACTCATTTTTCAGGAGGTAACCCTGCAACAAATCCCGAGAGAGGAGAATAAAAAGGCGGATGAATTGGCTTGGCTAGACAGTGCCTTAAATGAATGGAGGTCGCAGGATTCTGTATGTAT
The DNA here is from genome assembly GCA_025175895.1 of Wurfbainia villosa. Lineage (NCBI taxonomy): Eukaryota > Viridiplantae > Streptophyta > Magnoliopsida > Zingiberales > Zingiberaceae > Wurfbainia > Wurfbainia villosa. The sequence continues at coordinate 61,193,063 of CM045997.1, forward strand.
AAAAGTCCCTCATTCTTTGGTGGTGCATAATGTGGAAGAAGTAGTGCAGAAAGGTAATGATACATCAGACTGGAGAACTAACATTATGGCTTATCTATAGCATGGGAGTGTCCTAGATGAGGGTGGAGCGGCATCAGCTTTGTTGAGAAGGGTGAAACGATTTGTAATTATTGACGAAACTCTATACAAGACGTCTTTTAGCTGACCTTTATTAAGTGTCTCGAGAAAGAAGACGCCGAGTGGGTACTCAGGGAAATACATGAAGGATGTTTTATCAACCATTTGGGAGGAAGGGCTCTGACTCGTAAAGTGCTATTAGCTGGATACTTTTGGCTAACTCTTCATCAAGATGTAGCATGTCTAGTGCAGACTTGCCCAGCCTATTAAAAACATAGCAAACAAGGCGGAGTAGCCCACCGAGTTGATGAAGGTTGTAGTTGCTTCTTGTCCCTTTGACCAGTGGGGAATGAACATAGTTGGTCCAATGCCTACAACCCCTTTACAGAAGAAATTCTTACTGGTAGCTGTGGATTACTTTTCAAAATGGGTGAAAGTTGAACCCTTATCTAAAATCACAGAGAATGCGGTTATACAATTCCTTTGGAAGAATATTATTTGTTGATATAGGATTCCCTGAAAGTTGGTCAGTGACAATGGACGTCAGTTCCAGGGTCGAAAAATTAGGAAGTGGTGAAGGAGTCTCAATATTCAGCAGACCTTCATTTCGGTAGTTCATCTTCAGGCTAATGGTCAGGTGAAAGTAGTTAACAGAATTCTCATTCAAGGGTTAAAAACTAAATTAGGGGCCACGCAAGGAAATTGGGTGGATGAGTTACCTGGGATACTATGGGCCTATCGAACCACACCCAAAATGGCCACTGGAGAAATCCCATTCAGTTTGGTGTATGGAACTGAGGTAGTCATCCCGGTAGAAGCCATTCTGAATAATGTCTGAGTTCAAGATTATGACCTGGAGAAGACTCAAATCTTGAGAGGTACTGAGCTAGATTTTTTGGAAGAGAGGCAAGAATAGGCTTAGATCCGAGCTGAAGCATATAAACGAAGAATACAATAAGTTTTCAATAAGAAGGTTGTACCAAGGAGGCTTTAGGAAGGTGACCTGGTTTTATGCAAAGTCAATCCTGCAGGAGATCATGAAAAGCTAGTCCCTAATTGGGAAGGACCATACATAGTAACTCGTCGAGTTGCTAGATAGTCATATTACTTAAGAGATGCTGAGGGAAAGGAGTTGCCTAGGACCTAGAATGCTGTGCATTTAAAATATTTTCATACAATATAATTGAGGGACATCTATGAGAGGAGTTTGTTGGTTTTTCGGCACCGCGGCGAGTGTGTGTTCGAACATGTTTCGCAAACATGTGCACAATGGAAGAAATAAAAATAATAAATCTACATTTATTACAACACATACATCACACGCATGCATAGTACAACATGTGTAGACATAACCGTAAATTTAAATTTGCAATAAAAGGAAATTTAACTACGTATACCTTTCGTATCATGTGTAGCGAGAACGACATCAACCGGAACGATCCTCGCTAGAATCGTCTCTATCCGTATCCACGCCGAGTATCTTCGGGATGACTTCACAAAGTCACGAGCTTCGTCTTCGTACGGGTTACTAGCCTCGTGTTGAAGACGACGTGATCGAGAGAGGATCACGATCCGAATCCAAATTCGGATCCAAAGACGAGTCCTCAAAACTCACTTCTCCGGAGAGGTATTCGTCAACCGTTTGACGAATCCTTCGTCCTCCACCTCAGAGGATTACCGGAGATCGAATCCCCGGCAAGGCTACCACTGTCAGAGCTCTAAACGTCGTCCAAACGACGCTCTGACGAGAGGGAAACAAGCTGTCCAGAAAACTGGACAGCTTTGGTGGAGACCTTGCGCCGGCCAAATAAGGAAAGCGACTTGCTCACCTTGTCGCCGGAGCCAAGGAAGATCACCGGAGCTCCTCTGGCAGCAGCTCGACGCCAACAATGGGAGAAGACGACAGCAGCTGGTCACCGATTAGAGCTTCAAGGTGGGCGGCAGCAAGAGGAGATGTTGGCACCGAAATCACCAAGGAGAGGAGGTGTGGGCGGCAACTAGGTTAGGGTTTTGGATTAGGGTTTAAGCCCTCTTTTATAGAGAACTAATTCTCTTAATGGTTATTGAATTATAACCATAAGGCCCGTTAACCCGCTCCATTAATATAAGTTAAAATAAACCAAACCATGATGGTTTATTTTAAGTTAAAACGAACCGAACCAACTTTTGGTTCATTCGTTTAAAATAAACCAAACCCTTTGGTTTATTCTCCTCCATTGGATTAGAACCAAACCATTTCGGTTCATCCATTATGTCTTCATAAGACACGACCCATCCACGCTTCCATTGCGACTGAAACGATTTCATGCTCGCTTCTTGTTTGGTCTAACCAAACCTAGTTTCTCTCGGTCTGAGAATCTCATTCTCAAGCTCGTTTTAAATCCTTCGGATTACGCTCGTTGTGTGTGTGACCAAATAGGTTCTCGGTTTATGTTGGCCGTCTATAATTAACCATTAATTATAGAACGATCATTAGTGGCACCTAGTAGTACATCATGATCCCCAATTAATCGAAAAGATCAACGGTTGATCCAGAACTATTTCTGAAACCCTTCAGCAGCTCGAATGATTCGTGCCCCATTCCCTTCACTCATCTTATACCCACTTGATTCAGGACATGGTCTATAGTGTCAGTCCCCACTAGGCTGACTACGTCACACCTAGCCCAAGTATCATTTCCTCGTCCTACGGATTCTAGTTACTGCACATGTATCGAAGAGTACCTTACTCTAAACATGTAATGCTTTAGCCAAAGACTTTAGTAACAATCCGACAATAGGCCATGGGTATACTGTTGGTGCAATCGGCCCAGGTTGACTCGAGTTTGACTCGAGCAGTACCTTGATAGTATTTTGATGATAGACAAAACTCATGACATGGGATTGTCATGGGAAAGTCCAACATGGGGTTGGCATGGAAAATCCAAGCATGGAGCTTGGTGTGGAAGTCCAAGGGGGAAGCCTTGGCATGGGAAAGTCCAAAGCATTGCGAAGCCGTGCGCTTGGTGCTTGGCATGGGAAAGTCCAAAGCATTGCGAAGCCGTGCGCTTGGTGTTTGGTGAGAAATGCATTGCGAAGCCGTGCGCTTGGTGCATTTAGGAAGTCTTGAGGACTTGGTAAGTTCACTAGGCTCGGGGTCCTTGAGTCGGTGAAGGATGGCATTGCGAAGCCGTGCGCTTGGTGCATCCGAGGGACTGCCGGACGGGGAGTGAATGGAGTGAGCCCAAGGGGAAGCATACTTCTAGGGTATGAGACGCGAAGGATGGCGTTGCGAAGCCGTGCGCTTGGCGCATCCGAGGGACGTAGGCCGAGGGAAGAGAGCTTCGGTGGGGAACTCCATGAGGGATAAGGTGGACTTGGCCAAGTGGCTAAGACTGAGTGTCGGAGGCTCAAACTTGATGTTTGAGGGTTTACTCGATGGTCGGATGCTCAAACAACTTGGTGTTTGAGGTTTTGCCCGACGTTAGTCGACTGGCATAGGTGCCGGTTCGACCGGTCCAAGTCGACTAGGGTTCGACTGGTGTAAGGCTAGGGTTTTGTGCTTGGCGATCGCCATGGATCGAAGTCGATCGATATGTCGGCAATGATCACCGAGGATGATAATGATCGATGGGAGTGTCGCGAGCATAGAACGCTCCGTAGTCGACTGGGCAGTCGATTACTATGTCACCAGTCGACTGATGGGCATCATCAGTCGACTGGTAGGTGATCCGTTGGAACTTGTCTGACGTGGATCTGGCCGTTGTGAGACAACGGTTATAGGGGCAGTCGACTGGGGCCTTTTGGCAGTCAATTGCTAGGCGCGAAAATAGCTCGATGCAGGTTATAAAAGGAGCTCGAGATGGAGGGTTTTGCAACGGTTTTTGTGGAGCTATTGAAGGGGAATTGCTGCTGCATTCCAGTCCTTCAAGAGCCAATCAAAGCAAGCAACAAGCAAAGCGATCAAAGCAATCAGTGAAAGTTTTCTTGTGTATTGTATTTGTGTATTTGCTTGTATTTCTATATTACATTGTAATTGCTTGTGAGAGGTTTCTCCACCTCCGACGTGTTGTCGAGAAGGAGTGTTGTAGTTAGTGCCGTGCGCATAACTAGAGCTCGGTGAGCTCACCCGTGGAGTAGGAATCATTCGGTTCCGAACCACGTATATCTTGTGTTGTGTGATTGTGTATTGTTGTTAGTATCATTATTATTGTTATTCCGCTGCGCTAACAACAATCGTAGACAAGCAACGCAACGAGAACGAGCGAATTACGACATCCAACGTTTGAGGGCTATTCACCCCCCTCTAGCCGGCCGTATCGATCCCGATCTCCCCTACAAGTGGTATCAGAGCCGAGGTCGCTCTTCAAGGACAAACCACCGCGAGAGCACTACAAGATGGCCGACTATAACCTTCAACCACCCAAATTCGAAGGAGATTTTCTATGGTGAAGAAGAAAAATGGAGGTATACCTAGAAACCGATTTTGATTTTATGATTATTATAGAAAACGGTTTTGAAATGCCTAGGGACAAGTACAACAAGTCAATTGAGAAGTCAAAATGGACCCAAGACCAAATCAAAGACTTCAAGACAAATCTCAAGGTAATCAAGTTGATTAGTAATTTGTTACCTAACACTATTTGGTCTAGATTGGGTGATTATAGGGATGCAAGGGAATTATGGAATAAGGTAATGAAATTCCAAGAAAATTCCCAATTAGCACAAGTAGAAGAGAATGTCGAAGAAGAATCACCATCCATTTTTGAAGATGTGGATGACTTGGTGGAGACCTCCACCTCTAGCGTTGAGGGGGAGGAAAGGATTTCGATTCCGGAGCAAGATCAAAATGAAGCTTCTACCTCCGGAAGAAGTGAAGAGGCCTCCACCAACTCCCTAGGTAATTCAAGTGTTGTAATTTTAAATAAAAATCACATAATATGCTTTGAGTGTAGGGAGAAGGGGCATTACAAGAGCAAATGTCCTAAATTGGCTAAGGAAAAGGCATCAACATCAAAAGTCAATCCAAAGTCAAAGGATGCCGGTGTTCCCAAAATCAAGAGCAAAGAGCACATTGTGTGCTTTAAATGCAACCAAAAGGGACACTATCGAAGCCAATGCCCTAGGGGGAGGAAGAAAGGGCAAGAAGGTGCAACTCATGTAGGGGGAGCTTTTAAAGCTAACCCTAAGGTAAATTTATTTAATGCACCTTTAATTCCTAGAGTTAAAAAGCATGCTAAGAATTATTTTAGTTCTCTTGCTATTGTTAATGAAAAGCATGCTAGGAGAAACAATAAGGTTTATTGCTTAGGTGCCAAGCATGTTCATATGACTAAAGACAAACCTAGGACTCATAATTCTAGAAATATCTTGCCTAGGGAGTCAATTAGGAGAGTAGAAGAAAATTTGGGTATTAATCCCAAAAAGTCTAGGCACATGCCTAAGAAGAAGAGGCCTTCCCAAAAACCTAATGAAAATTCAAAAATGGGAAAATTAGAGCTAGAGAACCAAGTCTTGAGGTCAAGACTTGAGAGAATGGAGAAAGCCCTTAGAATCATAGAAAATTCAATTCTAGGGTCTAATGCCCAAAAGTCAAGACCTAAGGTTCAAAAACGGTCTAAGGGCAAGGAAGGTTTGGGTCACAAACCTAAGCCCAAGAAGACTTATCATAATGTTCCATTTAATTATGGAACTATTTCTAGGTCTAGGAAAACCAAGGCTAATAGGGAAGTCATCCCTAAGACTAGTCATGGTGTGTGCTTAGTGGCTAAGGACTTAAGGAAAACCAAGAAAGCCACTATGAAGGTCAATGGAGGAGTCACCTCTAGAGTTGACCCAAGTAAGACCCATTTGATTAAGGTTTCAAAGCCAAAAAGGGTCATTAGAAAGGTATCTAGGGAAGTTATCCCTAGGGAATACCTTGTTAACCCAAGGAGCTCCAATAGATATTGGGTTCCTAAGAGCGTGATTGATTCACGCTAAATGGGTTAGGGTGTGTCAACCCTAAGTGGATGGGTGGTTAACCTAGCCATTGTGAGTTGACACATTAGAGTGTGCCAATATGGTTTGAGAAGTTAAAAATGATTTAAGTTGGCACAATTAGGTCATAGAAGTCATGGTGTGCCATTTTGGGTTTTTGGCACACTAGGGAGATGAATGACATTAAGGCAAAATTGGTTTAATCTCTAGAAATGGAAAATTGATTTTAACGCTTAGGTATTCTATACCTTAGTATATTTTAGTTGCCATGATTTGTTTGCCTTGCCATGTCATGACATCATCTTCATTCTTATCTATAAAAATGTCATGATCATGTTTAGATTTATATTTAGATGTCATGTATACCTAGATCTCATTCACATGCCATGACATCATGATATTGGCATATGGTTTTACTTATATCATATCTATGCCATAATCATCATCATGCATAAATTAAAATGAAATTAAGGACTATGGCATGATTTGATGGGAATCAAATAATATTGCCTAGAAATATGCATGAGAACATAAACAAAATAAAACCCACATCTCACAAAAATTTGACTTGTATGTGTTTTTACACATCTAGATATTGGTGAGATGTTTAGGAAAAAGAAAATAAAGGTTTGAAAAACATTTTGAAAAACCTTGGTGAAGCCCTATCTTTTGATAGCTATCACCATTGAATGGGATGATACAAAGAGGGCTCTTTATTGAAGCTTTTCTTAAATTTTGGACTTTGTATCAATCTCCTAATTTAATGGGTAAAATAATTTTCCAATATTTTTCACCCATAGTGTTTATGATAAGTAATATACATACTAAATTTCAAGAATTTTAAACTTATGTATATTTACTTATGGATTTTGGAAATCCATTTATGAAATGTCAAAATCAAGAATGATTATCAATGATCGCCATGGATGGCAATGATCGATGAGGGTGGCAAATGACCGATTTCGATTTCAATGACGCCAAGTTGATTTCGGGTAAATCTTGTTGGTTAGGCCCATGTTCAGCTAGGTTAAGGTCCCCTAACCACTCCTAACCCTAGGATATGCTTGGGAGAACATTAGAGAGGGTGGAAATCCATTGGATATGGATTAGGAGTTGGGTTGAGGGTGAGTATCAATTTTAAGGTGGATGAGAGTTCATTGTTGAACTTTGCCTTAATTTTGTTTTGGTTTAATGTTTCTATTGGCTTAGGGACTCTCCAAGGACATTGTTGGTGCAATGATCAAGGGGGAGCAAGCCTCTAGGGGGAGGTATCTATCATGGGAAGATGGATGTGTATTTCCTCATGGGAGGAAAATTGGGTTGCCTCTATTTAAGTGATATGAGATCACTAGAAAGATTGTAGGCATGTGTTCCTCCAAGGGAGAGATTGTAAGATCTCATTGGGATATGAGACATTCATACCCTTGGGGAGGACCTTTTTGATGTAATGTTAAAAAGGGGGAGAAGTTACCAAGTTACCAATTAGGTTTGGAATTCTCATTTGGGATATGAGAATTGCCAATATGGGAGAATTGGTAGACTTGAGATGGTAGTTTTGTCAATCATCAAAAAGGGGGAGATTGTTGGTGCAATCGGCCCAGGTTGACTCGAGTTTGACTCGAGCAGTACCTTGATAGTATTTTGATGATAGACAAAACTCATGACATGGGAAAGTCCAACATGGGGTTGGCATGGAAAATCCAAGCATGGAGCTTGGTGTGGAAGTCCAAGGGGGAATCCTTGGCATGGGAAAGTCCAAAGCATTGCGAAGCTGTGCGCTTGGTGCTTGGTGAGAAATGCATTGCGAAGCCGTGCGCTTGGTGCATTTGGGAAGTCTTGAGGACTTGGTAAGTTCACTAGGCTCGGGGTCCTTGAGTCGGTGAAGGATGACATTGCGAAGCCGTACGCTTGGTGCATCCGAGGGACTGTCGGACGGGGAGCGAATGGAGTGAGCCCAAGGGGAAGCATACTTCTAGGGTATGAGACGCGAAGGATGGCGTTGCGAAGCCGTGCGCTTGGCGCATCCGAGAGACGTAGGCCGAGGGAAGAGAGCTTCGGTGGGGAACTCCATGAGGGATAAGGTGGACTTGGCCAAGTGGCTAAGACTGAGTGTCGGAGGCTCAAACTTGATGTTTGAGGGTTTGCTCGACGGTCGGATGCTCAAACAACTTGGTGTTTGATGTTTTGCCCGACGTTAGTCGACTGGCATAGGTGCCGGTTTGACTGGTCCAAGTCGACTAGGGTTCGACTGGTGTAAGGCTAGGGTTTTGTGCTTAGCGATCGGCCCGCCATGGGTAGCGATCGGCCCGATGTCGGCAATGACCGATCGCCAGGGATGGCGATCGATGGGAGTGTCGCGAGCACAGAACGCTCCATAGCCGACTGGGCAATCGACTACTAGGTCACCGATCGGGATGGGCATCATCGATCCGCTGGAACTTGTCCGACGTTGATCCGCCGTTGTGAGACAACGGCCACAGGCGATCGGGGGGCCTTTTGGCGATTATAAAAGGAGCTCGAGATGGAGGGTTTTGCAACGGTTTTTGTGGAGCTATTGGAGGGGAATTGCTGCTGCATTCCAGTCCTTCAAGAGCCAATCAAGGCAAGCAACAAGCAAAGCGATCAAAGCAATTGGTGAAAGTTTTCTTGTGTATTGTATTTGTGTATTTGCTTGTATTTCTATATTACATTGTAATTGCTTGTGAGAGGTTTCTCCACCTCCGACGTGTTGTCGAGAAGGAGTGTTATAGTTAGTGTCGTGCGCATAACTAGAGCTCGGTGAGCTCGCCCGTGGAGTAGGAACCATTCGGTTCCGAACCACGTATATCTTGTGTTGTGTGATTGTGTATTGTTGTTAGTGTCATTATTATTGTTATTCCACTGCGCTAACAATAATCGTAGACAAGCAATGCAACGAGAATGAGCGAATTACGACATCCAACGTTTGAGGGCTATTCACCCCCCTCTAGCCGGCCGTATCGATCCCGATCTCCCCTACATATACATCTCCTCGCAAGGAGTGGTGAATCCTTTATAGGCTATTCAAACACCTTCGATCACTTCGACTTATACCCAATTATCCCGGGTCCACATCTCCTTAGAGATGTTTGCTTAAGATGTCAAAGCATAAGTCTCCATGATCAAGATGACTTGAATACCGCAAGTCAAAGGAACATCGCACTTAAGCTACAGTAAGAACTTCATTGACATATCTATATATGCAGAGAACCATATGAAGTCTTACGGCTGGTCACTCCAATGAACTAGTTACCATAACTAGCATCCACGATCAACTCCGAACATCACAATGTCTCCAGCCAGTGAGAATCAGTTGCTTGGATACACCAAGGAGTATACCTTGTGCTAGTCTCGACAGAATTGATGGTGTCCAAATCCATCAATTCATCGACTAGGGATAATTCCGATACATCACAATTACACATGTAGAGATACTCACTAGTTGTGATCCAATCACAAATTTTCTCATGCTGTGAATCATATCGTGGACATTTAGTAAATGAGTTTAAGATCTAATCAAATACATGAAACATGTATACTCAAATAGTGAATCTTCATTTATCATATAAATGGTTCATACATAAGGCGATTGCCTTAGGACATCTCTCATATATTACTAACAGAGTTATCTTTTATATGTTTGTTATTAATCACAAAATGGAGGAATGCAGCTTGAATACAGTTTCATATAATTGCATCAAGTAATTGTTTACAATCATAAAGAGAGGAAAAGCAAGAAAATTACAACCTAAAATATTCAGGAGGGTTGTGTTTGAAGCCAATCTCCCAATTCAAAAAAGGAGTCGGTTGTTGAGCTGGAGGAAATCCTTGAGCAGCATACTGTCGAACTGCTTTGTTGAAACCATCTTTGAACGTGGCTTGCATCAAAGGTTTCAGATGCTCTTGGTGGTGTCTATCAGTAGCATATACATCCTGATAAAATTTTATACATCGTTCATGGTGCTCCAAAAAAACTTGTCGAATTCGGTGGTATTGGCATGATGTTTGGGTAATAGTATCAGTGAGAATACACATGCCCTGAGATTGGAAGGCATAGTCTTATTGAATGACCTTTGACATATCCATTAGATCTTGGCATACTGAAGCTGAAATCTCCCCAACCGTTGTAGTATGTGCTTTGGTCCGGTCAACTTCATACCTCACTTGCTGCAAGGAAGCTTCATGCTGATATACTTAAGAAAGGGCCTAGTTTCTCTTTGACAGCAAAACTGAATTTTGGTAGATTTCCTTACTTTCTTGATCTTGTAAGCTAGCTATGGTGTCGGTATCCTTCTTGTGTTGTGATTGAGCCTTTGCTAGCTGAGCCCGACATAAAGTTAACTCTTGGAACAGGGAATTTTCCCTTTGTTGAAATTTCTCTTGGGTGGCTGAGTCAATGAGTGATTGCTATTGAAGTTGCATTTGATAGTGGGAGAGTGAGTGTTTTAGCTCTTGATAGTTTGTTGTGGCCTGCATACAACGAGTTGGAAGCCGGAGGTATCCTAAAGTCAAGCATCAGAATGAGGTAGAAAAACTTATCGGTTCCAAAGCATGTTGTAAGCCTTCCATTGGCAATAGTAGTTTATCTTAATGGAGAATGCGTAAGTCTCTTTCGGACAATGAAGAAGAAAGAGAAGGGAGAAAGGGGGCTGACTCATATGATATTATGACAGATGAAGAAGCAATAGCCCCTGTATAAAAGAAGGGAGAAGTCTCAAAAGGAAGAGTAGGGATGTTTCGAGGGAAGGTAGTAGAAAGGGGATTGTGAGCAAGATCAGATAAAGAAGGGAGGGACGATGGCACTAACTTTGAAGGGATGATGGATATATTATGTTCAGATTGAACTGTGTTCATATCTAGGTAGGATGGGCAAGGTGACATGTTGGAGTTGGGGGTTGAATAAGAAGAGTGGGTATACTCTGAAGATGGAGGGAAAGTAGGAAGAGGGGAATTTGGCAGTGAGGGTGATATGACATCGGGGTGAGGGCTACGGGGGAAGGCATGAAGATAGCCGGAGGGGATGCGATGATTAGAGGCACTCCTTCAGCAAGGGAAGGGGCACCAGAGGGGGAGTTAGGGTTAAGCAATTAACGGAGGTCGTCAGAGACAGCGAGAGGATTGGTAGAGAAAAGGGTATCTAAAGGGGGAGGTAATGGTTCGAGTGGGGGTGATGAAGTGGAAGATGAGGGGACGGGGGGGGGGGGGTAGGACAGGAGTCGATTCGATATCTATAAGTGAAGCAAGAGAAGAAGAGGGGAAAATGTCAATGACATCTTCTTCCTGAATTCTCCGACGAGCAGCTCCTCGCAGGGCAGCTTTGATATTTAAGGACACTGGAGGTAACACAGGGCCATATAGAAGTGGGGGTGAAGAAGAGGAAAGGCTAGGGTTTGGTGGTGGTATAGTGGGGAGAGAAGGAGATGGAAATACTGTTATGTTTGAGAGGTGTCCTAAGGCAAACGCCTTATGGTTGTAGTATTTATTTGATAAATAAAGATTCACTATTTAAGTGCACATGTCATATGTATTTGATTGGATCTTAAACTCATTTACTGAATGTTCGCGATCCGATTCATAGCATGAGAGAACTAGTGATTGGATCACAACTAGTGAGTATCTCTACATGTGTAATTATGAATGTATTGAAATATTCCCTAGTCGATGAATTGATGAGTTCGTACATCATCGATTCTGGGAGACTCGAACGGGTTATACTCCTTGGTTTATCTAAGCAGTTGCTCCTCACTGGCTAGAGACATTGAGATGTCGAGAGTTAAACGTGGATGTTAGTTATGGTAACTAGTTCATTGGAGTGACCTGTTGTAAGACTTCACATGGTCCTCTGCATATAAGATATGTCAGTGAAGCCCTTACTTCAGCTCAAGCACGAGTTTCCTACGACTTGAGGTATTCAAGTCATCTTGATCATGGAGATTTATACTTTGACATCTTAATCAATACATCTCTACGGAGGTGTGGGTACGGGATGATTGGGTATAAGTTGAAGTTTCCGAAGGTGATTGAATAGCCAATAAAGGATTCACCACTCCTTGCGAGGAGATGTATATCCTATGACCACTTGTCAGGATTGTTACTCAAAGTCTTTGGCTGAAGCATTGCATGTCAAGAGTATGTTACTCTTGGATACATGTCGAAGTAATTAGAATCCACTGGACGAGGAAGTTGTTGGATCAGAGAGAACCGCTAGAGGGGGGTGAATAGCGATAGAGAACTTTTATTTTCGATGCGACTTGAATCGCACAGCGGAATAATAAAAGATAAAACAAAAGTAAGGAGGCACTTTGTTTTTACTTGCTTCGCAATCAAAAGGTTGCTACTCCAAGGCCCCGAGATCCTAGACTGTTGGATCGACAAGCGTTGCTAGAGGGGGGGGGGTGAATAGCGATCATAAATCTTTTCGTTTGTTTCGTTCGAGTAGACAATTAAACGAGTAAGCACAACGGAAAATAAAGAGACACGTTTATTTTACTTGGTTCACAACCCAGCGGTTGCTACTCCAAGGCCCTATCGGTCCTAGACCGCGTACAGAGGGCAAAGCACTATAACGTCTCCTCCTCGTTGGAGATAGGAGACATCGATCACAAAACCGGAAGTACGAGGATGAGGCAACAAGCCTACCTCACCTCGTTATGAATAAAAATAATGAATACAATATCAAAATATATTACTAGATGCTGCTGCCGACGAAGAAGATCTGATCTTGTTATCGCGTCGGCGTTATGACGGTGTTGGAGCGTTGGCGTTGTAGGAGCACTTGATGAATAAACTTGATGATGTTTGGAGTTGGAATCCTCCCCTCCTTTTATAGATTTTGGTCTCTGAATTTGTCTCCTCATATTTCGAAACATATCTCGAAGTTGTATAAATTTTATCGCGAAGTGGCCGCATCAAACCTTATCCGTTTTGACCTAGCGCAAGGGCTGATTCATCGCCATCATCGGTGATGCCTCCATCATCGGCGACCGATGAGAATCGATCGGCCTAATGTCTAGCAATGATGCCACCGCCACTTCCTGCGATGAAGAGGTTAGCTCGGAAAATGATAAATACGACGGTTTTTAACCGTCCGATCTCGACCTAGACCTTCCACAAGAAGTCTTAATTCGGATCGCCGCCTATGGTCATCCCCGTACAGAGGACACGACCTTACCATCTCTCACTCACATGAGCTTACCTCGATACTTCCTGTGTCGCTTTCGCTTTCGGCCTTCCACTCGATTCCTTCGGCTCCCTCCGAAGTCACTCGAGTGTCGCCCGACCACCGCGGCTTCCTCCGGGTGTCGCTAGCCTTCAGCTCTAGCTTTAGTACTTTTCTGCATACTCGATTTAGCTCGTGAGATAACGATGTAAACTTAACTTTGTGTCTTTGCCATAATCAAAACACAGGTTCGATTATCTGGTGCCCCTGCACCAACAATCTCCCCCTTTTTGATCTATGGCAAACCAACACAAAGTTAAGGGAAATTAAAGCATAAAACAAGTATAGTAAATGATGAATGTCATTTTCCAAAACTCCCCCTTAACCCTAGGTGAGTTTTGAAAGAGATACTTTAGTTTTCAAAATTAAATAAATTTTGTGTTACTCCCCCTTAACTTTCGCTCTTCTCCCCCTTTTGCCATAAATCAAAACAAATGTTGGGGTTTGTTATGTAAAATTGAAGTTTGTTGTATAAAATAGGGGTTTAAAAATAATATGGTATATGCATGCATCAAGATAAATCAACTATGAGTCCAAACATGCGTCTAGCAGTAATTAGATAGATTGGTTCGAGGTGTGTCCCTCTGCACCAATAATCTAAAGGTTTGTAATACAACCTTTAGGGTTAGTTTGCTTTCCCCCTTAGTCAAATATATGAAGTATAAGAGATGTAGGGGGCGCTAAACTTTGGCCTAAGAGTTGTTAAGTACAATAGTTGGGAAAATAAATAGTATTTTGAAGAGGTTATATTTCAATTATCCTTAACATCTCACCCATTCTATGTGTCTCAGAATTTGTTCACCTTATGTGTTTTGTGAGATGATTTTAAATTGATTAAATATAGTCAACCTTGGGTTAGATTCGGATTTAACCTTTAGATCGTTAAGTAACTTTTCGAGAAATTGGCTTCCAGGTCGTGGCGAGGCACAGGGGCCTTCTTTGATCGGAACAACAACCACTTCCTTAGACAAAGCCAAATTCAAGAAAATATCACTTAAGTCACTTAGGGTTACTTCCTGGTCTAACTAGTTTAGGATACGGTGAGGTAGCTTCAGCTAGTTCCACTCGGTCAAGTGCATCAAGCTAGATACGCCTTATCTAGCTCGAATACACGAGACTTTGTTTCCCTAACGTACTTTCATCTCGCCGCATCCTGATACTATGTTATCAAGAGTTGACTAACTATTTTCCCTATCTAGCCATTCTAAAAATTAAAATAAAATATGCAATGGTTTTGATAAGTAAGAGGGTATACTATTTTAGTGTTAGCTCCCCCTGGACCATTGAACCAATATGGTCTATTCAAATAATGAATTTGATCCTGGGGAATCCAAAACTTATTAGTCCTTATATGTGAATTCAATAAAACCTTTGGGACCCATGCTTGGACTCTTTGATGACTACGATTTACGATAGACATATATGACCTATTCATAGTCGTTGACCTAAATCCGAGTCCGGCTTTGTTGTACACGGCTCTTTGGGTTCCAAGTAGTCGATTAAGGTTCTTAGATCCCAACGTGAACCTTTCCAACCTAGCCTCAACCTCTTGAACTCGGTCTTTCAAAAGAGAATTCTCCTCCTCAAGTTTTTCAATTTGGGTTGAATTTCCCTCTTGAACTTGACTAGTTGAAGAGGTTAGAGTAGCCTCTTGCTTGAGGGTTTCAACCTCCTCAAGTAATGACTCAACCCTAGACTCGGACTTAGTCAATTTCCTAGTAAGCATTTTAATTGTACTATAAAGTGTACTAATTAAAGATCGATTAACCTTGACTTTCCCTTTTGGTCCGGCTTTGAGTTTCCTCTCGAAGTAGTCCTCGAGTTCGGAGTCGGTGTTATAATTGGATTCAGAATCGGACTCTAACTCGGACTCTTCGGGTCTTGCCATGCATGCTATGCCGCCACCTTCTTCGTTGTCCCATGTTGCACGAAAAGCCTTCTTTTGATTTGATTTGAATTGTGCCCTCTTTTGATTCTTTAGTAGCCTCCTTTCCCTCCGAACGATCTTCCGCACTACGTTCACTATTGCTTCCACCTTTTCGGATTCAGACTCTAATTCGTCGTCGGGTTCGAGTCCATCTTCTTGCCTGGTAGGTGACTTGCTTCTTTGTCCTGCAAGTAGAGCAATACCTCTCTCGGCCCGGACCACGTTAGTTTGCTCGTGAAGTTCAAACTCGGAAAATAATTCGTCTAACCTAAGCTTCGAAAGGTCCTTAGAGACCTTGTAAGCATCGACCATGGATGCCCACAAGGTAGTCCTAGGAAAAGAATTAAGAACGTACCTTAGTAGGTCACGGTTTTCGACCTTGTGTCCGATGGTGTGCAGGGCGTTGACAATGTTCTGAACGCGGGCATATAGTTGCGTCGCCGTCTCGTGTTCCTGCATCTTAAGGTTATACAACTTATTGAAAAGAAGGTCACGTTTACATACCTTAGCATCGGACGTTCCTTCGTGTAGCTCGATTAATTTGTTCCATAGGTCCTTGGCACTAATGAATGGTCCGATGCTGTTGAGTTCCTCCTTGGACAAGCCGCATTGCAATATTTGGGTTGTTCTTGCATCGACTTCTATTTGCCTCTTGGTTGCATTTGTCCACTTGTTGAAATCCAAGGGCTCTCCTTGATCATTGGTGGGTAGAGCAAAGCCGGTTTGGATTATTATCCAAGTCTCGACTTGTGTTTTCAAGAAACACTCCATCCGACCTTTCCAATAACGGAAATCATCTCCGTTAAAGAACGGAGGTTGGGTGGTGCTATACCCCTCAATGTGAGCCATTAAGTATCTTGCAAAACACGAATAAAAACTAAAGAGAATTCCAAGACTTGGTCTTGGATTAGTAATGCAGGAAATAAATAGGAAATAAACAGAATTAAATGAGAAAAATAAGAAACTAACAAAAACTAACAACTTACGACCTTCGATGTCCCTGAAAGGGTACTAGACGTTGAATTTTGGGGCTGGAAACAGCTTGCTATGAGGGTAAACCCTCATAAGAAATGTAGATCTCTCAGAGAGCTTCGATTTGGTAGGTAGATCGTTATGTGAGTCCACTTGTGCGAAAAGTTATGACCCTTTTACCGTCGGCTACTCCAAGAGAGAAAACTTGCAAGCACACAACCAAAAGAAACATACCAAGACTTCATCTTGGATTAGTAGTGCGGGAAAAAAAAGACTTAAAAAAAATACGAATTGAAAAATACGAACAGAAAACCAAAATGTGCTAGATCGGTGGTTTCACCAAATCTTAGCGCCCCCGCTCTGATACCAATTGTTGGATCGAGAAGCGTCGCTAGAGGGGGGGGGTGAATAGCGATCGTAAATCTTTTCGTTCGTTTCGTTTGAGTAGACAATTAAACGAGTAAGCACAGTGGAAAATAAAGAGACACATTTATTTTACTTGGTTCACAACCCAACGGTTGCTACTCCAAGGCCCTATCGATCCTACACCGTGTACGGAGGGCAAAGCACTATAACGTCTCCTCCTCGTTGGAGATAGGAGACAACGATCACAAAACCGGAAGTACGAGGATGAGGCAACAAGCCTACCTCACCTCGTTACGAATAAAAATAACGAATACAATATCAAAATATATTACTAGATGCTGCTGCCGACGAAGAAGATCTGATCTTATTGTCGCGTCGGCGTTATGACGGTGTTGGAGCGTTGGCGTTGTAAGAGCACTTGATGAATAAATTTGATGATGTTTGGAGTTGGAATCCTCCCCTCCTTTTATATATTTTGGCCTCTGAATTTGTCTCCTCATATTTCGGAATAGATCTCGAAGTTGTATAAATTTTATCGCGAAGTGGCCGCGTCAAACCTTATCCGTTTTGACCTAGCGCAAGGGCTGATTCATCGCCATCAGTCGACTGATGCCTCCCATCAGTCGACTGCCCAATGTCCAGCAGTCGATTGCCAGCCTGGCCACTTTCCTGCAGTAAGAGGTTAGCTTGGAAAATGATAAATACGACGGTTTCTAACCGTCCGATCTCGACCTAGACCTTCCACAAGAAGTCTTAGTCGGATCGCCACCTACGGTCGTCCCCGTACAGAGGACATGACCTTACCATTGTTGGTGCAATCACCCTAGGTTACGATTGACCAGGACTCGAGTTTGACTCGAGTGATATTTTGATGTTCGACAAAAACATATGACAATGTAATTGTCATAGGGAAGTCCAAGTCTTGAGTACTTGGCATAAGGAAAAGTCCAAGCATGGGTCTTGGCATGGAAAGTCCAACATGGGTTGGCAAGGGAAAAGTCCAAGCATGGGTCTTGGCATGGAAAGTCCAACATGGGTTGGCAAGGGAAAGTCCAAGCTTGAGTCTTGGCATTTGAGAAGTCCAAGGGGATGGATATTGGCGGCGTAAAGTCCAAGCGGAGTCTTGGCGGCGTAAGTCTAATGTGCCTTGGCGGTGTAGACACCGTTAGCATGACATAGCCGAGGGAAGCACCTGGAGGCTAGCGCGATGGATGAACAAGTCATGGATGACTTGGAGGGATCCGAGAGGCGTGAGGCTGATGGAGGTGGCTAGAAGGCTTAGGTCTAGGCTAAGGGTGGTCTAGCAAGTATGGGCACCATACTTGGGTTAAAACCTCATTTTTGAGGTTGGCAGTCGACTGACATTATGGCCGGTTCGACTGCCGTGAGTCGACTTGAGTTCAACTGCCAGTTTAGAGCTGGAAATGCTCTGGCAGTCGACTGCTCATTGGAGCGATCGGCCCGGTGTCGGCAACGATCGGATCGCCAAGGGTTGGCGATCAGCCGATCAATGTCGAAAGACGCAGAATGCTCCGTGGCCGGGGCGATCGGCTGACGATCGGCCGATGTGGATCGAGCCGTTGTCTCACGACAACAGTGGCATCAGTCGACTGGTGACTTATGGCAGTCGACTGATGGGCGGAAATCCAGGTCGCGCGCAAGGATAAAAGGAGCTCGACGGGAGGGTTTTTGCAAGCGATTTCTTGGACGTTTTTGAGGCGATTTGCTGCTGCAAATCAGGGTCTTCAACCACGGTTCAAGCGATCAACAAGCAAGTAATCCAAAGGCATTTGTAAAGTTGTTTTCTTTACTAGTTTTGCATTGTATTATTGTATTTGCTTGTATTCCTTTCGTTTATTGTTGTAAACGTTTGTACGAGGTTTCTCCGCCTCCGACTTGTTGTCGAGAAGGAGTTTATTGATTAGTGATTGCATTGGCATCGCTAGAGCTCGTTAGAGCTCGATCCGTGGAGTAGGAACCGTGTGGTTCCGAACCACATTAAATCTTCGTGTTATTGTGTTTGTGATTGTGTTTCGTTATTGTTATCATATCTATTCCGCTGTGCTAACGAAACTTGTAGACACGAACACGCGATCGAATTCCATCTACGAACGGTCAAACGCTATTCACCCCCCTCTAGCGGCGTCAAATTTCCTACAATTGGTATCAGAGCCCGGGGCTCTTCAACGGATTAACAACCGGGAGCAAGATGCTAGAGGGTAAAAGATGGAAGTCCAAGATCAATTAGGTTGGGACATCAACACACCGGTGCCCTACACCCTATATGGACGAGAAGGATTCAATTCTTGGAAGGGAAGAATTGAGGATTTTATTATGATGAGAGACTTTGAGGAATGATCCATTTTGATGGATGGATTTGAATATCCAAGAGGACCAAGAGGTGGATTCCTCAAGAAGAAGAGATGGACCGAAGAGCAAGTTCAAGCATCCGAGAAAAATGATAAGGTGATAAAATTTTTAATTGATTTAATGCCTAACAATATCTTGTGTATGTTAGGTAATTATGTAGATGCTAAAGAGTTATGGAGCCAAGTGGCAAAGCTCCATGAAAACTCATCATCGGTCCAAGAAGAAGAAGAAGAAGAGGAGTGCTCACCCTCTCAAGCTCAAGAAAGTTCACCATCAATTCAAGAAGATAAGGAGGGTGAAGAAGAGAGATCATCCTCACAAGGAAGTGAGGATTCGGAGGTTGATAGGGAATCAACATCCGGATCGGAAGAGGTGGAGGAAGTGGAAGAAGCATCTACCTCAAGGATTGAGGGGGAGGAGAGAACCTCCACACCGGAACATCAAGAAGAAGCTTCGACATCCGGTCAAGATGAAGAAGCCCAATGTCCAATTTCGGTCCTCATTAACCTAGGTAACTCAAGCAATTTAAGTTTAAATAAAAATCATATAATTTGCTTTGAGTGTAGGGAAACCGGGCACTATAAGAGCAAGTGCCCAAAGAAGATCAGAAAAGCTCCTCCGGCACCAAAACCTCAAGAAAGATCAAAAGATGTCGGTGCCACCACTAGAAGAAGCAAAGAGCACGTCATTTGCTTCAAGTGTCAACAACTGGGGCATTTTAGAAATTCATGCCCTAGGGGGAGCAAGAAAGTCAAAGAGGGAGCTATACATGTAGGGGGAGCCTCGAAGGCAAACCCTAGGGTAACCTCTAATCTTGCACCTTCTAAATTTCAAAGTCAAAAGCATGCTAGGAGTTTTAATTCTCTTGCTATTGTACATGAAAAGCATGCTAGAAATAATAGATATATTTGTTTATGTGCTAAGAGTGTCCACTTAGGAAATAAGAAGAAATTTGGGACTAATGTCCCTAAAAATATTTTACCTAGGGAATCTATCAAGAAAATAGGAGAACACCTAGGTTTCAATTCCAAATGAACTAGGCATATGCCTAGGAAGTCCAATGCCCAAGATTTAAATCAAAATTCTAAAATTGGGCAATTAGAAAAGGAAAATCAAGTCTTGAGGTCAAGGCTTGAAAAACTTGAAAAGACCCTTAATAAGATACAAAATCAATTTAAAGGGTCTAGTGGCCAAAATCAAGGGTCCAAAAGTCAAAGTCAACACCTAGGACCTAAGAGTCAAAAGTTAACCAAGGGCAAGCAAGGTTTGGGTCATAAACCTAAGCCTAAAGTGGCTTATCATAGTGTTCCATTTGATTATGGGACACAAACTAGGTCTAGGAAGACCAAGGTCAATAGGGAAGTCATCCCTAAGGTTGACCAAAGGTTGTGCCTAGTGGCTAGGGTTTCTAGGAAACCTAGGGTGACCACCAAGAAGGTTGCAAGGGGAGTTACCCCTAGAGTTAACCTAGGCAAGACCCAAGTGACCAAGGCTAATAAGCCTAGAAGGGTCATTAGGAAGGTATCTAGGGAGGTTATCCCTAAGGAATACCTAATTAACCCTAGGAGCTCAAATCGGTTTTGGGTTCCTAAGAGCGTGATTGATTCACGCTAGATGGGTTTAGGGTGTGCCAACCTTGATTGAATGAGTAGTTAACTCAACCATGGTAAAGGTGGCACTTTAGAATATTTTCAAGGTTATGGTTACCTTGGAAATAGATTTGAATTAATATCCTAAAAGTTTTTAGGATGTGCCAATGCACTTTTTGAGATTAAGAAGAATCAATTAAATTGGCACAATTTAGATTTAGAGGTTAATGTGTCATTTTGGATTGTTGGCACACTAGGGAGATTAATGATAATATGACAAAATATATCTAATTATATCAAATGACAATTAATATTAAAATTTAGGTATTACTATACCTATATATTTTATATGCCATGCTTTGTTTGCCATATAACATGCCATGACATCATGTTTATTTTAATCATTTTACATGTCATGTTCATGTTTAGGATTAAGGTTTCAAATGTCATGTGTTTTTAGATTTCATCTTATGCTATGACATCATGATTATGAGCATATGCTTATTTATATCATTTCTAATGCCATAATCATTCATGCATTTAAGACAATTGGTTGAAATTGATTTAAGGACTATGTCATGACTTGAAGTCCCATTTATAAGGGAATCAAGTAGGGTTGCCTAGGGAATGCATGAAACCCTAGATAAAATGAATCAAAACCCATATCTCACATCCAATTGACATGTATGTGTATTTATACACCCTAGATACATGTGAGATGCTAGGATATGAGTTAAGTTCAAGGTGCATAGTTTTTGCATCTAGATGAACTAAAACTCATCTAATTTCAATTTGTGGATAATTAGGAAAGCTTGTGTACAAGTCATGTGCATAGAGCCCAAGGAATATGATCCAAAACATGGTTTTGAAATCATTTTAAAATCAATTTAGAAAACCTTAGTGAAGTCTATCTTTTGATAGCAATCACCATTGATGAAGTTGATACAAAATAGGGCCAAAACGTTGAAAATTTCAATGGTTTTGAGTTTTGTATCAATCTCACTATTTTATGGGTAAAATAATTTTCAAATATTTTTCACCCATTGTAATGACTATAAGTAATATACGTATCAAATTTTATGATTTTTCAAATTACGTAGAATTACTTATGTTTTTCTAAATCTTGATTATGATAGCTGAAATTTTCATATCGATCGCCTTTGGTGGCGATCGATATATGTGGCTGATCGTGATTCATCGAGTCATTGCCAGGTCTGATTTCGGGTTAACAAGGTTTGTTTAGCCCGTGTTCAGCTATGGAAAAGGTTCCTAATCACTCCTAACCCTAGGATATGCTTTAGGAAGCATTATAAAGGGTGAAAATCCATTGGATATGGATTAGGAGCTGTGTTAGGTCAAAGTATCAAATTTAGGGTGAGTGAAAGTTCTATGTTGAACTTAGAACCTTAATTTTGATGGTTTAGAGTTCCTATTGGCTTAGGGGCTTCCCAAGGACATTGTTGGTGTAATGGTCAAGGGGAAGCAAGCCTTTAAGGGGAGGTATCCATCTTGGGATGATGGATATGTTTTTCTACTTGAAGAGGAGAAGTTATTGGGAGAGTATCATCAATTGGGAAAATTGATGGGTTTTTGATACCCAATTTGGAAATTGGGAGAGAGTATAGGATTGCCTCTCTTGAGTGATATGTGACTTATCACTAGGAAGATGGTAGGCATCCTAGGTATTTATTTTTGGATCAAGGGGGAGATTGTAAGATCTTATTGGGACATGAGACATTGACCTCCTTGGAGAGAAAACCTTTTTGATGTTAGTCAAAAAGGGGGAGAATGTTTGGGGGAGAACATTTGGAGAGTGTTTACCAATTTGGGATAATTGGTAAGGGATTTGAGTTAGTGGTCTAACTCAAATGATTTGTTTGGTTTTTGTCAAACATCAAAAAGGGGGAGATTGTTGGTGCAATCGGCCCAGGTCACGATTGACCAGGACTCGAGTTTGACTCGAGTGATATTTTGATGTTCGACAAAAACATATGACAATGTAATTGTCATAGGGAAGGCCAAGTCTTGAGTACTTGGCACAAGGAAAAGTCCAAGCATGGGTCTTGGCATGGAAAATCCAACATGGGTTGGCAAGGGAAAAGTCCAAGCATGGGTCTTGGCATGGAAAGTCCAACATGGGTTGGCAAGAGAAAGCCAAAGCTTGAGTCTTGGCATTTGAAAAGTCCAAGGGGATGGATATTGGCGGCGTAAAGTCCAAGCGGAGTCTTGGCGGCGTAAGTCCAATGTGCCTTGGCGGTGTAGACACCGTTAGCATGACATAGCCGAGGGAAGCACCTGGAGGCTAGCGCGATGGATGAACAAGTCATGGATGACTTGGAGGGATCCGAGAGGCGTGAGGCTGATGGAGGTGGCTAGAAGGCTTAGGTCTAGGCTAAGGGTGGTCTAGCAAGTATGGGGGCACCATACTTGGGTTAAAATCTCATTTTTGAGGTTGGCAGTCGACTAGCATTATGGCCGATTCGATTGCCGTGAGGCGACTTGAGTTCGACTGCCAGTTTAGAGCTGGAAATGCTCTGCGATCGCTCATTGGAAGCGATCGGCAAAGGGTCGCGATGATGCCGATCAATGTCGAAAGCGAAATGCTCAGAGCCGTAGGCGGCTACGGCGCGGCGCGATCACTAATGTTGGCGCGATCGCGCCAAGAGATCTGTTGGAGTTTTTCCAGCGTGGATCGAGCCGTTGTCTCACGACAACAGTGGCATCAGTCGACTGGTGACTTATGGCAGTCGACTGATGGGCGGAAATCCAGGTCGCGCGCAAGGATAAAAGGAGCTCGACAGGAGGGTTTTTGCAAGTGATTTCTTGGACGTTTTTGAGGCGATTTGCTGCTTTAAATCAGGGTCTTCAACCACGGTTCAAGCGATCAACAAGCAAGTAATCCAAAGGCATTTGTAAAGTTGTTTTCTTTACTAGTTTTGCATTGTATTATTGTATTTTCTTGTATTCCTTTCGTTTATTATTGTAAACATTTGTACGAGGTTTCTCCACCTCCGACTTGTTGTCAAGAAGGAGTTTATTGATTAGTGATTGCATTGGCGTCGCTAGAGCTCATTAGAGCTCGATCCGTGGAGTAGGAACCGTGTGATTCTGAACCACATTAAATCTTCGTGTTATTGTGTTTGTGATTGTGTTTCGTTATTGTTATCATATATATATTCCGCTGCGTTAACGAAACTTGTAGACATGAACACGCGATCGAATTCCATCTACGAACGGTCAAACGCTATTCACCCCTCCTCTAGCGGCGTCAAATTTCTTACAACCATCTCTCACTCACACGAGCTTACCTCGATACTTACTGTGTCACTTTCGCTTCCGGCCTTCCACTCGATTCCTTCGGCTCCCTTCGAAGTCACTCGAGTGTCGCCCGACCACCGCGGCTTCCTCCGGGTGTCGCTAGCCTTCAGCTCTAGCTTTAGTATTTTTCTGGATACTCGATTTAGCTCGTGAGATAACGATGTAAACTTAACTTTGTGTCTTTGCCATAATCAAAATACATGTTCGATTATCTGGTGCCCCTGCACCAACATAGACCACGTACGAAGGGGCAATTTACTAAAGATCTCCTCCTCATTGGAAGTAGAAGACAACAAATACAAAATGACAAGAACTCGAGGATGAGGCAACAAGCCTACCTCACCTCGTTAAGATAAAAGCTTCGAGTACAATGAAGAATAAACAAGTAAAGTATGACACAAAGTAAAGACTACCAACTTTAAAAGATTGAAACTTGGTGTGTCGTCGGTGTGTCGACAATGTGTCGGCGTCGTAGCATTGTCGTCAAAGTGTTGCATCTTTTGAGCACTTTGGGAGCAATGAATGATGACCTAAAGGGGTGAAACCCCCTTTTTTATAGCCCTCCAAGCCCCATCTCGTTGAGATCCAGATCTAGATCAAAAGGATACCTCACCCCATGATAAGGGGATCTTATCTTGACCTTCATCGAGCTAGACAATTTGAATGATAGTCGATTGATGGGCTTCATCAATTAACTGATGCTAGCAGTAATCGACTGCCAAAAGTCAACAGTCAACTGCTAGCTAGGTTATTCAAATGCAACAAAGAGTTAGCATAGTAAACAGAAGTAATTATAAATTCGACGGCTACTTACCGTCCGATATCGACCTATACCTTCCACTGAAAGTCTTAGTCGGATCGCCGCCTAAGTTCATCCCCGTACAGAGGACCCGACCTTACCATTACTCTGCACTCGTGCTTACCTCTGGTCCTTTCCGACCTGTCGCTGAGCTTCCGGTCTTCACCTAGGTTCTTCGACTCCAACGAAGTTCTCCCGGTGTCGGCCGACCACCATAGTTTCTCAATTCGAGATTCTTCGGGTGTTGCTGACCTTGGACTTAAATTAAACACTTCTTGCACACTTAACATAGCTCATGAGATAACAATAACAACTTAACTTTAAACCTTTTCCATAATCAAAACCTAGGTTCGATTATCTGGTGCCCCTGCTGTTAGTGAAAGCCCTAGAGCCAATCATGTGATGATTGTTGTATGGACTTTATTATATCATATTCTTATTTATAAAGGCATGGTTATTATATTTATTTGTATTGGTGCCAAATAACTAAATATAATAACGTCCTTGAGTAGTAGGTTCTTATCTATATCAATCGATTGGTTGAATCGATAATGAGATGATATAGAGAACACTACTCTTAATCATTCCTAGTCAAGTATTGACATTCAGGGACAATGTTAATACGTAGAGACTAGCATGTAGGTCAACACGATGACTTGATCTCACAAGTCATGGATATGAGATATCAAGTTGACACATGGGTATGCATTGGAGAATGTATACTGAATGACCCGCCATGAGAAAGTATCATGGATCGTTATATGAGTGTCATATACTTTCTCATGTGACTATTAGTATGACTATTAGTCCTTAGACTTGAAGTCACCATGGTTCCCTACATAAGGAGTTGCATACTTTGGCTTCGTCAAACGTCACCCGTAAATGGGTGGACTATAAAGGCGATTACTGGGTATGTGAAAAATTATGCGGAGGGATGTGAGTGATGTAGATGGGATCTATCCCTCTTATATGACGGGGGTGACATCGATATTCTTGATAGAGTGAGACCACGAAGTGCATGGCCATGCCTAAATGAGTCAATATGAGATATTGAGCTCATTTGATTAGAGTGAGTCTACTTGGAGTTCAAGATATAGATTGTACCGAGGATGACACAGTCTATGCCTCAATTGGTCAATCTAGATGTCAAAGATAGAGGGACATTGTCATATATTGTGAGAGTCACAATTAGTAGTCGCAAAGGTGATGTTGGAGCTCAACATTCTTGTAACTTGGGTAGCAATGATGTGTTGCTAGATACGGCTCATTACTTATATTCCTAAATCGATTTAGGGACATTGCCAACGTTACAAGAACCTATAGGGTCACACACAAAGGGCAATTAGATGGAGATTTGATTTATATGATGAACCATGAGGATTAGGTTCATGGGATGAACCAAATTGGATTAAGAGTAATCCAAATTAGACTAATTGAGTTGAACTCAATTTGATTCAAGTGTTGAATGAGTCTAATTTAGATTTGATTCATCAAATCAATTTAAATTAATGAATAGAGATTCATTAAATTAAATTGACTTGAATCAAATGGTTGGATTTGATCAACCATGGGAGATAAGAGGTCAAGTTTGACTTGACTTGAGAGGGAAGATGAAAGGTCAAGTTTGACTTGACCAAATGCTATGTCATGATGATGACTTGGCATGGCCGGCCAATGATGATGCTCTACATCATCATTGACTTATCATGTGGTGCCACCTCATGAGGGAGACCAAGAGCCATTGGCTCTTGGAGTTACATGCATGCATGTAACCCCCCAAGTCATGAAGTGGTCGGCCACTCCATTTGATGGGTGTAATTGATTTTGGTGAGTTACTAGAGCTTCATCTTCTTCCTTGGATCATACTCTCAAGCTCCCCTCTCCTCCTTGGCTGAAACTTCTAAGGGTGCTAGCATACTCTAGGTTTCTTTTCTCCACCTATTGCTTGTGTGGATACCAATAGAGGAGTGTACATTTGACACTCTAGAGTTCCGGCAAGCTATTTGGACGAGCAGGATTTGCGAAGGGCGTCACA
Source organism: Wurfbainia villosa (assembly GCA_025175895.1). Taxonomy (NCBI): domain Eukaryota; kingdom Viridiplantae; phylum Streptophyta; class Magnoliopsida; order Zingiberales; family Zingiberaceae; genus Wurfbainia; species Wurfbainia villosa. The sequence continues at coordinate 61,219,750 of CM045997.1, forward strand.
TCGAGGGTAACACTCTCAACTTCTAGATCTAAGGTAGATCTAGGTTTACTTAGCACATACATGTTTTTTATTTTAATATATTTTCGCACGGATCCGTGGCCGGACTTTCGGGGTTTCCGTAACGCAAAAAGCGGTTTTTGTGGCTCGGAAAGTACAACAGTGGTATCAGAGCCACGTGCGAAGCATGTATGTGTTTCATTTTTGTAGTTTTTGTATTAGATATAAAAATTACATATTTTATGTTTCTATAAATTTCCTATTTTTATTGAATTTTTGGGTATTTTTCTCGAAGAGTCGAAGCAACGAGTGTTGGGACACTTGTAGGCTTCAACCTTCGAGAAAAACTCTCCGAAATGGCGAATTCTCGCTTTAGGTTTTTGGGACAGCGACTTAAGTCATTGTAAGATCGTAGTAGGGACACTCGCAAAGTTTATTTTGCGAGTAGGGGCACTGCCCCTATCCCTGAAATGGGCCTTGTCCCGCGATCGCCCCCGAAAACCGCTTAGCGAGACCGTTACGGAGAGGTGACTCATAAAATTGAAAAAAAATAGAAAAAATTATATAATTTTTTTTAAAAATATATAATTTAGAATTATGTATAATTCTATGATGGTCATGGCCCAAGAACCCCAATATGATTGGATGATGATGTGTTGTAATTCATAATACGCCCTGCGTGCTATTTTTATGGTTGTGCGTGTTGTATAGTGTATGCGACCTGCGCGTCGTACCTCTTATTTTAAAATTCTAGTTGTAAATAGTTTTAGACTCGAATGTAACTCAAGTTTCATATTTGTAATGTACAAAATGGAGCGGTGGAAAGTCCACTTGTAGACGAAGTTACGAGAAGGGTGCCGACGACACATGGTGGTCAAAGGAAGCGCTTGGAGAAGCCGCTAGCCCTAGGTTGACCGTCATATCTTCTCATTGGCTTGAGAAGATCGTAGTAGGGCCATGACCACATCATAGTTAATTTTATATATATATATATATATATATATATATATATACATATTTGATTTTGCTTGTATGTATGTGATGCTAGTAGAATAATGCTTGTATGTATATGATGTATGCTAGGATATTTTTCTTGTATGTATATGATGCATGCTAGAATAATGCTTGTATGTATGTGATGGATGCTAGTATAGAATAATAAAGGCCTCAATGCATATATGATACACATTACGATTAGATTATATCTTAATCGAATCAACTTGTAAATGCCTACCAAGTCCTTGATACCCATCACTACCTCGATCATTTGTAGTTGTTGAATCTGCCAAAGCAGAGCAACGAATATTATCTTGGTAGGGTGCAGAGGGACAATCTTGGTCCCACCTATCATGGCTTGGGTTAGAGTAAGCTCAATTAGATTGAGTGAAACTAGTTAACTCAATTGGATCGAGTAGAACTATAGGCATATTCCAACTGTTGAAAAGATAGGATAAGATCGCATTTACACTAAATCTTGGGCGATTTAGCCAAAGCTAACTCAAGGTCTTTTGTAAATGTGGGTCTTGATCCTATAAACAAAAGTTGCATAGAGATATAATCGGTAATGTGTTACCCACCGATCGTACTAAGTCTTGGGCGATTTAGCCAAAGCTAACTCAAGGCTTAGTATGATGTGGATCTTGTCTCGCAGGAATTATAGCTAGTTTGTATGAATCTAGTACTGTGGTTTGACCACATCCATAACTTGATTCTATAAAATTCCTATAATTCAGTGGGAGCATCATTTGATTAAAGGCCTAATTAAATAATAAAAGAAATATGATATTAATTCTCTGCATTATATGTTGTAGATTTCTATGTCGACAAACACGAACACTCTCTCTCTACGTTCTGTCCTTGAGAAGGACAAGCTCAATGGAGCAAATTTCCTGGACTGGTACAGGAACCTGAGAATTGTTCTCACCCAAGAAAGGAAATCAGACGCCCGAGCCTATTCCGGAGGCACCTTCTGCCACTGCCTCATGAGCTGACAAAGATGCTTACAAGAAGCATCAAGATGATGCATTAGATGTGTCATGTCTAATGCTCGCGACCATGAACTCTGAGCTTCAGAAGTAACACGAGTTCATGAATGCTTATGATATGGTTGAACATCTTCGTCAACTATATCAAGGACAAGCAAGGCACGAGAGATATGAAGTCTCTAAGGCATTGTTTGGTTCCAAAATGCAAGATGGGACTCCCGTAGGTCCATATGTACTCAAGATGATTGGGTACGTAGAAAACCTACAAAGATTGGGATTCTCCCTTGGCCAAGAGCTGGCCACTGACTTGATCTTGCAGTCTTTGCCGCAAAGCTACAATCAATTTGTCATGAATTACAACATGAATGAAATTGATAAGCCACTGCCTGAGATGCTCAGCATGTTGAGAACTGCTGAGCTCAACCTTAAGAAGGGAAAATCTGACGCCATTTTGATGGTACAAAAGAAGAAAGGCAAGGGCAAGCCTAAAGGTAAGGGAAAGTCCCAAGCCAAGGGCAAAGGCAAGGAACTGAAACCCAAAGGAGGGGTGGCCAAGGAAGGAGCTTGCTTCCACTGCAAGGAAGTTGGACACTGGAAGCGTAACTACAAGGCATACCTGGAAGATCTTAAGAAGAAGAGAAGTGAGATTTCTACTTCAGGTATAAATGTTATAGAAGTCAATCTACCTATTTCTTCATCATAGGTATTAGATACCGGATGTGCATCTCGCATTTGTACCAATGTGCAGGCACTGAGAAATAGCAGGGCATTGACAAAGGGCGAGGTGGACCTATGAGTAGGCAATGGAGCAAGAGTTGTTGCTGTTGCTGTAGAAACTTATGATCTATCTCTGCCCTCTGGGCTTGAACTAGAATTAGATGAATGTTGTTATGTACCTGCTTTAACTAAGAACATAATTTCAGTTTCTTGTTTGGACAAGAAAGGATTTACATTTATAATAAAGAACAAATGTTGTTCAGTTTATTTAAATGATATGTTCTATTGTAGTGCACCTCTAATAAACGGACTCTACTTTCTAGACTTAGAGAGCCCTATCTATAACATAAGTACCAAAAGGTTCAAGTCAAATGAGTTGAACCAAACCTATCTTTGGCATTGTCACTTAGGTCACATAAATGAGAGTCGCTTATCTCAGCTCCATAAGGATGGGCTGCTAGACTCATTTGATTTTGAATCATATAAGACATGCGAGTCTTGCCTTTTAGTCAAGATGACCAAGACTCCCTTTAGTGAACACAATGAAAGAGCAATGGACTTGTTAGGACTTATAGATAGTGATGTATGTGGCCCTTTCAATGTTACTGCTAGAGGTGGTTACAGGTACTTCATTACATTTACTGATGACTTCAGTAGATATGGTTATGTGTATCTCATGACACATAAATCAGAATCCTTTGAAAAGTTCAAAGAATTCAAGAATAAAGTACAAAACCAGCTTGGCAAGAGCATTAAGATACTTCGATCAGATCGAGGTGGTGAATACCTTAGCTATGAGTTTCGTGACTATCTAGCTGAGTGTGAGATTCTATCCCAACTCACTCCTCCTAGAACACCACAGTGGAATGGTGTATCCGAAAGGAGGAATCATACCCTATTAGATATGGTACGATCTATGATGAGTCACACAGATCTTTCTATATTCTTTTGGGGATATGCTCTAGACACAACAGCCTTTATCCTTTACCGTGTACCATCCAAGGCTGTGATAAAGACACCATATACGATATGGACAGGGAGAAATCCCAAGATGTCTTTCATGAGGATTTGGGGTTGTGAGGCTTACGTTCGACGTCAAGTCTCAAACAAACTGGGACCCAAATCTGATAGGTGCTATTTTGTTGGATATCCCAAGGACACAAAGGGATATTACTTCTACATTCTCAGTTAGCACAAAGTGTTTATGGCAAAGACTGGGATTTTTCTATAAAGAGATTTCGTTTCTAGAAAAACTAGTGAGAGTACGTTCAATCTTGAAGAAATTTAAGATAAGGATCATAGCACTGAGGCCTTGATGGAGGTTGAACAGGAACCACAAAGTGTTGTGGGTGATGAGATTGTTGCACAAAGAGTTGTGGAATAACCACCTGTTCAGGTAGACCTACCTCTTCGCAGGTCTGATAGGGTACGTCATCAGCCTAAGAGATACTCATTTCTCTTGTCTGACCATGATGACGTTATGCTCATTGAGAATGAGCCTACCTCCTATCAGGAAGCTGTGATGAACCCAGACTTTGAGAAATGGCTAGAGGCCATGAGATCCAAGATGAAATCCATGTACACTAACCAAGTATGGACTTTGGTTGATCCACCTGAAGGGGTCAAACTCATTGGGTGTAAGTGGGTCTTTAAGAGAAAGACTGACATGGATGGACTTACGCATACCTATAAGGGCCGATTGGTGGCTAAAGGTTTCAAGAAAATTCATGGTATTGACTATGATGAAACCTTTTCTTCAATGGCGATGTTTAGTTCCATTCGGATCATGCTTGCTATTACAGCATATCACGATTATGAGATCTGATAGATGGATGTCAAAACCATATTTATGAATGGAAACTTACTTAAGGATGTATACATGACACAACTTAAGGGTTTTGAAGATCCACAACATACTAGGAAAGTATGCAAGCTGCAAAGGTTCATTTATAGGCTAAAGCAAGCCTCTCCGAGCTGGAATCTTCGATTTGATGATGCGATCAAACAGTTTGGTTTCATCAAGAATGAAGATGAACCCTGTGTCTACAAGAGGGTTAATGGGAATACAATTGTCTTCCTTGTATTATATGTGGATGACATACTACTCATTAGAAATGACATCCCTTCGCTACAGTCTGTGAAGACTTGGCTGGGGACGTGCTTCTCAATGAAGGACTTAGGTGAAGTAGCCTGTATTCTAGGCATCAAGATCTATAGAGATAGATCTAAGAGATTGCTTGGCCTAAGTCAGAGTACATACATTGACATGGTATTACTACAGTTTGCTATGCAGAATTCCAAGAAGGGACTTCTGCCGATGTCACATGGTGTGAGTCTTTCGAAGACTCAAAGTCCCTCTTCTAGAGAGGAGAGAGATTGCATGGATAAGATCCCTTACGCATCAGCTATAGGATCTATCATGTACGCCATGCTGTGTACTCGTCCTAATGTCTCGTATGCTTTGAGCATGACGAGTAGATACCAGTCAGATCCAGGTGAGCGTCACTGGATAGCAGTCAAGAATATTCTTAAGTACTTGAGAAGGACTAAAGAATATTTCTTGATATTTGGAGGCGATGAGGAGCTAGATGTAAAGGGTTACAGTGATGCCAACTTCCAAACTGACCAGGATGATTATAGATCACAGTCAGGGTTCGTGTTTTGCTTGAATGGTGGCGCTGTGAGCTGGAAGAGTTCGAAGCAGGACACCGTTGTTGATTCTACAATAGAAGCCGAGTATATTGCTGCATCTGAGGCAGCAAAGGAGGTAGTTTTGATCCACAAGTTCATTACTGAGCTTGGGGTAGTTCCTAGCATAGCAGATCCCATAAAGCTCTATTGTGACAACAATGGAGCGATTGCACAGGCTAAGAAACCTCGCTCACACCAGCAGATCAAACACATACTACGGTGCTTCCATCTCATTCGAGAGATTATCGATAGAGGAGATGTGAAGATTTGCAGAGTACCCACAGAGGCTAACATCGTAGATCCCTTGACCAAGGCTTTGGCATAGAAAAAGAATGATGGTCACACTAGGTCATTGGGTATTAGATACTACGGTGATTGACACTAGTGCTAGTGGGAGATTTTTAGTGAAAGCCCTAGAGCCAATCATGTGATGATTATTGTATGGACTTTATTGTATCATATTCCTATTTATAAAGGCATGGTTATTATATTTACTTGTATTGGTGCCAAATAACTAAAAATAATAACGTCCTTGAGTAGTAGGTTCTTATCTATATCAATCGATTGGTTGAATCGATAATGAGATGATATAGAGAACACTACTCTTAATCATTCCTAGTCAAGTATTAACATTCAGGAACAATGTTAATACGTAGAGACTAGCATGTAGGTCAACACGATGACTTGATCTCACAAGTCATGGATATGAGATATCAAGTTGACACATGGGTATGCATTGGAGAATGTATACTGAATGACCCGCCATGAGAAAGTATCATGGATCGTTATATAAGTATCATATACTTTCTCATGTGGCTATTAGTATGACTATTAGTCGTTAGACCTGAAGTCACCATGGTTCCCTACATAAGGAGTTGCATACTTTGGCTTCGTCAAATGTCACCTGTAAATGGGTGGACTATAAAGGCGATTTCTGGGTATGTGAAAAATTATGCGGAGGGATGTGAGTGATGTAGATGGGATCTATCCCTCCTATATGACGGGGGTGACATCAATATTCTTGATAGAGTGAGACCACGAAGTGCATGACCATGCCCAAATGAGTCAATATGAGATATTGAGCTCATTTGATTAGAGTGAGTCTACTTGGAGTTCAAGATATAGATTGTACCGAGGATGACACGGTCTATGCCTCAATTGGTCAATATAGATGTCAAGGATAGAGAGACATTGTCACATATTGTGAGAGTCACAATTAGTAGTCACAAAGGTGATGTTGGAGCTCAACATTCTTGTAACTTGGGTAGCAATGATGTGTTGCTAGATACCGCTCATTGCTTATGTTCCTAAATCGGTTTAGGGACATTGCCAACGTTACAAGAACCTATAGGGTCACACACAAAGGACAATTATATGGAGATTTGGTTCATATGATGAACCATGAGGATTAGGTTTATGGGATGAACCAAATTGGATTAAGAGTAATCCAAATTAGACTAATTGAGTTGGACTCAATTTGATTCAAGTGTTGAATGAGTCTAATTTAGATTTGATTCATCAAATCTATTTAAATTAATGAATAGAGATTCATTAAATTAAATTGACTTGAATCAAATGGTTGGATTTGATCAACCATGGGAGATAAGAGGTCAAGTTTGACTTGACTTGAGAGGGAAGATGAAAGGTCAAGTTTGACTTGACCAAATGCCTTGTCATGATGATGACTTGGCATGGCCGGCCAATGATGATGCTCCACATCATCATTGACTTATCATGTGGTGCAACCTCATGAGGTGGCTCTTGGAGTTACATGCATGCATGTAACCCCCCAAGTCATGAAGTGGTCGGCCACTCCATTTGATGGGTGTAATTGATTTTGGTGAGTTACTAGATCTTCATCTTCTTCCTTGGATCATCCTCTCAAGCTCCCCTCTCCTCCTTGGCTGAAACTTCTAAGGGTGCTAGCATACTCTAGGTTTCTTTTCTCCACCTATTGCTTGTGTGGATACCAATAGAGGAGTGTACACTTGACACTCTAGAGTTCCACAAGCTATTTGGACGAGCGGGATTTGCGAAGGGCATCGCATCAAGTGTAACACTCTCAACTTCTAGATCTAAGGTAGATCTAGGTTTACTTAGCACATACATGTTTTTTATTTTAATATATCTTCGTACGAATCCGTGGCCGGACTTCCGGGGTTTCCGCAACGCAAAAAGCGATTTTTGCGGCTCGGAAAGTACAACACCTGCACCAATAATCTTCCCTTTTTTGATCTATGGCAAACTGACTCAAAATTACGGGAATTTAAGCATGAAATGAAGTAGTAATAAAACATGTAGTACTAAGCAAGTATGAAATAAGTTTGAAGCAAGTAGTGAAAACGTAAGTGTGTAGTAAATGATTAACCGCTTGAAGCAAGTAGTGAAAAAGTAAGTGTGTAGTAAATGATTAACCACTTTTTCAAAACCTTCCCCCTCAAGGCTACTTAAAAAAGACACTTTAAAGTTAATTTTTTGGAAAGCATTTTTTGCTTTACTCCCCCTTAACTTAGCATTTTTTGCCCTCTTCTCCCCTTTTTGACATAAATAAAAAATACTTGGGGGTGTATTTAATGAAAAATGAAACGTTATAAGCATAAAGTGTGCTTGTAAAAAAAAAAAAAAATCAAATATAAGAGTCCAAGCATGTGTCCCTTTGAAGTTCATTTAGTCAAGTATAGCATCCTAAGGGTGTAGAATGGATTCGAGGTATATCCCTCTGCACCAACAATTATACTTGGGAGTATATTTGTAAAACTAGTTTTACTAAAGTAAGTTTTTGAAACTACTTACAAACATAGTCTTTGATTTCAAAATGCCGTAGGTACATTTTCAAAATACTTTAAGGTGTTTGTAATATTACCCTTAAGGTTAGTTTTCTCCCTCTTAGTCAAATACATAGAGTCTAGAAAATTTAGGGTGCTAAACTTTGGCCTAGAGAGTTATATATTTAGTTTTGGCCAAACAAAACTAGTGACTATATGTTAAATACAACAATTAAGAAAATAAGTATTCCTATATTTTTGAAAAGCCTTTCGAGGAGTTATATTACTCGTATTTCAATTATCCTTAACATCTCACCCATTCTATGTGTCTCAAAGCATGTTCACCTTATATGTTTTTGTGAGATAATTTCAATTTTAACTTGATTGAAGATATTTAGCCTTGGGTTAGATTCAGATTTAACCTTTAGATCGTTAAGTAGACGTTTCAAGAAAATGACTTTCAGGTCATGGCGAGCCACAGGAGCCTTCTTTGATTGGAACAACGACCACTTCCTTAGACAAAGAAAATTTCAAGAAAATATTTACTTAAGTCACTTAGGGTTACTTTGTGGTCTAACTAGTTTAGGATACGATGAGGTAGCTTTAGCTAGTTCAACTTAGCCAAGTGCATCAAGCTATATACACCTTATCTAGCTCGGATACACAAGACCTCGCTTCCCTAACGTACTATCATCTGGTTGTGTCCTGATACTATGTTATCAAGGTTGACTGACTATTGGTCATATCTAGCCGTTCTAAAAGAAAAACTAATCATGTAAAATTTTACTAAGAGATTGGGTACACAATTTTAGTACTAGCTCCCCCTGGACCATTGAACCAATATGGTCTATCCACATAGTGGACTTGATCCTGGAGAATCCAATACTTATTAGTCCTTATATGTGAAGTTAATAAGATTTTAGGGACCCATGCCTGGACTCTTTGATGAATACGATTCATAATAGACATGTACGATTTGTTTGTAGTCATTGACCCAAATCCAAGTCCGACTTTGTTGTACACGACTCTTTGAGTTTCAAGAAGTCGATTAAGATTCTTGGATCCCAACGTGAACCTTTCCAACCTAGCCTCGAGCTCTTGAACTCGTCCTTTCAAGAGAGAATTCTCCTCAAGTTTTTCAACTTGAGTTAAGTTTTCCTCTTGAACTTGACTAGTTGAAGAGGTTAGGGTAGCCTTCTGCTTGAGGATTTTAACCTCCTCAAGCAATGACTCGACCCTAGACTCAGACTTAGTTAATTTCCTATTTAAAAGTTTAATGACATGATATAAATTTGCAATTAACGAGCGACTTACCTTGATCTTTTCATTTGATTCGTCTTTGAGTCTCGACTCGAAATCATCCTTGGAGTCAGAGTCGAAGTTAGATTCGCAATCATCTTTGGAATCAGACTCAAATTCTATTGGTTTCACCATGAAGGATAAGTCATCACCTTGGTCTTCTTCTTCCTCCCACGTTGCTTGAAATGCTTGCTTTGGTTGCTTATGTGTTGGCTTCATTTTTGGGCAGTCTGACTTGTAATGCCCCTTCTTGTTGCACTCGTAGCATGTGTAGTTCCGTGGGGGTTTCTTGTTCTTCAATTGCTCCCTTTCCTTTTTGATCATTCTCTGAACTAGATTAACTAGTTCAGTTACATTGTTGCTAATATCTGTCTCAATGAAGAGCATGAAGAAAAAGAAATTTAGTAGTTCCTAACACTCAATCAGGACTTCGCGCGATATCAATACGTACCTCTAAGCGTGGTAGCACAGGTGAAAAGTAGATTTCCAGTCTGGCATCACTCACATCCCTCGCGCAATCTAGTCTAATTCTCGATAAATCTCTAGATACCTTGTAGGAATCTACCATGGATGCCCATAAGGTTGTCCTAGGAAAAACGTTAAGAGCGTACCTGATAACATCTCTATTCTCGACCTTTTGTTCGATCGAGTGGAGACCATTCATGATATTTTGGATCTTTGCATGTAATTGTAGGATATTTGAGGACGCTAGAGGGGGGGGGGGGTGAATAGCGTCGCGCTCTTTCGATAATGGAATTCGTTGCGTTTGTCTCTACAATTTCGTTAGCGCAGTGGAAATAGAAAAATAATAATGATAACGAAATATAAAACACACAAACACAAATATTTAACGTGGTTCAGAACCGAACGGTTCATACTCCACGGATTGGGTTCGTACGAACCCTAGCGATGCCAATCACACACCACTATGATAAACACTCCTTCTCGACACAAGTCGGAGGCGGAGAAACCCCTTACAAGCGATCTTACAATAGTAAGAAACAAAAACAAGCAATTACAACAATTAATATGAAGGACAAGTAAAGAAAAAATTTACAACACTTGCTTTTGATTGCTTGAATGCTTGGTTGTTTGATTAGCACTGGGAGACCTGATTTTCAGCAACAAATCGCCCCTAAAGCTCTCAAAAACTGGATCTATTTTTCTCCATCACGAGCTCCTTTTATAGCTTCAACATATGCTGGAAAATATCGATCAGTCGATTGCTCGGGACCATCAGTTGACTGATCACACTGTTGTTGTGAGACAACGGTGTAATCCACGCTGGAAAAATCCAACGGCTAGGACATCAGTCGACTGATCATGAGCATTAGTCGACTGATCAAGCATCACTCGACTGCTCGTTCCAGCGGTCGAGTGAGACTCCATTCTGTGCCCTAAACTCCGAGCATCAGTCGACTGATCACAAGATCCGATCATTTGCTCAATCAATCGATCATTGCTCTTCTGGCGCATGATGCTAGGGCAATTCCCATAGTCAAACCCTAGTTGACTACGCCAGTTGACTGCCACATGGCACCGGTCGACTGGCACTCCTCAAACATGAGATTTTAGCCCAAGTATGGTGCCCCATACTTGCTAGACCACCCTTAGCCTAGACCTAACCCTTCTAGCCACCTCCATCAGCCTTACGCCTCTCGGATCCCTCTAAGTCATCCATGACTTGTTCATCCATCGCGCTAGCCTTCAGGTGCTTCCATTGGCTATGTCATGCTAACGGTGTCTACACCGCTAAGGCACATTGGACTTACGCCCCAAAACTCCGCTTGGACTTTACGCCGCCAATCATTGGACTTATGCTACCAAGACTTCCGCTTGGACTTTATGCCACCAATATCAAACCCCTTGGACTTCTCATGCCAAGTGTCCCACTTGGACTTTCCATGCCAAGTACCCATGACTTGGACTTTACCTTGCCAATTATATTGTCATATGTTTTTGTCTAACATCAAAACATCTCTCGAGCCAAGCTCGAGTCCTGGTCAATCGTGACCTAGGCCGATTGCACCAACAATCTCCCCCTTTTTGATGTTTGACAAAAACCAAACAAAACAAACCATTTGAGTTAGATTAGACCATCTAACTCAAAGACTCCTTACCAATTATCCCAAATTGGTAATTTAATGTTCTCCCCCTTTTTGACATACATCAAAAAGGTTATCCCTCCAAGGAGGTCAATGTCTCATGTCCCAATGAGATCTTACAATCTCCCCCTTGGTCCAAAGATACCTAGGATGCCTACTATCTTCCTAGTGATAAGTCCCATATCACTCAAGAGAGGCAATCCTATACTTTCCCCCAATTTCCAAATTGGGTATGTGAAAATCTCATTTTTCCTTCCCATGAGGAAAAAAAATACCATCCATCATACCATGATGGATACCTCCCCCTAAAGGCTTGCTTCCCCTTAACCATTGCACCAACAATGTCTTTGGGAAATCCCTAAGCCAATAGGAACTCTAAACCATCAAAGATAAGGTTAGAAATTCAACATTGAATTTTCCAACACCTTAAATTTGATACAAACCCTAAACACCTCTCCAAATCCATATCCAATGGATTTTCACCCTTTATAATGCTTCCCAAAGCATATCCTAGGGTTATGAGTGATTAGGGACCTTAACCGTAGCTGAAATCAAGCTAAACAACCCTAGTTTTCCCAAAATCAGCATTGGCGATCGACTCACATCTACGGTCGGTGATATGCCCATCGATCGTGACCGCGAAGCAACGATCGGTGATCTTTCATGCTAGTCGAGTCAAGTGCAGCCCATCGATCGGCGCCTGTAGAAGCGAAATTCATAAGTAATTCTACGTAAATCAAAAAATCATGAAATTTGATACGTATATTACTTATCACACATACAATCGGTGAAAAATTTTGGAGAAATATTTTTACCATTGAAGTAGGAGATTGGTACAAAGTTCAAAAACTATTAAAACTTTAAAGTTTTTGATGTACTTTGTATCAACTTCTACAATGATGATGGCTATCAAAAGATAGACTTCACCAAGGTTTTCTAAATTGATTTTAAAATGTTTCTGAAAACCTATTTCGAACCATGGTTTATTGGCTAAATATACATAACTTGTATATTAGCTTTCCTCATGATTCTTAGTGATGATTGAAATAAGTTAAGTTCATCTAGATGCACTATCTATGCACCTTGAACCTAACTTATTATCCTAACATTGTAGGATCGAAATGAGCGCTAGAGGGGGGGGGGTGAATAGCTCAAAATGGTTTTTCTTTTCTTTTGTTGTAAAAACGATAAGTGAGAGATAAACGCAGCGAAAAAGAGATGGACACAAGGAGTTTTACTTGGTTCACAGCCAACCGGCTGCTAATCCAAGGCCCTAATGGTCCTAGACCACGTACGGAGGGCAATCACTAAAACACTCCTCCTCGTTGGAGGTAGGAGTTACGATTACAAAACTTTCGACAAAAACACAAGGATGAGAGACAAGCCCCTCTCTCCTTTTTGATATAAAAGCTCGAAAAATACAACTTAAATTAATCGACTAAAACGATTACCAACACTTTAACGGTGAAGCTTCGTGTTGGCAGCACTTCGTTGTAGTGGTGTCGTCGTAGAAGAGCGACGTTGTGGAGGCGTTTGAGAGCTTTGTAATAATTGTTGTATCTAAGATGTGAAGCACCCCCCTCTATTTGAAGCCTTGTCCGCCCACTTGAGATCCGACCACCTCACCACCAATTGAGGGATAAGTTTCCACCTTGCTTTTGACCGGCCACCTCACCAAGATTTGGGGGATAAGTTGTCACCTTGCTTTTAGTTCCTTTTGCCCATTTTCAGGATACTTTAGTTATTTAATTTTATTTCAATTCGAGTTCTAATTTTAATTCGAATTCGAATAAATTTGAATTCTAATTTTAATTCGAATTAGAGTAACTTCGAATTCAAACAAGGGTTAGCTCAAAGCAATATGTAGAAATATTAAATGTGATGGATTTAGATGGTTTCTAACCATCCGATCTCGACTTAGACTTTCATGGAAAGTTTTGGGTCGGATTGTCGCCTAAGATCAACTCCTAAACAGAGGATCTGACCTCACTTACGCTCGTCGGACACGAGTCTTACATTGCACTTACTGTGTCGTAGATCTCCAACTCAAGCTTAACCTGTTTCTGCACACTCAAGTAGACTCATGAGATAACAAAATAGACTTAACCTTGTGTCTTTGCTATAATCAAAACACAGGTTCGATTTCGGTGCCTCACTGCACCAACAATCTCCCCCTTTTTGATCTATGGCAAAAACACACAAAGTTAAGGAAATTAAGTGCATGAAACAGTAAAGACATGAAGCAAAAGTAGGAGTAGTAAAAATATTTCTCAAGTTCTCCCCTTAGAGGAACCCTCCCCCTTGACCGAGGGTGAGTACTTGAAAAAGACTTTTAGTTCTCCAAACACAAAAGATAACGAGTTAAGTAAATGACATTACTTAACTTAGGCTCTTTAGAGTCAAAAATAAGTGCAAGTTAAGTAATCAAAAGTTAAGTCAAAAGGTTAATTATTGAAAAGGTTTAACTTTTGATTTCTTAACTTGGGCCTTTAAAGTTTTCAATTCCGAAGAGTTGAAACCTAAACCTTACTCCCCCTTAACTTAGGCCAGAATCAAAGTTTTAAGTTAAGTTATCAAATTCAAAAATTTGAATTTATTGAACCTTAACTTTGGCCTTTTCTCCCCCTTTTGACATAAATCAAGAAAAAAAGTAGGGGGGGGGGGGGTTTAAGAAAACCCTAAGTCCAAGCATGATGATTTTGAAAATAGTATGTGAAAATAATTCATCTAAATGTTCAACTCTAGTTTGACTTGATTGAAATGATATTATCAACAAGTCCTGATTAGAGTTGGTTAATATTAGTTGCATATTTATACTCCGAGGTTCATATTGACGCACTTGATCTACATCTTGGAACTTGGAGTAGGGTCCTAACATCTCACGCCCGTTCTAGGTGGATTAATACACAAACACATTAACCCTATGTTTTGTGAGATGTGTTGGCTCCTTAAATCTATAGGATCATGATATCTAGGGGAAGTCCTAAACTAGTTCCATTTGCATAAAAAAAAAAATTCGAAAATAAAATTTTTGAAAATAGCATTTGAAAACTTTTGCTAACCTATTCTATTACGCACAAGCCCAATTTTCATCTCAAGAGACTAAATTCGCCGTAGTGGTTTAGTAAATAGGTCTGCTAGGTTAGACTTCGAGTCAACATATTCGAGTTGTATGGAGCCGTTGGCTACATGTTCTCGAATGAAATGGTGTTTTACCTCTATATGCTTTGTCCTTGAATGGCATATAGGGTTCTTAGTTAGATTTATCGAACTTATGTTGTCTACAAAAATTTTAGTTTTGGTGAAGTCCAACCTAAAGTCTCGGAGAGTGTGCTTCATCCAAAGAAGCTGAGTTACACACTCACCCATCGCAATGTATTCGGCTTCGGTGGTAGATAAGGCAACACAATGTTGCTTCCTACTGCACCAACTCACTAGACTCGAGCTGAGTAGTTGACAACAACCACTCGTGCTCTTTCTATCGAGTTTACTACCGGCATAATCCGAATCGGAGTAGCTGATTAGTTCGAACTCCGTAGATCTAGGGTACCAAATACCAACGTTAAGTATACCCTTAAGATATCTAAGGATACGCTTAACTAGGGTTAGGTGAGACTCTTTAGCACAGGTTTGAAACCTGGCGCACATACTTACTGCGAATAGGATGTCGGGTCGACTCGCAGTTAAGTATAGGAGACTTCCTATCGCGCTCCTATAGTACTTTAAGTCAATAGACTTACTTTCTAGGTCTTCTCCTATGTTAACATTAATCTCCATTGGGGTGTTTATTATCTTAGCGTCTTGCATTCCAAATCTTTTAATTAACTCCTTAGTGTATTTTTGTTGATATAGGTATATACCATCCTTAGTTTGTTTAATTTGTAGACCTAAAAAGAAACTTAACTCGCTACCAAGTTCATTTCAACTCACTTTCCATGAGTGAAACGAACTCGCGTTTAGTAAGGCCGAGTTAGAGGTTCCAAAAATTATATCGTATGTAAATTTGAGCTATGAATATTTCTTTACCTAAGGTTTTTACGAAGAGAGTTGGGTCAACTAAGCCTTGGTTAAACCCTTTGACTTAAGATGAATTGAAATTCTCGTACTCAAGCTCGAGGAGCTTGTTTAAGTCCATAGAGAGCTTTCTTAAGTTTTAGAACATGGTCGGGTTTATCTAGATTTTCGAATCCGGGGGGTTGGCTAACATAAACTTCTTCTTTAATGTATCCATTTAGGAATGCCGACTTAACATCCATTTGAAACAGCTTAAATCCTCGATGTGCGGCATAAGCTAGCAACATTCAAATGGATTCGAGTCTAGCTACTGGGGCATAGGTTTCGTCATAATCTAAGCCTTCGACTTGACTAAACCCTTTGGCGACTAACCTAGCCTTGTTTCTAACTACTTCACCTTTATCATCAAGCTTATTTCGAAACACCCACCTTGTTCCAATTATCGTTTTGTCTTTAGGTGGTGGTACTAATTCCCACACTTCATTCCTAGTAAATTGAGCTAGCTCTTCTTGCATTGCAATAATCCAATCGGGATCAAGAAGAGCTTGTTCAATTGATTTGGGTTCTATCTTTGAAATTAAGGAAATTTGACTAAGGTTCCTATAGGATGCTCTAGTTCGAACTCCTAGATTAGGATCTCCTATCACTTGATCGATAGGGTGGTTAGTCTGAATCCTAGATTGGGTTGGGTTTGTGTCACCTAATGCTTGATCAATGGGGTGACTTGGTTGAACACTAGTTTGACTCGGATCACTTGTCACTTGGTCGACAAGAGAAGTTGGTTGATGTGGATTAGACTCGATCTCAGGGTCGGAGACGAGTTTGGT
The DNA here is from genome assembly GCA_025175895.1 of Wurfbainia villosa. NCBI lineage: Eukaryota > Viridiplantae > Streptophyta > Magnoliopsida > Zingiberales > Zingiberaceae > Wurfbainia > Wurfbainia villosa. The sequence goes on from CM045997.1 coordinate 61,236,150, forward strand.
ATTAGTGGGCTCAACACTTGGGGTCATTAAGGGTTTTGTAGGTTCGGGTACTTCATCAAACACTACATTAATAGTCTCTTCGACTTTAAGGGTATCGTGGTTATATACCCTATAGGCCCTACTCGTGGTTGAGTATCCTAAGAAGATTCCGGTGGAGGTTTTGGATTTGAATTTCCCTAGGTGGTTCTTAGTGTTTAAGATATGTACTTTACATCCAAATACCCTAAAGTACTTGATGTTGGGTACTTTATTGTGATAAATCTCGTACGAGGTCTTAAGGTGCCTCTTTACCATAAGGATCCTATTCTGGACATAGCAAGCCATGCTAACGGCTTCTGCCCAAAACCTATCAGGTAGGTCGTATTCGTTCAACATGGTCCTAGCGGCTTCTTGTAGAGTTCGGTTTTTCCGCTCCACTAGGCCATTTTGTTGAGGGGTCCTAGGGCAAGAGAATTCATGGTGGTATCCGTTTAGGTTACAGAAGTCGGTGAACCTTTGATTTTCGAATTCACCACCATGATCGCTTCTAAGTCTTTTAACCTTAAGGTTTTTTTGATTCTCGATTAATTTGAATAGATTGATTAATTGATCTAGGGTATCATTTTTATGTTTGATGAACCTAACCCAGGTAAACCTGGAGTAGTCATCAATTATGACTAAGCAATATTGACTTCTATTGAGTGACTTGGCTCCATGTGAATCGAATAGATCCATATGCAGGAGCTCAAGTACACTTGAGGTTCGTTCTTGGTTAGTTAACTTGTGTTGTGTCCTAGGTTGTTTTCCTTGTTGACAAGCATTACAGATTTTATTAACCAAATTGTTGAGGTTGGGTAAGCCTCTGACTAATCCACTCTGACTCATCTTGTGGACGAGTCTTGGGTGCGAGTGACCGAGTCGTCGGTGCCACAACCATGATTCCTCTTCCTGTGTCATAAGACATTTGGCTGAGGATTTGATTAAGTTAATTGTATAAATGTTATTTGTCCTAGTTCCTTTGAGTATTGTTTTAGCTGTTTTATTTGTTTTAATTACACATTCATTTTTTAAAAATACGACCTTATAGTTATTGTCACATAATTGGCTTACGCTAAGCAGGTTATATTCAAAATTCTCTACAAGTAATACATTTTTAATAACAAAATTCGAGTTAAGCTCGATATCACCTGATCCGATGATTTTGAGCTTGCCGTTATTCCCAAAGGCTACCGATCCTTGTCGTTTGAATCGAAGCTTCGTGAATTTGAGTTGATCCCCGGTCATGTGTCGGGAGCAACCACTGTCCAACATCCATTGATCCTACACACAAGGTGGTTGGATTGGATGTTAGATTTTTTTTAAAAAAAATTGGTTGTGAGTTGTTAAACCTAGGTCATCTCACCTGTGTCTATATGATCAAGCATGTTATACTTATGTGTTTTTTGTGAGATGACTTCCAATTAAGTTGATTAAGTGCATTTAGGTTCAAGTAATTTTATGTTAGATTTGGATTTGACCCTAGGCTTGTCAAGTTTACCTTTTCAAGATCATGGCTTCCAGGTCGTGGCGAGGCACAGGGGCCTTCTTTTATCGGATCATCGACCACTTCCTTTAGACAAAGCCATTTTCAAGAAAATGATGACTTGACTCACCTAAGACTATTTCCTAGTCTAACTGGTTATTTTTGAAAAGAGGCTCCCCGAGGCTCAATCTTTTCGAAGGATTTTAGTTGGTTATGTCGTGTTCTAAGTGAGTTCACAAGTTTAAAAAAACATGCAATTTCTAAGTTAAAGCACAAACATGTTTTGTATGGCTCCCTAGACCGTTGAATCGGTTCGGTCTATCCACATAGTGGATTTGGTCCTGGGAACCCAAAGACGTTGGATCCTAGAGTTGAAATCAAAAAGTTCTTAGGGACCCATGCTTGGACATGTTTCCTATGTCGACTTACAATCGACATATCGACCTATTAGTCGTGTTTGAGTTAAACCCAAGTCCAGCCGTGTTTTAAACGGCCCATTGAGATCCAAGTAGGAGGTCAAATCCTTTGGATACCGAAGTGAACCATTACAAAGTGTTCCTAAGATCTTCAACTTGACTTTTCAAGAGAGAGTACTCAACTCGAGCTTTTCATCGAGTTGGGTCCTCTTCTCGAACTTGACTAGTCGAAGAGGTTAGGGAGACCTTGTGTTTGAGGAGTTTGACCTCCTCAACCAGGGTCTCGACCTTGGACTCGGACTTAACTAATTTCCTAGACAAAAACCTAACCGTATTATGTAAAGTATTAAATAAAGTTCGACTCACTTTAAGGGTATCTTTTGAACCGGATGTGTATCCGTGGCTTGACTTGAAGGTAGCTTCGTAGTCCGAGTCATCCTCGGAGTTGACTCAAGTTCGGTTCTGGTCTCCGTTCGACTCAATCGATTTCGCCATGAAGACGTGGTCTTCGTCTTCTTCGGATGACGCTTCTTCCCATGTCGCGTTGAGGGCCTTCTTGTGCTTAGGTGCTTGGTGGTTGAGCTTGGGGCACTCGGACTTGATATGTCCAAACCTGTTACACTCATAACACCTAATATTAGAACTTTTAGGCTTACCTTGGTTGGGTCGAGTCATGGTTCGCTTTCGTCCCTTGGCTATCCTTCGAGCTAGGTTCATTAGTTCGGCAGTCAACTCCGGGTCAACTTCTTCTTCGGACTCGTCTTCCTCCTCGGTTGGTGGTGGCTTGCTTGCAATTTTCTTCTTCTTTGAACCTGCAAACAAGGCTATACCCCTCTCGGGTTCTGAGTTGGACTGCTCATGTAATTCGAAATCTGAGAATAATTCATCTATTCTAACTTTAGCTAGGTCCTTAGATACCTTGTAGGCATCGGCCATGGATGCCCACAAGGTGGTCATAGGGAAAGAATTTAGAACATACCTGATTAGATCTCGGTTTTCGACTTTCTGTCCTATTGAATGCAGCTGGTTGACTATGTCCTGGACGCGGGTGTGCAATTGTGTTGCCATCTCGTGTTCTTGCATTTTTAGTGTGTACAATTTATTGAACAACAAATCGCATTTGCAAACCTTAGCTTGATCCGATCCTTCGTGTAACTCGATCAGCCTCGTCCAGAGATCTCTTGCGCTGATGAAGGGTCAGGCGGTTCGACTCCTCCTTGGATAGCCATAGATTTGAGTCGCCTTTGCATCGCACCTCGACTTGTCGTTTAGTGGTAATGGACCACTGATTGTAATCCAAGGATTCACCTTCTTCATTAGTAGGAAGGGTGAACCCGGTTTGGATCACAATCCACATCTCTATTTGGGTTTTTAGGAAGCACTCCATCCGACCTTTCCAGTAACGGAAATCGTCACCGTTGTAAAACGGTGGTCGGACGGTGCTAAAACCCTTGAGATGGGCCATTAACACGAAACGGTAAGAAGAGAAAAAAAAAAACACACAGACAACAAAGGTCCCAAGACTTGCGTCTTGGATTAGTAGTGCGGGAAGAAGAAAAGATAAATAAATCAATCAATAGATTAACTAATTAGAAAATTAATTTTAATAAAAAAAATAATTAATTAATTTCGAAAATTAATTAAAAACTATTTTGTAGAAAAAAAATCTAATGTTGAAATTAAGTAAAAAATATTGAAAAACCAAACTTATATTCTAGACAAGATTTAAAAATTAAAATAAGTTTTTAATTGATTAAATTTTGTAAATTGATTGAAAATCTATTTTAGTGGAAATAAGATTTAATTCAATGCTAAGATTAACGAGAAAACTTTATAAAACGAAATATAAAGATTTTAGGGTTTGAAAAATTCAAGTGTTTAAAAAAAATGAAAGAATTTTTAATTCTGGGAAAAACTAATTTTAATCAGTAATAGAATTAAAAAATCGTAATTAAGAGTTTTTTTTGTTAGGATGATCAATAGAAAGATTAAAAGCGATAAAATTAAATTAAAGAAAAGTCTGAAAAAAAAATTTAGAAAAATTAAAAAAAAACACAAAAATTAACGTAGACAGAAACAAAGGAAACAAAAGAAATAAAAATTACTCAAATTGGTGGTTTCACCAAATTTGAGTGCCCCCAGCTCTGATACCAATTGTAGGATCGAAATGAGCGCTAGAGGGGGGGGGGTGAATAGCGCAAAATGGTTTTTCTTTTCTTTTGTTGTAAAAACGATAAGTGAGAGATAAACAAGTGAAAAGAGATGGACACAAGGAGTTTTACTTGGTTCACAGCCAACCGGCTGCTAATCCAAGGCCCTAATGGTCCTAGACCACGTACGGAGGGTAATCACTAAAACACTCCTCCTCATTGGAGGTAGGAGTTACGATTACAAAACTTTCGACAAAAACACAAGGATGAGAGACAAGCCCCTCTCTCCTTTTTGATATAAAAGCTCAAAAAACACAACTTAAATTAATCGACTAAAATGATTACCAACACTTTAACGGTGAAGCCGTGTTGTGACAAGACTTCGTTGTAGTGGCGTCGTCATAGAAGAGCGGCGTTGTGGAGGCGTTTGAGAGCTTTGTAATAATTGTTGTATCTAAGATGTGAAGCATCCCCCTCTATTTGAAGCCTTGTCCGCCCACTTGAGATCCGGCCACCTCACCACCAATTGAGGGATAAGTTTCCACCTTGCTTTTGACCGGCCACCTCACCAAGATTTGGGGGATAAGTTGTCACCTTGCTTTTAGTTCATTTTGCCCATTTTCAGGATACTTTAGTTATTTAATTTTATTTCAATTCGAGTTCTAATTTTAATTCGAATTCGAATAAATTCGAATTCTAATTTTAATTCGAATTAGAGTAACTTCAAATTCAAACAAGGGTTAGCTCAAAGCAATATGTAGAAATATTAAATGTGATGGATTTAGATGGTTTCTAACCATCCGATCTCGACTTAGACTTTCATGGAAAGTTTTGGGTCAGATTGTCGCCTAAGATCAACTCCTAAATGGAGGATCCGACCTCACTTACGCTCGTTGGACACGAGTCTTACCTTGCACTTACTGTGTCGCAGATCTCCAACTCTAGCTTAACCTATTTTTGCACACTCAAGTAGACTCATGAGATAACAAAATAGACTTAACCTTGTGTCTTTTCTATAATCAAAACACAGGTTCGATTTCGGTGTCTCACTGCACCAACAATCATCTCATATGTTATCTAAGGTGTATACACACACATACATGTCAATTTAAATGTGAGATGTGGATTAGGATTATTATGGCTTCATGCATTTTCTAGGCAACCCTACTTGATTCTCTTATAAATGGGACTCCAAGTCATGTCATTTGTCCTTAAATCAATTTTAATCAAAATACAATGCATGAATGACCATGACATAAATGATAACAATAATAACGCATGACCAATAATCATGATGTCATGACATATAATATAATCTAAAAACAAACATGACATCTAAAATAATCCTAAACAATGGCATGACATGTTATATGATAAGATGAAATTTCATGTCATGATATGACAATTCTCTATAAACCAATACAATAATACAAACACATAATCAAACACAAATGATTTTCATAAGTAAAAATTTCATTCAATTTAAGAAAGCTTCAGTTTTTACATTCAAAATAGAGATTTGAGACGCTCAATCTCACTACAAAAACTAAAAACAAAAATCCTAACATCCTCTATCTCTAATCATCTGCAGAAGGTGGAGGTGGAGGAGGCTACTAGCTCAAGGTCCAGACTCGCATCATCTCATACATATCGAGCTGACGTTGCTCGATACGGCTCTGTGACTCCTGAATACGAATATAGCGCTCCTCCATCCGACTGAGATGCTCGCCCATGGAGGATTACCCTACTAAGAGCTCGACGGTAGAGTCATTGTCTGCGGTAGTCTGGAATCGGCCTCCACTGTCCAAACCCGATCCGATGGACCCGGCTGCGATGCATCTGGCCGCATCCGTCCTCCTCCTCATCAGCAACATCTGGATCCTCATAGTCCTCTGCAGCCTCTCTAGGCACCAGAGGCGGCTCCCCACGTGCCCTGGGTGGAGGTCGAGGTGCCAACTCCATTAGCCCACGTCCCATCCGCAGCTTCACCAACGAGAAGTTACGAACTGATATGCAGTCGTACACCTCAGATAGCGCCCTCAACGATCCCCTGTTAATGTTTATGCCTATAGACTCTAACCATGCAGTGATGATGTGGCCAAAAGGCATATGCACTTTCCCTTGCACAGGGGATATGAAATGTACAATGCAATGAAACATGTTCAATGCAATGTTTATGTCTAGTCTATGATGAATGGCGTACAGGAGAAAGAGATGAGGAGGCCGAATCTTGGCCAGACCTCGAGTCACAATCAGAATAAAACACCCAACAATGACCTTGTAGAGTACATTGTCAGGTGCAGATAGCTCAGTAATAGGAAATAAGTTCTGAGCTGGTGGGCGAGGATGGTGAAAGACATGCTCATGCATGGAATCTAAAGAGATGTGATCAAAGGGCTCAGGTAAAGGGGCATCGAAGGTAGGGTAGAAAATGAAGGTTTCAGCCGATGGCTTACACTCAAGAAACTCCTGCAATATCGCAGGAGTGAACTCTAAGTCTCGTTTTGCAACGCGGGTAGTGTAGGTAGGGCCATCGTCTACCTTCTTTAAGTTCTGATAAAACTCCTTAAGGAGATCATCATTGATGGCATGTGTGCATAATACTATTTTCATGAGATGATAATATGAAAATATTTCCATAACGTCACTACAGTAACGTGTAAAGAAATTCCTATCAATGTACCTAACCAACATGGTTTGGTACAACCGTGATTCAACCTCGGGTGGGTCATTTCTACGGGATCGCCTATATGAATGTAATGCAATGACATGAAATGCAAAGGCACCAATGCACGATTAGATCATAATAAATTATAATGGAAAAATTAGGGTTTTAGAGGAGTAAGAAAGTTATACTTTGGTGCCATTTAGGATGATGATGAGAGAATACTCAGATATCGCTGAAAAGATCGCCGAAGAGTTTGCCGGAGCAGTGGATCGCCGGAACCCTAATCGAAGAGGGAAAAATCGCTGGAAATGAGTGGATCAGGGTTGTGAGATGAGTAAAAACGTGAGTGGAAGAGTTTAGCTATCAAACCTAGGACTTAGGTGGTCAGCGCGGTCGGAAAAGCTCGTCGGAGAAAGAAGCGGCGACCGGAGAGAAGGAAGAAGGGCGTTATAATGATGTGCAACATCATAAGCGGTTTACCAACGGTGATCGGCTGCGTCTCGATCGGATCATTGATCATTCTGTATCGTGCTACAGTAACATCAGTCGACTGATGTTGCCCATCAGTCGACTGATGCGATCACCACTCGACTGCTCAGCGAGCACTCGACTGATGATCCTCTGCCTCGATGAACAGTAACATCAGTCGACTGATGTAACCTAGCAGTCGACTGATGTACTAAAGCGATCGAGTCTGGAAGCGACACACTCGGTTGTTGCGCATCGTATCATGCTACGATATGATGATCAGTGATCGATCATCGATGTGATCTCTGATTCGATTGAACATCTCAATTTCTTTATCCAACTTGTTTCATTTTCTCATGTTTAATCTTGTATATCGAATATAGTAATGTTATGCTTATATTCATGCATTTGTTAATGTATTTTGGTATTTTATTTCATTTTAGCAAACATTAACATCCAATGGTTTCAAAATCCTAACATCTCACCCTTTCTAAGTGTTGAAATACACAATCAAGGTAAAAGACTTGTTTTGTGAGATGCAATCCACCCTAGACATTCCTTCCAAGCAACCACATGGTGAACCACATGAAGCATGATAAGTGCAAGACATCAAGGTGTGTGGCACTTGAGTATCACTCTTGATGTAGCTTCTACACCTTAAAAACACTTTTCTTGATACATTAATTCCTAAAGTGTGCCAAAGATCAAAATGACACACTATGACCTCGAAATCTAGATTGTGCCAATTTTATTGATTTTTCATGATTTCAAAAATATATTGGCACATCCTAAAATCTTTTAGGATAGAATATCAAGCCTATTTCCAAGGTATTCATAACCTTGAAAATAACCTAAAAATGTCAACTTTGCTATGGTTGAGTTAACTACCCATCCAATCAAAATTGACACATTCTAACTCATTTAACGTGAATCAATCACGCTCTTTGGAACCCAAAATCTATTTGAGCTCATTGAATTAATTAGGTATTCCTTAGGGATAACCTCCCTAGATACCTTCCTAATGACCCTTCTAGGCTTATTAGCCTTGGTCATTATGGTCTTGCCATGGTTAGTCTTAGGGATTGCCTCCCTAATAACCTTCTTAATGACTTCCTTAGGTTTCTTAGAAACCCTAGCCACTAAGCACACACTATGGTTGGCATTAGGAATAATTTCCCTAAAGACCTTGGTTTTCTTAGATCTAGGTTTAGTTCCATAGTCAAATGGAACATTGTGATAAGTAGACATTACTTTCTTAGACATAGGCTTGTGACCCAAACCTTGTCTCCTAGATGATTCTTGCCTCTTACACACTTTTTGTTGACTTCTAGATCCTAGAGTTTGACACTTTGACCATTTAAATTGATTTTGCATATTTGCAAGGGTCTTTTCCAATTTCTCAAGCCTTGACCTCAAGGCTTGATTTTCTAACTCTAATTGCCCAAATGATTTTTGATTAGGTTTTTGGGCATTACCATTCACTTTAGACATATGTCTACCCTTATTGGGATTGATACCTAAATGATTTTCGATTTTCTTGATTGTTTTCTTAGGAATGACATTTCTAGGGACATTAGTCCCAAATTTCTCCTTCTTTGAAATAGACTTAGAGTTATCATTCCTAGCATGCTTTGATTCATGAGTAATAGCAAAGTTATTTGAATTAATTCTAGCATGCTTTTGCTTAGAATTTAAAGAATGAGCATTATGAAAATATACCTTAGGGTTAGTCTTAGAGACTCCCCCTACTTGTGAAGCTCCCTCCTTTCTTCTAGGACATTGGCTCCTATAGTGTCCCAGTTGTCGGCATTTGAAGCACACCACGTGCTCCTTGCTCTTCTTGGTGGGGACACCGGCATCCTTGACTTTTTCATTGACTTTTGGTGCCGAAGGAGCTTTTTTAACCCTTTTTGGACACTTACTTTTGTAATGTCCGGATTCCCTACACTCAAAGCATATTATATGATTTTTATTTACAATTGACATGCTTGAGTTACCTATGGTGGTGGTAGGTGCCGGAATTGGAGCTTCTTCATCTTGACTAGATGTCGAAGCTTTCTCTTGTTGCTCCGGAGTAAAAATTCTTTCCTCCCCCTCAATCCTAGAGGTGGAGGTGTCTTCTACTTCTTCTTCCACCGATCCGAAAGTTGACTCCTCTTCAACTTCCGATTCCTCACTTGCTCTTGAGGATGATGAACTCTCTTCATCCTCTTCCTTATCTTCTTCTACTTGTGCCAAGTGAGGCTTCTCATTGAACTTGGCTAATTTGTCCCATAGCTCCTTGGCATCAAGATATTCACCTAGTCTAGACAAAACATCATTAGGTATCAAATCTTCTAACAGTTTTGTTACCTTGGCTTCGGTTTTGAATTTTTGCCGTTGCTCTTGAGTCCATTTCTTCAACTTGAGGACTTGTCCATTCCTATCCCGAGGAGGTTCAAAACCTTCTACGAGGATGAACCAATCTTCTATATCCATCATCAAGAATGTCTCTATTCTTGTTCTCCACGCCGAAAAGTCTTCTTGATCATATGGCGGTGGAGTGTTGATGTCCCATCCAAGCTTGTCTTGGGATTCTATCTTGTTCCTCTAGTGTCTTGAATCCGGGTTGTTAATACGTAGAAGAGCCCCGGGCTCTGATACCAATTGAAGGATATTTGAGACCGCTAGAGGGGGGGGGGGGGTGAATAGCGTCACACTCTTTCGATAATGGAATTCGTTGCGTTTGTCTCTACAATTTCATTAGCGCAGCGGAAATAGAAAAATAATAATGATAACGAAATATACAACACGCAAACACAAATATTTAATGTGGTTCAGAACCGAACGGTTCCTACTCCACGGATTGGGTTCGTACGAACCCTAGCGATGCCAATCACACACCACTATGATAAACACTCCTTCTCGACACAAGTCGGAGGCGGAGAAACCCCTTACAAGCGATCTTACAATAGTAAGAAACAAAAACAAGCAATTACAACAATTAATATGAAGGACAAGTAAAGAAAAACTTTACAACACTTGCTTTTGATTGCTTGAATGCTTGGTTGTTTGATTAGCACTGGGAGACCTGATTTGCAGCAACAAATCGCCCCTAAAGCTCTCAAAAATCGGATCAATTTTTCTCCATCATGAGCTCCTTTTATAGCTTAAACCTGTGCTGGAAAATATTGATCAGTCGATTGTTCGGGACCATCAGTCGACTAATCACACTGTTGTTGTGAGACAACGGTGTAATCCACGCTGGAAAAATCCAACGGCTAGGACAATAGTCGAATGATCAAGCATCACTCGACTGCTCGTCCCAGCGGTCGAGTGAGACTCCATTCTGTGCCCTAAACTCTGAGCATCAGTCGACTGATCACAAGATCGATCATTGCTCGTCAATCACCGATCGCTCATCTATGGCTGATCGCAAAGGGCAATTCCCGCAGTCAAACCCTAGTTGACTACGCCAGTCGACTTCCACATGGCACCAGTCGACTGGCACTCCTCAAACATGAGGTTTTAGCCCAAGTATGGTGCCCCCATACTTGCTAGACCACCCTTAGCCTAGACCTAAGCCTTCTAGCCACCTCCATCAGCCTTACGCCTCTCAGATCCCTCCAAGTCATCCATGACTTGTTCATCCATCGCGTTAGCCTTCAGGTGCTTCCATCGGCTATGTCATGCTAACGGTGTCTACACCGCCAAGGTACATTGGACTTACGCTGCCAAGACTCCGCTTGGACTTTACGCCGCCAATCATTGGACTTATGTTGCCAAGACTCCCGCTTAGACTTTATGCCGCCAATATCAAACCCCTTGGACTTCTCATGCCAAGTGTCCCACTTGAACTTTCCATGCCAAGTACCCATGACTTGGACTTTACCTTGCCAATTATATTGTCATATGTTTTTGTCTAACATCAAAACATCTCTCGAGCCAAGCTCGAGTCCTGGTCAATCGTAACCTGGGCCGATTGCACCAACAGTAATTGCATAGCAGTTTTGTGTTCCTGCATTTTTAAATTAAACAATTTATTTAATAATAAATTCATGCTTACATACCTTTGTGTCGGTCGTTCCTTCGTATAGCTCAATGAGCTTATTCCATAAGTCCTTCGCGCTGATGAACGGTCCGACTCGGTTGAGTTCCTCTTTAGAGAGCCCGCATTGTAGGATCTATGTGGCTTTGGCATAGGCCTCCACTTGACGCTTCATGGCGTTTGTCCACTTGTCGCAATCTAGGAACTCGTCGTCTTCATTGGTAGGTAGTGAGAATTCAGTTTGGATGATGATCCACATCTCAACTTGGGTTTTTAGATAGCACTCCATCCAACTCTTCCAATAACGAAAGTCATCTTTGTTGTAAAACGGAGGTCGGGCGATGCTAAATCCTTCGAAATGGGCCATTGAAAACAAAACCTTGCAAGACAAAAGAGCACAACCAAACGAATTGCCAAGACTTTGGTCTTGGATTAGTAGTGCGGGAAAAATAATAAAAATCTTAAATAAAAAAATATGAAAAGAAAACCAAATGTGCTAGATTGGTGGTTGCACCAAATCTTAGCGCCCCTGCTCTGATACCAATTGTTGGGATGGAGATAGAGAAATTTTCTTTTCGATTCAACTTGAATAGCACAGCGGAATAATAAAAGATAAAACAAAAGTAAGGAGGCACTTTGTTTTTACTTGGTTCACAACCAAAAGGTTGCTACTCTAAGGTTCCGCGATCCTAGATCACGTACGAAGGGAAAATTTTCTAAAGATCTCCTCCTCGTTGAAGGTAGGAGACAACGAATACAAAACGACAAGAACTCGAGGATGAGGCAACAAGCCTACCTCAGCTCGTTACAATAAAAGCTTCAAGTACAATGAAGAATAAACAAGTAAAGTATGACACAAAGTAAAGACTACCGACTTTAAAAGATTGAAACTTAGTGTGTCGTCGGTGTGTCGGCAGCGTGTCGGTGTCGCAACATTGTCATCGAAGTGTTGCGTCGTTGGAGTACTTTGGGAGCAATGAATGATGACCTAAAGGGGTGAAACCCCCCTTCTTTTATAGACCTCCAAGCCCCATCTCGTTGAGATCTAGATCTAGATCAAAAGGACACCTCACCCCAAGATAAGGGGATCTTATCTTGACCTTTATCGAGTTGGACAGTTTGAATAGCAGTCGACTGATGGCCTTCATCAGTCGACTGTTGCTAGGAGCAATTGACTGCCAAAAGCGAGTTGTCGACTGCCAACTAGGTTATTCAACTGCAACAAAGAGTTAGCATAGTAAACAGAAGTAATGATAAATTCGATGGCTATTTACCGTCCAATCTCGACCTAGACCTTCCACTGGAAGTCTTAGTTGGATCACCACCTAAGTTTGTTCCTGTACAGAGGACCCCACCTTACTATTACTCTACACTCGTGCTTATCTCTGGTCCTTTCTGACCTGTCGCTTAGCTTCCGGTCTTCACCTAGGTTCTTCAACTCCAACGAAGTTCTCCTGGTGTCACCCAACCACCACAGTTTCTCGACTCGAGATTCTTCGGGTGTCATTGACCTTGGGCTTTGCTTAAACACTTCCTGCACACTTAACATAGCTCATGAGATAACAATAACAACTTAACTTTAAGTTTTTTCCATAATCAAAACCTAGGTTCGATTATCTGGTGCCCCTACACCAACAGAAGTAAGACTTGGGCTAGGTGTGACGTAGTCAGCCTAGTGGGGACTGACACATAGACTATGTCTTGAACCAAGTGGGTATAAGATGAGTGAAAGGAATGAGACACGATTCACTATAACTACTGAAGGATTCAAAAATGGTTCCGAGATCAACCGTTGATTTTTTGATTAATTGGGGATTATGATATACTACTAGGTGCCACTCATGATCATTCCATAATTAATGCTTAATTATGGATGCCCAATACAAACCGAGAATCTATTAGGTCACACGCACTACGAATCCTTCGAAGAAACTTAAAATGAGTTTGAGAATTGGATTCTCAAGATCGAGAGAGATCAAGTTTGGTTGGACCAAACACATAAAAAATATGGAAATACTTGTCAAGTCGAAAATGCGAAAGGAGCACATATTAAGAAGATGAGTTGGGCCTTAAAAGGTTAATTTATAAACCAAACTCATTTGGTTTTAATTAAAAGGGTCATTTTTTGGTCAAGGGCCCAATTAGGGTTTAGTGGATGAGGTTAAGCCTAAATGGATATGGGGTTAGGGATTTGATCCACTAACCTATAGCCCATTAGGATTTGTGCCTATATAAAGGGTAATAAAGGCTAAACCTAATTAATGAAAGTCCTCAAGGCCCTCTTCCTCAACCTAGCCAAACTCTCTACCCTCTTCTTTCTTCTTTGCCGTCAGCCCTAGCAAGACTCCCTCTTGTTAAGGTCTGTCCAACTCCTCCCCAAGGAAGTGGTGAACTCTGACCAAGTCTTCACCAATGTGGATTAACCATTCAGCCAAGGCTTGGAACAAAGGTTTCTTCCTTTGTGCCCTTGGCCAAACCTAGGAGAATTAGGAATTAGTGTTCCGCCGGCCATCAAGGAAACAAGGGTTGTTTCCACCTCTTTAGAGGTCGACCACTCTAGGTTTTAGGGCTGTTATTGTTGCTTATTGAAGCTTCAAAAATAGTGGCTAATTCCTACACGAATCGACAACCTTATGAAGGTTGTTCGAGGACTCATTTGTGTCACAAAACGAGTTGGTGATAGCTCTCTAATCACCTGACCTTCTTGCTTCGTCTAGTAGCGAATAGAAGGCCAAACTCGTGGCTTTGAGAAGTGATCCCTTTGAAGATTCGGCATGGATACGAGTAAAGACGAAGCTTCATGAGCGTCGTACGGTTGATGCCCTTTCGGCTCGCTATCATCCAAAATGTATACCTAGAATAATTTTTTTTTATTCTTATTGTTTGTAAAATTTTATTTGACGGATATATCCCCATGTGTTGTAATCCTGCATGTGTGGGTGTGAGTGTTGTAATAATTTAGGAAATTATTACGTTTTTCTTCCGTTGCATTTGTTTGTGAAACTACAAAATCACATCTACGCGTCGGCCGTAACCCAACAGTGGTATCAGAGTCTGACCATGCTCCAACGTATTCATAAAATAGATTTTACGAAGTCGTAGTTGGTCGTAGAATTATTTTGGATATTTTTCTATCTTGGAAAAATTTCCATTTTTGGAAAGTTTTCTAATTTGTTAGAAAAAATCCAGATTTAGAAAATTCAGAAATAATTTAGGAAATTATATTTCTAGAAATATTTGATCAAGAAATATTTTCTAATTAATTGAATTTTCTTGATAGGTATTTATTTCCTTAAATAAAGTATATTGTGATTAAATTGGAAATTATTTCCTAATTTAATTATAGAATTTTGATTTATAGAAATCAATATTCTATAACATATTTTATTTCTGGAAAATATTTACCAAATAAAATATGAAATTAAATTCCGAATTAATTCCTTATTTAATTAGAAAATCATGATTTATGGAAATCAAGATTCTAAATAATATTTTATTTTTAATTTATTTCCCAAAAAAAAAAAATTAAATTTGGAAATTATTTTTTAATTTAATCAAGGGAATGTTGATTTATGAAAATCAAATTCATAAACATATTTTAATTCCAAAATAATATAATGACAATTATAACATAATCATGTCATATATATGCCATGCGTGCGATGTCATTTAGATGCATTTTGCCATTCGTGTGTTGTGACATGTTATCATATATGTCATCCGTGCGATGTTATATAGATAGAACATATGCATGAGGATGAGACCTAGAACCCTTATATAAATTTTAAAGCTTACACCTACCGTTAATATGGTAAAAATCAAAGTCTAATTCCTTGTTTGAGTTGTTGGCCTAAGTCAAGCTCAACCTGAAATTAGATATGCTCGAACCATAGAGATACGATCTCATGATTAACGGGTTGGCTTTAACTTGAAACATTGGCTTTTTGACCTAACACTAAGGGCAATGTGGATAGAGGTGAAGTCTGGTGATATACATTTGATGTATACTTGTTAATGTGTTAACAACCCGATGTTTATGCGAATATTCAAATAGTTGATAGCATAATGTGATAGTTACATATACGCGATATGTAGTTGGTATACTTGATACCTACCACTATAGCTAAGATTGGCCTTTTGGCCTAATGTCAAGGTTGTTCTTATCTATAGTGGATATCAACCCACTCGGAGAAAAACCTACGATCTCTTGAATTCAAAGTAAGGGCTCTTGAATTCGAAAAGTGAGTGGGAGCCTAATATGTAAATTGTTTACATATCAAATCATCTCTCTTACATTCTTGATTTTGTATTTCTAGATTAATCATTTGATAATGTCGTTTGTTAATCTGTGTTTGATTTTGGAATCGGACAAACTAACTAGGTCTAACTTCTTGGACTGACTTCGAAACTTGAGAATCATTCTCAAGGATAAGAAGCTTGCTTATGTCCTTGAAGATACTCTTCCTGCCAGTCTTGACCATGATGAAACTCCGGACCAAATGTTGGCCCATCAGAAGCATACAACTGATTCTGAGCTTGTCAGTTGCATCATGCTAGCGATGATAACTCATGAGTTACAAAAGAAGCACGAGCATATGGATGCTTACACGATCATTTACCATCTTTGTGAACTCTTCGATGAGCAGTCGAGATCCGAAATGTTCGAGGTCTCAAAGCTTCTCTTTAGTTCGAAGATGGAGGAGGGTTCATCTACAGTACTATTTGTACTGAAAATGAATGGGTACATCGAGCGGCTAGGATCACTAGGTTTTGCGATGGATCACGAATTAAGTATTGACTTAATTCTATATAGTTTGTTCAAGAGTTACTCACAATTTGTGATGAACTATAAGATGAACAATCTTGAATCCACCATTCTCGAGTTGATCAATATGCTCAAGACTATAGAACCTTCTGTGACTAAAGAGCAGAAGACGGTGATGTTGGTTGACTCCTCGAAGAAAGGTTCTAAAAGGAAGTCAAAGCAGCTGCCAAAGGGGAAGAAGAAGAAGGCCAAGACTGGAGAGTCAGCTCCAAAGGGCACATGCTATCACTGTGGCAAGATGGGCCATTGGCAAAGGAACTGCAAGATCTATCTTGAGTCCATGAAGAAGAAGCCGACATCTGATGCCCCATCCTCTTTAGGTATCTTCATTATTGACTATCATGCTATTTCCTTTGACACATGGATATTGGATATCGGGTGTGTCTCACATATATGTAATGACATATAGGGGCTAAGGAATAGTAGAAGACTTGTTAAGGGAGAAGCAAATTTGTGAGTCGGCAATGGAGCAAAGGTTGCAGTTGTCACCGTCGAAACATATTCGCTGAAGCTTCCTAGTGGACTTGTCTTAGAACTGGACAATTGTTATTTTGTTCCTACATTAATAAAGAACATTGTTTCTATTTCTTGTTTAAATAGAAAGGGTTTTCATTTGACATTTAGTAACAATTATTGTTATATAACCTTGAATGCCGTTCTTTATGGCACCGAAACTTTATGCAATGACATCTACGTGTTAGATACATCCAGTGATGCGTTCAATAACGAAGTGAGCAACAAGCGTGCTCGAAAGAATGATTAGTTAACCTCCTACACATGGCATTGTCGCCTTGGCCATATAAGCAAGAAGCGCATGTCAGAGTTACACAAGAGTGGAATTCTAGAATCATTTGAATTGGATTCATTTGAACATGTGAATCATGCTTACAAGGCAAAATGACAAAGTTGCCCTTTTTTCGAAAGGGTAAGCCAGTGGAAGAGTTACTTGGTCTCATACATATTGATGTATGTAGACCAATGTCAATTCATGCTCAAGGAGGTTACAACTACTTCATTACCTTTATTGATGATCACTCACGATTTGCGTATGTATATCTTATGAAATATAAATTTGAAGCTTTTGAAAAGTTCAAAGAATTCAGAAATGAAGTAGAGAAACAACTTGATAAAAGTATTAAGATACTTCGATCCGATCGAGGTGACGAATACTTAAGCCAAGAGTTTCAGGATTATCTAAGAGACAATGGTATATTATCTTAATGAAATCCGCCTTATACACTACAACATAATGGTGTATCTAAAAGGTGAAATCGAACCTTGTTAGACATGGTGAGATTGATGATGAAACATGCAAGCCTTCCCAAATCCTTTTGGGGAAACGCACTCGAGACAACTATACACTTGCTGAATAAAGTCCTAACCAAGGCAGTCTTTGCTACTCTATGTCGGATATGGACTGGTAAGAAACCCCAGTTGTCTTATTTGAAGACATGGGGATGTCCTGTTTACGTGAAGAAGACTACATCAGACAAGTTGGATGCTAAGTCTGATAAGTGTCTATTTATTGGATACCCCAAGAAAATAAGGGATCACCAATTCTATCATCTCTTGGAACAAAAGGTGTTTGTTTCAAGAAATGATGTATTTCTAGAGAAAGAGTTTCTCTTGCAAGAAAAACAGTGGGAGTTAGGTTGAAATTGAGGAAGTTCAAGAAACTCAAATAGACACTAAAGAGATGTCTATACCGGAACCATAGTTGATTATCATGATAATAAGATAATGACTGAACCTATCGTTATACCACCTCTTCGCAGATCTAGTAGGTCACATGAGATTCCTGAGAGATATGAATTTCTCATAGGTGAATCTAATGATGTGTTACTCATTGAGGATGAGGAACTTACTAGTTACGAAGAAGTTCTGAAAAGTTCAGAAAGGGATAAATGGCTAGTAGCCATGAAGTCGGAAATAAATTTCATGTATGAAAATCAAGTTTGGAACTTGGTAGATCCACCTGAAGGCATCACGCCTATTGGGTGCAAGTGGGTTTTTAAGAAGAAAACTGACATGGATGGTAATGTGATTACCTATAAAGCTAGATTAGTGGCAAAAGGTTATCATCAAAAGTAAGGTGTTGACTATGACGAGACCTTCTCACCAGTTGCTATGCTTAAATCCATTCGGATACTCCTGGCCATAGCAGGTCATTATGATTATGAGATATGACAGATGAATGTGAAAACAACTTTCCTTAATGGAAACCTACATGAGGATGTGTATATGATACAACCCGAGAGTTTCACATCGGTTAACAAAACCAAAGTATGCAAGCTTCAATGGTCCATTTATGCACTGAAGCAAGCATACAAGAGTTGGAATATCCATTTTGATGAGGCAATCAAAGAGTTTGATTTCTTACAAAATCCTGACAAACCTTGTGTGTACAAGAGGATTAGTGGGAGTGTGATCGTATTCCTAGTACTATATGTCGATGTATATTACCCATAGGAAATGATATACTTGTCTTACAATCAGTCAAAGGTTGGTTATCCAAAATGTTCTCCATGAAAGACATGGGAGAAGCAACCTACATCCTCGGGATTAAAATCTATAGAGATAGATCGAAAAGGTTGCTTGGTCTTTCGCAGTTTACATATATAGATAGAGTGCTAAAGCGGTTTAACATGTCTGAATCCAAGAAAGGTTATATACCCATGCAACATGGGATTCACTTTTCAAAGTCTATATGTCCCCGCATAAAAGACGAAAGGATTTGCATGAATAAGATTCCTTATGCTTCTGCAATAAGATCTATTATGTATGCTATGTTATATACAAGGCTCGATGTATCATATGCAGTGAGTGTCACGAGCAGATACCAATCTGATCCAAGAATGGATCATTGGGTGACTGTCAAGGCAATCCTTAAGCACTTGGGAAGAACTAAGGATATGTTCTTGGTATATGGAGAAGGTGATATGGTTACACGCGGGTATACGAATGCTAGCTTCCAGACAGACAAGGATGACTCCAAGTCACAGTCAGGGTACATATTCACACTGAATGGTGGAGTAATGAGTTGGAAAAGTTCCAAATAAGACACAGTTGCTGATTCTACCACGGAGGCAGAATACATTGCAACTTCTGAAGCAATAAAGGAGGCATTTGGATCAAGAAGTTCATCTCCGAACTTTGGGTGGTTCCGTACATTGTTGAAGCATTACCAATTTATTATGAAAACACTGGAGCTATTGCACAGGTAAAGGAACCTAGGTCTCACCAACAATCCAAATACGTGCTTCGGCGATATTATCTGATTAGAGAAATCATCAGTAGGAAAGAAATACAAATCGAGAAGATTCCCACAAAAGGAACCTAGTGGATCCTTTGACAAATACTCTATCACAAAGTAAGTTTGAGAGTCACGTCAAGGACTATGGTATTGGATACCATGATGATTGACTTTAGGCCAAGTGGGAGTCTATTATGTTTGAGAGATGTCCTAAGGCAATCGCCTTATGGTTGTACTATTTATTTGATAAATAAAGATTCACTATTTGAGTGTACATGTCATATGTGTTTGATTGGATCTTAAACTCATTTACTGAATGTCCGCGATATGATTCATAGCATAAGAGAACTTGTGATTGGATCACAACTAGTGAGTATCTCTACATGTGTAATTATGAATGTATTGAAATAATCCCTAGTCGATCAATTGATGAGTTCGAACATCATCAATTCTGGGAGACTAGCACGAATTATACTCCTTGGTTTATCCAAGCAGCTGCTCCTCACCGGTTGGAGACATTGAGATGTTGAGAGTTAAATGTGGATTCTAGTTATGGTAACTAGTTCATTGGAGTGACCTATTGTAAGACTTCATATGATTCTCTGCATATAAAATATGTTAGTGAAGCTCTTACTGTAACTCAAGTGCGAGTTCCTTTAACTTGAGGTATTCAAGTCATTTTGGTCATAGAGATTTATATTTTGACATCTTAGTCAATACATCTCTATGGAGGTGTGGGAACGGGATGATTGGGTATAAGTCGAAGTGTCCGAAGGTGATTGAATAACCAACAAAGGATTCACCACTCCTTGTGAGGAGATGTATACCCTATGGCCACTCGTCAGGATTGTTACTCAAAGTCTTTGGCCAAAGCATTGCATGTCAAGAGTATGGTACTCTTGGATACATATCGAAGTAATTAGAATCCACTAGATGAGGAAGTAAGAATTGAGTTAGGTGTGACGTAGTCAGCCTAGTGGGGACTGACACATAGACCATGTTCTGAACCAAGTGGGTATAAGATGAGTGAAAGGAACAAGGCACGATTCACTATAGCTGCTGAAGAATTCGAAAATGGTTCCGAGATCAATCATTGATTTTTCGATTAATTGGGGATCATGATATACTACTAGGTGCCACTCATGATCATTCTATAATTAGTGGTTAATTATGAATGACCAACATAAACCGAGAACCTATTAGGTCACACGCACTATGAATTCTTCGAAGAGACTTAAAACTAGTTTGAGAATTGGATTCTCAAGACTGAGAGAGATCAAGTTTGGTTGGACCAAACACATAAAAAATATGGAAATATTTGTCAAGTCGGAAATGTGAAAGGTGAACATCTTAAGAAGATGGGTTGGGCCTTAAAAGGTTTAATTATAAATCAAACTCATTTAGTTTTAATTAAAAGGGCCCTCATTTGGTTAAGGGCCCAATTAGGGTTTAATAGATGAGATTATGCCTTAATGGTTATGAGGTTAGGGATTTGTTCCACTAACCTATAACCCATTAGGATTAGTGCCTATATAAAGGGTTATAACTTATAAAGGCTAAACCTAATGAATGGAAGTCCTCAAGGCCCTCTTCCTCAACCTAACCGAACTCTCTACCCTCTTCCTTCTTCTTTGCCACCGACCCTAGCAAGCCTCCCTCTTGTTAAGGTCCGGCCAACTCCTCCCCAAAGAAGTGGTGAACTCTGACCAAGTCTTCCTCAAGGTGGATTGACCATTCGGCCAAGGCTTAGAACAAAGGTTTCTTCCTTTGTGCCCTTGGCCGAACCTAGGAGAATTAGGGTTTGATGTTCCGCTAGCCATTAAAGAAACAAGGGTTGTTTCCACCTCTTTAGAGGCCATCCACTCTAGGTTTTAGGGTTGTTATTGTCACTTATTGAAGCTTCAAAAATTGTGGCTAATTCCGACACAAATCGACAACCTTATGAAGGTTGTTTGAGGACTCGTTTGTTTCAAAAAATGAGTCAGTTATTGCTCTCTGATCATTCGACCTTCTTGCTTCATCTAGTAGCAAAGAGAAGGTCAAACTCGTGGCTTTGAGAAGTCATCCCTCCGAATATTTGGCATGGATATGAGTAGAGATGAAGCTCCGTGAGCATCGTACGATTGATGCTCTTCCGGCTCGCCATCATCTGAAAGGT
Source organism: Wurfbainia villosa (assembly GCA_025175895.1). Taxonomy (NCBI): domain Eukaryota; kingdom Viridiplantae; phylum Streptophyta; class Magnoliopsida; order Zingiberales; family Zingiberaceae; genus Wurfbainia; species Wurfbainia villosa. The sequence goes on from CM045997.1 coordinate 61,257,616, forward strand.
ATATCTAGAATAAAATTTATTTTATTCTTGTTGTATGTAAAATTCTATTTGGCGGTTATGTTCACACGCATTGTAATCGTTCATGCGTGGGTGTGAGTGTTGTAATAATTTAGGAAATTATTATTTTTTTCTTCCGCTGCATTAGTTTGTGAAAAGATAAAATCACATCTACACATCGGTCGTAACCCAACAATTACCTGAGGAAGATTGGTGGTAGAAGACTGTGGGGGCAATCGAGGAAGATGTCGTTAATGGAGAGGAAGGCGATGCCAAGAATAAGGCGACAGAAGGGGGCTCAATGAGAGCCAAAGAAGTCGGTGGTTGTGCGGGGTTGGCGGGCACGCGAACAATGTCCATCTATTCCTCTTGCAATTGTCGAAGGGCATCGTTCTTTATGAAAGATTTTATTTTGTAAGAAGGAAGGAAGGGTAGGGGTGTGATGCAAGGGGAAAGAAGAATCTTCGTGCTAAGCATGGGTAATTGGAAGGGTTTCAAATGTACGAAAAGTGGAGGATGAAGAAGGGGAAGGCAAGGAGTCAAATTTGAAGGATGGTGGTGTATTTTTGTTAAGTAAGGTATTTGGGCCTGTGGGCAAGACTATGGGCCCTAAAGAAGGTTTAGGTGTGATTTATTGGTGGGCTGGGTCTTTATTTAGTTTTACAGCTTAGCTTTAGCCGAAGCTCTTATCCCCGTACAGTGGTGGATTGGAGGAGTTGGGTTCAAGGTAGATACACTGTGGAAGATAACAAATGTAAAAAATTATTCCGATCTGACTAGGTAAGGCCGTAAACCAAATCGTCACTATTTTATAGCTCAGCTTTAGCCAAAGCTCTTATTCCCGTGCAGTGGCGGATCGGAGGAGTAGGGTTCAAGATTCACTATGGAAGATGATGGAAGTAAAAATTTATTTCGATCTAACAAGGTAAGACCTTAAAGTAGATCGTCACTATTTTTACAGCTCGACTTTAGCCGAAGCTCTTTTCCCCATGTGATGGCGGATCGGAGGAGTAGGGTTCAAGCAGATTCACTGTGGAAGATGACAGAAGTAAAAAATCATTCCGATCTGACAAGGCAAGGCCTTAAAGTAGATCATCACTATTTTTACAGCTCGGCTTTAGCCGAAGCTCTTATCCCCGTGCGGTGGCAGATTGGAGGAGTAGGGTTCAAGGTAGATTCACTATGGAAGATGACGGAAGTAAAAAATTATTCTAATATGACAAGGCAAAGCCTTAGGTCAGATCATCACTATTTTTACAACTCGACTTTAGCCGAAGCTCTTATCCTTTTGCAGTGGTGGATCGGAGGAGTGGGGTTCAAGGTAGATTCACTATAGAAGATAACGGAAGTAAAAAATTATTTCGATCTGACAAGGTAAGGACTTAAAGTAGATTGTCACTATTTTATAGCTCGACTTTAGCCGAAGCTCTTATCCCCGTGCGATGGCGGATCGGAGTTGAGTTCAAGGTAGATACACTATAGAAGAGGACGGAAGTAAAAAATTATTCCGATCTGACAAGGCAAGGCCTTAGGTCAGATCGTCACTATTTTTACTGCTCAGCTTTAGCCAAAGCTCTTAGCCCTGTGCGATGGTAAATCGAAGGAGTTGGGTTCAAGGTAGATACACTGTGGAAGATGACAGAAGTAAAAAATTATTTCGATATGACAAGGCAAGGCCTTAGGTCAGATCGTCACTATTTTTATAGCTTGGCTTTAGCCAAAGCTCTTATCTCAGTGCGATGGCAGATCAGAGGAGTATGGTTCAAGGCAGATTCACTATGTAAGATGACGGAAATAAAAAAATTATTCTGATATGACAAGGCAAGGCCTTAGGTCAGATCGTCACTATTTTTATAGATCGACTTTAGCTGAAGCTCTTATCCCCATGCGGTGGCGGATCGAAGGAGTTGGATTCAAGGTAGATACATTATGGAAGATGACGGAGGTAAAAAATTATTTCGATATGACAAGGTAAGACCTTAAGTCAGATCGTCACTATTTTTATAGCTCGACTTTAGCCAAAGCTCTTATCCCCGTGCGGTGGCGGATCGGAGGAGTTGGGTTCAAGGTAGATACATTATGGAAGAGGACGGAAGTAAAAAATTATTCCGATCTAACAAGGCAAGGCCTTAGGTCAGATCGTCACTATTTTTATAGCTCGGCTTTAGCCAAACCTCTTATCCCCATACGGTGACAGATCAGAGGAGTAGGGTTCAAGGTAGATTCACTATGGAAGATGACGAAAGTAAAAAAATTATTCTGATATGACAAGACAAGGCCTTAAGATAGATCATTACTATTTTTATAAATCAGCTTTAGCCGAAGCTCTTATCCCCATGTGGTGGTGGATTGGAGGAGTTGGGTTCAAGGTAGATACATTGTGAAAGATGACGGAAGTAAAAATTATTCTGATCTGACAAGGCAAAGCCTTAGGTTGGATTGTCACTATTTTTACATCTCAGCTTTAGTCGAAGCCCTTATCCCTGTGCAGTGGCAGATTGGAGGAGTAGGGTTCAAGGTAGATACACTGTGGAAGATTATGGAAGTAAAAAAATTATTCCGATCTGACATGGCAAGACCTTAGGTTAGATTGTCACTATTTTTATAGTTTGGCTTTAGTCGAAACCCTTATCCCTATGCTGTTGCAGATCGGAGTAGGGTTCAAGGTAGATTCATTAGGGAAGATGACGGAAGTAAAAAATTATTCCGATCTGACAAGGCAAGGCTTTAGGTTAGATCATCACTATTTTTATAGCTTGACGATAGCTGAAGCTCTTATCCCCATGTGGTGGTGGATCAGAAGAGTCAATTTCCAACTCGGCTATAATTGAAGTCTTTATCCCTGTGTGGTGGTGGATCGGAAGAGTCGATTTCCAACTCGACTGTAATTGAAGTCTTTATCCCCGTGTGATGGTGGATCGGAAGAGTTGAGTTCCAACTCGACTGTAATTAATGTTTTTATCCCCGTGTGATGGTGGATCGAAAGTGTTGAGTTCCAACTCAGCTCTAATTGAAGTCTTTATCCCCATGCGATAGCGGATTGGAAGAGTCGGGTATAAGCTCAGCTGTAATTGAATTGTTCATTTCTGTACGGTGATAGATCAACTGTAATTGAAGTCTTTATCCCCATGCGATGGTGGATCGGAAGAGTCAGGTATAAGCTCAGCTGTAATTGAATTGTTCATTTCTGTACGGTGATAGATTGGAAGAGTTGATCTTATTTTGTAAGAGTAGAGAAATACATTTCATTCTGTAAGAACAATGAACTGGAGCAATGGAGGATGTCGGGAAACATATTGGCGAATGGAGGATGCTACTATGCATATTGAATGTGGGGCTCAGAGGAAGGATTCTGAAGGTGCATTTCATTAAGGGAGGTATGTTGTTTACTTGCATTAAGGGTAAATTTTCTTATGAAGCACCATGTTCTTTTGGAATAAGATAGAAATGCTTGCATACTATATTTATTCAAAGTTCTAGCAATCATTATAGTCATGCTAAAAAATAAAAAGCTAGGGTGCTTCATAGATGATTTTTTCTTTTGTGGGAATGCTAGGGTGAACTAATAGCGCGGAGAGATGCAACTAGTATGTAACGACTACTAAGAGCTAGGTGGGTTGTGCGAAGTCTTGTCAAACTGCGCTGAGCAATGAGCAGCTCCTGATAAAGGGTGTAAGTTCGTGTGGAGGATACTTAGAGATGGCTCCTCAAATCTCTTATTATATTCTCTAGCTCTGCTATACGTAGTTGGTCTTCCGTGAGGGGTTCTGAAGAAAGAGCTATATCTTCTGGTTCAGAGGGGTTAGCCTTTGGAAGATTTGAAAGGAGGAGGTAGTATGAGGGCAGAAGGTTTCATAGAAGGTATTTGTAGAAGAGAGGGGGCATTAATTTATTTATTTTCTTGAAAAAGAGGAAAAATATAGAATGATGAGATGGGTAATTGAAGAGTTGGTGTTGGGAATGGCCAAGGCGTTAACAAAGAGATGACTAATCATATCCCTAGCAAAGGGGATAAATGATCGCCAAACACGATCCGACATTGATGCAATGTGTCTTAGAAGAAGTGGATTTCGCCTACTTGGGTGATGGTCAGTGATAACTTGAAGGTATATTATTGTTGAATTTATTAGAGTAACTCTTATGGTAGTAGAGTGTCAGTCGACTGGCACCAGGAGATTATCTGGCAAGAGTTAGTTAAGTGTAAAAAAAGGAGGGTATCCACTCAGAAGTTAAAATATAGTCATTAAAGTAGTAAAGATTCGACAATCTAAGAAAGGAGAGAAATGCAAGATACTTTATAAGAAATTCGGTAATTCATACATTTCTCGTTTGTATCAGTTTTTTGAAAAAGTTATTCATTACAATTCAAAGAGGGGAGGTTTCATAAGTCGAAGATATTGTCAGGATAATCATCTATAGCGGCTTCCACACTTAAAAAGCTAATATTTGCACCTGGAGGGGGATACCCATGTGTGGTGTGCTACTTGTTGGATCCTTTAAAACCCAGGATGAACATCTCAGCTCCCTTGTCGCCAAATTTTGTTAATAATTCCTACTCCCGCACCTTCCACCGAGCTTCCTCAGTGGCTATTTGGGTAGCAAGAGCAATCTTCAGTTCATCTCTTTCTTTGGCGATGACTATAGTGTGTTGGCTTAGGGAAGTCATGGCCTGGGCATGCTCCAGTTGGAATGTCTGCATTCGCTCAGTTAATTCTGTCAAAGCCCCCGGGAATGTAGATACTTTGGAGGAAAGACCTTCCAGTTGTGTCTGACTTGATTTTCGGGAGGCCTCCAAAGTTTTGATAAGAGATTGAGCCTCCAGTAGTTCAGAAAAAACTTAGATCTTCTAGTATATGTTTTTTGGAGTTGAACTTGACGTTCTGATAGTTCTTGGGCTAAGGCATTAGCATGTTGGATTTTTTCAGTGTGGAGGAATAGTTGAACCTTAAGGGAGTCGGCTGTCCTGAAGGCTTCCTCTTTGGTACGCCCAGATGCCGTCAGTTGAGTCTTCAACTCTTCACAAGGAATTTTTAAATTTTCCTCAAAAGTGGCTAAAATAGCTTCTCGTTGTTTGCTTTCAGCAAGTTGTTGAGCTATCTATTTCAGTTTGATCTCGGAGGCACTATGGCGAGCCACCATAATTGATTGATAATCGGCTAAATGCTGAGCTGCTTCATTATAACTAGTGGCTTCCTGTGTAAGGGGAAGACATATTTCAGAGGTAAAATATTGAGATATTTTAAGTATGGTAGGGTTAAGGGAGGATACCTCCGACAAATTTGTCCGCAAATGTTCGAAGGGGCCTTGTACTCCCGACTGATTGAAGAGTTTCACTTCCTGGGGAGTACGAAGACTGAGCACAGACCTGAGGGTAGCAGATGGGGGTTAAGAGGTAGAATATCCCCCATAGGAAAAGGAGGTTTGTCCCCGGGAGAAGAGGGCTCGGGGGGAAGGGAGCCATGAGAGGAAGAGGGCGTGGGTGGTATTTCAGGGGGTGGAGCTAGAGAATTTCCTCCATTTCTGAGAGGAGAATCTTCTGAGGCAGGGGGATCTTCTCCAGGGGGTCAGGAGTAGGGAGATATTAGCGTGTGCGATGGAGAAGGGGGGGGGGGAGGACTAGGGGAGTGAGAAGGGGAGACGACAGAGATAGTTGGGGGGTTGGAAGGGCCTTCTCGGGGTCGGAGGAGTCTTCAGGAAGGGGAAGTAAGAAGACACTCCCGAACTGATTCTTCAGAGGGTGGCAACGATGTGTCCAGGGGAGGGGAATATGGCATCACATGGGTTTCCCCTCGTTTGCGCTTCCCCTTGGTTTTTTCTACTATGGTTGTTTCCACACTTATCATGGCCCCTTGCATCAGGTCGTTTGTAGCACAACATATATGAAACAACAGACAACAGTATTAAAGATTAGCGAACAACGAGTAATAACAAGGATTTCCATTATTAAAGAGGGAGGGTGATGTCCTACCTATTGCAATAGGGCCATCTAAAGGGAAAGGGGATAATCCATGATGACTCAGGAGAGAAGGTTTCAATAGGATGTCAGAATTGTAATGGTGATCTTGCAGCACCTTGTAGACTTCATCGAAGGGGCATTGGAGTCGGTAGTCGTGGAAGGAGGGCAGGTCAAGAAGCTCCGTCTTGCAGGTGTCAGAATAAAGAAGGGGAGTGGCAAGTTGGGCAAAAAAGTATGACTCTCGCCAACCTTTGTGAGAGGTAGGTTTGTTGGACAAGAATTGGTAGTCCGGATGACTAGCGAAGTAAAAAATACCTATCTTCGAAGACTTTAGTTGGAATAAGCAGTGAAACATTAGGAGGGATAGGGGAAGGCTCAAATGCCTAAAAACTATGAGAGTGCCTGCTAGCAACCGAAAGACATTGGGGGCTAGCTGGTTAACAACTATTTTATAGAAGTCCAAAAGTTCAAAATAGATTGGGGGAACTAGAAGACGAAGGTCATTCTCTAGCTGATCTAAAAAGAAGCAATGATGACCAGGGGGAAGGAACAGTCGGTAAGAGGGTGAGGCGAAGATGCATTTTACAGAAGAATCCATATACAACTTCCTAACTTAAAGAAAATAGTGGCGACTATCTATAAGGGAAAAGGTAGTTTCGAACCAGGGGTTTCGCTAGGGTTCTAAAGACCCATAGTGTAAATGGTAAGGTGTTACTTGTGGATAAAAGGTGATGATTACTAGGAAGGGAGGAAACCTCTGGATGCTGAAGATGAGGGAGTGAGGCGTCTGTCGGCGAGGGTTATTGGGAGAGAGAAGAAGGAGGAGAGTCGAAGAAGGTGAAGTTATTGCACCGAAATAGGGTTTCGGGGTTTTTAAGTTTTTGAAAAAAGCTTTACAAATGGAAAATGGGGCCCACTAGCCCAGTAAGGTAATTAGTTCTTTTAAAAATAAGTAACATGGAGAAGTATCTCGACCCAATAAACCCAGTGAAAATCAGGAAGAGTCAAGAGTTGGGTAAGTCATTGCCGAGGTAATAAGGAGGCACAGTAAGTAGGTACTCAGGATATCAAAGTCAGACTCATGACTTCGTCTGACTATTTTTGGGGGGGGGGGATGGCTAATGATACTTCTATAATATGACTTATGAGATAGAGAAAGAATCATGACTTGGAGGATGAAATCGGAGGGAAGGGATCATAATGTTGGATATACGGCTGAGTCAAGTGAGACCCAGTTTGGAGAGTTGGGCAGAGTAAGTGAGGTGGCGAGTCGGGAAGGGAAGATGAGGTAAGAGGATGTTAGTCCAGTGGTTAGAGTGAAATCAGATAGTGACTTGGAGAAATGAGCCGAGTCAGTGAGATGACGACTTGGGAAGGGAAGAGGAGGTAAGAGTATGTCAGTCCGGTGGTTAGAGTGAAACCGGATAGTGACTCGGGGAAATGAGCCGAGTCAGTAAAAGGGTAACTCGGAAAATAAAGCAGAGTTTTGGTAGGGATAAGAAAAATTGATTAAGGGAAAGAGGGGCCCAGTGGTAAAGTGAAGGTAGGGGGGGTCCCTATTATGCTTTCTCATGAGAGTTTATTACGCAGCATAATAAACCAAAGCACCTGGTAGACCCCACAAAAGATTCTTAATAACCCCCATTCGTTAGCATCATAACAACATTATTCTTCGGACTTGCATGGCCCTCCATGTGGATGGTGATTCAGGCGATTTGTTACACGACAACTGGCTTTAGGGGCGACAAGGATAAAAGGAAGGGAGGACGGAAGAAGGAGAGGGCGGTCTCTTTGATTTAGTTTTCTCAACCAAGACTCACGGCGAAAGAGGGAGGATCCTGGACAGAGCAAGAAGGAGGAAGAACCATCTGTGTTTTATTTTTTTTACCTTGAATAAGCTCTTATCTATAAGGGGTTTCTCCACCTCCGTAAGTACTTCCGAGAAGGAGGGATTATAGTAAAGGTATATAGTGCCAGAGCTCACTCGTGGAGTAGGAATCGGAATTCTGAACCACGTTAAATCTCTTGTCATCATTTTTTTATTTACTATTGCAGCCATAGAGGACCCTAAATCTCTTCAACACCTTCGTTCCAAAGAGGCAGAAAATCCGTGCAGCATCATCGAAAATTCAGGGAGTAGCCCGAATTGAAAATTACAAGAACACAACTCGGATTTATTTTCGAGATGGTATCCGTCACCTGTGTAGGAATGAAGACAACAAGTCCGACGAAGTTCGTCTCTTCCGGTGGTGCTACGAGGTGATGTAGGATGTCTGTCTTCTAGGATAAAATGACAGAACAACTAGCACAACCTAGCACAGATTGTAGTGGTGACTTGATTAGGTATCTGAACACTATAAGAAGGTGCCGAACGAAGGATGACTCAGCAGAATAAATGATAAATTTGGGGATGGAGATTAACTCTCGTTTCTTTTCAAAGAATGAAAAGAAACCTTATTTTCTCTCTCTCTCTTCTTTGCTTCTTCTACGAATGAAGAGAAGGATTTTGTTATGCATTTCTTCTTCAAGCCCAACACCGTATAAAGAGAAGCTACTCCATTTTTGACTTGCCACATCCATCTCCACATGGCTTGTGGTGGCAAGTCCTCAAGGCATGCAAGCCATGTGGAGTTTAGGTGGCCTTGTCATGCCACATGCCTAAAAAAAGAAGAAGCATGTGGAGCATGAATGACACTAACTCATGATGAGCTTTGACCTTCAAGAATGACTTTAGGCCTTCATTGTTAGTGCAATCAGCCCAGGTCACGAGTGACCAGGACTCGAGTTTGACTCGAATGATGTTTTGATGGTCGACAAAAATATATGACAATGTAATTGTCAAGGTAAAGTCCAAGTCATGGGTACTTGGCATGGAAAGTCCAAGTTGAACACTTGACATTTGGTAAAGTCCAAGTCTTGAGTACTTGGCATGAAAAGTCCAAGTGGGACACTTGGCACATGAAAAGTCCAAGCATGGGTCTTGGTAATGTAAAAGTCCAACATGGGTTGGCAAGGGAAAGTCCAAGCTTGAGTCTTGGCATGAGAAGTCCAAGGGGTTTGATATTGGCTGCGTAAAGTCCAAGCGGGAGTCTTGGTAGCATAAGTCCAATGGTTGGCGGCATAAAGTCCAAGCGGAGTCTTGGCAGCGTAAGTCCAATGTGCCTTAGCGGTGTAGACACCGTTAGCATGACATAGCCGATGGAAGCACCTGAAGGCTAACGCGATGGATGAACAAGTCATGGATGACTTGGAGGGATCCGAGAGGCATGAGGCTGATGGAGGTAGCTAGAAGGCTTAGGTCTAGGCTAAGGGTGGTCTAGCAAGTATGGGGGCACCATACTTGGGCTAAAACCTCATGTTTGAGGTGTGCCAGTCGACTGATGCCATGTGGCAGTCAACTGGACCGAGTCAACTAGGGTTTGACTGCGGGAAGTGGTCTAGATCGATGCCCAGAGGTGGGCAATGCCGATGGCTCAGCCGATCGATCGATCGTGTGATCGATCGGTCGGTGCTCGATGACCACAGAATGGAGTCTCACTCGACCACTGCGATGAGCAGTCGAGTGATGGCTCATCAGTCGACTGATGCTCATGATCAGTCGACTGATGTCCTAGCCATTGGATTTTTCCAGCATGGATTACACCGTTGTCTCACAGCAACAATGTGATCAGTCGACTGATGGTCCCGAGTAGTCGACTTATCGACTTTTTCCAGCACAGGTTGAAGCTATGAAAGGAGCTCGTGATGGAGAAAAATATAGCGATTTTTCTTGGGCGAAATTGAAGGGGGAAGTTGGTGCTTTCCAGTCCTTCAAAGCTAGTTCAAGGCAATCAAAGATCAAGCAATCAAAAGCTTTTGTAAAGTGTTTTTCCTTTACTTGCATTTGTATTTCATTATCGTAGTTGCTTGTATCTATTTGATTATTGTTGTAATCATTATTGTACGAGGTTTCTCCACCTCCGGATTGTTCCGAGAAGGAGTGTTTATTAGTGGTTGCGTGTGCATCACTAGAGCTCGTAGAGCTCGATCCGTGGAGTAGGAACCGTGCGGTTCCGAACCACGTTAAATCTTCGTGTCTTTGTGTTTGTGATTGTGTTTCGTTATTGTTATTATATATATATATTCCGCTGTGCTAACGAAACTTGTAGACACGATCACGATCGAATTCCATCAACCAACGAACACCCGCTATTCACCCCCCTCTAGCGGCGTCAAATATCCTACATTTGGTATCAGAGTCTGGTGGCTCTTCAACGGATTAACAACTGGGAGCAAGACGCTAGAGGGTGAAGATGGAATTCCAAGACAAGCTTGGATGGGATATCAACACACCTATCCCTTATACCTTCTATGGACAAGAAGGATTCAATCAATGGAAGGTGAGGATTGAAGAATTCTTGATGATGAAGGACTTTGAAGAGTGGGGCATTTTGATGGAGGGATTTCAATATCCAAAAGGGCCCAAGGGAGGAATTCTCAAGATGAAGAAGTGGACTGAGGAACAAATCCAAGAGTTTGAAAAGAATACAAAGGTAATTAAATTATTGGTTGATTTGATTCCTAATAAAATTATGTGTGAGCTAGGTGAGTACAAGGATGCCAAAGAGCTTTGGAGTCAAGTGGCAAAATATCATGAAGGCTCACAATCGGTCCAAGAGGAAGAGACCGAAGAGGCTAATTCATCATCCTCACAAGAAAGTGAGGAGTCAACCTTCGGATCGGAGAAAGAGGAGGTGGAAGAAGTGGAAGAAGTATCCACTTCTAGGATTGAGGAGATTAGAGCATCCTCAACACCAGAGCAACAAGAAGTACCATCCTCATCCGGTCGAGAGGAAGAACAAGCTCAAGAGACCCTCACCACCGAACTAGGTAACTCAAACACTCCAATTTCAAATAAAATCCATATATTGTGTTTTGAGTGTAGGGAGTATGGGCACTACAAGAGTAAGTGCCCAAAGAAGGTTAAGAAGACTCCTCTGGCACCTAAAAGTCAACAAAAGTCAAAGGATGCCGGTTCCCCATCATCTAAAGACAAGGAGCATATCATTTGCTTCAAATGTCGGCAACCGAGACATTACCGAAATCAATGTCTTAGGGGGAGCAAGAAGATCCAAGAAGGAGTATTACAAGTAGGGGGAGCTACTAAGGCAAACCCTAAGGTATATTTTCATAATGCTCATTCCTTAAATTCTAAGCAAAAGCATGCTAGAATTAATTCAAATAACTTTGCTATTACTCATGAATCGAAACATGCTAGGAATGATAACTCTAGATCTATTTCAAAGAAGGAGAAATTTGGGACTAATGTCCCTAGAAATGTCATTCCTAAGAAAGCAATTAAGAAAATCGAAAACCATTTAGGTATCAATTCCAATAAGGGTAAACATATGTCTAAGGTAAATGGTAATGCCCAAAAACCTAATAAAAAATCATTTGGGCAATTAGAATTAGAGAACCAAGCCTTAAGGTCAAGGCTTGAAAAACTAGAAAAGACCCTAAATAAGCTACAAAATCAATTTCAAGGGTCTAATAGTCAAAGTCAAGGGTCAAGATCTCAAAGTCAACATCTAGGACCCAAAAGACAAAAGTCAACCAAGGGCAAGAAAGGTTTGGGTCACAAACCTAAGCCTAAGGTAACTTATCATTGTGTTCCATTTGACTATGGAACACAAACTAGGTCTAGGAAGACCAAGGTTGCAAGGGGAGTTACCTCTAGAGTCAACCTAGGTAAGACCACAATGACCAAGGCTAACAAGCCTAGGAGGGTCATTAGGAAGGTATCTAGGGAGGTTATCCCTAAGGAATACCTAATTAATTCAATGAGCTCAAATAGATTTTGGGTTCCAAAGAGCGTGATTGATTCATGTTCAATGGGTTAGAATGTGCCAACCATGATTGGATGAGTAGTTAACTCAACCATGGTAAAGGTGACACTTTAGGTTATTTTCAAGGTTATGGTTGCCTTGGAAATACATTTGAGCCTTAATCCTAAAGGATTTTAGGATGTGTCAATATATTTCTTGAAAACATGAAAATCAATAAAATTGGCACAATCTAGACTTAGAGGTCATAGTGTGTAACTTTGATTGTTGGCACACTTTAGAAGTTCATGTATCAAGAGAAGTGTGTTTAAGATGTAAAAGTAACATCTAGAGTGATACTCAAGTGCCACACAACTTGATGTCTTGTACTTACCATGCTTCATATGTTTCACCATGTGTTTGCATGGAAGGAATGTCTAGGATGGATTGCATCTCACAAAACAAGTCTTTTACCTTGATTGTGTATTTCAACACTTAGAAAGGGTGAGATGTTAGGATTTGGAAATCATTGGACGTTAATGCTTGCCAAAATGGAATAAAACATTAAAATACATTGACGAATACATGAATATAAGTGTAACATCAATATGTTCGATATACAAGATTAAACATGATAAAATGGAATAATTTAGATGAAGAAATCAAGATTTTTTGAATTTCAGAACAGGAAATTAGATATCAGTCGACTGATATAGTTATCAGTCGACTGATCATACTGTAGCGTGATACGATGCATCCGTGATCGAGTCGGCGCGGACTCGATCGCTTGAACATCGATCGTCGATGGGATACATCGATCGATCGATGGTATCGTTTCACCGAGACTGAGGGGCATCAGTCGAGTGCTCGCGCATCAGTCGAGTGGTGACAACACCAGTCGACTGATGAGCCGCATCAGTCGACTGATGTCACTGTAGCACGTCACAGAAGGTTCAGCAGTCGATTGTCGAGCCGGATCAGTCGACTGCCGGTTCGGTAAACCCGCTATTAAGCCGCGATCAGTCGACTGATGCTGCACATCAGTCGACTGGCGTCGCGATTTTATAACGCCGAACCGCTAGGGTTCGGCGTCTTCACGCGAAGCTCTCATTCTTTCTCTCCTCTCCGATCGCCATCCTCTTCTCTGACCAGTCCTTCCGGCCGTGCCAGCCGCCTAAGCTTTTAGGTTTGATAGCTAAGCCCCTCTTCTTGCGTTTTTCACTTATCTCAAGCCTTAGTTCACTCGTTCTAGGGTTTGTTTCCCTGTTTCCGATTAAGGTTCCGGCGTCTAAGTCCTCCGGCGAACTTTCCGACGACCCCCTCAGCAATATCCGAGCATCCCCTCGTCACACCTCCAAATGGCACCTAAGTAAATTTTTCTTACCCAAAAACTCTAATTTTCTTTTCCATTGTAGTTTATCTTTATCTAATCATGTATTGTTGTCCTTGCATGTCATATCATTACATTGCATTCATAATAGGAGAGCCCGTAGGAATGATCCGCCTGAGGGTGAATCTCGATTGTTCCAACCTATGTTGGTTAGGTACATCGATAGAGACTTTTTCAATCGCTACTGTAGTGATGTCATGGACTTATTTGCATACTATCATCTCATGAAAATTGTTTTATGCACACATCACATTAACGATGACCTCCTTATGGAATTTTATCAGAACCTAAAGAAGGTAGATGATGGCCCTACCTACACTACTCGCGTTGCAAAACGCGATTTAGAGTTCACTCCTGCGATACTGCAGGAGTTTCTCGAGTGTAAGCCCTCGGATGACACCTTCATCTTTTACCCCACCTTTGATGCTCCTTTACCCGAGCCATTTGACCACATTTCTTTAGACTCCATGCATGAGCATATTTTTGGTCATCCTCGTCCACCAGCCCAGAATTTATTCCCTATTAGTGAGTTATCTGCACCTGACAATGTACTCTACAAGGTCATTGTTGGGTATTTTCTTCCAATCATCACTCAGGGTCTGGCCAAGATTCGGCCTCCCCATCTCTTTCTACTATACGCCATGTGTAATAGGTTAGACATAAACTTTGCCCTAAACATGTTTCATTGCATAGTGCATTTCATTTTCCCTGTACAAGGGAAAGTGCATATGCCATAAGGTCACATTATCACAGCATGGCTAGAGTCAGGAGGCATCAACATTCACAGGGGTTCTCTGAGAGCGCTCTCTGAGGTGTACGACTGCATATCGACTCGCAACTTCTCATTAGCAAAGCTGCGGATGGGGGCTGGACAGATGGAGTTGGCGCCTCGACCACCACCCAGGGCACGCAGAGAGCCTCCTCTGGTACCCAGAGAGGCGGCAGAGGACTATGAGGATGCAGACGCCGCTGATGAGGATGATCAGATGCCGGCAGATGCATCAGCGGCGGGTCCATCAGATCGTCGTGGCCAGCTGGAGTCTAGATTTCAGAACTATCAACAGACGATTGACTCTAGGCTGTCAGAGATCTTAGCAGGCCAAGCATCCTTCGGGGCACGTCTTGATCGGATGGAGGAGTCCCAGAGCCGCATCGAGCAGCGTCAGCTCGATATGTTTGAGATGATGCGGGCCTGGACTTTGAGTCAGCAGCCTCCTCCACCGCCACCTCCTGTAGACGACTAGATATAGAGGATGTTAGATTTTCTTTGGTTTTCAGTTTTTGTAGTGAGATTGAGCATATCCAATCTCCATTTTGAACGTAAAAGACTGAAATCTTTTAGATTAAATGAAATTTTTGTTTGTGAAAATCTTGTGTGTTTGGATGAGTATTTGTATTGGCTTATGAAAGTTGCTATATTATGACATGAAATTGCATCTTATCATATAACATGTCATGTCATTGTTTAGGATTACTTTAAATGTCATGGGTTCTTAAATTTCATCATATGCCATGACATTATTATCATTGGTCATGTTTTATTTTTCTATCACTATGCCATGATCATTTCATGCATTAATTTGATTGAGCATTGATTTAAGGAAAATGACATGACTTGAAGTCTCATTTATAAGGGAATCAAGTAGGGTTGCCTAGGAAATGCATGAAACCCTAGATAAAAATGAATCAAAACCCACATCTCACATCACATTGACATGTATGTGTATTTATACACCCAAGATACATGTGAGATGCTAGGATAATAAGTTAGGTTCAAGGTGCATAGGTAGTGCATCTAGATGAACTCAAACTTATTTTAATTATCACCAAGAATCATAAGGAAAGCTAATATACAAGTTATGTATATTTAGCCAATAAATTATGGTTCAAAATAGGTTTTCAAAAACATTTTAAAATCAATTTAAAAAACCTTGGTGAAATCTATCTTTTGATAGCCATCATCATTGTAGAAGTTGATACAAAGTGGATCAAAAACTTTAAAGTTTTAATAGTTTTGAACTTTGTACCAATCTCCTATTTCAATGATAAAAATATTTTTCAAAATTTTTCACTGATTGTATGTGTGATAAGTAATATACGTATCAAGTTTCGTGATTTTTTGATTTACGTAGAATTACTTATGAATTTCCAAAAGTCGAGTCTGATTTCTGAAAATCAGATTATCGATCATTGCCGCTCTACAAAGCAATGATCGATGGGCGCGTTGGACTCGATCACCGTGCGGTCACCGGTAGCTGACAGAGTCGACTGATAGCCTGATTTTGGGGTAACCAAAGTTGTTTAACCCGATTTCAGCTGCGGTTAAGGTCACTAACCACTCCTAACCCTAGGATATGCTTTGAGAAGCATGATGAAGGGTGACAATCCATTGGATATGGATTAGGAGAGGTGTTTAGGGTTTGTATCAATTTTAAGGTGATGGGAATTTCAATGTTGAATTTCTAACCTTAATTTGATGGTTTAGAGTTCCTATTGGCTTAGGGACTTCCCAAGGACATTGTTGGTGCAATGGTCAAGGGGGAGCAAGCATTTAGGGGGAGGTATCCATCTTGGAGTGATGGATGTGTTTTTATTTCTTCTTGAAAGGGAAAAGGTTATCAATTGGGAAAATTGATGGATTTTTAGAAACCCAGTTTGGAAATTGGGAGAGTGTGTAGGATTGCCTCTCTTGAGTGATATGGGACTTATCACTAAGAAGATGGTAGGCATCCTAAGTATTTTTGGATTAAGGGGGAGATTGTAAGATCTCATTGGGACATGACACATTGACCTTCTTGGAGAGAAAACCTTTTGATGTATGTCAAAAAGGGGGAGAATATGTTTGGGAAAATATTTGGGATCACCAATTTGGAATAATTGGTAAGAGACTTGGTAAGAGACTTGAGTTAGCGGTCTAACTCAAATGGTTTGGTTTTTGTCAAACATCAAAAAGGGGGAGATTGTTGGTGCAATTGGCCCAGGTCACGAGTGACCAGGACTCGAGTTTGACTTGAATGATGTTTTGATGTTCGATAAAAATATATGACAATGTAATTGTCAAGGTAAAGTCCAAGTTGAACACTTGACATTTGGTAAAGTCCAAGTCTTGAGTACTTGGCATGAAAAGTCCAAGTGGGACACTTGGCACATGAAAAGTCCAAGCATGGGTCTTGGCAATGTAAAAGTCCAACATGGGTTGGCAAGGGAAAGTTCAAGCTTAAGTCTTGACATGAGAAGTCCAAGGGGTTTGATATTGGCTGCGTAAAGTCCAAGCGGGAGTCTTGGCAGCATAAGTCCAATGGTTGGCGGCGTAAAGTCCAAGCGGAGTCTTGGCGGCGTAAGTCCAATGTGCCTTGGCGGTGTAGACACCGTTAGCATGACATAGCCGATGGAAGCACCTGACGGCTAACGCGATGGATGAACAAGTCATGGATGACTTGGAGGGATCCGAGAGGCGTGAGGCTGATGGAGGTAGCTAGAAGGCTTAGGTATAGGCTAAGGGTGGTCTAGCAAGTATGGGGGCACCATACTTGGGCTAAAACCTCATGTTTGAGGTGTGCCAGTTGACTGGTGCCATGTGGAAGTCGACTGGACCGAGTCAACTAGGGTTTGACTGCGGGAAGTGGTCTAGGATCGCGGAGGTGGCGATCGTGATGGCTCAGATCGGCCCGATTGTGTGATCGGTCCGGTCGGTGCTCGGATACCGACAGAATGGAGTCTCACTCGACCGCTGTGATGAGCAGTCGAGTGATGGCTCATCAGTCGACT
Source organism: Wurfbainia villosa (assembly GCA_025175895.1). Classification (NCBI taxonomy): domain Eukaryota; kingdom Viridiplantae; phylum Streptophyta; class Magnoliopsida; order Zingiberales; family Zingiberaceae; genus Wurfbainia; species Wurfbainia villosa. Next base: position 61,274,528 of record CM045997.1, read on the forward strand.
GATGCTCATGATCAGTCGACTGATGTCCTAGCCGTTGGATTTTTCCAGCATGGATTACACCGTTGTCTCACAGCAACAGTGTGATCAGTCAACTGATGGTCCCGAGCAGTCGACTGATCGACTTTTTCCAGCACAGGTTGAAGCTATAAAAGGAGCTCGTGATGGAGAAAAATATAGCAATTTTTCTTGGGCGAAATTGAAGGGGGAAGTTGGTGCTTTCCAGTCCTTCAAAGCTAGTTCAAGGCAATCAAAGATCAAGCAATCAAAAGCTTTTGTAAAGTGTTTTTCCTTTACTTACATTTGTATTTCATTATCGTAGTTGCTTGTATCTATTTGATTATTATTGTAATCATTATTGTACGAGGTTTCTCCACCTCCGGATTGTTCCGAGAAGGAGTGTTTATTAGTGGTTGTGTGTGCATCACTAGAGCTCGTAGAGCTCGATCCGTGGAGTAGGAACCGTGCGGTTCCGAACCACGTTAAATCTTCGTGTCTTTGTGTTTGTGATTGTGTTTCGTTATTGTTATTATATATATATATTCCGCTGTGCTAACGAAACTTGTAGACACGATCATGATCGAATTCCATCAACCAACGAACACCCGCTATTCACCCCCCTCTAGCGACATCAAATATCTTACATTCATGATGGGTTTTAGCCTTTCATGATGCATGAACCATGCATGTGGGCTTTAGGCCTTACAAACATTATGTAAGTAATCTAATTTTGCACATGTATGAGGAGTGAGCAAGTAAGACATATTATGGGAAACTCTAATTTGTCTTCATGACCATATCATCCTTTGATTGGTCTGATACGTGCAGTAGCGTTCTCATAAGAACCATTTGAGTTCACCTAATTTGGACCCTAGATTAACACCCTCTTTTGCACTGTTTACCAACTATCATGTCATTTAATGTAAGACTAATTTACCCACTATGTATTTTTCCATTCACATTATTTAATAATTCCCCAAATGAATGAAAACAAGGTATGTGATAGCATTCGACAGTTGAGTCATGTATAGGATAGGTAGGTGTTTCCCTTTGAATCTTCCCTTGTGAAGCTCTATTTGCTTACTAGCAGCTTAGTAGACGTGATGTCTTTGTACTGTTCTACTGTTTGTGTAAGCATTGACATCTCTTCACCCAAGACTCTCCTTGATATAGTTCAAGTCTCATGAGTGTATTTATTCTTGGCCATGAATACGCCTGGTTCTGTGAGAAGGTATAAGAAATATGCATTTAATTCTCTTCGAAGTGGCCCCACTTCTTTCTCACATAAGTGATCTCTCGAGAGTAAGATATTACTCTACTGAGATCATTAAAAGCTGTAAATTAACCTTCATTTATGCATTGTTTCATCGGGACCTCGTCCATAGTGATTCACTATTATATTGGGTATGGTCCCCCATAGTGATATCGTAAATTGGTGCAATTAGATTGCCCCTTTAAACCTAGTTCATGGGATCTCCAATCAGCATAGGTTGTGTTTCCTTTGCACCTATATTTTCTTTCGGCATCCTTATCAAACCCATTCCTTGCGATGAGCTAGCAACTAACTTTTTGTTTAACCCTTTAGTTAATGGATTCGCTAAGTTATCCTTTGACTTCACGTAGTCAATAGTGATAACTTCCGTTGAAAGTAGTTGCCGAATGATATTTTGTCTACGACGTATATGTCTAGACTTACTATTATACAGATGACTCTGTGCTCGACCGATTACCGATTGACTATCGCAATGTATGCAAATTTCTAGCACTGATTTTGACCATCTAGGAATATCTTCTAAGAATTGTTGTAGCCATTCATCTTCTTCCTCACTCTTGTCAAGGGCTACAAACTCAAATTCCATTTTGGATCTGGTGATTATAGTTTGTTTAGAAAATTTCCATGAAATAGTTGCACCTCCTAAAGTGAATAAATACCCACTTGTAGATTTTGAATCTTTTATCAGATATCCAATTTGCATCACTATATCCTTCGATCACAGTCGGATATCTTGTATAGTGCAGTCTATAATCATGAGTAGACCTTAAATACCTCAGTATTCTGTTATCGCTTTCTAGTGTCCAACATTGAGATTACTCGTGTATCTATTTAATTTGCTTACTGCGTAGGCTAAGTCTTGTCATGTACAAGTCATTAAGTACATCAGACTTCCGATCATCCTAGAGTACTCTATTTGAGAGATACTCTCTCCTCAATTTTTCGATAAGTGTAGACTCGTATCTAATGGAGTCCATGTCAATGCAGTATCACCTCTGTTAAATTTCTCAAGAATTTTATCCACATAATGGGATTGACTAAGAACAAGTCCTTCTGCTATTCTAAGCATTTTAATTCCTATAATTACATCAGCGAGGCCCATGTCTTTCATATCAAATCTTGAGTTTAACATATTTTTAGTGGATTTAATTATCTTATCATTACTTCCAATGATAAGTATGTCATCTACGTAAAGACATAAAATGACATAAGCATCTTTGGTGTCTTTCACATAAACACATTTATCGCATGCATTAATCGTAAATCCACTTTCCATCATGGCATCATCAAATTTTTTATGCCACTGCTTCGGAGATTGCTTCAAGCCATATAATGACTTTACCAATCTACAAACCTTATTTTCTTGCCCTGGTGTAGAAAATCCCTCGGGTTGCTCCATGTAGATTTCCTCTTCTAAATCTCTATTTAGAAAGCCGTCTTTATATCCATTTGATATACTTCCAAATTCCATAAAGCGACAATAGTCAATAATACTCTGATGGAGGTTATTCTTGATACTGAAGAATATGTATCAAAGTAATCAAGGCCTTCACGTTGTCGGTAACCTTTAATTACCAATCGTGCCTTAGCTTGTATTTATCTATTGTGTCATCTGCTTTTATCTTCTTCTTGAAAATTCACTTGCAACCTAGTGGTTGACTTCCTGGAGGAAGATTTACAAGTTCCTAAGTGTGGTTTTGCAAGATTAAATCAATTTCAGATGTAATTGCTTCTTTCCAGTGAGGTCCTTCGGAGCAGCTTACTGCCTTTGAGTAACTTTGGGGTTCACTTTCCAATATGAAAGTCATAAAATCTGTTTCGAAGGATTTTATCACCCAAGCTCTTTTACTTCGTCTGAGCTCTACCTCAACTAGTTTATCAGTTTCTTCTTCTTCTTGTGGTTCTAATGCCCATTTTGAAGAACTTTCTTTATTTTGGATTTTGTATGGAAACACATGTTCAAAGAACGAGGCATTTCTCGATTCAAGAATGGAATTATTGTGTATCTTTGATATATGCGATCGATACACAAGAAATCGATAAGCACTGCTGTTATATGCATATCTAATAAATATTCAATCAACAGTCTTTGGTCCTATCTTAATCCTTTTTGGATTAGGTACCAAAACTTTGGCAAGACACCCCCACACTCACAAGTATTTATAGGATGGTTGTTGTCCAGTCCATAACTCATAAGGGCTCTTGTCTATTTTCTTTCAGGGTATCTTATTTAAAAGGTAATTTGCTGTTAATATAGATTTACATAGACTCTGGTAATCCAGAGCTTAATAAAAGAGCATTCATTATCTCCTTTAAAGTACAATTAATGGTGATACATATTCACCATCTCTGTCACTCCGAACCACCTTAATTTTCTTATTAAGTTGGTTTTCTACCTCTTTCTTATAGAGAATAAATTTCTCTATTGTTTCATTCTTACTTTGAAGAAGGTAAACATAACAATACTTTATGTTATCATCAACAAAGGTGTTGAAGTATTTGTTCCCACCACGTGTCGGTGTGCCTGTCAGGTCACACATGTCAGTGTGGATTAGGCCAAGTGTTTCGTTGCTTCTCTCAATATGTTGAATGGATGACCTTGTCAATTTTGCTTCAACACATGTCTCGCATTTATGTTTTAGATCAAGTTAGAATATAGGTATATTTTGCATGTTAATTAATATACGCAGTATATCAAAATTAATATGTCCTAGTCTACCATGCCATAAAGTGGAAGACTCAAGTATATACATGGAAGAGCTTTCATTCTTATTTATTTTAGACCGAATGTCCATTATACTGAGTTTAAACAACCCATCATTTACATAGCCCTTTCCTACAAACATTCCACATTTAGACAACACAACTCTGTCTGCTTCAAAAACAACACGAAAGCCATGTTTACAGAGTAGCGATCCGGATACTAGATTCTTTCGAATCTCCGAAACATATAACACTTTGTTCAAAGTTAAACAAAGTGAGCTTCTTGCCTGAGGTCATCTTTAGCACCACTTTTCCTTGGCCCTTAATATCCGTGGTTGCTGATTTCTCCATGAACAGCTTGCCCCCATCTTTAATCTCTTCAAAGTTGTGGAGCAGCTCCTGATTATAGCATACATGTCTGGTGGAGCTAGTATTAATCCACCAATTTCACAGATTGGAACCCATCAAGTTCACCTCAGAGATTATTGTACAGAGATCCATATCTGATCCCTCGTTCAAGTTGGTTTCTTGCTTCTTCTTCGGCTTCTTGCAATCCGAAGATTTATGACCGACCTTGTTATAGTTGTAACATTTCCTAGAGAACTTCTTGAAGCCACCTCCTTTGGGTTGCCCCTTTGGAAGCTTTGGAATTATTTCATTTCGATCTTTGACCGTGCTCGACTACATTGGCTTTTACAATAGCCTGAGGGAACAACTTTCTCTTTGAACTCTTATTGTTTTCTTCAATTTGAAGGTGAACAATGAGTTCCTCCACCATTATTTTCTTTCGCTTATATTTCAGATAGTTCTTGAAATCCTTCCAGCCAGGAGGCAGTTTCTCAATGATTGCTGCTACTTCAAAACTTCACTCAGAATTATACCTTCTGAGTGTATTTTGTGTAGGATTACCTGAAGTTCTTGAACTTGGCTGATCACTATCTTGGAATCAACCATTTTATAATCCAGGAATCTACCAACAATAGACTTCTTGGCTCCAACATCCTCTAATTTATATTTCTTGTCCAGAGGCTCCCATAAATCTTTTGTCGTGTCCTTTATAGCATACACAATGTACAATGAATCGGCTAGACAGTTGAGGATATAGTTATGACACATGAAATCAAAATGATTCCAAGTGTCTACTGCAGTGATGGTTTGAGCATCACTTCTACCCTTAGAATATTTGGGAGGTTCCTATGTCAAGACTCGAGTCAGATTCAGTGTGATCAGGTAGAAGAACATCTTCTAATGCCATCTATTGAAGTTTAACCCGGTGAACTTTTCTATCTTTTCCCCATGATTGATTGGTATATTTTCAATTGGCACGAAGGGGTCATTACGTGTTGAGCCTATTGCATCTCAACATCATTTGTGACCATCTCAACAGAACGAATCTGTCTTAAGATTGTTAGAAATCTTATTCCACAATCAAGCCGGAACTACAGGGAGTAGCCCGAATTGAAAATTACAAGAACACAACTCGAACTTTTGCGTCGAGATGGTATCCGTCACCTGTATAGGAATGAAGACGCTGAGTCTTGCGAAGAAACAATCTCCTTAAGACAAATTCGTCCCCTCTTGTGGTACTACGAGGTGACGCAAGATGTTTATCTCCCAAGATAAAACGGTGGAACCATTAGCACAACCTAGCACGGATTGTAGTGGTGACTTGACCAAGTATCTAAATACTATCATAGGTTCTGTCGAGCGAAGGATGACTCGGTAGAATGAACGATTAAATTGATGGTGGAGATTAACTCTTGTTTCTTTTTCAAAGAATGAAAAGAAACCTTGCTCTCTCTCTCTCTCTCTCTTCCTTGCTTCTTCTACAGATGAAGAGAAGGATTTTGTTCTGAATTTCTTCTTCAAGCCCAACACCTTATAAAGAGAAGCTACTCCATGGTGGACTTGCCATATCCATCTCCACATGGCTTGTGGTGGCAAGTCTTCAAGGTATGCAAGCCATGTGGAGCTTAGGTGGCCTTGTCATGCCACATGCCTAAAGGAAGAATAAGCATGTGGAGCATGAGATGACACTTACTCATGATAGGCTTTGGCCTTCAAGAATGACTTTAGGGTTTCATGATGGGCTTTGGCCTTCAAGAATGACTTTATGCCTTCATGATGGGCTTTAGCCTTTCATGATGCATGAACCATGCAAGTGGACTTTAGGCCTTACAAACATTATGTAAGTAATCTAATTTTACACATGTATGAGGAGTGAGCAAGCAAGACATATTGTGGCAAAATCTAACTTGTCTTTATGACCATATCATCCTTTGATTGGTCCAATATGTACAGTAACATTCTCATAAGAACCATTTGAGTTCGCGTAATCCGGACCTTGGATTAGCACCTCTTTTGCATTGTTTACCAACTATTATGTCATTTAATATGAGACTAATTTTACTCACTATGCGTTTTTCCATTCACATTATTTAACAATTATTAATCAAAATAAACTTTTGCAATAAAAAAACTTGATGTCTCTCAAGTGATGTTGGTAAACATAAAGTGACTAAAACATTTAATTTTTAAACAGCAAGGCAATTTTTAAATCAACTTGCATCTTTATAATTAGAATAAATTTGATATTAAAACTTGGATATAATTAATATAAAATATCTACGACTCATTTCAATTTTCCATCGGAATAACATTTCAGCGTGAAATTCTAACATACCACTCTACTAGCATTCACAAGTTCAAAATGATTATAATCTTTGATAAGCTAATTTTTAGCTCCTTGTGCCTTTGAAAATTTCAGTCATTAAAATATTTAATTTTTAGTTCATAGGTTAATTTTTTAACTTAACTTGTGCCTTTAGAAATTCCACTGTAATTAAAATTTTTAATTTTAATTTGTAGTTCATAAGTCAATTTTTAACTCAACTTGTGCCTTTAGAAATTTCACTGTGATACTGCAATAATATAACTAAGTGTTGAGAATGTTAATTTAGAGAAAAGGAGATGGCTCGGGAAGCAGGCAGAGTGCTGAGTCAGAAAGGAAGCAACTCGAGAAACAGATAGAGTGTTGAGTCAGGAAGGAAGCGGCTCAGAAAGCAGGCATAATGTTGAGTTGGGAAGGAGATGGCTTGGGAAGTAGGCAGAGTATCAAGTCGGGAAGGAAACAACTCAAAGAATAGGCAGGGTGCTGAGTCGGGAAGGTAACAGCTCAGGAAACAGGCAGGATATTGAGTCATGGAAGTGTTGACTTAGGAAGCCAGTAGAGAGTCAAATTAGAGAAAGGTATAATAAGTCAGTTAAGGTGGAACCTCATGAAATATTTCCTTGAGGGTTTATTAAAGTTCATTCATACATGTCTCCATCTTTAGCAATAGATTGAAGGTGCCTCATGGGTCCCACAAAATATTCCTTATAGGAGTAATGGTCTAACGACCTAACAACATCATCGCCTTGACCGACGTGGCTTTCCACGTGGATGATCGCCCTCACAGTTTGTTATGCAACTGCTTTCCCTAAAGTATCACGGAGGGGTAGTGGGGAAGAGGAGGAGGAGATATATAAATAGGAAGGGAGAAGGAAAAAGGGTTTGATCTGGCCATTTGACATTGATTGTTTTCTCTACTATTGATTTCGTTACTTTTACTACTTGTTTCTCTTCTTATTACAAGCTCTAACTTAGGAATCTAAGGGTTATAGCCAGAATTCCAGTGGGTGTCTGATTTATGTTAACTTTGAAAGGAGAGAACGAGGAGATTTACTACTACGGTCGGAGAGGACTCATTCTTGGTGGCTTAAGATCGAGGAAGAACAATCTACATCATATCAGTTGGTGTCGTCTGTGGAAAACTTGTGAGCAAGATGTCGAGATACATTTTTAAGAGATTCCTCCTCCTATGGCCTCTACTCTTGCCTGAAGAAACTCCTATTACCATACTACCTTCTCAACTAGCCACAATGATAAATAAAATAGTGGCTGATGCACGAATGCAAGATGAGAGAAGATGGGGTATCTTCAATCTCATTTTGGAGAGCCATCCTGAAGAGAACCACCATATGGAGGACTCTCGCATATCCCTACGACTAGTCCACAAGAGACAGAGGTACTACTAGGAGAAGGACCATTAGGGGGAGCTGAGCGGTATCCCCTTCCTCTTTTGCCTATGAGAAGGAAGGATCAAGGAGAGAGCCATTCAACTAAGGCTCAGAAGCTATATGAGCCTTCCCCCTTTACAGAGGATATAGTTCTGGAGAATCCACCTTCTCATTTTCACCCTCCTCACATTGGATTATATGATGGTACCATCGATCCGGAAGAATATCTATCTCAGTTTAAAGGCATCACCTCTCTCCATCGATACACAGATGCTCTTAAGTGTTGAGCCTTTTTCACTACCTTATCGTCCTTAGCCCAGAGGCGGTTTGGATTGCTGCGGTCTAATTCCATCACCTATTTTAAAGATCTGAAGGGAGTCTTTCTCAAGCACTTTGCTAGTAGTAAAATGTACAAACATATTGCTTCTAGTTTACTTCATTTGAAGTAGGAACCAGTGAAATCATTGTGGAGCTATATCCATCGGTTTACCAATATCAGTTTGGAAGTACCTTAGGCTGCACTAGATTTCCTAATGGTCACTATCTCTCACGGCTTGAAGGAAGGACTGCTCCCCAGTTCTCTGTTGAGAAAGCCTGTTGCCAGTTATGAGGAGATGCTTGGCCGGGCCAAAAAATATTTCAATGAAGAAGAAATGTTGAAGGTATGGAGAGCTGAGAAAAAACCTATCTCCACCCAAATAGAAAGAAATCAACTCCTTTCTTAGCGGGGTCCCCCTAGAAGAGAATATGTTAGACCTTTTCCTCAAGAAGTTCCTCATCCTCACTCCCTTATGTTAGAAGCTCCCCTAATCGCCCCCTTCAGATTATGACCACTGAGTTCTCACCCATGCCCCAAACTTAGAAAGAGTGAGACTTAGAAGCTTATGATAAAAAGGTGTCCTTCAGTGTTCTGTTGGATGCAGAGGAGTTTCCCACAACCCTCCAACTCCATTCTTCTGTCAGTACCACATGGAGTATGGCTATTCTGTCAGGATGGAACACCCACATCTGTAGCAGCAATTAATGTTGGGTGTAGGAAGGGGTTGTAGGCCTCCTTCCACTCGTCCAGGGCCATTACAATGAAAGACCACATGCCCTCCCACCTCAAGGACAGATGCAACTAAGCCGAGGAGCCATCCCTCAGGAAGGAGGGGCAAGCGACGGGACCCTGGTCACTCTTGAAGACACCCCCACTAGAGGGGTTATTAATGTTATTGCTGAAGGACCCTCTGATGGAGACTCCGATAGAGCTCAGAAGTCTTATGCCCACTTGATGGAGAGTCTATCCATCAGAGAGGACTAGGCAGCTCAAGAGGCGCCTCAATTAAGCTTTGGTCCAGAAGATTTACAAAGTATCCTTCTCCCTAATACTGATGCTTTGGTGATTAGGGTTACTCTTGCGAATTATGAAGTGGCATGAGTCCTAGTAGACTCAGGAACTTCTATTAACACACTATTCTAGGAAGCTTTCAGTAAAATGCAGTTAAGGGATTCCCAACTAGAGGATGTGGCCAACTCGCTATTCAGGTTTGCCGGCCACATGGTGAATAATGTAGGGCAAATATCTTTACCTCTCACTATGGGAAAGAAGTCAAGCCAAAAGACAAGCATCACACACACTTCTTGATGGTTGATGCCCCTTCGGCCTACAATGCCATTTTAAGGTGACCCTTCCTCTCAGCATTCAAACCGGTGGCTTCTCCTTACCAGCAGAAGGTGAAATTTCCTATGGAACGATTAGTGTTGGTGCAACTAGCCCAGGTCACGATTGACCATACTCGAGTTTGACTTGAGTAGTGTTTCGATTGACAATGTGATTGTCATGGAAAGTTCAAGAATGGTCTTGGCATTTGTAAAGTCTAAGTCTTGGGTACTTGGAAAAGAAAGTCCAAGCATGAGTTTTAGCAATGGTAAAGTCCAAGTCATGGGTACTTGGCAATTGGAAAGTCCAAGCATGGGTCTTGGCAATTGAAAAGTCCAAGAGTGTGATATTGGCGGCTTAAAGTCCAAGCATGAGTCTTGGCAGCATAAGTCCAATGTTTGATAGTGTAAAGTTCAAGCATGGAGTCTTAGCGGCATGAGTCCAAATGGATCTTGGCAACTGAGAAGTCCAAGGGTATGATATTGGCAGCGTAAAGTCCAAGCTTTAGTCTTTGTGACATAAGTCCAATGTTTGGAGGCGTAAAGTCCAAGCATGTGTCTTGGTGGCATAAGTCCAAATGTACCTAGGCAATGTAGACCCGGTTAGCATGACAATAGCCGATAAAAGCACCTGAAGGCTAGCGTATGGATGAACATATCATGGAGGACTTGGAGGGATCCGATAGGCATGAGGCTGATGGAGGTGGCTAGAAGGCTTAAGTCTAGGCTAAGAGTGACCTATCAAGTATGAGGGGATAATATTTTAGTTAAACCTCATGGTTGAGGTTTATCAGTCGACTGGGGTTATGGACTACTCGACTGGCCAAGTGTTTGACACTTGGCAGCTTTGTCAACTTGTGTCATTCGATTAAGATTATGACAAGTCGACTGATCAAGTAGTCGACTGAGTTTCGATTGCTCGAGTGAAGCACTGGCAGTCGACTGCCATTATGTGTTGGTGCAGGGGTACCAGATAATCGAACATGTGTTTTGATTATGGCAAAGACACAAAGTTAAGTTTACATCGTTGTCTCATGAGCTAAATCAAGTGTGTAGAAAGGCTAAGCTAAGCCGAAGGTCAGCGACACCAAGAGGGAGCTGTGGTGGTCGGACGACATCAAGAGAACTTCGTGGGAGTCAAAGAACCTAGGTGGAAGACCAGAAGCAAAGTGACAGATCTTAAAGGACCAGAGGTAAGCTCGTGTGAGTGAGAGATGGTAAGGTCATGTCCTCTATACGGGGACGACCGTAGGCGGTGATCCGACTAAGACTTCCTGTGGAAGGTCTGGGTCGAGATCGGACGGTCAGAAACTGTCACATTTATAATTTTCCGTGATAACCTCTTATTGTAGGCCACAGCAGCCATTACGTCGGCCGATCGATGCACATCACCGATCGTGATGGAAGGCATCAGTCGATTGATGGCGACGAATCAGCCTTTTGCGCTAGGTCAAAATGGATAACGTTTGACGCGACCACTTCGCGATAAAATTTGGTACCAACTCGTGATCTGTTCCAAAAGATGAGGAGACTTATTCAGAGGCCAAAATCTATAAAAGGAGGGGAGGATTCCAACTCATTCATTCATCAAGATTATTCTCAAGTGCTCCTACAACGCCAAAGCTCCAACACCGTCATAACACCGACGCGACGACAAGTTCTAATCTTCTTCGTTGGCAGCAGCAGCAAGTAATTGTTTTTGTTATTGTATTCTTTGTTCTAATCGTAATGAGGTGAGGTAGGCTTGTTGCCTCATCCTCGTACTTTCGGTTTTGTGATCGTTGTCTCCTACCTCCAACGAGGAGGAGACCTTATAGTGCTTTGCCCTTCGTACGCGGTCTAGGACCATTAGGGCCTTGGAGTAGCAACCGCTGGGTTGTGAACCAAGTAAAAATAAACGTGTCTTTTTATTTTTTCACTATGCTTACTCGTGTATCGAACAAACGAAAAGAAAAGATTTACACTCGATATTCACCCCCCCTTCTAGCGACGCTTCTCAATCCAACATTATGGGCAATCGACTGGCCTTGAGCAGTCGACTCCCATGGAGGGCAGTCAACTGATTTAAGTGGACATGAGCACAAAAGCTTTGGTAGTCGACTGACCAGTTGACTACTGGGCAACAGTCGATTGATGATATGCACAGTCGATTGCTAAGGTATCTGTTGGAGTTTTTTTAGCGTGGATTGAGTTGTTGTAAGACAATGACACCTTGAGCAGTCGATTGATGCCTTTTGGTAGTCAACTGCTAGGCGCGAAATCAACCATTTGCAGGTTATAAAAGGCGTAGCTAATGGATGATTTTGGCTATGGTTCTTAGGGCGATTTGAGGCGAAGTGCTGGTGCATTTCAGGGTCTTCAAGAGAAGTCCAAGCAACCAAACAAGCAAGCAAAAGTGATCTTTATAAAGTTTTCTTTACTTGTATTTTATTGTATCTATCTTGTTTATTATTGTAAACCTTGTAAGAGGTTTTTCCACCTCCGGATTGTTCTGAAAAGAAGTTTATTAGTGGTGGTGTGCATCACTAGAGATCGCTATTGAGCTCGATCCGTGGAGTAGGAACCCTAGTTCCGAACCACATTATATCATCTTGTTGTTCTTGTGTATTTCTATTTGTATTGTATGTTCTGCTCCGTATAATACTTTTATAGACGAGCACAACATGAACGCGATAGAATCCATCAAATGATGAGAAATCGCTATTCACCCCCTCTAGCGACGTCCAATGTTCCTATAGTTAGTCGGGGAAGTCAAAGGGGAGCAGAAGGCAGCTCGGAGTTGTTATGTACAGATGGTCTGAGCTGATCAGAAAAGAGCTCGGACGGAAGATATGAAATAAAAAGCTCTAGTAATTTCTGAAGTCTATGTGTTGGAGGAGGCAACCCAAAAAAAAACAATGGAAGAATGAGATTCAGTGGAGATAACCCCTGGGAAACTGACTCGGGTGGCGAAACAGCTGGAGGTGAAGGAAAAACTCATTGCTTGCTTGCGAAGAAATGAGGATATTTTTGCCAAGGATGTATATGACCTGACCAGGATCGAAATGTAAAAGAAATTCAATTTTTTGAATGAGTGTTTAATGTAGTGTTAGTACCTAAGCCCCCAAGGCAGCGACATATGTGTATTGACTTCCGTGATTTAAATAAAGTCTACCCTAAAGACTGCTACCTTTTGCCTCATATTGATCAGCTGGTTGATTCTACAATTGGTTTCGAAGTTGTCTCACTTATGGATGTGTACCAGGGGTATCACCAGATTCCGTTAGCTCGGGAGGATAAAAGGAAAGTTAGTTTTCTGATAACAGGGGGATTATATTCTTATGTGGTGATCCCTTTTGGGCTAAAAAATGATGGAGCCACATATCAAAGGCCATTGGATAAGATATTTTTCGAATAGAAGGGAAGGAATGTGGACGTATATGTTGATGATATCCTAGTAAAGTCTTGACTCAGTTAGGATCTGATACAAGACCTAGAGGAAATATTTGTCACACTCAGGCATTATAACATGAAGCTGAATCTGAAGAAGTGCTTATTCAGAGTGCGAAGTGGAAAGTTTTTGAGGTATATTATGACAGAGAAAGGATTTCAAGACAAACTAGAGAAGGTTCAGACAATATATAACATGAAGTCACCCACCAATTAGCAAGAGACACAAAGACTAGTCAGAAGAATTTTTTTATTATCTCCCTTTATTGCCCGATCAGCAGACCGAAGGTTACCCTTCTTTCGGATTCTCAAAAAGGAGACTTGTTTCCAGTGGATGATCAATGTGAGCAGACCTTCTAGGAATTGAGGAAGTATTTAGCTTAGCTCCCTTTGTTAGCTAAACTTGTCTCTAGGGAATCTCTGTGGGCAATCAGTTCGGTCTTATTAATGCAAGAAGGTTCTCAATGTTGGGTTTCCGGCACCGCGGCGTGTGTGTGTTCGATCATGTTTCGTAAACATGAACACAGCGGAAGCAATTAAAAATAATAAATACTCCTATTTATTACAACACACACAACACACGCATGCTTTTACAACAAGTGTAGACATAACCGTAAATTAAAATTGCAATAAAAGGAAATTAACTACGTTATACCTTTCGTATGACGTGTAGCGGGAACGACATCAACCGGAACGATCCTCGTGAGAATCGTCTCTATCCATATCCACGCCGAGCTCCTCGGGATGACTTCGCTAAGTCACGAGCTTCGTCTTCGTACGGGTTACTAGCCTCGTGTTGAAGACGACGTGATCGAGAGATGATCACGATCCGAATCCAAATTCGGATCCAAAACGAGTTCTCAAAACTCGCTTCTCCGGAGAGGTATTCGTCAACCGTTTGACGAATCCTTCGTCCTCCACCTCAGAGGATTACCGAAGATCAAATCCCCGGTAAGTTAGCCGCTGTCGGAGCACTAACCGTCGTCCAAACGATGCTCCGACGAGAGGAGAAGAAGCTGTCCAGAAAACTGGACAGCTTGGTGGAGGAGATAGGCGCCGGCCAAAACAAGGAGACAAAAGCTCACCTTGATGCCGAACCTTTTAGGGGATCACCGGAGGGTCGCCGGAGGTTCACCGGCTGAAGCTTGGTCGCCGGCAACAAGTTGGAAGGCTGCACCAAGCTGGGCGGCAACAAGATGTTGGGCGGCCACAATAGATTGGGCGGCAACTAGGTGTTGGGCGGCAACTTGATGATTAGGGTGTTAGGGTTAGGGTTTAAGCCCTATTTTATAGAGAACTAATTCTCTTAATGGTTAATGGATCATATCCATAAAGCCCGTTAACCCGCTCCATTAAGATAAGTTAAAATAAACCAAACCATGATGGTTTATTTTAAGTTAAAACGAACCGAACCAACCTTTGGTTCATTCGTTTAATATAAACCAAACCCTTTGGTTTATTCTCATCCATTGGATTAGAACCAAACCATTTTGGTCCATCCATTATGTCTTCATAAGACATTGCCCATCCACGCTTCCATTGCGACTGAAACAATTTCATGCTCGCTTTATGTTTGGTCCAACCAAACATAGTTTCTCTCGGTCTGAGAATCCCATTCTCAAGCTCGTTTTAAATCCTTTGGATTACACTCGTTGTGCGTGTGACCACATAGGTTCTCGGTTTATGTTGGCCGTCTATAATTAACCATTAATTATAGAACGATCATGAGTGGCACCTAGTAGTACATCATGATCCCCAATTAACCGAAAAGATCAACGGTTGATCCAGAACTATTTCTGAAACCCTTCAGCAGCTCGAATGAATCATGCCCCATTCCCTTCACTCATCTTATACCCACTTGGTTCAGGACATGGTCTATTGTGTCAGTCCCCACTAGGCTGACTACGTCACACCTAGCCCAAGTATCATTTCCTCGTCCTACGGATTCTAGTTACTCCACATGTATCGAAGAGTACCTTACTCTAAACATGTATTGCTTTGGCCAAAGACTTTAGTAACAATCCGACGAGAGGCCATGGGTATACATCTCCTCGCAAGGAGTGGTGAATCCTTTATAGGCTATTCAAACACCTTCGATCACTTCGACTTATACCCAATCATCCCGGGTTCACATCTCCTTAGAGATGTTTGCTTAAGATGTCAAAGCATAAGTCTCCATGATCAAGATGACTTGAATACCGCAAGTCAAAGGAACATCGCACTTAAGCTACAGTAAGAACTTCATTGACATATCTATATATGCAGAGAACCATATGAAGTCTTACGGCTGGTCACTCCAATGAACTAGTTACCATAACTAGCATCCACGATCAACTCCGGACATCACTATGTCTCCAGCCAGTGAGAATCAGCTGCTTGGATACACCAAGGAGTATACCTCGTGCTAGTCTCGACAGAATTGATGGTGTCCAAATCCATCAATCATCGACTAGGGATAATTCCGATACATCACAATTACACATGTAGAGATACTCACTAGTTGTGATCCAATCACAAATTCTCTCATGCTGTGAATCGTATCGTGGACATTCAGTAAATGAGTTTAAGATCCAATCAAATACATTAAACATGTATACTCAAATAGTGAATCTTCATTTATCATATAAATGGTTCATACATAAGGCGATTGCCTTAGGACATCTCTCATATATTATTAACAGACTCCCACTTGGCCTAATGTCAATCGCTACGGTATCAATACCATAAGCACCAACATGACCCTCAAACTTACTTTGAGGTAATGCTTTAGTCAAAGGATCCGCTAAGTTCCTTTCGATTGGGAATTTTCTCGATTTGTATTTCATTCCTCGATGATCTCTCGATAAGATGATAGCGTGGCACATGTTTGGATCGTTGATGAGACCTTGGCTCTTTCGCTTTGTGCATTGCTCCATTGTTGTCGCATGATGGGCCGGTATTGCTTCAACAATGGCGGAATCACACCAAGTTCATGAGCGAACTTCTTGATCCAAACCGCTTCGCTTTCTTTGCTTCAAGCGCAATATATTCTGCCTCAGTGGTAGAATCCGCTACAGTCTCTTGTTTGGAACTTTTCCAACTCACTGCGCCCCCATTCAAGGTGAACACGTATCCAGACTGAGACCTGGAATCATCCTTGTCTGTCTGGAAGCTGGCATCTGTATACCCGCGTATCACCATGTCCCCTTCTCCATATATTAGGAATACATCCTTAGTTCTTCTCAAGTACTTAAGGATCGTCTTAACAGCCGCCCAATGATCCATTCCTGGATCAGACTGGTATCTGCTCGTGACACTCAGAGCATACGATACATCGGGCCTCGTACATAACATAGCATACATGATAGATCCTATTGTGGATGCATAGGGAATCTTACTCATGCAAATCCTCTCGTCTTCTGTGCGCGGACACATAGACTTCGAAAGGTGTACCCCATGCCTGATGGGCAGATAACCTTTCTTGGATTCCGACATGCTAAACCTCTTTAGAACTCGGTCTATATATGTAGACTGCGAAAGACCAAGCAACCGTTTCGATCTATCTCTATAGATCTTAATCCCAAGGATGTAGGTTGCTTCTCCCAGGTCTTTCATGGAGAATGTCTTGGATAACCAAACCTTAACTGACTGTAAGATGGACACATCGTTTCCTATAAGTAATATGTCATCGACATACAATACTAGGAACACGACTGCACTCCCACTAACCTTCTTGTACACACAAGGTTCGTCTGGATTTTGTGAGAAATCAAAATTTTTTGATCGTCTCATCAAAACGGATATTCCAGCTCCTGGATGCTTGCTTCAATCCATAAATGGATCGTCGCAATTTGCATACCTTGGTTTTATCAACCGATGTGAAACCCTCAGGCTGTATCATATACACGTCCTCGAGTAGGTTTCCATTAAGGAAAGTTGTTTTCTCATCCATCTGCCATATCTCATAATCATAATGAGCCGCTATGGCCAGGAGCATCCGAATGGATTTAAGCATAGCTACAGGCGAATAGGTTTCGTCATAATCAACACCTTGCTTTTGACGATATCCTTTCGCCACCAATCTAGCCTTATAGGTAATCACATTACCATCCATGTCGGTTTTCTTCTTGAAAACCCACTTGCACCCTATAGGCTTTATGCCTTCAGGTGGGTCAACCAAGTTCCAAACTTGGTTTTCGTACATGGAATCCATTTCCGACTTCATGGCACCAAGCCACTTATCCCTTTCTGAACTTGTCAGCACTTCTTCATAACTGGTAGGCTCCTCATCATCAATGAGTAACACGTCGTTCGATTCGCTTACGAGAAATCCATATCTCTCAGGAATGTTGCGTGTTCTACCAGATCTACGAAGATGTGGTGTTACAATAGGTCCAGCCGATTGCTCATCACTATGAGTTGTCGGCTGTTGTGCTTCACCAGGTATCTCATTAATGTCTATTTGAGTCTCTCGAGCCTCCTCAAGCTCGACGACACTCCCACTGTTTTCTTGCAAGAGAAACTCTTTCTCTAGAAACACAGCATGCCTTGAAACAAACACCTTTTGTTCCACAGGATGATAGAATTGGTAACCCCTTGTTTCCTTAGGATATCCAATAAATAGACATTTATCAGACTTAGCATCCAGTTTGTCTGATACAGTCCGCTTCACATAAGCAGGACAACCCCATATCTTCAAGTAAGATACATGAGGTTTCTTACTAGCCCATATCTCATATGGAGTAGTAGAGACTACCTTGGTAGGCATTCTGTTTAACAAGTAACAATGTCATGCATAACCCCAAAAGGACTTGGGAAGAGTCGCATGATTCATCATTGACCTGACCATGTCCAACAAGGTCCGGTTACGCCTCTCAGATACACCATTATGCTGTGGTGTGTAGGGCGGAGTCCATTGAGACAATATGCCATTGTCTCTTAGATAATCAAGAAACTCTTGACTTAAGTATTCACCACCTCGATCCGATCGAAGTATTTTAATACTTTTGTCATGTTGTTTCTCTACTTCATTTCTGAATTCTTTGAACTTTTCAAAGGCTTGGACTTGTGTTTCATCAAGAACACATACCCAAACCGTAGTGATCATCGGTGAAGGTAATGAAGTAGCTATAGCCTCCTAATGCTTGAGTTGACATAGGTCCACATACATCGTATGTACTAGACCTAGTAACTCTCCCACTGCTCACCTTTTCCGGTAAAGGTAACTTAGTCATCTTGCCTTTTAAGCATGATTCGCATGTATCGTATGAATCCAATTCAAGCGATTCCGAATTCCACATCGGTGTAATTCGGACATGCGTTTCTTGCTTATATGGCCAAGACGACAATGCCACATATAAGTCTATGTGATTATCTTTTCGAGCACGCGTGTTGCTCGCCGATATTGAAAATGTCCTTTGGATCGTCCAGCGTATAAATGCCATTACTCAAAGTTCGGTTCCATAAAGTCGCCATTCAAAGTTATATAACAACAATTGTTACTAAACGTTAAATGGAAACCATTTCTATTTAAGCAGGAAATAGAAACAATGTTCTTTATTAGAGAAGGAACATAATAGCAATTGTCCAGTTCCAAGACTAGTCCACTAGGGAGCTTCAGCAAATAAGTTTCGATGGCGACCGCAGCAACCTTTGCTCCATTGCCAACTCGCAAATTTGACTCCCCTCTGACAAGTCTTCTTCTATTCCTTAGCCCCTGTATGTCATTACATATATGTGAGCTACACCCAGTATCCAATACCCAAGTGTCTAAGGAAATAGAATGACAATCAATAACGAAGATACCTGAAGAGGATGGGGCATCGGATGCCTTCTTCTTCTTCATGGACTCAAGATAAATCTTGCAGTTTCTTCGCCAGTGGCCTTCCTTGCCACAGTGATGGCAAGTGCCCTTTTGCGCTGGTTCCGCCTTCTTTGCCTTTTTCTTTCCTTTCTTCTGTTCTTTTGCCTTCCTCTTAGAACCTTTCTTTGAGGAATCAACTAACAGAACCGCCTTCTCCTCATGCTTCACAGAAGGCTCCACAGTCGACATATTGAGGAGCTCGGGAATGGTGGATTCCAATTTGTTCATCCGATAGTTCATCACAAATTGTGAGAAACTCTTGGGCAAACAATGCAGAATTAAGTCAATACTTAACTCATGATCCATCACAAAACCGAGGGTAGCTAGCCGCTCGATGTAAAATTCGCTCATCTTTAGCACAAACTACTGAGATGAACCTTCTTGCATCTTCATGGTGAAGAGGAGCCTAGAGACCTCGAACCTTTCGGATCTCGCTTGCTCATCGAACAACTCATGAAGATGGAAGACCATAGTGTTAGCATCCATATGCTCATGCCGCTCGCACCTGTACCATCGCCGCTAGCATGATGCAACCTTCGCTCGAGAATCGCCACATGCTTCGATAGACCAACATTTGGTCAGGTTGCATCGTCCTTAGGGCGATGGAAGAGGCTCTTCAAGGACATATGCTAGCTTTTCCGCCTTGAGAACAATTCTCAGGTTTCTAAGCCAGTCCAGGAAGTTAGGCCCAGTCAGTTTGTTCGAATCCAAAATAGTGCGCAAATTCAAAGACGTCATGATCAATTTATTGACCTAGAAATACAAAACGAGCATATATGAGAAAGATGATTTTAAAAATGCATCAATATACATTTATAAATCCCATTCATTTTTCGAATTCAAAAACCCCAAAATCACTTCGGGAGATCGTAGGTCCATCTCCGAATGGGCTGATATCCATCATAGATAAGAACAACCTTGGAGTGAGTCCAACAAGCCATTCTTAGCTATGATGGTGGGTATCAAGTATACCGATTACATATCATGTATATGTAACTATCACAATGTGCTATCAACTAATTGAATGTTCACACATACATTGGGTTGTTAACACATTAACAAGTATGCATCATATGCATAGCACCCAACTTCACCTCTCTTCACATCGACCTTGGAGTGAGTCCAACAAATCGATGCTCCAAGTTAAAGCCGACCCATTAATCGCGAAATAGTTTTAATATGGTTAGAGCGCATTCAACCAATTAGCTGTGCTTGGAGTGAGTCCAACAACCCAAACTAACGATTGACCTCGACTCTTACCATATTAGAGTTAAACTATTCCAATGATTTGAACATGTTCGTGTTCGAGTAGGGCTTGGAGTGAGTCCAACAACCCAAACAAGAAAGCGGAACTCTGGTTCTAACCATATTAATGGAAGGTGTAGGCTTTAATATTGAGTTAGGGTTTTTATGTCTCATCCTCTTTGCATGCAAATAACTATTATCTACATGGCATGGCATACATGGCATACATCTACATGTCACGACACGCATGGCATAATGTTATGCATCTAATGCAATTACATGGCATACAATTATGTCATGTATATATTTCCTTATATGTCATAACTATTTATGGAAATAAAATATGTTTAAGATTTGATTCTCCAAATCAAATCATAATTAAATTAGGAAACAAATTTCCAAATCTAATCACATATTTTATTCATGGAATTATTTGATTAAGGAAAATCTATTTAGGAAACCAATTTCCTAAATCATTAAAACTACTTATGGAAATAAAATATTTTAAGATTTGATTTCCCAAATCAAATCATGATTAAATTAGGAAACAAATTTCCAGAATCTAATCAAATATTTTATTTATGGAAAATATCAATTTCCATAAATACTTCCAACTTTCCAAAAGTGGAAGATTTCCATAAATACTTCTAGACTTTCCAAAATTGAAAAATTTCCATAAATACTTCTAAATTTCCAAAATTAGAAAATTTCCAGAAATACATTATGACTATCGCAAAACCATTTTACGATTATGTCGAAACACAACTGGGCTCGATACCCTTTGTTGGGTTTTAGATGCATCTGCTGTGTGTGTTCGATCATGTTTCGAACATGAACACAAATGGAAGCAATTAAAAATAATAAATACTCCTATTTATTACAACACACACAACACACGAATGCTTTTACAACAAGTGTAGACATAACCGTAAATTAAAATTGCAATAAAAAGGAAATTAACTACGTTATACCTTTCGTATGACGTGTAGCGGGAACGGCATCAACCGGAACGATCCTCGTAAGAATCGTCTCTATCCGTATCCACGCCGAGCTCCTCGGGATGACTTCGCTAAGTCACGAGCTTCGCCTTCGTGACGGGTTACTAGCCTCGTGTTGAAGACGACGTGATCGAGAGATGATCACGATCCGAATCCAAATTCGGATCCAAAACGAGTTCTCAAACTCGCTTCTCCGAGAGGTATTCACAACCGCTTGACGAATCCTTCGCCCTCCACTCAGAGGATTACCAAGATCAAATCTCGTAAGTTAGCCGCTGTCGGAGCACTAACCGCCGCCCAAACGACGCCCGACGAGGAGAAGAAGCTGTCCAGAAAACTGGACAGCTTGGTGGAGGAGATAGGCGCAGCCAAAACAAGGAGACAAAAGCTCACCTTGATGCCAACCTTTAGGGGATCACCGGAGGGTCGCCGAGGTTCACCGGCTGAAGCTTGGTCACGGCAACAAGTTGGAAGGCTGCACCAAGCCGGGCGGCAACAAGATGTTGGGCGGCCACAATAGATTGGGCGGCAAATAGGTGTTTGGAGGCAACTTGATGATTAGGGTGTTAGGGATAGGGTTTAAGCCCTATTTTATAGAGAACTAATTCTCTTAATGGTTAATGGATCATATCCATAAAGCCCGTTAACCGGCTCCATTAAGATAAGTTAAAATAAACCAAACCATGATGGTTTATTTTAAGTTAAAACGAACCGAACCAACTTTTGGTTCATTCGTTTAAAATAAACCAAACCCTTTGGTTTATTCTTATCCATTGGATTAGAACCAAACCATTTTGGTCCATCCATTATGTCTTCATAAGACACGGCCCATCACGCTTCCATTGCATGAAACAATTTCATGCTCGCTTTATGTTTGGTCCAACCAAACATAGTTTCTCGATGCGAGAATCCCATTCTCAAGCTCGTTTTAAATCCTTTGGATTACACTCGTTGTCGCGTGTGACCAAATAGGTTCTCGGTTTATGTTGGCCGTCTATAATTAACCATTAATTATAGAGCGATCATGAGTGGCACCTAGTAGTACATCATGATCCCCAATTAGCGAAAAGATCAGCAGTTGATCGAACTATTTACGAAACCCTTGATGGCTCGAATGAATCGTGCCCCATTCCCTTCACTCATCTTATACCCACTTGGTTGGGACATGGTCTATTGTGCCGATCCCCACTAAGTGACTACGTCACACCTAGCCCAAGTATCATTTCCTCGTCCTCACAGTTCTAGTTACTCCACATGTATCGAAGAGTACCTTACTCTAAACATGTAATGCTTTGGCCAGACTTTAGTAACAATCCGACGAGAGGCCATGGGTATACATCTCCTGCATAAGGAGTGGTGAATCCTTTATAGGCTATTCAAACACCTTGATCGCCGACTTATACCCAATCATCCGGGTCCACATCTCCTTAGAGATGTTTGCTTAAGATGTCAAAGCATAAGTCTCCATGATCAAGATGACTTGAATCGAAAGTCGAAGGAACATCGCACTTAAGCTACAGTAAGAACTTCATTGACATATCTATATATGCAGAGAACCATATGAAGTCTTACGGCTGGTCACTCCAATGAACTAGTTACCATAACTAGCATCCACGATCAACTCCGGACATCACTATGTCTCCAGCCAGTGAGAATCAGCTACTTGGATACACCAAGGAGTATACCTCGTGCTAGTCTCGACAGAATTGATGGTGTCCAAATCCATCAATCATCGACTAGGGATAATTCCGATACATCACAATTACACATGTAGAGATACTCACTAGTTGTGATCCAATCACAAATTCTCTCATGCTGTGAATCGTATCGTGGACATTCAGTAAATGAGTTTAAGATCCAATCAAATACATTAAACATGTATACTCAAATAGTGAATCTTCATTTATCATATAAATGGTTCATACATAAGGCGATTGCCTTAGGACATCTCTCATATATTACTAACACTCAACAACAACCTATTTATTTTACCAGTCACATATTAAAATGAGCCAAGCTGAGGTACATTGAGTTAGAAAAGCTGGAGTATATTTTGGTGCTAACTTCTCGTATGCTAAGACCTTACTTTCTGGCTTACCTGATGAATGTGTTAACAAGTAGTGAGTTGAGATGAGTGGTTACCAAACCTAATTCTTTAGGAAGATTGGAAAAATGAGTTATGGGATTGAGTGAATATGATATTCATTATCATCCTTGTACTACTATTAAGACCTAGTCTTTGACTGACTTTCTGGTTGAGGTATCGGTTGATCTTGAAATCAGCTTGGTGAAGGGAGAAGTAGGGGCAACCACTTGGAGAGTTTTTGTAGATGGGTCTTTAGGAGCTGGAGGAAGTGGAGTAGGGATATTGCTAGTGTCTCCTTCATAAGAGGAAACTCGTATAGTCATATGGCCGGGGTATAATACATCTAATAATGAAGCTGGATATGAAGCTATTTTGGTAGGATTGCAAGCAGCTCGGGCAGTAGGAGCCGACTCAGTCTTGGTACACTTAGATTCTCAACTGGTTGTTTCTCAACTTCAAGGTGCTTTTGCCATCCAAAAAGAGAGATTAAGGAAATATTTTGAGCCCTTTAAGAAATTAAAAGCTTATTTCCGAGAGGTGTATCTATAACAAATTCCAAGGGAGGAGAATATGAAGGCAGATGAGTTAGCCCAGCTAGCTAATGGACTAACAGAGTGGGCGTTTCAGGAGCCTATGTGCCTAGAAGTTCCTCCATCTTTAACAGTTGGCAACATAGAATAGGCGTTGGCTGAGGGTAGTGGCATGCTTGATTGGAGAACAAATATAATAGCTTATCTCCAATAGGGAAGTCTTCTAGATGATCCTTGAGCTGCACCATCCTTGGTGAGAAGGGTAAAGCATTTTATGTTTATTGACGTAGTTCTATACAAATTGTCATTTGGCAGACCTTTGCTAAAATTCCTCGTGAAGGAGGATGTTGATTGGATACTGCAAGAGATTCATAAAGGTTGTTGTGGTAACCATTTAGGGGGTCAAGCACTGACTCGAAAGGTGTTGTTGGGCTGGTACTTTTGGCTGACTCTCCACCAAGACTCCGTACACCTGGTCAAGACTTGTCAAACTTGTTAGATGCATAGCAACAGGTCGGATTGGCCAGCCGAGATGAAAAAGGTCATGGTAGCTTCTTGTCGCTTTGACCAGTGGGGAATGGATATAGTCGGGTCGATGTCTACGACTCCTTTACAGAAGAAGTTCTTACTGGTGGTTGTCGATTACTTCTCCAAATGGGTGGAAGCTGAACCCCTGGCTAAGATTATAGAAGGAGCAATGATACAGTTCTTGTGGAAGAATATTGTCTGTAGATATAGGATTCGACGAAAGCTGGTCAGTGATAATGGACGCAGTTCCACGGTCAAAAAATTTGCGAATGGTGTAAAAGTATTAACATTGAGTAGACTTTTACCTCGGTAGCTCATCCTCAAGCTAATAAGCAAGTGGAGGTAGTTAATCGAATCATTATTCAAGGGTTGAAGGCTAGATTAGGGGTTAACTGTGTTGGTGCAATCGGCCTAGGTTACGATTGACCAGACTTGAGTTTGACTCGAGTAGTGTCTTGATGTTTGTGTTTTGATGTTTGATAATGAGTTGACCATTGTTTGACAATGAGTTGACTATATGGTTGACCATATGATGGAAAGTCCAACATTGGTTGGCATGGAAAGTCCAAGCTTGAGTCTTGGCAATTGAAAAGTCCAACATGGGTTGGCATGGAAAGTCCAAGCTTGAGTCTTGGAAATTGGAAAGTCAAACATGGGTTGACAAGGGAAAGTCTAAGCTTGAGTCTTGGCAAATGGAAAGTCCAACATGGGTTGGCAAGGAAAGGGAAGTCTAAGGGTTGATATTGGTGGCGTAAAGTCCAAGCGTGTGTCTTGGCAGCGTAAGCCCAATGTGTCATGGCGGTGTAGACCAGCTTAGTATGACAATAGCCAATGGAAGCACCTGAAAGATAGCGTATGGATGAAGCTTGGAGGGATTCGATAGGTGTGAGGCTGATGGAGGTGGCTAGAAGGCTTAGGTCTAGGCTAAGAGTGGTCTAGAAAGTATGAGGGAATCATACTTGGGGTAAACCTCATGGTTGAGGTGTAGCAGTTGACTGGGATAATGGACCAGTCGACTGGTCAAGTGTTTTGACACTTAGTAGCCGAGTTGACTCTGAGCAGTCGATTGGGATTATGACCAATCGATTATCCGAGAGTTGATTGTCATTCGACTGCGACCGCGTGGCCTTGGTAGTCGACTGCCAGTATTGGGCAGTCGACTGATGGCTTGATCAGTCGACTGACGTGGAGGTCAGTCGACTAATGGTTGAGAACATGGGCACAGAATGTCTCTGAGTCGACTGCTAGGGTTTGACAGTCAAGTGGAGGCATGATCAATCGATTGATGGTCTATTTGTTGGAACTTGTCCAGCGTGGATCAAGTCGTTGTCTCATAATGGCTACAGGAGCAGTCGACTGATGGTCACGAGCAGTCGACTGCTAGGCGGAATCTATCTTGAGTTGCAACTTTAAAAACAACTCGAAGAGAGGGATTTTGGCATGGTTTTTTGAGGCGATTTAGAGGGGATTTGCTGTTGCAATCCAGACCTTCAAGGCTATTCTCAAGCAACCAAAGCAAACATTCAAAGTCTTCTTGTAAAGTATTTTTCTTTATTTGTATTGTATTTCATTCATATTTGCCTGTATATTTCTTGTATTACTTTTGTAATCCTTGTACGAGGTTTCTCCACCTCCGACTTATTGTCGAGAAGGAGTGTTTGTTGGTGCAGGAGGCACCTAAGTCGAACCTGAGTTTTGATTATAGCAAACAATACAAAGTTAAGCTCATGTCGTTATCTCACGAGCTAAATCAAGTGTGCAGAAAATTGCTATAGCTGAAGCTGAAGGCTAGTGACACCCGGAGGAAGCTGCGGTGGTCGGGCGACACTCGAGTGACTTCGGAGGGAGCCGAAGGAATCGAGTGGAAGGCCGGAAGCAAAAGCGATACAGTAAGTATCGAGGTAAGCTCGTGTGTGTGCGAGTGTAAGTGAGGTCGTATCCTCTTTACGGGGATAGACTTAAGTGTAGATCCGACCCAAGACATCCCATCGGTGGTCTAGGTCGAGATCGAACGGTCGAAGGCTGTCGAAATAATGTTTTTGTTAAGTTAACTTTACCTTGCAGCTAGCATCAGTCGACTGCCAGCTTGGAGGACTCGACTGCCGTCCATCATTCGACTGCCTACGGTCAGCATTTGACTGATGCTTCCATTAGTCAACTGATGGTTAATGATCAGCCTCGAGGAGTCAAGCTTTATCACCATTTTTCAAGGAGTCTTGTGCCCAATTCCTATTGGTTGAAGATCCTCTCGAAAAGGGGCTCAAAGGCTATAAAAGGAGAGCCTCTCCTAGGGTTTTTCATCAACTCTAAGTGTTCAAAAGCCTCTACAACACTGCGATTCTCTAACGACTCTACGATGAAGTGCTGTGAACAACCCTAGCTTAGTTTCTACTTTTTAGTTGTTGATATTTCAATTTGTCGTCTCTTTAAATATTGCAATTCCTTCTATTAATCGAGGTTTTCTATCGTTGCACTTTACATTAATAGAAGAGAGGGTTTGTCTCTCTATCTTTTCTTTCGAAGATTTTTTGTAATCGCCAAACTCCTACCTCCAACGAGGAGGAGTGTTTTTAGTGAATTGCCCTCCGTGCATGATCAAGGATCACTAGGGACTTGGAGTAGTAGCCGAAGGCTACGAACCAAGTAAAAAAACTATTTGTCTTTCTTTATTTGTCATTTATCTTTCCGCTGCGATTAATTATCTACTCGGTTTTTAACGAACGAAACGAAAAAAAAGTTTTATCGCTATTCATCCCCCTCTAGCGATCCGCTTAGATCCAACAGTGTTTTTGATTAGTGGTGGTATTTGCATCGCTAGAGTTCATTTGAGCTCAATCTGTGGAGTAGGAACCCTAAGGTTCCGAACCACATTATATCATCGTGTTCTTGAGTATTGTGTGTTTGTATATTTTGTTTATGCTTCATTATTATTTCCACTGTGCATATTAACAAGAATTATAGACAAGCATGCAAGCACGAACAAATTCCGCTAAACGATGAAAACACGCCATTCACCCCCCTTCTAGCGCTCACCAAAGATCCTATAATTGGTATCAGAGCTTGGAGCTCTTCTACGGTATACATTCCCGGAGCAAAAGCGCTAGAGGAAATGGAGCTACCTAAGAACGGATTGGGGTACGCCATCGACATTCCTCCACCATACGATCAAGAAGACTTTTCGACATGGAGGGCGAGAATGGAGACATTCTTGATGATGGACATAGAAGATTGATTCATCATCATGGAAGGTTCCGAACCCCCTAGGGATAAGAAGGGAGATGTCCTAAAATTGAAGAAAGTGGACCCAAGAGCAACGTCAAAAATTCAAGACCGAAATTAAGGTAACAAAACTTTTAGAAAATTTGATTCCTAATGAAATTTTGTGCAAGCTAGGGGACTACATGGATGCCAAAGAGCTATGAAGAAAGTTGATAAGATTTCATGAGAACCCACAACCGGTCTAAGAAGATGAGGAAGAAGAGGAGTGAGCATCCTCTCAAGCTCAAGAAGACTCGGAAGAGGAAGAATCATCATCATCTTCACAAAAGCTTAAGGAATCGAAAGTTGAAAGGACATCAACATCTGAGGAAGAGGAAGAATTGGAGGAAGCCTCTGTTGGTGGATCATGGCCCGGCTAGAAGGAGGGGGGGGGGGGTTGAATAGCCCATGTACGTTGATGGAAATCGTTCGCTTCTTAATCATCTACAAGATTGTTAGCGCAGCGCAATATGCTAATTAATACAATTAAAACAAAACACAAAGTAAAGAGAAAAGAGCAATTCGCAAACTCAAGGATGTAACATGGTTCATAGCCCTTGCCGGTAATCCACAGATGATTTGTATGACGAATCACTCCCTCAACCAAATCCACTAATCTCTCCTTTAGCTCAAGAAGGTGGAGGTAACCTCTTTATAAAAAATCACTCCCTCTTATAATAAAATAGAAGTAAAAACAAGGAAGAGGAGTGGAAGACGTTTAGGGCACTTGGGAGTATTAATGGGAGTTAAGCATTAACCTGCCAAAAGCCCTCAACCCCCCTTTTTATAGAGAAGAGAGGGGTTTATTCCTGTTGGACATGCAGCAGTCGACTGCTGCATGCATCAATCGACTGCCGCCATTCTAACGCCTTTTGACCACGCTAGATCGCGGTCATCATAGCCAACAACACTCTGATCAATCGACTGATCATGACCATTAGTCGACTGATCAAGCAATCAGTCGACTAATCTAGGCAATCAGTCGACTCAAAAACCTTCTCTACGCAATCACCTTGATTGGATCGCCGTCCCTGAGACGATCGATGGTGCAGCTATCAGCAAACCATAGCGATCATTGCTAGGCGGAGTTCATCGATTGATCATCAATCGAGCACTAGTCGAGTGCCATCAACTCAGAGCAGTCGACTGCAATCTATAGCAGTCGACTGGTGCTGGGTAATACCTAAAAAAACACTTGTTTGAGCCTCTGATGGTCTGGTAAATCTCAAACCACCTGTTTGAGCATCCGACACTTCCATTCGTCGGGTAGAAACATCAAACTCATGTTTGAGCATCCGACTTATCCAATTGTCCGGTAAAACCTCAAACACAAGTTTGAGCGTCTGACACTTGACTTAACCATTCAGCCAAGTTCACCTATGAGCTACCCCATACTGGGTTACATTCGCTCACTCTCATCTCCCATGAAGTCCCTCGCCTCAAAACTCTCTTCGTCTTGCGTCCCTCGGATGCACTAAGCCCTCGGCTCCTCCAGTTTCATCTTTCGCATCTTGCCACGAAGTCTGCTTCCTCCGGCTTCACTTTATTTGCTCCTCGTTTGGCGATCCCTCGGATGCACCAAGCGCATGACTTCCGCAATGTCATCCTTCACCGACTCAAGGACCCGAGCCATGAGATGGTGAATGCACCAATGCTATCATCAAGCAAACTCATGTGTGATTTACTAAGTCCTGCACAACTTAAACACACATATCAAATCAACATAAACATCTTAACTTAAACCTTTGCCACACACATCAAAACCAAACCATACTTGGATTGATTGCCCTAACAATCTCCCCCTTTTTGATGTGTGACAACCATGTTTAAGTTAGGTAAAACATTAACCAAATACATAAAGAAAGGAAAGCATGTAAACATAACATGAGTATCAAAATACTCCCCCTTAATACATGCAACTCCCCCTAGCATGATTAACTTAAACTCTCACATTTCTCCCCCTTTGACACCATCAAAAACATTAAACATATATCATATAACATGGCATCAAAGTCTTAATGGAAGAAAATCACCAAAACATGTTAAAAACTACACAAAGAAAGTTACTATGCTCGTGCACAGTCTATCAGTCGACTGGTTCAGATAACCAGTCGACTGTCACCTGATTTTAGCCTTTTCTGATTTTTGAACCCAAGTTCAGAAATGCACTAAAAATTTCAAAAAATTCAAAAAATCATGAAATTTGGGGAACACATTTCTTATGAGTCCCTTTATCAATGAAAAATAATTTTTTAAAAAATTGTTGGGATGTATACTGAAAAGCCTATCTTTTGTATGAACATCTTTATTTTGAAATAATAATCACATAATCATTGTTTGCATATTTATGGTTATTTATGGGTATGCATATTGTCTAATAGATTACATTGTAGATAACATGGTGTGTAGTGTCACACGGGAGATCATATTATCAGTTCCTTGTAAAGTATAAGTAAAGGCTCACAACCGAGATGGTTTTGGACAAACCATTGGCATGGTTGTAGTGTGATTTGGTATTGGTTTGTCTTGACCATAGAATCACACTAGTACACTTTGTGTGTATTGAGCAGGACCGACTTAGAGGTGATTCGATTTATTGCTGACTACATAATCGAATCGGACCTCAGATATTATGTTGTACATACTCTTAATCCCGATATAATAACGAGCACATGTACTTAGTATTCATTTCTTTGATTTACCAATGGACGAGATTTATAGAGTAAATCGATAGGCTCGGTAAGTTGGGAAATGATATTATTTATATGGTGTACCGTTGATTATAGGAGAAAACCGTGTCCTATATATTAGGATGATGATGTCCCCTTGAGGAGCTCATAAGGTTCATCATGTAAACCCTGCAGGTGGACTTGGTCCGGCATGATGATATGGTTGAGTGGTACTACTCATGGAGTTAGATGTTGATTAATTAATTGTTAGTAAATTAATTAATTGACGGACATTCGAGATCTTAAACACGGGGAGATAAATGTACAAATAATATATGGAGCCCATATTAACTTATGGGGGTTGGTGAGGTAGATCAATGATAATCCTCTAGTGGAATGAATTATCATTAATGGATCGGACTTTATGTGGGCTTGATCCATTAGGTGGCCAAGATCCAACTCCTCCTCATGGTCCCTATTGTAGCTTATTAAAACCTCATGGAGCCTAGATCCAATGGTAGAAAATGAAATTCTAGATCCGACGGTGGAGATTAAATCTCTAGATCCGACGGTTGAGATTAAATCTCTAGATCCGACAGTTGAGATTAAATCCCTAGATCCGACGGTAGAGATTAAAAGGAGGCTTAAGCCTAACTCTATAAGAGGGTGGCCAAGGCTTGGGCATGGATCACACTTTGGGAGATTAGGGTTTAGGGGAGAGGCTTTGGGCGGCAAGACATTAGGGTTTAGAACCCTAATTGGTTGGGCGGCGCCCATGGTCCTAGGGTTAGGGCCGGCGGAAAGAAGGTAAGGGATTAGCTTCTTTTCTTCCTCTCTTGGCCGGAGAATCCTCTCCTCTTCTCTCTCAATGTTGGCCGGCGGAAACCTTCTTCAAAGGTTGGTCGGCGATCCTTTTATTCTCTTTGGGCCGGCGGCAAAACATCAAGCTTGGAGCTTGATGGTTGGTCCTAGATAGGAGATGAGTTTTGTTTTATGATCTTCCTTTGTTCGGTTTGAACAAGGAAAGAAAGATTGGTGATCTAGGAGGCTTCGACTTTTGGAAGATCGTCGCCCACATGACGTCCAAAAGGAGGAAGGACATACAATAGAAGATCAAGAGGTATAATGTTTGTTTATATTCTTTTGTATTATGTCAATAATTATTTTTCAATTATATGCATGTTGTATGTTTTTATATGTGGCTAATTTACTTGGACCCCGAATACAAACACAAAAACCGGCGATCCGTACATCGTCTATTCCGTGGCTAATCGTAGAATAGAGGTTGGTTGCTTGAACAACAAGTTTGTTCAAGTGACTACTCTAATTGAATAGCACGACGATGAAACGGTAGCTTGGGTAGTCCCTAATTGTCATGGATTAAATTTTTAATCTGAGGACGACAATGAGATCTCCATGAACAAGCAACCGAGTTGAAGTGGGAAGCGAAGTTTCCCTCCCTTCAAAAAAAAGCATTCATTTTTCAATCATTTGACAAAAACTCAAAAGTTGTAAAAACCTTCAATCATTTTATCAACTTTGAAACCTAGTTTTGCCTTAAGTTGTTTTAAAACATCAATTCACTGTTTGCAAAACATAAAATGGTTTTAAATCATTTAAAATATCCAACTATGATCTATGGACAATATATCCATTGATTAAACATTTTCTTTCCCCATAGTTGGTCTATGATTGCTATGTTATGATACACCTAATGACCCATCAAAATGTCATAAGCATAAGTGAGTCATTTGTATCAACCTAACATCTCACCCATTGCTATGTTATCAATCAAGTTAGCCTTATGGTGAATTGTGAGATGTGACTAAAGGTATTTATACTTAACCATAAATTTCATGCAATTCTATCAAGGTTAAGTATCATCCAAAACAACCAACATGATCATAACACAAACATTATCATATAACTACACATCATGATCATGCATCAAGTATCACAAATCATGATTTAAACATTACCACCCAACATCATAAAACAAAAACCATCACCCACATCATCATAAGTCAACCAAATAATCATGATATAAAATAAGTCCACTTATGGTTGACTATCCTAGGTTTCTCTAACCCTTGAGAATTGACTTGGGAACCCAATATAAATTCTTTCCAATGGGGTTCACCAAGTATTATTTTGGGATCCATTTCCTAGCTACCATTGTTGTTTTGGATTGTCCTCTAGCAATTAGACAATGATAGGCCTTTTCATTTTTGGTTCCCTTATATCCTAGGCCCTTCTTATTGAAACTTGCTCTTTGGCTCCCAATGATCATATTTAATGTGTTTGAGCCAATTGTGAATTTTTCTAGGGCCTTAGTAAGAAATTCTACCTTTTCCCTTAATACCTTATTTTCTTCTACACATGCATCATTAGTACTAGAAGAAATAACATTATCATCATGTGAGCATGCATTCATCAATTTTCTTCTAGATCCTTAATTTCATTTTGCATGCATTTTTTTTTCTTTTTCATTCTAAATAAATCCCTAGTTAAACTAGAAATCATGGAAATAACCTTTTTAGGAGGGAGATTTGTTACCTCACTTATCCAATCTCCTTCTTTCGATTCCGATGAGGATGCTCCTTCTACACTTGAGCTCTCCTCCTCACTTGTGCTTCCTTCTTCTTGCTCGGATGAGGTGGAGGCCAAGTCATCTATCCCCATGAGTGCTAGGTGTGTGAAGACTTCTTCTTCCGATGAAGACAAGTCATCCCACGTAGCTTTTAGGTTCCGGGGCTTTGACTTCTCCTTTTCCTTGGACTTCTTCTCTTCTTTCTTTTTGCCTTTCTTCTTGCTATCCTTTTTCTTCTCTTCCTTGCTCTTGTTTAATTGGGGACACTCATCCCTCATATGTCCCTCGCCTTAGTAATTATAGTAAATGATCTTCCTTTGCCTTCTTCCCCTATCATGAGATTTGTTAAATTTAAAATTTTTTAATGCATGTCTCACCTTTCTTACCATATACGCCTCCTCATTGCTATCCATTGAAGAAGATGATTCGTCATCAGATGAGGAGGGTGTGCTCTTCTTCTTCTTCCATTTGTTTGCTACTAGAGCCACTCCCCTTGATTGAATTGTTGGCTCTTATACTATACCTTTAAGTCTAGTCTCATGAAGTTCCATGGTTGAAAAGAATTCTTCTAGAGTACTTACCTCTAGATTCCTTGAGATATAGAAGGAGTCCACCATAGAGCTCCATTTGGATGACTGGGGGAATGCATCGATTACCTTCATTATCTTATCCCGGTTCGATAGCTTCTCACCTACACTTGATAAACCATTAATGATCTCTTTAAATCTAGAGTGTAGTGATAATACCTTTTCCCCTTATCTAATTTGATATTATTGAGTTGAGAGCGGAGAAGGTTTCTTCTAGCTAGCTTGGCTTTGGATGTGCCTTCATGAAGCTCCACTAGCTTTTCCCACATCTCCTTAGCACTAGAGCACTCTCCAATTCAGTTGATCTCTTGTTGAGGTAGCACATTGTAGAGATGGTGTTTTGATTTTGAATTTGCCAAGTGATCCTCTCTTTGCTTCTTGGTCCATCTTGATTTCTCCAATAGTCTCCCTTCTTCATCCCTAGGCACTTCGAAACTGTTTTCCATAATAATCATAATTTCAAAATCAGTTTCAAAAAATACATCCATTCTCTTCTTCCACCAAGAGAAGTCATCGTCGAATTTGGGTGGATGAATGTTAGAGTCGTCCATTTCGTTGATTGTTACGGCGGTGAGTCCGGTGACAATCTCCTCGCTCTGATACCACTTGTTGGAGGATCGTGGCTCAACTAGAAGGGGGGGGGGGTTGAATAGCCCATGTATGTTGATGGAAATTGTTCGCTTCTTAATCGTCTACAAGATTATTAGCGCAGCGAAATATGCTAATTAAGATAATTAAAACAAAACACAAAGTAAAGAGAAAAGAGCATTTCGCAAACTCAATGATGTAATGTGGTTCACGACCCTTGCTGCTAATCCACGGATGATTCTGTTGAAGGATCGGTGGCCAGCTAGAGGGGGGGGGGGGGAATAGCCCTCTTTCGTTGATGGTGGAATTCGCTCGCTTCTTGATCGTCTACACTTAAGATTAGCGCAACAAAAATATAAACAATAAAGACAATTAAGAAGATAAGTGCTAACAAACCAATCTAATGTGGTTCATGGCCCTTGCCGCTAATCCACAACTGATTCGTCCAAGGTGAATCATGCCTACACAAATCCACTAATCTCTCCTTTGCACAAAGCTAGGTGGAGGTAACCTTTCTTTCACAAGATCTCTCTTCTTACAATAGGATTGAAATAAATGCAAGTAAGAAGAGTAGGAAGCGTTTAGGCACTTGGGAGTGAGTTTGGAGTTCAAGCATTAACCCCCCAAGATGATCCAAGGCCTCTTCTTATAGGGAATAGGCCATTCTTCCCGTTGGGCAACTAGCAGTCGACTGATGCCTCAATCAGTCGATTGTTGCTGTGGTTGTTGCCTCGCAACGACTCCTTCCACGTTGGATTCCAACCAATGGCTCCCACATCAGTCGACTGATCTTCCCATCGATTGGTGATGATGGAATATCGTCGAAAGGATCGACTATCCAACCTTCGATGCCGAAACCCTCACGGCGATGCCATCCTTGGCGATTGACTAATCGCGAATCGATCCCGCGCCATCCCTTGGCGATCGGTGATCGGCCGAAGACTTCGAACACGGTCGAGTTTTGATCAACTTGGAAGCGATCATTGCCATATCATGGCGATCGATGTCGGGAAAACCCATCTGACACTTAGCCATTTGGCCAAGTTCATCTAAGAGCTACCCTGTCCCAGGTTACAATCTCTCACTCTCATCTTCCCTTGGAGTCCCTCTCCTTGAAGTTCTTTTCGTCCGACTACATCCCTCGAATGCGCCAAGCACACGGCTTCGCAGCGCCATCCTTCGCGTCTCGCCTTGAAGTCTACTTCCTTCGGCTTCACTCCAATGCTCCTCGTCCAGTAGTCCCTCGGATGCACCAAGCACACGACTTCCACAATGCTATCCTTCACTGACTCAAGGACCGAGTCATGAGATGGTGAATCTTGCCAATGCTATCGTCAATCCATCCATGTGCGAATTACTAAGTCCTGCATGACTTCAACTCACATATCAAATCCATAACAACCTAACTTAAACCCTTTGCCACACACATCAAAACCACATCACATGGGTCGATTGCCCTAATAGATT
Organism: Wurfbainia villosa; assembly: GCA_025175895.1. NCBI lineage: Eukaryota > Viridiplantae > Streptophyta > Magnoliopsida > Zingiberales > Zingiberaceae > Wurfbainia > Wurfbainia villosa. The sequence goes on from CM045997.1 coordinate 61,310,018, forward strand.
CATATGGTGAATCACTCCCTCAACAAAATCCAATAATCTCTCCTTTAGCTCAACAAGGTGGAGGTAACCTCTTTACAATAAATCACTCTATCTTACAATAAAATAGAAGTAAACACAAGGAAGAGGAGTGGAAGACGTTTAGGGTACTTGGGAGTATTAATGGGAGTTAAGCATTAACCTACAAAAAGCCCTCAACCCCTCTTTTTATAGAGAAGAGGAGTTTATTCCCGTTGGGCATGCAACAGTCGACTACTGCATGCATCAGTCGACTATCTCCGTTCCAATAGCTTCTGACCACACCAGATCACGGTAATCACAACCAACGACACTCTGATCAGTTGACTGATCATGGCCATCAGTCGACTGATTGAGCCATCAGTCGACTGATTGAGCCATCAGTCAAGTGATCCAGGCAATCAGTCGACTGAAAAACCTTCTTTGCCCGCAACCACCTTCAGCAGTCGATTGCCATCCCTTGGCCGTCGACTGATGGTGCAACAGTCGACTACTTAACCCTAGTAGTCAATTGCTGGGCCAAAAGTTGATCAGTAGAACACCAGTCAAGTGCCTCGACTCAGAGCAGTGGACTGCTATCTATAACAGTCGACTGGTGTCGGGTAAAATCTCAAACAAAATACTTGTTTGAGCCTCTGTCGGTCGAGTAAACCTCAAACCACCTGTTTGAGTATCTGACACTTCCATTCGTCGGGTAGAAACCTCAAACTCATGTTTGAGCATTCGACTTATCTAATTATTGGGTAAAACCTCAAACACAAGTTTGAGCATCCGACACTTGACTTTGCTATTCAGCCAAGTTCACCTATGAGCTACCCCGTCTCGGGTTACTTTTGCTCACTCTCATCTCCCATGAAGTCCCTCGCCTCGAAGCTCTCTTTGGCCTGCATCCCTTTGATGCACTAAGCCCTCGGCTCCTCCAGTGTCATCCTTCGCGTCTTGCCACGAAGTCTACTTCCTCCGGCTTCACTTTATTTGCTCCTCGTCCGATGGTCCCTCGGATACACTAAGTGCACAACTTTCGCAATGCCATCCTTCACAGACTCAAGGACCCGAGCCATGAGATGGTGATATCATCAAGCTAACTCATGTGTGATTTACTAAGTCCTGCACAACTTAAATACACATATCAAATCAACATAAACATCCTAACTTAAACCTTTTCTACACACATCAAAACCAAACCATACTTGGGTTGATTGCCCTAACAACCTCCACCTCTAGGATTGAGGGGGAGGAGAGATCATCTATTCCAGAGCAAAGAACAAGAAAAACCATCTACCTCCAATCATGAAGAAGAGGAAGATCAAAATTCCCCTACCATGGAAGGTAACTCAAATACATGCATTAGTAATAAGAATCATATAATATGTTTTGAGTGTAGGGAACCCGAGCACTATAAGAGCAAGTGTCTGAAAAGGGTCAAGAAGACGACACAAATCGTGCCAAAGGCCAAGGAGACCGGAGCCCCAATCATTAAGAGCAAGGAGCATGTGGCGTGCTTCAAGTGCCAACAATGGGGCCATTATAGGAGTCAATGCCCTACGGGGAGGAAGAAAAACCAAGAAGGAGCATCACATGTAGGGGGAGCTTTAAAAGCAAACCCTAAGGTATATTTTAATAATGCATCTTTGAATTTTAATGTTAAAAAGGATGCTAGGGATAATTTTAATTCACTTGCTATTAATCATAATATAAAGAATGCTAAAAATAGGTTTTATTGCTTAGGGGCTAAACATGTCGATTCTAGAGCTAAGAAGAAATTTGGGACTAATAACCCTAGAAAAATCCTACCTAGGAAAACTATTAGGAAGGTAGAAAACCATTTAGGCATTAACTCTAAGAAGGGTAGGCATATGCCTAGAAGAAATGGTAATGCCCAAAGACTAAATGAAATTTCAAAGATTGGGCAATTAGAATTGGAAAATCAAGTCTTAAGATCAAGGCTCGAGAAATTAGAAAAGACCCTTAGGAAAATGCAAAATCAAATGCAAGGGTCAAATGGTCAACGTATTGCTAAGATTTGGGATCGAAGTCAAGGATTTATAGAAGACACCCAGAGGCAAGAAAAGTTTGGGTCACAAACCTAAGCCCAAGGAGACCTACCACAATGTTTCATTCGATTATGGAACACAACCTAGGTCTAGGAAGGCCAAGGTTACTAGGGAAGTTTTCCCTAAGGGTAATCAAGGTGTGTGCCTAGTGGCTAAGGTTTCAAGGAAACCTAGGGAAACCACTAAGAAGGTTACAAGGGGAGTCACCCTAGAGTTAACCTAAGCAAGACCACAATGACCAAGGCTACCAAGCCTTGGAGGGTCATTAGGAGGGTATCTAGGGAGGTCATCCCTAAGGAATACCTAGTAAATCCAAGGAGCTCCAATAGGTATTGGGTTCCTTGAAGCTTGATTGATTCATGCTAAATGGGTTAGGTTGTGTCAACCTTGTTTGGATGGGTAGTTAACTCAGCCATAGCAAAGTTGACACTTTTGATAGCAATCACCATTGATAGAGTTGATACAAAGTAGGGTCAAAACTTTAAACTTTTCAATAGTTTTGAACTTTGTGTCAATCTCGTTATTTTATGGGTATTTTATTTTTCACCCATTATGATTGACATAAGTATTATACGTATAAAGTTTCAAGATTTTTCAAATTGCGTATAATTATTTATGTATTTTCCAATTTCATTTCTGAAACTGAATTTATGCATTTGTAGAAATTAGTCGACTACCGCTATTGGAAGTCGACTGGAGTCAAGGTCAATCGATTGCTGTTTGACAGAGTCGACTATCAATGCTGATTCCGGGTAAACAAGAATGTTTAGCCCATGTTTCAGCTATGTTAGGCTACCCTAACTGCTCCTAACCCTAGGATATGCTTTGGAAAGAATTACAAAGGGTGAAAATCCATTGGATATGAATTAGGAGAGTTGTTTAGGGTGTGTATCAATTTTAAGGTGTGTGAAAGTTCAAGGTTGAACTTTTGCCCTTAATTTTTGTTGGTTTAGTGTTCCTATAGGCTTAGGGGCTCTCCAAGGACATTGTTGGTGCAATGGTCAAGGGGGAGAAAGCCTTTAGGGAGAGGTTATCCATCATGGGATGATGGATGTATTCTTCCTCATGAGGGGGAGAATTTTGAGTTTTTAGAGAAGTGAGGATTGCCTCTCTTAAGAGATATGAGACTTATCACTAGGAAGAGTGAAGGCATCCTAGATGTTTTTGGACCAAGGGGGAGATTGTAAGATCTCATTGGGATATGAGACATTGACACCCTTGGGGAGAGCCTTTTTGATGTATGTCAAAAAGGGGGAGAATTTGGGAATTCCCAATTTGGAAAATGGGAAGATTGGATTGAGTTAGTGTTCTAACTCAAAGGTTTGGTTTTTATCAAACATCAAAAAGAGAGAGATTGTTGGTGCAATCGGCCCAGGTCACGATTGACCAGACTCGAGTAGTGTCTTGATATTTATGTTTTGATGTTTGACAATGAGTTGACTATCTGGTTGACATGGGGTTGACCATATGATGGAAAGTCCAACATGAGTTGTCATGGAAAGTCCAAGCTTGAGTCTTGACAATTGGAAAGTCCAACATGGGTTGGCATGGAAAGTCCAAGCTTGAGTCTTGGCAATTAGAAAGTCCAACATGGGTTGGCAAGGGAAAGTCTAAGCTTGAGTCTTGGAAAATGGAAAGTCCAACATGGGTTGGCAAGGGAAGTCCAAGAGTTGATATTGGTGGCGTAAAGTCCAAGCATGTGTCTTGGCAGTGTAAGCCCAATGTGCCCTGGCGGTATAGACCAGCTTAGTATGACAATAGCTGATGGAAGTACCTAAAGGCTAGCGTATGGATGAACAAGTCATGGATGACTTGGAGGGATTCGATAGGCGTGAGGCTGATGGAGGTGGCTAGAAGGCTTAGGTATAGGCTAAGGGTGGTCTAGTAAGTATGAGGGCATCATACTTGGGGTAAACCTCATGGTTGAGGTGTAGCAGTTGACTGGGGTTATGGACCAATCGACTGGTCAAGTGTTTTGACACTTGGAAGCCTAGTTGACTTTGAGCAGTCGACTAGGATTATGACCAGTCGACTAGCCGGGTGTCGACTAGTGTTCAACTACAGCTGTGTGTCCTTGGCAGTCGACTGATGGCTTGATCAGTCGATTGACATGGAGGTCAATTGACTGATGGTCGAGGATACGGGCACAGAATGTCTCCGAGTTGACTTCTAGGGTTTGGCAGTCAAGTGGAGGCATAATCAGTCGACTGATGGTATATCCGTTGAAACTTGTCCAGCGTGGATCGAGTCATTGTCTCACAATGGCTATAGGAGCAGTCGACTGATTGTCGCGAGCAGTCGACTGCTAGGCAGAATCCAACTCGTGTTGTAGCTTTAAAAGGAGCTTGAGGAGAGGGATTTTGGCATGGTTCTTTGAGGCGATTTGGAAGGGATTTGCTGTTGCAATTCAGACCTTCAAGGCTATTCTCAAGCAACCAAAAGCAACATTCAAAGTCTTCTTGTAAAGTGTTTTTTCTTTACTTTTATTGTATTTCATTCATATTTGTTTGTATATTTCTTGTATTACTTTTGTAATCTTTGTACGAGATTTCTTCGCCTCCGACTTGTTGTCAAGGAGTGTTTTTGATTAGTGATGGTATTTGCATCGCTAGAGCTCATTTGAGCTCAATCTATGGAGTAGGAACCCTAAGGTTCCGAACCATGTTATATCATCATGTTCTTGAATATTGTATGTTTGTATATTTTGTTTATGCTTCATTATTATTTCCACTGTGCATATTAACAATAATTGTAGACAAGCATGCAAGCACGAACGAATTCTGTCAAATGATGAAAATGCGCCATTGACCTCCCCTCTAGTGCTCACCAAAGATCCTACAAACTGGGGGAATTAAGTGGATGAGCTCCTTGAAATATTATGGGCTTACCAAACTACACCTAAGGCAGAAATAGGAGAGACACCTTTTAAACCTAGTGTATGGGACCGAGACTGTTATTCCTATAGAAGCTCTTGTGAACAGTGCCCGAGTACAAACTTATGACCTAGAACAGAATCAGATACTGAGAATTACTGAGCTGGATTTGATGGAAGAATGGTGAGAGCAAGCTTGAGTCTGATCTAAAGCATACAAGTAGAGAATACAATAGGTCTTTAACCAAAAGGTGATATCTCGGACATTTAAAGTTGGAGATATGGTTTATGCAAGGTCAATCCTATTGGGGACCCGGGGAAGTTGACTCCTAACTAAGAAGATTCTTATAAGGTTACTCGTGGGTTGCTGGAGCTGCTTATTACCTCCAAGATGCAGAAGGGAAGGAGTTAGCTAGGCCTTGGAAAGCAGTAAATTTAAAACATTTTTATTGTTGAAAAGAGGGAAGTGTAAGAAAAAGAGACAGGAGAAAGGAGGCACTGGTTTTGCATTTGTACACTTATATTGAAAATAGACAAAGTGAATACAATATTCTGAAGTATCCACCTTTATGTCACTAGGGTTTTCAATTACACCTAGGAGCTAGAAAAAAATTACAGTTTGAAATAATCTGAGGGGTAACATTGGAGGGTCATCTCTCAATTGAGAAATGGAGTCGGCTATTGAGCAGGAGGGAATCCTTGTTCTGCATACTGCCAAACTGCCTCATTAAAATCATCTTGGAAAGTAGGCTTCATTAGGGGGTCAGGTTTTCTTGTTGTTGTTTTTCAGCAACCTCTGTATCTTGGCAGAATTTAACACACCGCTCTTGGTGTTCTACAAAGTCTTGACGAAGTGGATGGTATCAAAGGGTCATGTGATTGAGGGTTACAACATGGACATGCATATTGTGGGCATAAGAAGTATAATCCTATTGAACAATCTTGGACATTTCCACTAGATCCTGACGTATAGAAGTTGAAACATTCCTGACAGCCACTGAGTGGGTCATGAAGTGGAAGGCTTCATATTTCACTTGCTGCAAGGAATCTTAATGCCTCTGGACCAAAGAAAGGGCCCTATCCCTCTCTGCTTGGAAGTAGGTGATGTGAGCAAAACATATAGGGTTTTAGGAGTAGTTTTCGCTCACATCTCATTGCATTTTGTGTTAGTTTCATGCATATGTTACCCTATTTTGGCATGCATTTCCTATTTTCTGGTTCGGAGGTCTGCTCGTTGTACTTTTGTATGCAGGTTAGCTTTTCGGGTGAAAAAGACGTGTTTTCAGAGCAAAAGAAGGACTTTCACAGCTAGACACAGAGTGGGACATGTCTAGGGCATGTGGATTCACACGGCTGTGTCCAATGGGTGAAGATCAGCACCCCAGGGCCGCACACGACCTGGCTATGTGGAAACACACAGCCGTGCGGAAACACACGGCTGTGAGGCAGCCCAATGGATTTGCGCGACTAGGACTTTTTCCGGATTTTACAGCGGTCCTAGGCGAGGTCTATATAAGGATGGCTCTGCCCAAACCCTAGGGGGGAGGCACGACGGCTAGGATGACACGACGAAGCCCTAAAAAGCTTCGGTAACTCACAATGGGGAGGAGGAACTCCACCGGAGGTCCACAACTTGCAATACAACACTGAAGAGAAGATCACGAAACCTCGTATATCTCTATTTTTGCGCTTTATTTCTATTGTATTCAAACTTAAACATGTTTTGTGATTCTTCCTTCATATTTATGGAGTAGTACTTTCGATTCTAGGATTAGGGAGTAGCTTGTGTACATAAACAATGTTGGTTCATATTAAATTCTGGCTATAAGTTTGATTTGACAATTGGTAGTTGCTCTTTATTATATCTACGTGTGTTTGACTTTCTTTTTGCTATGCTTAGACGATACGAGGTGGTGATAGCCCTCGCAATCTAAAATTTAGGAGATTTGATTAAGGAACCTAGGGGTAAACCTGATCTCCTACAACTGCGGGGAAAAGGGTGCGGTGGAATCGAAAACGATCCACCGTAGGGATTGATTTGACATCCTCGTATCCTCTATCTCATCCTTGTGGGCGGAGATAGCTCCTGATGAATGCGGTGGCTCTGCAGGAGAGTGTATGATGTCCCTTCCATAAAACCGTAGGTAGACGTCTATACAACACCAATTGACAACATTGTTCTGTGATACGCAAGCGAAATCGAAGTCTTAGAATCACCTTTGAAGACCCTGGCACACTCCTTACCTCCTCCGTGTGACACCGTATAGAGTAGAGTCCACCGACAACCCTCACCAACCATAACCTCTTAGAGATCACGTCCGAACAATTACAACCACTAAGTATATTGGTATTCGAATCCCAGTCCATGTGGGATCGATAATCTTTATTACTTGACAACATCCATGTACTTGCGGGCATTGAGCGCGAGTGTGCGCTTTGAGTCCACGACGGTATCCGTCATGAGATTCGAGGATGCGTCCGTGCGCATCATGTTTTTGGCATCGTTGCTGGGGATTGATCGATTCTATATCAAATCGAACAGTGGTAAATTGGATCGGACTTAAGATTAGATTATTTGCTTGCTTTATTTTCTTTCTAGTTTATCTTATTTGCTTTAGTTCTATATCTTTCATATTTAGATTTAGTTTTTATTTTTAGCAGTACTTTCCTATTTACTTATTGCATCTTAGATTTTTATTTGCTAGATTGTTTATTTTCTATTTTTAGGATTAGATTAGCACTCCTAACATTTCTCCTTAAACTAAACCCTTGGTTTTACCCTCCAAGTCATCTATTGCATATGATCTATTAAGCATCTCTCATCGGAGGGCGTTAAAATGTTGATTCAGGCTGCTCGACCCTTGAAAGATTATATAGCGCCTAAACGAAAAGCTTGGAACTCCTGCATTGTTATTCCCCGAATTCAGGCAGCAAGCTGGGAAATAAACCCTGCATTAATTTCTCTCATTCAAGGAAAATAGTTTGGAGGGACTCAAATTGAGGAACCCTATCTACACCTTAAAGAATTCCTTACGTACTGCGGGACGTCCAATATGAAGGAGTACCAACAGAGGCCATTAAGCTCATTATGTTCCCATTCTCGCTGAAAGGAGGTGCTAAGCAATGGATACGCGCGCTACCTGAAGGAAGTATAATGACATGGGAACAAATGGAGGACACTTTCCTAAGTAAATTCTTTCCCCCCCACAAAACAGCCTACCTTAGGGATAAAATCCTTTCATTTGAGCAAGGGCAAGAAGAGACTCTGGTCGAAGCATGGAAGAGGCTACATGGGCTGGTGATTCGCTGCCCGCACCATGGATTACAAGATTGGTTACTACTCCATGTTTTTTATTCTGGGATAACTAACACGTCGAAAGAACTCTTGGACATAGCTGCGGGGGGCGTGTTGATGAAAAAGAGCACAAGCGATGCATATAGCATTATAGAGACAGTGGTGGGGACTCTTGAAATTTGGGCTAACAGCGAGCAACACTTTCAAGAGGCCTTCCCAATCAAGGGGATAGATAGCACTGAAGTAGTCTACCAGGTACTGGGAGGGGATAAGGAGAGAGAATACTTGACGGGAGAAGATTTCGTATCTTCCGAATCAGAAGAAGAGGAAGAATCGGGGCAGGTGGCAGAAGGAAAACACATAGGTCTTGAGATGAAGCCACTTCCACCCAATCTGAGGTAAGAATTTCTAGGCCCACTTGCAACCCATCCGGTGATTATAAACGCCAATTTGAGTAAAGAAGAGACGAGGAAATTGCTGGATGTGCTTAGGGCATATAAAAAGTGCTAGGTTATACTATCGATGACATAAAAAGGGTAAACCCGTCTCTGTGCATGCATAGGATAACACTTGAGGACGGGTGTAAGTCAACCGTTGAGCACCAAAGGCGACTTAACCCTCATTTGCAAGAGGTAGTGAAAAAGGAAGTGCTTAAACTCTTGGATGCCAAAATAATATACCCAATTTCAGATAGTGAGTGGGTGAGTCCAGTACACATAGTCCCAAAGAAAGGCGGTACTACGGTAGTAAAAAACGAGGAGAATGAATTGATCCCTGTTTGAACGATAACAGGGTGGAGAATGTGCATAGACTACCGTAAATTAAACAAAGCGACAAAAAAAGATCATTTTCCACTTCCATTTATCGACCAGATGTTGGAACGCCTCGCTAAACATTCCTATTTTGCAACCTTGATGGGTACTCAAGATTTTTCCAAATCCCAATCCACCCTAAAGACCAAGAGAAGACCACCTTCACCTGCCCGTATGGGACCTTCGCATACAGACGAATGCCCTTTGGCCTATGTAATGCCTCGACCACCTTCCAACGTTGTATGACAGCTATCTTTTTGGATATGATCGAACAAATTATGGAGGTATTCATGGATGATTTTTCAGTCTATGGAACAAGTTTCGATGCATGTCTAAGGAATTTAGAAAGGGTTTTGCAAAGGTGTGAGGAGAATAGCTTGGTTCTGAATTGGAAAAAATGCCACTTCATGGTGACTGAAGGGATAGTTCTAGGGCATAAGATATCAGGGAATGGTATCGAAGTAGACAAGGCGAAGGTTGAAGTAATAGAGAAGTTGCCGCCACCCAGGGATGTAAAGGGAGTTCGAAGCTTCCTTGGGTATGCGAGTTTCTATCAAAGGTTTATAAAGGATTTTTCCCAAATAACTAGATCGCTGACAAATCTACTAGCTAAAGATGCAGACTTTATTTTTGATCAGAAATGTTTAGAGGCATTTGAGGAAATAAAGAGAGCCCTAGTGACATCCCCGATAATTCAGTCGCCTGACTGGAGCCTACCATTCGAAGTAATGTGTGATGCTAGTGATTATGCAGTGGGGGTAGTCTTAGGACAACGGAAGGAGAAAAAAATTACATGCCATTCACTATGCCAGTAAGACACTAAACGGGGCACAAATTAATTATGCCACGACTGAGAAGGAATTACTAGCAGTTGTGTTCGCATTCGACAAATTCAAACAATACTTGGTAGGTTCAAAGGTAGTGGTATACACCGACCATGCTGCAGTTCGTTACTTACTAAGCAAGAAGGATGCGAAACCCCGCCTTATTCGATGGATTTTGTTACTTCAAGAATTTGATATAGAAATCAGGGATAAAAAGGGGACGGACATGTTAGTTATAGCCCTAAGAACCAATCATGTGATGGTTGAATAGGGAACATTTTGTATCATATTCTATAAAGGCAAAGGATTGGTTATTATATTTAAGTCTTGCTTGTGCCAGCTAAATTAAATATAGTAATGCCCTAGAAAAGTAGGTTCTTATCTACAGCACATCAATTGGCAGAATTGATTATGAGAGGCTGTAGAGAACACTTTCTAAATGTTCCTAGTCAAGTATTAATATGCAAGGGCAATATTAATACATAAAGACTAGCATGTAGGTCAATTGATGACTTGATCTCACAAGTCATGGATATATGATATCAAGTTGACACATGGGTATATATTAGAGAATATATCTTTGATGACCCGCCATGAGAAAGTTTCATGGATCGTTATATGAGTGTCATAAACTTTCTCATGTGACTATTGGTATGAATAGTCCTCAGACCTGAAGTCACTACGGTTCCCTACATAAGGAGTTATGTACTTTGGTATCGTCAAACGTCACCCATAACAGGGTGGACCATAAAGGCGATTACTGGGTATATAACAAATTATGCGGAGGGATGTGAGTGATGTAGATGAGATCTATCCCTCTCATATGACGAGAGTGATATCGGTGGGCCCCTTGATTGAGTAGAACTACTAAAACGCATGGCCATGCTCGAATGAGTCAATATGAGATATTGAGCTCATTTGTTTGAGTTAGTTTACTCAGGGATCAAGAAACACATAGATTGATCGAGGATGACACGATCTATGCCTCATTGATCAATCGATATCAAGGATAGAAGGACACGGTCATACATTATAGTAGTCACGGAAAGGTTAGTCGGATCTTGACTTATCTCGTAACTTGGGTAGCAATGATGCATTGCTAGATGCGCTCATTGCTTGTGTACTAAAAAGTTTAGATCACTTTGCCAGCGTTATGAGAGCCTATAGGTCACACACAAAGAGCATGATAATTAGAGGAATTAGAGTATTCTAGTTTGACTAGAATAATTTGGGAATAAGCTTAAGTACAAAATGGTTTTGGACTTTAAGCTTAATAGAATTAGCTAATTGATTTAATGAGATTAATTCAATATGTTACCTTATTGATTTAATAAGATTAATTCAATATGATAACATAAGCTTAATTGAATTAATAAGATTAATTCAATATGATAACATAAGCTTAATTGAATTAATAAGATTAATTCAACATGCATGAATGCCACATAAGAATGCCACATAAGCATGCCACATAAGCATGCCACCTAAGCATCCACCTAAGCTAGTTAAGGTGGAAGGAAACAAAATGGTTTTGTCTCCTTAAGTGGCCGCCAAACAAGGATATGTCTCAATGCAATGGATTGCATTGAATGTGTGGAGGTGAAAGGGTTTTTCCAACCCTATAAAAGACACCTCAAGTGGCCGGCCAAAAGAGAGCATTGGCTTTGTTGTTGGTGGAAGCTTTGGTTGTGTTATTGTGGTTGTGAGAGAGCTTGGTGGAAGCTTTGGTTGTGTGGGTTTGTGAGTGTAGGCTAGCAAGAAGAGGAGTCTTCTTCTTCCTTTCTCCTTTTCCCTCTCTTCCTCTCCTTTAGGGACTTCTCTAGCAAGAAGTAAAGGAGAGCTCTTCTAGTTTTCCTTTTGTGAGACAAGAGCTTGCTCGTGTGGATACATATAGAGGCACGAACATTTGAACGTGCTAAAGATCCAAACAACCAAAAGGAAAAGCGGGATTGACAAGGGCACGCAACAAAGGTAATCCTCTCCTATAAGATAGGTTTGCTTTTAGAGAAACTTATTTTGTACGAGTTTTCTTTCGCAAGGATCACTAGGAAGGGATCCTAATTTTTCCGTTGCGCATATGCCATTTGGCATACAAGAGATCACAACAGTGGTATCAGAGCCACTTGCGAAAGATCGTATAAAATAGGTTTTCTCTATTTTATATGTGATATAGAAGTAGGATAAATTTTATTATGAGTTGATAATTGTATTAGCAATTGTCAAACATAATAAAATATCCAATGTCTTTTAAAAGTTAAAATGACATGGTGCATGGTTATGGCCTAGTCCCAAAAGATTTGTGAATGTGTGTGTGTTGTAATTTTTAAATACGGCCTGCGTGTCGTGCCTTCCTCCTAAAATTCTTGTTGTAAAATTAGTTTTAGACTCGAATGTAACTCGAGTATTTCTCCTTTTGTAATGTACAAAACAAAGATGGAGGGTCCATTGGAAGATGAGGTTACAAGGAGGAAGTCAACACACAAGACAACCAAAAGGAAGCACTTAGGAGAAGATGCTATCCCTAGGTTGACCAATCAATCTTTTCATTGGCTTGAGAAGATTATAGAATAAGGGCCATAACCATGACACGCTTAGTTTAATATGTATGTGATGCATGTTAGTTTAGCTTGTATGTGATGCATGATTAGTTTAGCTTATATGTGATGTATGCTAATATGTATATGATACATGTTTATTTCTTAATAAGTCTAAACGATATGCCTACCAAAGTTGGTACTCACTACTTCCTCGATCATTTGTTATTGGGTTTGCCAAAGCAAAGCAATGCATTTTATCTTGGAGGGGTGCGAGTGGACAATCGTGATGTCCCGCTATCGATCTTGGTTAAGACTTAGTTAAGTTTTTCTTAATTGGTTAAGAAAGTAGAGGCATATATTAGCTTTGAACATAAGTGTTAAAATTAGTTTTGTGTGAATTTCGAACATCAGCTTTGTCTTAGAAGTGGTCGTTGCTCCGATATCCAAGAAGGCCTCTGTGCCTCGCCACAGCCTGGAAGCTGGTTTAGGAATAAACACTAAACTAATCTAAAACTTAACCAAAGCTATTAAAGAGTTACATCAGATGTAATTGGAAAAAGATTGCCTACCTAATTATACTACGTCTTGGGCGATTAGCCAAAGCTAACTCAAGACGAATTATGATGTGGATCTTTATCCCATATAAATTTATAGCTAAATAGTAGCTATGAGAATTTAGTAGAGCCTCATTTAATTAAAGGCCTAATTAAATGATTTAGGTATGATACTTAACTTTGCATTTTAATGTTGTAGATCACCATGACATCTAACACGACACACCCCTCAACTTGCGATCTGTCCTTGAGAAGGACAAGCAATGGAGCGAACTTTCTTGGTAGTATAGGAACTTGAGGATTATCCTCAAGCAAGAGCATAAACTATATGTCCTAAAGCAGTCTACTGAAACACCCACCCATGCGCCACTCTTTGAAAAGGATGCTTATAAGAAGCATCAAGATGGCGCATTAGATGTGTCATTTATTATGCTTGCCAACATGAACTCTGAGCTCAAGAAGCAACATGAGAACATGGATGCCTATGATATGGTTGAGCATTTGAAACAACTATATCAAGGACAAGCTAGGCACGAGCGTTTTGAAGTGTCTAAGGCTCTTTTTGCATGCAAGATGCAAGAAGGAACACCTGTAGGAACTCACGTACTCAAAATGATTGGGTACGTTGAGAACCTTGAAAGACTAGGTTTTCCACTGAGCCAAGAATTGGCAACCGATGTTATCCTGCAATCGTTGCCGGAAGCATACAATCAATTCGTCATGAATTATAACATGAATGAAATTGATAAACCTTTGCCTGAGATTCTCAGCATGTTAAGAACTGCTGAACCAAATCTCAAGAAGAAAGTTAGTAATGTACTAATGGTCAAGAAGGACAAAGGTAAGCGCAAAGGCAAGGGTAAGACCCAAGCCAAAAGCAAGGCCAATTCATCCACTTCAAAGGGTAAAGGTAAAGTACCTAAGGAAGGGGACTGCTTCCATTGCGGTAAGACTGGACACTGGAAGCGGAACTGCAAAGTCTACCTTGAGGAAGTAAAGAACAAGAGAAGTGGGACTTCTGCCTCAGGTATACATGTTATAGAGGTTAATCTATCTATTTCTTCTACATGGGTATTAGATACCGGATGTGCATCTCACATTTGTACTAATGTGCAGGGACTGAGAAATAGTAGAATAATGGCAAAGCGAAGTGGACCTCTGAGTAGGCAATGGCGCAAAGTTCTTCTTGTATGTGAGGAACGTATTCTTTGTCTTTGCCCAGGGCTTATCTTAGAACTAGAGGAGTGCTTTTATGTACCTGCATTGACAAAGAACATAATCTCTGTATCTTGTTTAGACAAGAAAAACTTTTCTTTTATAATAAAGGACAAATGTTGTTCCATTTATTTAAATGAAATGTTCTATTGTAATGCACCACTTATGAATGGTCTCTATGTTCTAGATTTAGAAAACCCAATTTATAACGTAAATACCAAACGGTTCAAATCGAATGATTTGAACCGGACATATCTCACAGCTTTATGCGCCTAGGTCACATAAATGAAAAGCATATCCCAACTCCATAAAGATGGATTATTGGACTCATTTGATTTTGAATCATATGAGGTATCGAGTCTTGTCTTTAGGAAAGATTACTAAAACTCCATATAGAGGACATGACGAGAGAGCGACGGACTTGATAGGACTCATACATCTTGATGTATGTGGCCCTTTCAATGTCGGGAGGCTATAAGTACTTTATTACTTTCGATGATATGAGTAGATTTGGCTACTTATATTTGATGAGACATAAGTCGAGAATCCTTTGAAAAGTTCAAAGAATTCAAGAATGAAGTACAAAACCAACTTGGTAAGCGTGATTAAGCTACTTGATCGGATCGAGGTGGTGAATACCTTAGTCAAGAGTTTCGTGATCACCTGGCTGAGTGTGGGATAATATCCCAACTCACTCCACCTGGAACACCACAATGGAATGGTGTATCTGAGAGGAGAAATCGTACTCTATTAGATATGGTACGATCAATGATGAGCCAGACTGATCTACCTACTTCCTTTTGGGGTTTAGCTCTAGAGAGCGTAGCTTTCACACTTAATCGCGTTCCATCAGCGTAGAAAAGACACCATATCTGATATGGGAAGGAAGAGTCCCAAAATGTCTTTTATAAAGATTTGGGGTTGTGAAGCTTACGTTAGACGTCAAGTCTCAGATAAACTAGGACCCAAATCAGATAAATGTTATTTTGTAGGATATCCCAAGGAAACTAAGGGATATTACTTTTACAATCCCACACTTGGCAAGGTGTTTGTTGCCAGAAATACTGTCTTTCTAGAAAGAGAATTTATTTCTAGAAATACTAGTGGGAGTAAAATTCATCTTGAAGAAGTTCAAGATGATGATAACACTAAGGCTTCGATGGAAAATGAACAGGCACCACAAAGTGTTGTGGATGAGGAATTTGTTGCCCAAAGAGTTGTGGAGCAAACACCTGTTCAAGTAGACCAACCTCTTCGTAGATCTAATAGGATCCGTCGTCAACCCGAGAGATATTCTTTTCTCTTGACTGACAACGGTGAAGTATTGCTTGTCGATCTTGACGAGCCTACATCCTATCAAGAAGCTATGATGAGCCCAGATTCTGAGAAATGGCTAGAGGCCATGAGATCCGAAATGGAATCCATGTACACTAACCAAGTATGGACTTTGGTTGATCCACCTGAAGGGGTAAAACCCATTGGGTGTACGTGGGTCTTTAAAGTAAAGACTGACATGGATGGTAATAAGCATACCTATAAAGGTCGATTGGTGGCTAAAGGATTCAAACAAATTCATGGTATTGACTATGATGAAACCTTTTCACCAGTTGCGATGCTTAAATCCATTCGGATCATACTTGCTATTGACCTACCATGATTATGAGATCTGGCGGATGGATGTCAAAACCGCTTTTACGAATGGAAGCTACTCGAGGATGTGTACATGACACAACGAGGGTTTTGGAGATCCAAAGCATCTGAAAGGTATGCAAACCGCAAAGGTCCATTTATGGACTAAAGCAAGCCTCTCTGGAATCTTGATTCGATGATGCAATCAAAGAGTTTGGTTTCATCAAGAATGAAGATGAACCTTGTGTCTACAAGAGAAATAGTGGGAGCACAGTTGTATTTCTTGTCTTGTATGTAGATGACATACTTCTCATCGGAAATGATATTCCCTCACTCCAGTCTGTGAAGATGTGGTTAGGGAATTGTTTCTCGATGAAAGACTTAGGTGAAGCTGCCTATATTCTAGGCATCAAGATCTATAGAGATAGATCTAAAAGATTACTTGGCCTAAGTCAGAGTACATACATTGATAAAGTGCTAGATCGTTTTGCTATGCAAAATTCCAAGAAAGGGTTTCTGCCTTTATCACATGGTGTAAGTCTTTCGAAGACTCAATGTCCCTCTTCTAAGGAGGAGAGAGGCATGGATAAGATCCCTTATGCATCCGCTATAGGGTCTATCATATGCGCCATGCTTTGTACTCGTCTCGTATGCTTTGAGCATGGAGTAGATACGATCGGATCCAGGTGAAAGTCACTGGATAGCAGTCAAAAATATTCTTAAATACTTACGAAGAACGAAAGAATATTTCCTGATATTTGGAGGCAATGAGGAGCTAGCTGTAAAGGGTTACAGTGATGCAAGCTTCCAAACAGACAAGGATGACTATAGATCGCAATAAAGTCGTGTTTTGCTGAATGGTGGAGCCGTGAGTGGAAGAGTTCAAAGCGAGGACACGATTCTTGATTCTACAATGAAGCAGTATATTGCCGCATCCGATGCAGCAAAGGAGGCTGTTTGGCTCCGTAAGTTCATCAGTGAACTTGGGGTAGTTCCTAGCATTGCAGATCCAATAGACCTCTATTGTGACAATAATGGGGCTATTGCACAGGCTAAGGAACCTCGATCACATCAGCGGACCAAACACATACTGCGGCGCTTCCATCTCATTCGAGAGATCATCGATAGAGGAGATGTGAGGATATGCAGAGTACCGAAGCTAACATCGCAGATCCATTGACCAAGGCTTTGTGGAGGAAGCATGATGGTCACACTAGGTCACTAGGTATTAGATATCATAGTGATTGGTACTAGTGCTAGTGGGAGATTGTTAGTTATAGCCCTAAGAACCAATCATGTGATGGTTGAATAGGGAACATTTTGTATCATATTCTATAAAGGCAAAGGATTGGTTATTATATTTAAGTCTTGCTTGTGCCAGCTAAATTAAATATAGTAATGCCCTAGAAAAGTAGGTTCTTATCTACAGCACATCAATTGGCAGAATTGATTATGAGCGGATGTAGAGAACACTTTCTAAATGTTCCTAGTCAAGTATTAATATGCAAGGGCAATATTAATACATAAAGACTAGCATGTAGGTCAATTGATGACTTGATCTCACAAGTCATGGATATATGATATCAAGTTGACACATGGGTATATATTAGAGAATATATCTTGTGACCCGCCATGAGAAAGTTTCATGGATCGTTATATGAGTGTCATAAACTTTCTCATGTGACTATTGGTATGAATAGTCCTCGGACACAAGTCACTACGGTTCCCTACATAAGGAGTTATGTACTTTGGTATCGTCAAACGTCACCCGTAACAGGGTGGACCATAAAGGCGATTACTGGGTATATAACAAATTATGCGGAGGGATGTGAGTGATGTAGATAGGATCTATCCCTCTCATATGACGAGAGTGATATCGGTGGGCCCCTTGATTGAGTAGAACTACTAAAACGCATGGCCATGCTCGAATGAGTCAATATGAGATATTAAGCTCATTTGTTTGAGTTAGTTTACTCAGGGATCAAGAAACACATAGATTGATCGAGGATGACACGGTCTATGCCTCATTGATCAATCTGATATCAAGGATAGAAGGACACGGTCATACATTATAGTAGTCACGGAAAGGTTAGTCGGATCTTGACTTATCTCGTAACTTGGGTAACAATGATGCATTGCTAGATGCCGCTCATTGCTTGTGTATCTAAAAGAGTTTAGATCCACTGCCAACGTTATGAGAGCCTATAGGGTCACACACAAAGAGCATGATAATTAGAGGAATTAGAGTATTCTAGTTTGACTAGAATAATTTGGGAATAAGCTTAAGTACAAAATGTTTTTTGGACTTTAAGCTTAATGAGAATTTTAGCTAATTGATTTAATGAGATTAATTCAATATGTTACCTTATTGATTTAATAAGATTAATTCAATATGATAACATAAGCTTAATTGAATTAATAAGATTAATTCAATATGATTGAATTAATAAGATTAATTCAATATGATTGAATTAATAAGATTAATTCAATATGATAACATAAGCTTAATTGAATTAATAAGATTAATTCAACATGCATGAATTCCACATAAGAATGCCACATAAGCATGCCACATAAGCATGCCACCTAAGCATCCACCTAAGCTAGTTAAGGTGGAAGGAAACAAAATTGTTTTGTCTCCTTAAGTGGCCGGCCAAACAAGGATATGTCTCAATGCAATGGATTGCATTGAATGTGTGGAGGTGAAAGGGTTTTTCCAACCCTATAAAAGACACCTCAAGTGGCCGGCCAAAAGAGAGCATTGGCTTTGTTGTTGGTGGAAGCTTTGGTTGTGTTATTGTGGTTGTGAGAGAGCTTGGTGGAAGCTTTGGTTGTGTGGGTTTGTTAGTGTAGGCTAGCAAGAAGAGGAGTCTTCTTCTTCCTTTCTCCTTTTCCCTCTCTTCCTCTCCTTTAGGGACTTCTCTAGCAAGAAGTAAAGGAGAGCTCTTCTAGTTTTCCTTTTGTGAGACAAGAGCTTGCTCGTGTGGATACATATAGAGGCACGGACATTTGAACGTGCTAAAGATCCAAACAACCAAAAGGAAAAGCGGGATTGACAAGGGCACGCAACAAAGGTAATCCTCTCCTATAAGATAGGTTTGCTTTTAGAGAAACTTATTTTGTACGAGTTTTCTTTCGCAAGGATCACTAGGAAGGGATCCTAATTTTTCCGTTGCGCATATGCCATTTGGCATACAAGAGATCCCAACAGGACAATGTCGTGGCAGACCACTTATCGCGCATGCCCATAGATCATATGATAGAGGAAGGAGACAGTACCCAAATAGACGACGCTCTGCGGGATGATACCCTCATGGCTATAAAGGTCACCACCCCCTGGTATGCAGATTTGGTGAATTTTCTTGTGGGAAGAGTGATACCACCAGAATTCATGACCCAACAAAGGAAAAGATTCTTCTCGAAAGTTCAGCAATACGTATGGGATGACCCTTTCCTATTCAAGAAGTGTGCAGACAACGTATATCGGAGGTGCGTGCCAGAAGAGGAAGTGGAGAGCATCCTTTTTCACTGCCATTCTTCCGCATATGGGGGTCATGCCGGGATTGCAAAAACGGCAGCAAAAGTGCTTTAGTTAGGATTCTACTGGCCTAGTTTGTTTAGGGACACTCACAACTATGTAGTTTCTTACGATCGGTGTCAGAGAACAGGAAATATAGGAAGGAGACATGAGATGCCGGCAAGCACCATATTAGAAGTAGAACTCTTCGACGTATGAGGAGTGGATTTCATGGGACCCTTTCCCATTTTCGACGGAAACAGATACATCCTGGTCACGGTAGACTATGTCTCCAAATGGGTGGAGGCCGTGGCATCACCCCATTGCAATGCTAGGACCGTAATAAAAATGTTCAAAAGAAACATATTTCCTAGATTCGGAGTTCCTCGAGTAGTAATCAGTGATGGAGGATCCCACTTCATTGAAAAACAGTTTGAAAAATTGCTACATAAGTATGGGGTGATCCATAGAGTCTCAACAGCGTACCACCCGTAGACTAGTGGGCAGGTGGAAATTTTGAATCGGGAAATCAAAAGTATCCTAGAGAAAATGGTGGTGGCATCACGGAAAGATTGAGCACTGAAACTGGATGATGCCCTTTGGGCTTACCGCACGACTTAAAAGACTCCGATAGGCATGACCCCATTCCGCTTAGTCTACGGGATGCCTTGCCATCTCCCCATTGAATTAGAGCACAAGGCTTTCTAGGCCGTTAAGAAACTCAACTTAGATTACAACGTGGCGAGAGAGAAAAGGAAATTGCAGTTAAGCGAATTGGACGAAATCCGAAGAGATGCATATGAGCATGCTAAGGCATATAAGGAAAGAACCAAGAAATGGCATGACCAACATATTTTGAGAAGGGAGTTTGAGGAAGGAGACTTAGTTCTCCTGTATAACTCCAGGTTGAAACTTTTTCTAGGAAAACTAAAATCAAGGTGGTCAGGACCGTTTCGGGTAAAAAGGGTATACCCATACGGGGCAGTGGACATATGGAGTAGAGAATCAGGGGAGATCAAGGTAAATGGACAATGATTGAAGAAGTATCTAGGGGAGTCCCTAGATCCTGAGACGGATGAATGGAGGTTCACTGAACCACTAGAGCCGAGTTGATAGTAGAGTGCGGTCGAGCTAAACGACCTTAAACAAAGTGCTTCTTGGTAGGCAACCCAAGTTTAGTTTTAGATTTCCCTTTTCAATTGCATTGCATACATTTTTTTGATTCTAGTTTTTATTTCCATCACATTTAGAGTTAGGAATAGAAAAAAAGAACTTTGCTAGGCAAAAATGAGACCCATATTAGCCTACACGGCGAAGTGTATGAGGAAATTTGGGCCATGGTGCATAAATGGGAGAAAAATGGGGACACACGTCTTGACCATGTGTTTTCCCATGCCCGTGCCCGATTGACCAGAGGCACACACGGTCTGGCTGTGTTTTTTCACACGGTTGTGGCACGCGAGGTTAAAAGGGGCGAGTTGTGTGTTTTCATCCCATTTGTGTCGTGTGCTTCAAAAGTTCTTGCCCTAGTCGTGTGATTTCGTTTTCCCCATCCTCTAGAAGCATTTTTAACCTCTAAAGAAGCCAAAGGGAGCAAGGATGAGGAGGACCAAGATCGTAGCATCCCGATCCGGTGCCTCGGAGCGACAAACAAGGAGAGCCGACGCCCCTCAAGCTCCAGAAGAGGGTAACACCCTACCCCCTCTACTTTTTCACAATAATGAACATAGAGATAGATTCAATATGCTCTCTACCCATAAAGTTACTGCTACTAGGTTCTTAGATGAAGATTTGCTAGAATCTTTAGGGTTGTTGGGTGATATGCAAATCCTATTTGCAAAAATGGGGTGGGATGAGATTATGGGAATAAAGAACCTAACCTACCCTAGGATAGTTTTGGAATATTTGAGTTCCTTAGAGGCAGAAATTTTAATGGGTAGAGAGAGCGAGGAGGGTAGGATAACTTTTAGGCTTTTTAACATTGAGCATGAGTGGACCCTTCACCAATGGAACTCATGCTTTGGCTTACCAAGTGGGGGAGAGAGAAGAACCCCTATTGGGTTCAACTCTCGGGAATGTTGGACCGAGTTGACGGGGGAGCACGCTTATGACCCTTCTAAGGCTAAAGCGTCACGCCTCCAGAACTCCATCTTTCGATACCTTCACTGCATCATGGCCAGTACCATATTTGGCCGTGGGGAGAGTGACGGTGTAGTTAGAGCCAACGAGCTGCTTTGCCTATGGGATATGCTACAAGAAAGGACTAGCATCAATGTAGGGTCCCACTTCATCAAACACTTAGTGAAGATGGGCAAAGAAGCACGCGGAGAGATCAATGTGGGAGGCCTACTTACCTACATTTGCTATAGGATGGGGTATGATTACACAACATTAGAGAGTATAGAGGGGAGCCCTAGGATCGACCTAGGAGTATGCATGGCCATGAAAATGATTGTGAGAGAAGGAGACTCCTTATGCTTTGTAAGGAAAAATCTGACGGCCCTTAGGCTCCCCGACCCGGATCGTACCACCATTACTATATGCGCCAACTGGAACTTGGACCTGATAGTGGAGTCCCCTCCACATGAGGGACCATCCACATCAGCGCCCATCTCTCCACCTTTATATCACTCTCCCTCCAGTCCACACATGCATAGGAGCCCACCTAGTCCACACCGACATGAGCCTACACTGGCACCACCACCTTTTTCTACTTTTGAGCAGGATGCAAGTACATCGGCCTATGATTTCTCGGAGTTCCGATCACACCTTGATGACATTTACACTGAGCAGCAGACGCAGAGGCAGCGATGGGAGGAGCAGAGTGGAGTTCCAGGGATTCCGGGAGCATTTCCAATGGGCTAAGGAGTTCTACGATGAGGCCCGCATATACTTCCAGGAGGAGGCTGTTCGCCGTCAGGATGAGGCCGCCTACCGTAGGGAGATGCGACAACACATGCATGCCCAGCAGGCGCAGTGGGCTAGGGAGGAGAAGCACCGAGCAGCTGCTGCATCCACCAGCTCTCAGATCGACCACATGTATATGTGGCATCAGCGGCTCAACAGCAGGTTCTCCCAAGATTCAGAGATGCCCAGGCTCCTTGACTTTCCACCTCGTCCACCCTATTAGAGGTATATTTTCATTTAAGTCTGGGGGGGGGGGGAGACCCCAAGATTTATTTTGTTTTGTTTCCTAGAAGTAGTTTATTTTCTGGTATTTTCATTTATTTGTTCATGCATGCATGAGTTGTTTAGTTTCTTTCAGTACTTAATTTTTGGTGTCTGTAAAGCTACCTCAGTAGTATTTTTGAAAATTGCTTGCATGAGTTGTTCCCATAGGTAGCTTAACTCCATTTATCTTGTGGTATTTTATTTTATTCGCTCTATTGAATGTTCTAGACTTACACTGGTTAGCTTTGTTTTTACACTTACACATGTTGAACATCCTAAAAGGGAGAATTTAGTACATACCTAGTTATGATTCACTTCAGTAGTCTAGTACTTTGGAATCCACAGGTGACTCTAGGTTTAGCATTTTAGTTACTGGAGATGCTCGGATTGTGTAAGCCTATTCGAAAAAATCAAAATCCCAGTGAGCCAAAAAATAAAAGAGAGAAAAGAAAAGAAAAATAAAAGAGAGAGAAAAAAAATGAAAAAAAAACAAAGAAAAAAAAAAGAGAGAAGATTATGAGGGATAAAAAATAGTTGTCGTGGGTAGAAATGGCTAGGTGCCCCTTTGAGACCGAGTTAGGTTATGTTGGTGATCGATTGACCGGCTAGAGGGGGGTGAATAGCCCTCGTTCATTGGATGTCGTATTTTGCTCGTCTACAAAACGTTAGCGCAAGCAGAAGCAATAAACTAAGACAAACAAATTGAAATAAAACAAAGACAACACAAACACAGAGATGTAACGTGGTTCACGGCTACGCCGCTAATCCACGATCCGATTCGTCCACGGTGAATCACTCCGAAATCTATCCACTAGATCTCTCCTTTGCACAAAGCTAGGTGGAGGTAACCTCTTTACAACAACACTCCTCTTATAAATATAATGAAAATAAGCTTGGGTAAGAGGATGGAAAGCTTTAGGGAACTTTGGGAGAGTATTAGAGTATAAGCATTGGCCTCCCAAAGCCTTACCCCCTTCCTTTTTATAGAGGAAGAGGGTTTCTTCCCGTTGACACAGGATCAGTCGACTGATGGCACCCATCAGTCGACTGGTGCTGTAGTCGTTGCCCAATAACGGTCGCTTTCCACGTTGGATACTATCCAGCGATGCGACATCGATCGTGATGGCACCCATCGATCGGCCCGATGTCAACGGTCGAGTCCTCAACGAGTCGACTCCATTACGTGCGTGCGGTGACATCGATCATTGCCGTCCTTGGCGATCGGTAGTCGATAAGACGATTTATTGCCCATCTTTGGCGATCGGTGATCAACTTGATTGACCACATTAGACGGTCAATCGACCCATCGACTCGGGCCGACCGCCATGACATGGCGGTCGGTAGTGTCGGGAAAAACCCATCCGACACTTGGCCAAATGGCCAAGTTTCACCTAAGAGCTACCCTTACCGGGTTACAATCGCTCACTCTCATCCCTCGGAGTCCCTCGCCTTCGAAGTTCTCTTCGTTCGCGGCCACGTCCCTCGGCAGCATCAGGCGCACGGCTCTGCAATGCTCCTTCGCGTCTCTTGCCTCGAAGTCTACTTCCTCTGGCTTCACTCCAAGCTTCTCGTCCGGCGGTCCCTCGGATGCTCCAAGCGCACGGCTTCCACAAAGCTATCCTTCACTGACTCAAGGCACGAGTCATGAGATGTGAAACTCGCCATGGCTCCATGTGCGAATTACTAAGTCCTGCACGACTTCAACGCACATATCAAATCACATATTAAACTAACTTAAACCCTTTGCCACACCATCAAAACCATATTACGGCAAGAGATTGCCCTAACAATCTCCCCCTTTTTGATGTGTGGCAATCCGTTTAAGTTAGGTAAAAACATTTGATATAAATTTTAAAGGAAAGAAAGCATGTAAACATAAACATTGATATCAACATGCAACTCCCCCTTAATCCATGAAATTCTCTACACAAATTTTCTCCCTTAATTTCTCCCCCTATCATAATTAACTTAAACATAATCATTTCTCCCCCTTTGACACCATCAAAAAGATTATCACTAAGTTAAAAACACATGGCATCAAGTCTAATAGAAGGAAAATACCACAAGTTGATTTAAAGTTCGGAATTCAACCTTTACTGGTCTGATATTCAGGCCATCAGTCGACTGGTTCAGATACCAGTCGACTGGCACGTGAATTTCGGGATTTTCTGATTGTCAGACCAAATTTCAGAAATGCATTAAAAATTCCAGAAAATTCAAAAAATCATGAAATTTGGGGAAAACATTTCTTTTAGGTATATCTTTCAGTGAAAAATAGGTTTTCATGAAAAAACATTATATTTTCACGTATTTGCCAAAAATCCAAAAGCTTTAAAAACTACTAGGTTTTTGATCATAAGAGTATCCATTTTAACACCTAGTCTTGCATCCAATTGTTTCAAAACATGAATACATATATTTTAAAGTAAGAAATTGTTTTGAAAACATATGAAATATCCAACCATGATCTTTGGGCAATATGTCTATGAATTAAACATAAGCCTTCCCCATGATTGGTCTATTATTGCTATTTCGATACTTTAAATGACCATCTAAATGCCATAGGCATTAGTGAACATTTGTATCATCCTAACATCTCACTCATGGTAAGTTTTCAATCAAGGTAGCCTATGGTGAGTGTGAGATGCATCCTAGGGGGGGTATTTGTATATACTTAACCAATATGTTAATGCAATTTTATCATGGTTAAGTGTCAACCTAATAATCCTCATGATCATAAAGACATATATGAATGAATTCTACATTATGATCATGAAACTCATGTATTCATCAAATAATAGTCATGCATTAGGTATTATATGATGATAATAAACAAAGTATTACCTAAAGCATGATTCAAACCTATTTCTTATGATAACGTGCCAAATTTCAAAAACATAAATCATGATTGTAAATATACATAGGAATTACATCAATCATCATGATTTAAGCATTATTATCTATTTATGGGTACGTTATCATCACCCAACACTATCTAAAAAATGTTGTCCCGTCATCCTAAGTCAACCAAAATATGATATAGGTTAGGTCCATGTGGTTGACTACCCTAGGGTTATTCTAACCCTTAAGGATGGATTTTGGAACCCAAAATAAATTCTTTCCTATTGGGTTCACTAAATATTCCTTGGGGATCCATTTTCTAGCTATTACCTTCTTCTTATCTTGTCCCCTAGCAATTAGGCATTTATAGGCCTTTTCATTTTTCTTTTCCTTATATCCTAGGCCTTTTTTGTTAAAACTTGCTCTTTGGCTCCCTATGATCATATTTAATGTGTTGGAGCCAATTGTGAATTTCTCTAGGGCTTTGGTTAAATAATCTACCTTTTCCCTTAATGCCCTATTTTCCTCTATGCATGCATCATTAACATCCAAAGGCATATAGTCATGTGAGCATGCATCATCATGGCAAGAAGAAACATTATCATTTAAGCATGCTTTTTCTAGTTTTTGTTCTAAATCCTTAATTTGATTAAGCATGCTTTTATTTTTCTTTTTCATGCCAAATAACTCCTTAGTTAAACTAGAAATTATGGAAACTATTTTCTTAGGAGAAGCATTCGTTACCATAGTTTCCATATCCTCTTCTTCTTCTTCGGATGAGGAGGATGTAGAATCTTCCCCTTCATTTGAGCTCTCCCCACTTGTGCTTGATTCTTCATTTGAGGAGGAGGAGCAATCCGAGTCATGAAGAGCCATTAGTGCTAGGTTGGAGTAGGCATGCTCTTCTTCTTCGGATGAGGAGGCGGAAGCAACGTCATCCCATGTCTTGGCTTTGAGTGCCATGGCCTTCCCTTTTCCTTTTGCCTTCTTTTCTTCTTCCTTTTTCTTGCTCCCCTTCTTCTTCCTCTTTTCTTCTTTCTTGCTCTTGTTTAGGAGGGGACAATTATCCCTTATATGTCCCTCTCCTTGGCAATTATAGCATATGACCTTCCCCCTTGGTCTTCTATTCCTATCATGAGATTTATCAAATCTAAGATTCTTAAATGCACGCCTTACCTTCCTTACCATGTAGGCTTCTTCGGTGCTATCCATGGAGGAGGAGGAAGACGCTTCGTCATCGGAGGAGGAGGGAATTCCCATCTTCTTTTTCCCTTTGTTGGCCATCAAGGCTACTCCCCTTGAGGTTTGGACTCTAGGCTCTTCTTGTATTCCTTCTAGCCTAGTTTCATGAAGCTCCATTGTTGAGAAAAATTCCTCCAAGGTGCTTACTTCTAAGTTCTTGGAGATATAAAATGAGTCCACCATGGAGCTCCATTTTGAGGACCGGGGAAAGGCATCTATGGCCTTCATTACCATATCCCGGTTTGATAGCTTCTCACCTACACTTGTTAGCCCAATTAATATTTCTTTAAATCTAGAATGTAGGGAAGTTACCTTTTCTCCCTTTTCTAATTTGATGTTTGAGAGTTGGGAGCGGAGGAGGTCTCTTCTTGCTAGCTTAGCCTCCGAGGTACCTTCATGAAGCTCCACTAGCTTCTCCCACATCTCCTTAGCACTAGAACATTCCCCTATCCTATTGACTTCTTGTTGGGGGAGGACATTGTATAGGTGGTGCTTGGCCTTTGAATTCGCCAAGTATTCTTCTCTTTGCCTTTTGCTCCACTTCGATTTCTCCAATGGCTCCCCATCCTCGTTCCTAGGCAACTCGAAACCGTTTTCCATTATTAAAAGGATTTCAAAGTCGGTTTCGAAGAATACCTCCATTCTCTTTTTCCACCAAGAGAATTCGCCGTCGAACTTCGGTGGGTGGATGTTTGAGCCGGCCATTTTGAAAATTTTCTTGTTGTGGCGGTTAGTCCTCGACAAGCTTAACCTTGCTCTGATACCACTTGTTGGTGATCGATTGACCGGCTAGAGGGGGGTGAATAGCCCTCGTTCGCTGGATGTCGTATTTTGCTCGTCTACAAAACGTTAGCACAAGCGGAAGCAATAAACTAAGACAAGCAAATTGAAATAAAACAAAGACAACACAAACACAGAGATGTAACGTGGTTCACGGCTACGCCGCTAATCCACTGTCCGATTCGTCCACGGTGAATAACTCTGAAATCTATCCACTAGATCTCTCCTTTGCACAAAGCTAGGTGGAGGTAACCTCTTTACAACAACACTCCTCTTACAAATATAATGAAAATAAGCTTGGGTAAGAGGATGGAAAGCTTTAGGGAACTTTGGGAGAGTATTAGAGTATAAGCATTGGCCTCCCAAAGCCTTACCCCCTTCCTTTTTATAGAGGAAGAGGGTTTCTTCCCGTTGACACAGGATCAGTCGACTGATGGCACCCATCGGTCGGTGATCTTAAGAATTGCCATAACGGTCGCTTTCACGTTGGATACTATCCAGTGATGGCACCCATCAGTCGACTGATGTCAACCAGTCGAGTCCTCAACGAGGTCGACTCCATTCTGCGTGCCGCGGTGACATCGATCGACCGTCCCTTGGTAGTCGATCGATAAAGCCATCGATCGGCCGCATCCGCCGATAGTCGGTGATTAACTTGATTCACCACATTAGACCGGTCGATCGACCCATCGACTCGAGCGATCATTGCCATGACATGGCGTCGGTCGGTGTCGAAAAACCCATCCGACACTTGGCCAAATGGCCAAGTTTCACCTAAGAGCTACCCTTCCCGGGTTACAATCGCTCACTCTCATCCCTCGGAGTCCCTCGCCTTCGAAGTTCTCTTCGTTCGCGGCCACGTCCCTCGGCAGCATCAGGCGCACGGCTCTGCAATGCTCCTTCGCATCTCTTGCCTCGAAGTCTACTTCCTCTGGCTTCACTCCAAGCTTCTCGTCCGGCGGTCCCTCGGATGCTCCAAGCGCACGGCTTCTGCAAAGCTATCCTTCACCGACTCAAGGCACAAGTCATGAGATGTAAACTCGCCATGGCTCCATGTGCGAATTACTAAGTCCTTCACGACTTCAACGCACATATCAAATCACATATTAAACTAACTTAAACCCTTTGCCACACCATCAAAACCATATTACGGCAAGAGATTGCCCTAACAGGTTACAGGGGAAACACCTACCAATTTCTCTCAATACCAAGCACGCCTTTGAGACTTTATGCTAGATCTAGGGAACGACCCTCGCTTTGGGCAGGTAAGTACCTAAGAGCCTGAAACCTTAGGAAAGCTATGGGGTGACGACTTAACTCACCATGGAACGGGCATCCCCTAAGAATGGTTCGCCTAGCACGAGCACGAGGAGCTAACTTAGTGAATTTTTAGAACATATCTGTTTTGCTTTAATTGCAAATACCACCTGATAAATTTAGTTAGCACGCTAATTATGGAACAATATCTTTTTGAAATTTCGTGGAACTGAGGTTTGCTTGAGGACAAGCAAAGATTTAAGTCTGGGGGAAGTGATGTGAGCAAAACATATAGGGTTTTAGGAGTAGTTTTCACTCACATCTCATTGCATTTTGTGTTAGTTTCATGCATATGTTATCCTATTTTGGCATGCATTTCCTATTTTTTGGTTCGGAGGTATGCTCGTTGTACTTTTGTGTGCAGGTTAGCTTTTCGGGTGAAAAAGACACATTTTCGGAACAAAAGAAGGACTTTCGCAGCTAGACGCAGAGTGGGACATGGCCAGAGCATGTGGATTCACATGACCGTATCCAATGGGCGAAGATCAACACCCTAGGGCCGCACACGGCCTAGCCATGTGGAAACACACGGTCGTGTGGAGGCCCGATGGATTTGCGCGACTAGGGTTTTTTTCGGATTTTGCAGCGGTCCGAGGCGAGGTCTATATAAGGATGGCTTCGCCCAAACCCTAGGGGGGAGGTATGACGGCTAGGACGACATGCCGAAGCCCTAAAAAGCTTTGGTAACTCGCAACGGGGAGGAGGAACGCCGCCGGAGGTCCACAACTTGCAATACAACGCCGAAGAGAAGATCACGAAACATTGTATATCACTATTTCTGCGCTTTATTTCTATTGTAGTCAAACTTAAACATGTTTTGTGATTCTTTCTTCGTATTTATGGAGTAGTACTTTCAATTCTAGGATTAGGGAGTAGCTTGTGTACATAAACAATGTTGGTTCATATTAAATTCTGGCCATAAGTTTGATTTGACAATTGGTAGTTTCTCTTTATCATATCTACGTGTGTTTGGCTTTCTTTCTGCTGTGCTTAGTCGATATGAGGTGGTGATAGCCCTCACAATCTAAAATTTAGGAGATTTGATTAAGGAACCTAGGGGTAAACCTGATCTCCTGCAACTGCAGGGAAAAGGGTGCGGTGGAATCGAAAACGGTCCACCATAGGGATTGATTTGGCATCCTCGTACCCTCCATCTCATCCTTGTGGGCGGAGATAGCTCCCGGTGAATGTGGCGGCTCTGTGGGAGAGTGTATGATGTCTCTTCCACAAAATCGTAGGTAGACATCTAGACAGTGCCAATTGACAACATTGTTCTGTGATACGTAAGCAAAATTGAAGTCCTAGAATCACCTTTGAAGACCCCGACACACTTCTTTCCTCCTCCGTGTGACACCGTACAGAGTAGAGTCCACTGAAAGCCCTCACCAACCGTAACCTCTTAGAGATCACGTCCGAACAATTATACCCCCTAGGTATATTGGTATTCGAATCCCAGTCCCTGTGGGATCGATAATCTTTATTACTTGATAACATCCATGCACTTACGGGCATTGAGCGCGAGCGTGCGCTTTGAGTCCACGACGGTATCCGTCACAAGATTCGAGATCGCATCCGTGCGCATCAGTAGGAGCTTCGACAAAGTTCTTTGGTTAACTTGCCCCTAAAATATGATATTATTTCCTCATTTTTATTTTGTCATGATTATGCCTCTACTAATTGGGCATGACACAAAACTAATTCTTGAAGAAGGGAGCCTTCCCGTTGACGGGCTATCTCTTGAGCTGCCAGACTTGTCTGATTCTATAGAGAAGTTTGCTGATAGACTTGAGCTTGATACTGGGATAGGGAGCATCCTAACTCCTGATAATTTGTCATTGCCTGTGCAAAATGGTTTAGAGAAGAGGAGTCATTCAAGAACATATAAGAAAGGGTTCAGAAGAACTTACCAACTTTAGGGCATGTTGCATACTTTCCATTTGAGGTATTAATTCCTATTGATGAAGAATGTGTAAATCTCTTGAAGGTATTGGAGGAGGAAGAAGGAGTGGAGTCAATTCACATCCTAAAGTGGAGGATGAGGCCATTGAGTCAGAATATTGAATTACTTGAGGAAGGGAAACCTCAAAGAGTAATGGAAGGATGCTAACAGGAGGCGGGCTTGAAGCAGTGTCTATGGAAATCCCTTGCGTGGAAGGATTGGGTAATGCTGGAGGTAGCCAAGGAATTATAGGAGAAAATTTACTAGTCTTCAAAATGAATTCTACTGCAAAGGAGAAAGGAGGAGAAGAGGAGTTAGGATTCTGAGCTATTGAAGGAGAATCTATGCCCCTTGAGGGTAATGGGGAGGAAGAGGTAGGAGGAACTATTAGTGGGGGTGGCGAGGAAATGGAGAGCGATGCTATGGGGGAAGACAGAGAGGCGATGGGGAAGTGATCATCAACAGTGGAGGTCGTTTCTTCAGAGAAAGAAAGGGAAGGAGAAGGGGAATTAGGGTTTTGTGATGTCGATGGAGAAATAAGTTACTCTAATGGCAAGTAGAAGGAGATAGTGATAGAGGGATGTGACAAGGGTGAAAGTGATATTACCAATGGATGTGCAAAATTATAGATAGGAGGAGGAATGACAAAAGGAAGGTTGTCGAAGGCAGGAGCAGCTAGTGAAGAAGAAGAACTGGCGGATTCGCCTATGGCATTGACATGATTCTTTCTAGCGCTCTGGCAAGTAGCGTTCATCATGACTACCTTCATTTTCTGGGGAGGATAAAGCCAAGTTGTTAGAAGAAGAAAGGAGGCGAAAGTTTTAGTATCAAAGATGAAAAGTTCTAACGGAGAAGCAAAAAACCCTATTTAAGGTGTAGTGGCGGATTCTTTATAAAGGGGAGGAGAAAGGCTTGTGGTTAGGGTTGAAGGCAACAATCCAGGTCCAGGTTACAATCAGTTCATGAGCCAGTCCATCAATGGGTAACCTAAGAAGCCCAATTTTGGAGTTTAATGGCAGAAGGCTTTCATAGAAGTCTTTCATAGGCTGACTGAGGTAGTTTGTAAGCCCTCGAGTCAGTCTTCATTCTCATTCTGTTCAGTGTTGGTCGAAGCTTACTATCCCAGTGTGGTGGTGGAATGAAAGAGTCAGGTTTAAGGTAGGATTCACTTTGAAATAATGACGAATTATATTACTATGGCTAGTCGAGAAAGTTCATAAGCCCTCGAGTCGGTCTACATTCTCATTCAGCTCGGTGTTGACCGAAGCTTACTGCCCCAGTGCAATGGTGGAACACAGAAGTCAGATTTAACGTAGGATTCACTTTGGAAGAACGACGGAGTATAGTACTACGACCGTCCGAGGCAGTTCGTAAGCCCTTGAGTCAGTCTACATTCTCATTCAGCTCGGTGTTGGCTGAAGCTTACTGTCCCCGTGCGGTGGTGGAATGGAGAAATCGGCTTTAAGGTAGGATTCACTTTGGAAGAATGGTGGAGTATATTACTACAACTAGCCAAGTTAGTTCATAAGCCCTCAAGTCG
Organism: Wurfbainia villosa; assembly: GCA_025175895.1. Taxonomy (NCBI): domain Eukaryota; kingdom Viridiplantae; phylum Streptophyta; class Magnoliopsida; order Zingiberales; family Zingiberaceae; genus Wurfbainia; species Wurfbainia villosa. The sequence goes on from CM045997.1 coordinate 61,342,172, forward strand.
GTCTACATTCTCATTCAACTCATCGTTGGCCGAAGTTTACTATCCCCGTGCGGTGGTGGAACAAAGGAGTCAGGTTTAAGGTAAGATTCACTTTAGAAGAATGACGGAGTATATTACTATGGTCAGCCGAGGCAATTCCTAAGCCCTCGAGTTGGTCTACATTTTCATTTAGATCAGCGTTGGCCGAAGCTTACTGTCCCCGTACGGTGGTGGAATAGAGAAGTTGGGTTTAAGGTAGGATTCACTTTAGAAGAATGGTGGATATATTACTACGACCGACTGAGGTAGTTCGTAAGCCCTCGAGTTAGCCTACATTCTCTTTCAACTCAGCAATAGCCGAAGCTTACTGTCCCCGTGCTGTGGTGGAACAGAGAAGTCCGATTTAAAATAGGATTCACTTTGGAAGAACAACGAAGTATATTACTACGGCCGACTAAGGTAGTCTGTAAGCCCTCGAGTCTATCTACATTCTCATTCAACTAGGCATTGGTCGAAGTTTACTATCCCCATGCGGTGGTGAAACAGAGGAGTCGGGTTTAAGGTAGGATTCACTAGGGAAGAACGATGAAGTATATTATTACGGTCGACCAAGACAGTTCGTAAGCGCTCAAGTTGATCTACATTCTCATTCGGCTCGGCGTTGGCCAAGCTTACTATCCTCGTGTGGTGGTGGAATGGAGGAGTCATATTTAAGGTAGGATTCATTTGGGAAGAACGACGGAGTATATTGCTATGGCGACCGAGGTAGTTCGTGTTAGTAATATATGAGAGATGTCCTAAGGCAATCGCCTTATGTATGAACCATTTATATGATAAATGAAGATTCACTATTTGAGTATACATATTTTGATGTATTTGATTGGATCTTAAACTCATTTACTGAATGTCCACGATACGATTCACAGCAAGAGAGAATTTGTGATTGGATCACAACTAGTGAGTATCTCTACATGTGTAATTGTGATGTATCAGAATTATCCCTAGCCGATGAATTGATGGATTTAGACACCATCGATTCTGTCAAGACTAGCACGAGGTATACTCCTTGGTGTATCCAAGCAGCTGATTCTCACTGGATGGAGACATTGTGATGTCCGGAGTTGATCGTGGATGCTAGTTATGGTAACTAGTTCATTGGAGTGACCAGCCGTAAGACTTCATATGGTTCTCTGCATATATAGATATGTCAATGAAGTTCTTACTGTAGCTTAAGTGCGATGTTCCTTTGACTTGCGGTATTCAAGTCATCTTGATCATGGAGACTTATGCTTTGACATCTTAAGCAAGCATCTCTAAGGAGATGTGGACCGGATGATTGGGTATAAGTCGAAGTGATCGAAGGTGTTTGAATAGCCTATAAAGGATTCACCACTCCTTGCGAGGAGATGTATACCCATGGCCTCTCGTCGGATTGTTACTAAAGTCTTTGGCCAAAGCATTACATGTTTAGAGTAAGGTACTCTTCGATACATGTGTAGTAACTAGAATCCGTAGGACAAGGAAATGATACTTGGGCTAGGTGTGACGTAGTCAGCTTAGTGGGGACTGACACTATAGACCATGTCTTGAACCGAGAGGGTATAAGATGAGTGAAGGGAATGGGGCACGATTCATTCGAGCTGCTGAAGGGTTTCAGAAATAGTTCTGGATCAACCGTTGATCTTTTCGGTTAATTGGGGATCATGATGTACTACTAGGTGCCACTCATGATCATTCTATAATTAATGGTTAATTATAGACGGCCAACATAAACCGAGAACCTATTTGGTCACACGCACAATGAGCGTAATCCAAAGGATTTAAAACGAGCTTGAGAATGGGATTCTCAGACCGAGAGAAACTAGGTTTGGTTGGACCAAACATGAAGCGAGCATGAAATCGTTTCAGTCGCAATGGAAGCGTGGATGGGCCGTGTCTTGTGAAGACATAATGTATGAATAAAAATGGTTTGGTTCTAATCCAATAGAGGAGAATAAACCAAAGGGTTTGGTTTATTTTAAATGAATGAACCAAAAGTTGGTTTGGTTCGTTTTAACTTAAAATAAACCATCATGGTTTGGTTTATTTTAACTTATCTTAATGAAGCAGGTTAACGGGCCTAATGGTTATGATCCAATAACCGTTAAGAGAATTAGTTCTCTATAAAAGAGGGCTTAAGGGATAATTAAGCCCTAATCCAAAAGCCCTAAACCTAGTTGCCGCCCACCTCCTCTCCTTGGAGAATTCAGCGCCAACTCCATTGCCGCCCAGCCCCTTGTGCCGCCGTCCAGCTCCTTGCCGGCGTCCAAGCTTCAGCCGGTGATCCTCCGGTGACCCTCCGGTGATCTCCTTTAGGTTTGGCATCAAGGTGAGCTTTATCTTCTCTTGGTTGGCCGGCGCCTATCTCCTCCACCAAAGCTGTCCAGTTTTTCTGGACAGCTTGTTCTCCTCTCGTCGGAGCATCGTTTGGACGACGGTTAGAGCTCCGACAGCGGCTAATTTACCGGGGATTCGATCTCCGGTAATCCTCTGAGGTGGAGGACGAAGGATTCGTCAAACGGTTGACGAATACCTCTCCGGAGAAGCGAGTTTTGAGGACTCGTCTTTGCATCCGAATTTGGATTCAGATCGTGATCATCTCTCGATCACGTCGTCTTCAACACGAGGCTGGTAACCCATACGAAGACGAAGCTCGTGGCTTAGCGAAGTCATCCTAAGGATACTCGGCGTGGATACGGATAGAGACGATTCTAGCGAGGATCGTTCTGGTTGATGCCGTTCCCGCTACACATAATACGAAAGATATAACGTAGTTAAATTTCCTTTTATTGCAAATTTAAATTTACGGTTATGTCTACACTTGTTGTAATATGCATGCGTGTGATGTGTGTGTTGTAATAAATATAGATTTATTAATTTTATTGCTTCCGCTGTGCTCATGTTTACGAAACATGATCGAACACACACACGCCGCGGTGCCGAAAACCCAACAGTGGTATCAGAGCCCAGGTTGTGTTTCGACATAATCATAAAATGGTTTTGCGATAGTCATAATGTTATTTCTGGAAATTTTCTAATTTTGGAAATTTAGAAGTATTTATGGAAATTTTTCAATTTTGGAAAGTCTAGAAGTATTTATGGAAATCTTCCACTTTTGTAAAGTTGGAAGTATTTATGGAAATTGATAGTTTCCATAAATAAAATATTTGATTATATTTTGGAAATTTGTTTCCTAATTTAATCTTGATTTGATTTGGGAAATCAAATCTTAAAATATTTAATTTCCATAAGTAGTTTTGATGATTTAGGAAATTGGTTTCCTAAATTGACTTTCCTTAATCAACTATTTCCATAAGTAAAATATGTGATTAGATTTGGAAATTTGTTTCCTAATTTAATCATGATTTGATTTGGAGAATCAAATCTTAAACATATTTTATTTCCATAAATAGTTATGACATATAAGGAAATTATTTACATGACATAATTGTATGCCATGTAATTGCATTAGATGCATATCATTATGCCATGCGTGTCGTGACATGTAGATGTATGACATGTATGCCATGCCATGTAGATAATAGTTATTTGCATGCAAAGAGGATGAGACATAAAAACCTTCAAACAATATTAAAGCCTACACCTTCCATTAATATGGTTAGAACTAGAGTTCCGTTTCTTGTTTGGGTTGTTGGACTCTCTCCAAGCCCGGCTCGAACCCGAACATGTTCAAACCATGGAATAGTTTAATACTAATATGGTAAGAGTCAGAGGTCAATCATTAGCTTTGGTTGTTGGACTCTCTCCAAGCTGGGCTAATTGGTTGAATGTGCTCTAACCATATTAAAACTATTTCTCGATTAATGGGTTGACTTTAACCTGCAGCATCGGCTTGATGGACTCTCTCCAAGGTCGATGTAAAGGGAGGTGAAGTTGGGTGCTATGCATATGATGCATACTTGTTAATGTGTTAACAACCCAATGTATGTGTGAACATTCAATTAGTTGATAACACATTGTGATAGTTGCATATACGTGATATGCAATCGGTATAGTTGATACCTACCGTCGTAGTTATGAATGGATTGTTGGACTCTCTCCAAGGTTGTTCATAACTATGATGGATATCATCCCATTCGGAGATGGACCTACGATCTCTCGAAGTGATTTTGGGGTTTTTGAAATTCAAAAAATGAATGAGATTTATAAATGAATATTGATGCATTTTAAAATCATTTTCTCATATATGCTCGTTTTGTATTTCTAAAATTGATCATGATGTCTTTTAATTTGCATTCCATTTTGGATTCGAATAAATTGACTGGGCCGAACTTCTTGGACTGGCGGAATAGAAGAAGACTCGTCAAGGGAGAGTCAAATTTACGCGTTGGGAATGGAGCAAAGGTTGCTGCACTCGCCAACGGAACGTATTTGTTGAAACTCCCTACAGGACTTGTCTTAGAACTGGACAATTGCTTTTATGTTCCTTCGTTGATAAAGAACATCATTTCTATTTCTTGTTTAAATAGAAATGGGTACCATTTGACTTTTAGTAACAATTGTTGTTACATAAATTTGAATGGAGTTCTTTATGAGTATGGAACTTTAAGCAATGGTGTTTATACGTTGGACGTATCCAGTGGCGTTTTCAATATCGAAGCGAGCAACAAGCGTGCTCGAAAGGATAATCAATTAGACTCCTACATGTGGCATTGTCGTCTTGGCCATGTAAGCAAGAAATGCATGTCCGAATTACACCGATGTGGAATTCTGGAATCGTTTAAATTGGATTCATACGATACATGCGAATCATGCTTAAAAGGCAAGATGACTAAGTTACCTTTTACTGGAAAAGGTGAACGAGTGGGAGAGTTACTAGGTCTAATACATACTGATGTATGTGGATCTATGTCAACTCAAGCTTTAGGAGGCTATAGCTACTTCATTACCTTCACCGATGATCACTCACGGTTTGGGTATGTGTTCTTGATGAAACACAAGTCTGAAGCCTTTGAAAGGTTCAAAGAATTCAGAAATGAAGTAGAGAAACAACATGACAAGAGTATTAAAATCCTTCGATCAGATCGAGGTGGTGAATACTTAAGTCAAGAGTTTCTTGATTATCTAAGAGACAGTGGCATATTGTCTCAATGGACTCTGCCATATACACCACAGCATAATGGTGTATCTGAGAGGCGTAACCGGACCTTGTTGGACATGGTCAGGTCAATGATGAATCATGCGAATCTTCCCAAGTCCTTTTGGGGCTATGCACTTCAGACAACTGTTTACTTGTTAAACAGAATGCCAACCAAGGTAGTCTCTACTACTCCATATGAGATATGGAATAGTAAGAAACCTCATGTATCTTACTTGAAGATATGGGGTTGTCCTGCTTATGTGAAGCGGACTGTATCAAACAAATTGGATGCTAAGTCTGATAAATGTCTATTTATTGGATACCCTAAGGAAACAAGGGGTTACCAATTCTATCATCCTGTGGAACAAAAGGTGTTTGTTTCAAGGCATGCTGCATTTCTAGAGAAAGAGTTTCTCTTGCAAGAAAATAGTGGGAGTGTCGTCGAGCTTGAGGAGGCTCGAAAGACTCAAATAGACATTGATGAGATACCTGGTGAAGCACAACAGCTGACAACTCATAGTGATGAGCAATCGGCTGGACCTATTGTAACACCACATCTTCGTAGATCTGGTAGAACACGCAATATTCTCGAGAGATAAGGATTTCTCGTAAGTGAATCGAACGACGTATTACTCATTGATGATGAGGAGCCTACCAGTTATGAAGAAGTGCTGACAAGTTCAGAAAGGGATAAGTGGCTTGGTGCCATGAAGTCGGAAATGGATTCCATGTATGAAAACCAAGTTTGGAACTTGGTTGACCCATCTGAAGGCATAAAGCCTATAGGGTGCAAGTAGATTTTCAAGAAGAAAAACGACATGGATGGTAATGTGATTACCTATAAGGCTAGATTGGTGGCGAAAGGATATCGTCAAAAATAAGGCGTTGATTATGACGAAACCTATTCGCCTGTAGCTATGCTTAAATCCATTCGGATGCTCCTGGCCATAGCGGCTCATTATGATTATGAGATATGGCAGATGGATGACGTGTATATGATACAGCCTGAGGGTTTCACATCAGTTGATAAAACCAAGGTATGCAAATTGCGACGGTCCATTTATGGATTGAAGCAAGCATCCAGGAGCTGGAATATCCGTTTTGATGAGACCATCAAAAAGTTTGATTTCTCACAAAATCCAGACGAACCTTGTGTGTACAAGAAGGTTAGTGGGAGTGCAGTCGTGTTCCTAGTATTATATGTTGATGACATATTACTTATAGGAAACGATGTTTCAATCTTACAGTCAGTTAAGGTTTGGTTATCCAAGACATTCTCCATGAAAGACCTGGGAGAAGCAACTTACATCCTCGGGATTAAGATCTATAGAGATAGATCGAAACGGTTGCTTGGTCTTTCGCAGTCTATATATATAGACCGAGTGCTAAAGAGGTTTAGCATGTCAGAATCCAAGAAAGGTTTCCTACCCATCAGGCATGGGGTACACCTTTGGAAGTCTATGTGTCCGCGCACAGAAGACGAGAGGATTTGCATGAGTAAGATTCCCTATGCATCCGCAATAGGATCTATCATGTATGCTATGTTATGTACGAGGCCCGATGTATCGTATGCTCTGAGTGTCACGAGCAAATACCAGTCTGATCTAGGAATGGATCATTGGGTGGCTGTTAAGACGATCCTTAAGTACTTGAGAAGAACTAAGGATGTGTTCCTATTATATGGAGAAGGGGACATGGTGATACTCAGGTATACGGATGCCAGTTTCCAGACAGACAAGGATGATTCCAGGTCTCAGTCTGGGTATGTATTCACCTGGAATGGAGGCACAATAAGTTGGAAAGGTTCCAAGCTTGACACTATAGCGGATTCTGCCACTAAGGCAGAATACATTGCAGCTTTGGAAGCAGCAAAGGAAGCAGTTTGGATCAAGAAGTTCATCTTTGAACTTGATGTGGTTGTTGGGTTTTTCCGAGCCGCAAAAACCGCTTTTTGCGTTGCGGATACCTCGGAAGCCCCCGGCCACGGATCCGTGCGAAGAAGTATTAAAACAAAACATGTATGTGCTTGTATAAAAACCCTAGATCTGCCTTAGATCTAAGAGATAAGATCATTACCCTCGATGCGATGCCCTTCGCAAATCCCGCTCGTCCAAAAGTCCGCCGGAACTCGAGAGTGTCAAGTGCACACTCCTCTATAGTATCCACACAAGCAATAGGTGGAAGAAAAACACACTTGAGTGTGCTAGCACTCCTAGGGTGTCTCGGCAAGATGAGGAAGGAGAGGGGAGAGCTTGAGAGGAAAAGTTCCAAGGTTGAAGATGAAGTCAATTAGCCACCAAAAATCAATACTCCATCTAATGGAGTGGCCGGCCACTTCATGGAGGGGGGTTACATGCATGCATGTAACTCCCATGACCCTTGATCTCCCTCATGATGTGGCATCAATTGACAAAGTCAATGATGATGTGGAGCATCATCATTGGCCGCCCATGCCAAGTCATCACCATGACATGGCATTTGGTCAAGTCAAACTTGACCTTTCATCTTCCCTCTCAAGTCAAGTCAAACTTGACCTCTAATCTCCCATGGTTGATCAAATCTAACCACTTGACTCAAGTCAATTTAATTTAATGAATCTTTATTCATTAATTTAAATTGATTTGATGAATCAAATCTCAATTAGACTCATTCAACACTTGAATCAACTTGAGTCTAACTCAATTAGTCTAATTTGGATTACTCTTAATCCAATTTGGTTCATCCCATGAACCTAATCCTCATGGTTCATCATATGAACCTAATCTCCATCTAATTGCTCTTATGTGTGTGACCCTATAGGTTCTTGTAACGTTGGCAATGTCCCTAAACTGATTTAGGAACATAAGCAATGAGCGGTATCTAGCAACACATCATTGCTACCCAAGTTACAAGAATGTTGAGCTCCAACATCACCTTTGTGACTACTAATTGTGACTCTCACAATATGTGACAATGTCCCTCTATCCTTGACATCTAGATTGACCAATCGAGGCATAGACCGTGTCATCCTCGGTACAATCTAAATCTTGAACTCCAAGTAGACTCACTCTAATCAAATGAGCTCAATATATCATATTGACTCATTTGGGCATGGCCATGCACTTCGTGGTCTCACTCTATCAAGAATATCGATGTCACCCCCGTCATATAGGAGGGATAGATCCCATCTACATCACTCACATCCCTCCGCATAATTCGTTACATACCCAGTAATCGCCTTTATAGTCCACCCATTTACGGGTGACGTTTGACGAAGCCAAAGTATGCAACTCGTTATGTAGGGAACCATGGTGACTTCAAGTCTAAGGACTAATAGTCATACTAATAGCCACATGAGAAAGTATATGACACTCATATAACGATCCATGATACTTTCTCATGGCGGGTCATTCAGTATACATTCTCCAATGCATACCCATGTGTCAACTTGATATCTCATATCCATGACTTGTGAGATCAAGTCATCTTGTTGACCTACATGCTAGTCTCTACGCATTAACATTGTCCCTGAATGTTAATACTCGACTAGGAATGATTAAGAGTAGTGTTCTCTATATCTTCTCATTATCGATTCAACCAATCGATTGATATAGATAAGAACCTACTACTCAAGGACATTATTATATTTAGTTATTTGGCACCAATACAAGTAAATATAATAACCATGCCTTTATAAATAGGAATATGATACAATAAAGTCCATACAACAATCATCACATGATTGGCTCTAGGGCTTTCACTAACAATCTCCCACTAGCACTAGTGCCAATCACCGTAGTATCTAATACCCAATGACCTAGTGTGACCATCATGCTTTTTCTGTGCCAAAGCCTTGGTCAAGGGATCTGCGATGTTAGCCTCTGTGGGTACTCTGCAAATCTTCACATCTCCTCTATCGATGATCTCTCGAATGAGATGGAAGCGCCGTAGTATGTGTTTGGTCCGCTGGTGTGAGCGAGGTTCATGCTTTGTCAGGTAATCGCTCCATTGTTGTCACAATAGAGCTCTATAGGATCTGAATGCTAGGAACCACCCCAAGCTCAGTAATGAACTTGCGGATCCAAACTGCCTCCTTTGCTGCCTCAGATGCAGCGATATACTCGGCCTCTGTTGTAGAATCAGCAACTGTGTCCTGCTTCGAACTCTTCCAGCTCACAGCGCCACCATTCAAGCAAAACACGAACCCTGACTGCGATCTGTAATCATCCCGCCGGTTTGGAAGTGGCATCAGTAACCCTTCTGACTAGCTCCTCATCGCCTTCCGAATATCAAGAAATATTCTTTAGTCCTTCTCAAGTACTTAAGAATATTCTTGATCGCTATCCAAATGGCGCTCACCGATCATCGTATCTACTCGTCATGCTCAAAGCATACGAGACATCGGACAGTACACAACATAGGCGTACATGATAGATCCTATACGTATGATCGTAAGGGATCTTATCCATGCGGTCTCTCTCCTCTCTAGAAGAGGGACTTTGAGTCTTGAAGACTCACACCATGTGACATCGGCGAAGTCCTTTCTTGGAATTATGCATGGAAAACCAAGTAATACCTGTCAATGATGTACTCGACTTAGGCCAAGCAATCTCTTAGATCTATCTCTATAGATCTTGATGCCTAGAATACAGGCTGCTTCACCTAAGTCCTTCATTGAGAAGCACGTCCCCAGCCAAGTCTTCACAGACTGTAGCGAAGGGATGTCATTCCCAATGAGTAGTATGTCATCCACATACAGTACAAGGAACACAAATGTGTTCCCATTAACCCTCTTGTAGACACAGGGTTCATCTTCATTCTTGATGAAACCAAACTGTTTGATCGCATCATCGAATCGAAGATTCCAGCTCCGAGAAGCTTGCTTTAGCCCATAAATGGACCTTTGCAGCTTGCATACCTTCCCAATATGCTGTGGATCTACAAAACCCTCAGGTTGTGTCATGTACACATCCTCGAGTAAGTTTCCATTTAGAAACGCAGTTTTGACATCCATCTGCCAGATCTCATAATCGTGGTATGCTGCAATAGCAAGCAAGATCCGAATGGACTTAAACATCGCCACTGGAGAAAAGGTTTCATCATAGTCAATACCATGAATTTACTTGAAACCTTTAGCCACCAATCGGCCCTTATAGGTATGCGTAAGTCCATCCATGTCAGTCTTTCTCCTAAAGACCCACTTACACCCAATGGGTTTGACCCCTTCAGGTGGATCAACCAAAGTCCATACTTGGTTAGTGTACATGGATTCCATTTCGGATCTCATGGCATCTAGCCATTTCTCAGAATCTGGGCTCATCACAGCTTCCTGATAGGAGGTAGGCTCATTCTCAATGAGCATAACGTCATCATGGTCAGACAAGAGAAATGAGTATCTCTCAGGCTGACGACGTACCCTATCAGGCCTGCGAAGAGGTAGGTCTACTTGAACAGGTGGTTGTTCCACAACTCTTTGTGCAACAACCTCATCACCCACAACACTTTGTGGTTCCTGTTCAACCTCCATCAAGGCCTCAGTGATTTGGTCTTTATGTTGATTTTCTTCAAGTTCGAAGGTACTCCCACTTGTTTTTCTAGAAAAAAAATCCGTTTCTACAAAAACCCGTCTTTGCCACAAACACTTTGTCTTTGTTGGGAATGTAAATAATATCCTTTGTAGACTTGGGATATCCAACAAAATAGCACCTATCGGATTTGGGTCCCGGTTTATGCGAGACTTGACGTCGAACGTAAGCCTCACAACCCCAAATCCTCATAAAAGACATCTTGGGATTTTCCTGTCCATATCGTATATGGTGTCTTTACCACTGACCTTGGATGGTACACGGTTAAGGGTAAAGGCTCAGTGTCGAGCATATCCCCAAAAGGATATAGGAAGATCTGTGTGACTCATCATAGATCGTACCATATCCAATAGATACGATTCCTCCTTTCGGATACACCATTCCTTTGTGGTGTTCCGGGAGGAGTGAGTTGGGATAGAATCCCACACTCGGCTAGATAGTCACGAAACTCATGGCTAAGGTATTCACCACCTCGATCCGATCAAGTATCTTAATACTCTTGCCAAGTGGTTTTGTACTTCATTCTTGAATTCTTTGAACTTTTCAAAGGATTCAGATTTATGTGTCATAAGATACACATAACCATATCTACTGAAGTCATCAGTAAATGTAATGAAGTACCTGTAACCACCTCTAGCAGCAACATTGAAAGGACCACATACATCACTATGTATAAGTCCTAACAAATCTGTTGCTCTTTCGCTATGTCCACTAAAGGGAGTCTTGGTCATCTTGCCTAAAAGGCAAGACTCGCATGTCTCATATAATTCAAAATCAAATGAGTCTAGCAGCCCATCCTTATGGAGCTGAGATAAGCGACTCTCATTTATGTGACCTAAGCGACAATGCCAGAGATAGGTTTGGTTCAACTCATTTGATTTGAACCTCTTGGTACTTATGTTATAGATAGGGCTCTCTAAGTCTAGAAAGTAGAGTCCGTTCATTAGAGGTGCACTACAATAGAACATATCATTTAAATAAACTGAACAACATTTGTTCTTTATTATAAATGAAAACCCTTTCTTGTCCAAACAAGAAACTGAAATGATGTTCTTAGTTAAAGCAGGCACATAACAACATTCTTCTAATTCTAGTACAAGCCCGGAGGCGAGATAGATCATAAGTTCCTCTGGCCTGACAACCCTTGCTCCATTGCCTACTCGTAGGTCCACCTCGCCCTTTGTCAATGCCTTGCTATTTCTCAGCCCCTGCACATTGGTACAAATGTGAGATGCACATCCGGTATCTAATACCCATGATGAAGAAATAGATAGATTGACTTCTATAACATTTATACCTGAAGTAGAAGTCTCACTTCTCTTCTTCTTAAGATCTTCGGTATGCCTTGCGATTCGCTTCCGGTGTCCTACTTCCTTGCGGTGGAAGCAAGCCCCTTCCTTGGCTACCCTCCTTTGGGTTTAAGTTCTTTGCCTTTGCCCTTGGCTTGGGACTTTCCCTTACCTTTAGGCTTGCCCTTGCCTTTCTTTTACGCACCATCAAAATGGTGTCGATTTACCCTTCTTAAGGTTAAGCTCTGCGATTCTCAACATCTTTGAGCATTTCAGTGAATGGCTTATCAATTTCATTCATGTTATAATTCATGACAAATTGATCGAAGGCTCTTGGCAAAGATTGCAAGATTAGGTCGTTGGCGACTCTTGGCCAAGTGGGAATCCCGGACCTTTGTAGGTTTTCTCGTACCCAATCATCTTGAGTACATATGTACCTCTAGAGTCCCGTCTTGCATTTTGGACCCAAATAATGCCTTAGAGACTTCATATCTCTCATGCCTAGCTTGTCCTTGATATAGTTGAAGATGTCCAACCATATCATAAGCATTCATGAACTCGTGTTATACGAGCTCGAGTTCATGGTCGTGACATTAGACATGACACATCTAATGCATCATCTTGATGCTTCTTGTAAGCATCTTTGTCCTCGTGAGGCATTGGCGGAGGTGCCTCGGAATGGGCTGCTCGGGGCGTACAACTTCCTTTCTTAGGTGAGAACAATTCTTAGGTTCTGTACTACGATCCGGAAATTTGCTCCATTGAGCTTGTCCTTCTCAAGGGCAGATCGCAGAGAGAGTGTTCGTGTTTGTTGACATAGTAATCTACAACATACAATGCGGAGGATTAATATCATATTCCTTTTATCATTTAATTAGGCCTTTAATAAAATGATGCTCCCACTAAATTATAGGAATTTTGTAGAATCGAGTTATGGATGTGGTCAAACCACTTTTACTAGATTCATACAAACTAGCTATAATTCTTGCGGGACAAGATCCACATCATACTAAGCCTTGAGTTAGCTTTGGCTAAATCGCCCAAGACTTAGTACGATCGGTGGGTAACACATTACCGATTACATCTCTATGCAACTCTTGTTTATAGGATTAAGACCCACATTTACAAAAGACCTTGAGTTAGCTTTGGCTAAATCGCCCAAGATTTAGTGTAAATGCGATCTTAACCTATCTTTCCAACGATTGGAATATGCCTATAGTTCTACTCGATCCAATTGAGTTAACTAGTTTTGCTCAATCTAATTGAGCTTACTCTAACCCGAGTCGTGATAGGCGGGACCAAGATTGTCCCTCCGCACCCTACCAAGATAATATGCGTTGCTCTGCTTTGGCAGATTCAACAACAACAAATGATCGAGGTAGTGATGGGTATCAAGGCTCGGTAGGCATTTTCGAGTTGATTCGATTATGATCTAATCTAATCGTAATGTGTATCTTATACCATTTAGGCCTTTATTATCCTATATTAGCATGCATCATATACATACATTAATTATTCTAGCATGCATCATATACATACAAGAAAATTAACCTAGCATGCATCATATACATACAAACATGTTTCTACTAGCATGCATCACATACATACAAGCAAAATCAATTAAATATACATATATATATATCATTAAATGTGATATAGTCATGGCCCTACTACGATCTTCTCAAGCCAATGAGAAGATCGGACGGTCAACCTAAGGCTAGCGGCTTCTCCAAGCGCTTCCTTTGACCGCCATGTGTCGTCGTCACCCTTCTCGTAAGCTCGTCTTCAAGTGGACTTTCCACCTCTCCATTTTTGTACATTACAAATACGAAACTCGAGTTACATTCGAGTCTAAAACTATTTACAACTAGAATATTAAAAGAATAGGTGCGACGCAGTCGCAAACACTTTACAACACGCCTGACCACAAAACGGCACGCAGGCCGTATTATGAATTACAACACACTTAATCCAATCCAATTGGGTTATTGGGCCATGACAATCACAGAATTATACATAATTCTAAATTATGTATTTTTACAGAAATTTCTATAATTTTTCCTAATTTATTTCGAATTTATGAGTCAACTCTCCGTAACGGTCCCGCTAAGCGGTTTCCGGGCGCGATCGCGGGACATGGCCCCTTTCGGGAATAGGGGCAGCGCCCCTACTCGCAAAATAAACTTCTCGAGTGTCCATACAATGATCTTACAGCGACTTAATTCGCTGTCCCAAACCTAAAGCGAGAACTCGCCGATTGGAGAGTTTTCTCAATTGAAGCCTACGAGTGTCCCAACACTCGTTGCTTCGACTCTACGAGAAAAATACCCAAAAATTCTATAAAATAAGAAAATTTACAGAAACATATAAATCTGTAATTTTTATATCTAATATAAAAACTACAAAAACGAAACACATACATGCTTCGCACGTGGCTCTGATACCACTGTTGGGTTTTTCCGAGCCGCAAAAACCGCTTTTTGCGTTGCGGAAACCTCGGAAGCCCCCGGCCACGGATCCGTGCGAAGAAGTATTAAAACAAAACATGTATGTGCTTGTATAAAAACCCTAGATCTACCTTAGATCTAAGAGATAAGATCATTACCCTCGATGCGATGCCCTTCGCAAATCCCGCTCGTCCAAAAGTCCGTCGGAACTCGAGAGTGTCAAGTGCACACTCCTCTATGGTATCCACACAAGCAATAGGTGGAAGAAAAACACACTTGAGTGTGCTAGCACTCCTAGGGTGTCTCGGCAAGATGAGGAAGGAGAGGGGAGAGCTTGAGAGGAAAAGTTCCAAGGTTGAAGATGAAGTCAATTAGCCACCAAAAATCAATACTCCATCTAATGGAGTGGCCGGCCACTTCATGGAGGGGGGTTACATGCATGCATGTAACTCCCATGACCCTTGATCTCCCTCATGATGTGGCATCAATTGACAAAGTCAATGATGATGTGGAGCATCATCATTGGCCGCCCATGCCAAGTCATCACCATGACATGGCATTTGGTCAAGTCAAACTTGACCTTTCATCTTCCCTCTCAAGTCAAGTCAAACTTGACCTCTAATCTCCCATGGTTGATCAAATCTAACCACTTGACTCAAGTCAATTTAATTTAATGAATCTTTATTCATTAATTTAAATTGATTTGATGAATCAAATCTCAATTAGACTCATTCAACACTTGAATCAACTTGAGTCTAACTCAATTAGTCTAATTTGGATTACTCTTAATCCAATTTGGTTCATCCCATGAACCTAATCCTCATGGTTCATCATATGCACCTAATCTCCATCTAATTGCTCTTATGTGTGTGACCCTATAGGTTCTTGTAACGTTGGCAATGTCCCTAAACCGATTTAGGAACATAAGCAATGAGCGGTATCTAGCAACACATCATTGCTACCCAAGTTACAAGAATGTTGAGCTCAACATCACCTTTGTGACTACTAATTGTGACTCTCACAATATGTGACAATGTCCCTCTATCCTTGACATCTAGATTGACCAATCGAGGCATAGACCGTGTCATCCTCGGTACAATCTAAATCTTGAACTCCAAGTAGACTCACTCTAATCAAATGAGCTCAATATATCATATTGACTCATTTGGGCATGACCATGCACTTCGTGGTCTCACTCTATCAAGAATATCGATGTCACCCCCGTCATATAGGAGGGATAGATCCCATCTACATCACTCACATCCCTCCGCATAATTCGTTACATACCCAGTAATCGCCTTTATAGTCCACCCATTTACGGGTGACGTTTGACGAAGCCAAAGTACGCAACTCGTTATGTAGGGAACCATGGTGACTTCAAGTCTAAGGACTAATAGTCATACTAATAGCCACATGAGAAAGTATATGACACTCATATAACGATCCATGATACTTTCTCATGGCGGGTCATTCAGTATACATTCTCCAATGCATACCCATGTGTCAACTTGATATCTCATATCCATGACTTGTGAGATCAAGTCATCTTGTTGACCTACATGCTAGTCTCTACGCATTAACATTGTCCCTGAATGTTAATACTCGACTAGGAATGATTAAGAGTAGTGTTCTCTATATCATCTCATTATCGATTCAACCAATCGATTGATATAGATAAGAACCTACTACTCAAGGACATTATTATATTTAGTTATTTGGCACCAATACAAGTAAATATAATAACCATGCCTTTATAAATAGGAATATGATACAATAAAGTCCATACAACAATCATCACATGATTGGCTCTAGGGCTTTCACTAACAGTGGTCTCATCAATGATCCAAACATGTGCTTCGCCACTATCATCTTATCAGAGAGATCATCAGTAGGAACGAAATACAAATTGAGAAAATTCCCACTGAAAGGAACTTAGCGGATCCTTTGACTAAAGCATTACCTCAAAGTAAGTTTGAGGGTCATGTTAGTGCTTATTGTATTGGATACCATAGTGATTGGCATTAGGCCAAGTGGGAGTCTGTTAATAATATATGAGAGATGTCCTAAGGCAATCGCCTTATGTATGAACCATTTATATGATAAATGAAGATTCACTATTTGAGTATACATATTTTGATGTATTTGATTGGATCTTAAACTCATTTACTGAATGTCCATGATACGATTCACAGCATGAGAGAATTTGTGATTGGATCACAACTAGTGAGTATCTCTACATGTGTAATTGTGATGTATCGGAATTATCCCTAGTCGATGAATTGATGGATTTGGACACCATCGATTCTGTTGAGACTAGCACGAGGTATACTCCTTGGTGTATCCAAGCAGCAGATTCTCACTGGATGGAGACATTGTGATGTCCGGAGTTGATCGTGGATGCTAGTTATGGTAACTAGTTCATTGGAGTGACCAGCCGTAAGACTTCATATGGTTCTCTGCATATATAGATATGTCAATGAAGTTCTTACTGTAGCTTAAGTGCGATGTTCCTTTGACTTGCGGTATTCAAGTCATCTTGATCATGGAGACTTATGCTTTGACATCTTAAGCAAGCATCTCTAAGGAGATGTGGACCCGGGATGATTGGGTATAAGTCGAAGTGATCGAAGGTGTTTGAATAGCCTATAAAGGATTCGCCACTCCTTGCGAGGAGATGTATACCCATGGCCTCTCGTCGAATTGTTACTAAAGTCTTTGGCCAAAGCATTACATGTTTAGAGTAAAGTACTCTTCGATACATGTGTAGTAACTAGAATCCGTAGGACGAGGAAATGATATTTGGGCTAGGTGTGACATAGTCATCCTAGTGGGGATTGACACTATAGACCATGTCCTGAACCGAGAGGGTATAAGATGAGTGAAGGGAATGGGGCACGATTCATTCGAGCTACTGAAGGGTTTCAGAAATAGTTCTGGATCAACCATTGATCTTTTCGGTTAATTGGGGATCATGATGTACTACTAGGTGCCACTCATGATTGTTCTATAATTAATGGTTAATTATAGATGGCCAACATAAACCGAGAACCTATTTGGTTACACGCACAACGAGCGTAATCCAAAGGATTTAAAACGAGCTTGAGAATGGGATTCTCTGACCGAGAAAAACTAGGTTTGGATGGACCAAACATGAAGCGAGCATGAAATCGTTTCAGTCGCAATGGAAGCGTGGATGGGCCGTGTCTTGTGAAGACATAATGGATGAACCAAAATGGTTTGGTTCTAATCCAATGAAGGAGAATAAACCAAAGGGTTTGGTTTATTTTAAACGAATGAACCAAAAGTTGGTTCGGTTCGTTTTAACTTAAAATAAACCATCATGGTTTGGTTTATTTTAACTTATCTTAATGGAGCGGGTTAACGGGCCTAATGGTTATGATCCAATAACCGTTAAGAGAATTAGTTCTCTATAAAAGAGGGCTTAAGGGATAATTAAGCCCTAATCCAAAAGCCCTAAACCTAGTTGCCGCCCACCTCCTCTCCTTGGAGAATTCGACGCCAACTCCATTGCTTGCCGCTGACCTTGTCGCCGTCCGGCTCCTTGCACTGCGTCAAGCTTGGGTGATCCTCCGGCGACCCTCCGGTGATCTCCTTTAGGTTTGGCATCAAGGTGAGCTTTATCTTCCCTTGGTTGGCCGGCGCCTATCTCCTCCACCAAAGCTGTCCAGTTTTTCTGGAAAGCTTGTTCTCCTCTCGTCGGAGCGTCGTTTGGACGACGGTTAGAGCTCCGACAATGGCTAATTTACCGGGGATTCGATCTCCGGTAATCCTTTGAGGTGGAGGATGAAGGATTCGTCAAACGGTTGACGAATACCTCTCCGGAGAAGCGAGTTTTGAGGACTCGTCTTTGCATCCGAATTTGGATTCGGATCGTGATCATCTCTCGATCACGTCGTCTTCAACATTAGGCTGGTAACCCGTACGAAGACGAAGCTCGTGGCTTAGTGAAGTCATCCTAAGGATACTTGGCGTGGATACGGATAGAGACGATTCTAGCGAGGATCGTTCCGGTTGATGCCGTTCCCGCTACACGTAATACGAAAGGTATAACGTAGTTAAATTTCCTTTTATTGCAAATTTAAATTTACGGTTATGTCTACACTTGTTGTAATATGCATGCGTGTGATGTGTGTGTTGTAATAAATATAGATTTATTAATTTTATTGCTTCCGCTGTGCTCATGTTTATGAAACATGATCGAACACACACACGCCGCGGTGCCGGAAACCCAACAGTTCGTACGCCCTCGTGTCAGTCTACATTCTCATTCAACTCGGCATTGGCCGAAACTTACTGTCCCCATGCGGTGGTGGAATGAACGAGTTGTTAGTAATATTTGAGAGGTGTCCTAAGGCAATCGCCTTATGGTTGTACCATTTATTTGATAAATGAAGATTCACTATTTGAGTATTTATGTTTTCATGTATTTGATTGAATCTCAAACTCATTTACTGAATGTCCGCAATACGATTCACAACAAGAGAGAATTTGTGATTGAATCACAACTAGTGAGTATTTCTACATGTGTAATTGTGATGTATTGAAATTATCCGTAGTCGATGAATTGATGGATTTGGACACCATCAATTCTGTCGAGACTAGCACGAGGTATAATCTTTAGTGTATCCAAGCAGCTGATTCTCACTGGCTGGAGACATTGTGATGTCTGGAGTTAATCGTGGATGCTAGTTATGGTAACTAGTTCATTGGAGTGACAAACTGTAAGACTTCATATGAATCTCTGCATATATGGATATGTCAATGAAGTTCTTATTGCAGCATAAGTGCGATGTTCCTTTGACTTGCGGTATTCAACTCATCTTGGTCATGAAGACTTATGCTTTGACATCTTAAGCAAGCATCTTTGAGGAGATGTGGACCCGGGATGATTGGATATAAGTCGAAGTGACCGAAGGTGTTTGAATAGCCTATAAAGGATTCACCACTCTTTGTGAGGAGATGTATACCCATGGCCTCTCGTCGGATTGCTACTAAAGTCTTTGGCCAAAGCATTACATGTTTAGAGTGTTGGTGCAGGGGCACTAGATAATCGAACCTGTGTTTTGATTATGGCAAAGACACAAAGTTAAGTTTACATCGTTATCTCACGAGCTAAATCGAGTGTGCAGAAAAGTACTAAAGCTGGAGCTGTAGGCTAGCGACACCCGGAGGAAGCCATGGTGGTTGGGCGACACTCGAGTGACTTCGGAGGGAGCCAAAGGAATCGAGTGGAAGGCCGAAAGCGAGAGCTACAAGGTAAGTATCGAGGAAAGCTCGTGTGAGTGAGAGATTGTAAGGTCATGTCCTCTTTACGGGGATGACCGTAGGTAGTGATCCAACTAAGACTTCCTGTGGAAGGTCTAGGTCGAGATCGGACGGTTAGAAACCGTCGCATTTATCATTTTCCGAGCTAACCTCTTACTGTAGGGAAGTGGCCGGTGCGATCATGATTGGACATTGGGCAGTCGACTGATGCTCATCAGTCGACTGATGGGAGTCATCAGTCGACTGATGGCGACGAATTGACCTTTGCGCTAGGTCAAAACAGATAAGGTTTAACGCGGCCACTTCGCGATAAAAATTATACAACTTCATGATCTGTTGCAAAAAAAGAGGAGACATATTCAAAGGCAAAAATCTATAAAAGGAGGGGAGGATTCCAACTCCAAATTACATCAAGTTTATTCTCAAGTGCTCTACAATCCAACGTTCCAACGCCGACACGACGACAAGTTCAAATCTCCTTCGTCGGTAGCAGTAGCAAGTAATTGTTTTTATTGTATTCTTTGTTTTAATCGTAACGAGGTGAGGTAGGCTTGTTGCCTCATCCTCGTACTTTCGGTTTTGTGATCGTTGTCTCCTACCTCCAATGAGGAGGAGACGTTATAGTGCTTTGCCCTCCGTATGCGGTCTAGGACCGATAGGGCCTTGGAGTAGCAACCGCTGGGTTGTGAACCAAGTAAAAATAAATGTGTCTATTTATTTTTCGCTTCTCTTACTCATTTAATTATCTACTCGAACGAAACGTCGAAAATATTTACGATCGCTATTCACCCCCCCCTCTAGCGACGCTTCTCGATCCAACATAGAGTAATGTACTCTTGGATACATGTGCAGTAACTAGAATCCGTAGGACGAGGAAATGATACTTGGGATAGATGTGACGTAGTCAGCCTAGTGGGGACTGACACTATAGACCATGTCCTGAACTAAGTGGGTATAAGATGCGTGAAGAGAACGAGACACGATTCATTGTAGCTGCTGAAGGGTTTCAGAAGTGGTTCTGGATGAACCGTTGATTTTTCGGTTAATTGGGGATCATGATGTACTACTAGGTGCCACTCATGATCATTCTATAATTAATGGTTAATTATAGATGACCAACATAAACCGAGAACCTATTTGGTCACGCACAACGAGTGTAATCCGAAGGATTTAAAACGAGCTTGAGAATGAGATGTTAGTAATATATGAGAGATGTCCTAAGGCAATCGCCTTATGTATGAACCATTTATATGATAAATGAAGATTCACTATTTGAGTATACATGTTTTATGTATTTGATTGGATCTTAAACTCATTTACTGAATGTCCACGATACGATTCACAGCATGAGAGAATTTGTGATTGGATCACAACTAGTGAGTATCTCTACATGTGTAATTGTGATGTATCGGAATTATCCCTAGTCGATGAATTGATGGATTTGGACACCATCAATTCTGTCAAGACTAGCACGAGGTATACTCCTTGGTGTATCCAAGCAGCTGATTCTCACTGGCTGGAGACATAGTGATGTCCGGAGTTGATCGTGGATGCTAGTTATGGTAACTAGTTCATTGGAGTGACCAGCCGTAAGACTTCATATGGTTCTCTGCATATATAGATATGTCAATGAAGTTCTTACTGTAGCTTAAGTGCGATGTTCCTTTGACTTGCGGTATTCAAGTCATCTTGATCATGGAGACTTATGCTTTGACATCTTAAGCAAACATCTCTAAGGAGATGTGGACCCGGGATGATTGGGTATAAGTCGAAGTGATCGAAGGTGTTTGAATAGCCTATAAAGGATTCACCACTCCTTGCGAGGAGATGTATACCCATGGCCTCTCGTCGGATTGTTACTAAAGTCTTTGGCCAAAGCAATACATGTATAGAGTAAGGTACTCTTCGATACATGTGGAGTAACTAGAATCCGTAGGACGAGGAAATGATACTTGGGCTAGGTGTGACGTAGTCAGCCTAGTGGGGACTGACACAATAGACCATGTCCTGAACCAAGTGGGTATAAGATGAGTGAAGGGAATGGGGCACGATTTATTCGAGCTACTGAAGGGTTTCAGAAATAGTTCTGGATCAACCGTTGATCTTTTCGGTTAATTGGGGATCATGATGTACTACTAGGTGCCACTCATGATCGTTCTATAATTAATAGTTAATTATAGACGGCCAACATAAACCGAGAACCTATTTGGTCACACGCACAACGAGTGTAATCCAAAGGATTTAAAACGAGCTTGAGAATGGGATTCTCAGACCGAGAGAAACTATGTTTGGTTGGACCAAACATAAAGCGAGCATGAAATTGTTTCAGTCGCAATGGAAGCGTGGATGGGCAGTGTCTTATGAAGACATAATGGATGGACCAAAATGGTTTGGTTCTAATCCAATGGATAAGAATAAACCAAAGGGTTTGGTTTATTTTAAACGAATGAACCAAAAGTTGGTTCGGTTCGTTTTAACTTAAAATAAACCATCATGGTTTGGTTTATTTTAACTTATCTTAATGGAGCGGGTTAACGGGCTTTATGGATATGATCCATTAACCACTAAGAGAATTAGTTCTCTATAAAATAGGGATTAAACCCTAACCCTAAACCTAATCCAATTAGTGGCCGCCCAACCCATCCTCCTTGTTGTTGGCGTCAACAACAAGGGCTGCCGCCAACTTGATTGAGCTGCTGCCATCTCCTTGTCGGCGTCAAGTTTGGCCGGTGAACCTCCGGCGACCCTCCATCTCCCTTGGGTTCGGTGTAAAGGTGAGCCTCCATCTCTTCTTTAGCCGGCGCCTATTTCCTCCACCAAAGCTGTCCAGTTTTCTGGACAGCTTCTTCTCTCTCGTCGGGCATCGTTTGGGCGGCGGTTAGTGCTCGACAGCGGATAACATACCGGGATTTGATCTCCGGTAATCCTCTGAGGTGGAGGGACGAAGGATTCGCCAATCGGTTGAATACCTCTCGAAGCAAGTCTTGAGGACTTGTTTTAGGTCCGAATTTGGATTCGACCGTGATCATCTCTCGATCACGTCGTCTTCAACACGAGGCTAGTAACCCGTCACGAAGACGGCTCGTGGCTTGGCGAAGTCATCCCGAGGAGCTCGGCGTGATACGGATAGAGACGATTCTTACGAGAATCGTTCGGTTGATATGCCGTTTCGCTACACGCCGGAAGGTATAACGTAGTTTAATTTCTTTTATTGCAATTTTAATTTACGGTTATGTCTACACTTGTTGTAATAGCATGCCTGTGTTGTGTGTGTTGTAATAAATAGGAATATTTATTATTTTGTTGCTTCCGCTGTGCACATGTTTACGAAACATGATCGAACACACACACGCCGCGGTGCCGGAAACCCAACAGTGGTATCAGAGCCCAGGTTGTGTTTCGACATAATCGTAAAATGGTTTTGCGATAGTCATAATGTATTTCTGGAAGTTTTCTAAATTTTGGAAATTTAGAAGTATTTATGGAAATTTTTCAATTTTGGAAAGTCTAGAAGTATTTATGGAAATCTTCCACTTTTGGAAAGTTGGAAGTATTTATGGAAATTTATATTTTCCATAAATAAAATATTTGATTAGATTCTGGAAATTTGTTTCCTAATTTAATCATGATTTGATTTGGGAAATCAAATCTTAAAATATTTTATTTCCATAAGTAGTTTTAAAGATTTAGGAAATTGGTTTCCTAAATAGATTTTCCTTAATCAAATAATTCCATGAATAAAATATGTGATTAGATTTGGAAATTTGTTTCCTAATTTAATTATGATTTGATTTGAAGAATCAAATCTTAAACATATTTTATTTCCATAAATAGTTATGACAAATAAGGAAATTATGTACATGACATAATTGTATGCCATGTAATTGCATTAGATGCATAACATTATGCCATGCGTGTCGTGACATGTAGATGTATGCCATGTATGCCATGCCATGTAGATAATAGTTATTTGCATGCAAAGAGGATGAGACATAAAACCCTAACTCAATATTAAAGCCTACACCTTCCATTAATATGGTTAGAACCAGAGTTCTGTTTCTTGTTTGGGTTGTTGGACTCACTCCAAGCCCGGCTCGAACCTGAACATGTTCAAATCATTGGAATAGTTTAACTCTAATATGGTAAGAGTCAGAGGTCAATCGTTAGTTTGGGTTGTTGGACTCACTCCAAGCCTGGCTAATTGGTTGAATGCGCTCTAACCATATTAAAACTATTTCGCGATTAATGGGTCGGCTTTAACTTGGAGCATCGATTTGTTGGACTCACTCCAAGGTCGATGTGAAGAGAGGTGAAGTTGGGTGCTATGCATATGATGCATACTTGTTAATGTGTTAACAACCCAATGTATGTGTAAACATTCAATTAGTTGATAGCACATTGTGATAGTTACATATACATGATATGTAATCGGTATACTTGATACCCACCATCATAGCTAAGAATGGCTTGTTGGACTCACTCCAAGGTTGTTCTTATCTATGATGGATATCAGCCCATTCGGAGATGGACCTACGATCTCCCGAAGTGATTTTGGGGTTTTTGAATTCGAAAAATGAATGGGATTTATAAATGTATATTGATGCATTTCAAAATCATTTTCTCATATATGCTCGTTTTGTATTTCTAGGTCAATAAATTGATCATGACGTCTTTGAATTTGCGCACTATTTTGGATTCGAACAAACTGACTGGGCCTAACTTCACTGGGTAGGCTTAGAAACACGAGAATTGTTCTCAAAGCGGAAAAGCTTGCATATGTCCTTGAAGAGCCTCTTCTGGCCGTCTAAGGGCGATGCAACTCGGACCAAATGTTGGTCTATCGAAGCATGTGGCGGTACGGTGGCGAGTTGCATCATGCTAGCGCGATGGTACAGCTGCACAGCTGGATGCTAACACTATGGTCTTCCATCTTCATGAGTTGTTCGATGAAGCAAGCGAGATCAGAAGGTTCGAGGTCTCTAGGCTCCTCTTCACCACGAAGATGCAAGAAGGTTAAATGCAGTAAATGCGGTTTGTGCTAAAGATGAGCGGGTACATCGAGTGGCTAGCTACCCTCGGTTTTGTGATGGATCATGAGTTAAGTATTGACTTAATTGCATTGTTTGCCCAAGAGTTTCTCGATTTGTGATGAACTATCGGATGAACAAATTGGAATCCACCATTCGAGCTCCTCAATATGCTGAAGACTGTGGAGCCTTCTGTGAAGCATGAGGAGAAGGCGGTTCTGTTAGTTGATTCCTCAAAGAAAGGTTCTAAGAGGAAGGCAAAAGAACAGAAGAAAGGAAAGAAAAGGGCAAAGAAGGCGGAACCAGCGCAAAAGGGCACTTGCCATCACTGTGGCAAGGAAGGCCACTGGCGAAGAAACTGCAAGATTTATCTTGAGTCCATGAAGAAGAAGAAGGCATCCGATGCCCCATCCCCTTTAGGTATCTTCGTTATTGATTGTCATTCTATTTCCTTAGACACTTGGGTATTGGATACTGGGTGTAGCTCACATATATGTAATGACATACAGGGGCTAAGGAATAGAAGAAGACTTGTCAGAGGGGAGTCAAATTTGCGAGTTGGCAATGGAGCAAAGGTTGCTGCGGTCGCCATCGGAACTTATTTGCTGAAGCTCCCTAGCGGACTAGTCTTGGAACTGGACAATTGCTATTATGTTCCTTCTCTAATAAAGAACATTGTTTCTATTTCCTGCTTAAATAGAAATGGTTTCCATTTAACGTTTAGTAACAATTGTTGTTATATAACTTTGAATGGCGTACTTTATGGAACTGGAACTTTGAGTAATGGCATTTATCGTTGGGCGTATCGGTGACATTTTCAATATCGAGCGAGCAACACGCGTGCTCGAAAGGATAATCACATAGACTCCTATATGTGGCATTGTCGTCTTGGCCATATAAGCAAAGCGCATGTCGAATTACACCGATGTGGAATTCTGGAATCGTTTGAATTGGATCCATACGATACATGCGAATCATGCTTAAAAGGCAAGATGACTAAGTTACCTTTTACTGGAAAAGGTGAACGAGTGGGAGAGTTACTAGGTCTAATACATACCGATGTATGTGGACCTATGTCAACTCAAGCTTTAGGAGGCTATAGCTACTTCATTACTTTCACCGATGATCACTCACGGTTTGGGTATGTGTTCTTGATGAAACACAAGTCTGAAGCCTTTGAAAGGTTCAAAGAATTCAGAAATGAAGTAGAGAAACAAAATGACAAAAGTATTAAAATACTTCGATCGGATCGAGGTGGTGAATACTTAAGTCAAGAGTTTCTTGATTATCTAAGAGACAATGGCATATTGTCTCAATGGACTCCGCCCTATACACCACAGCATAATGGTGTATCTGAGAGGCGTAACCGGACCTTGTTGGACATGGTCAGGTCAATGATGAATCATGCGACTCTTCCCAAGTCCTTTTGGGGTTATGCACTTCAGACAGCTGTTTACTTGTTAAACAGAATGCCAACCAAGGTAGTCTCTACTACTCCATATGAGATATGGGCTAGTAAGAAACCTCATGTATCTTACTTGAAGATATGGGGTTGTCCTGCTTATGTGAAGCGGGTATATCGGACAATTGGATGCTAAGTCGATAAATGTCTATTTATTGGATACCCTAAGGAAACAAGGGGTTACCAATTCTATCATCCTGTGGAACAAAAGGTGTTTGTTTCAAGGCATGCTGTGTTTCTAGAGAAAGAGTTTCTCTTGCAAGAAAACAGTGGGAGTGCCGTCGAGCTTGAGGAGGCTCGAGAGACTCAAATAGACATTGATGAGATACCTGGTGAAGCACAACAGCCGACAACTCATAGTGATGAGCAATCGGCTGGACCTATTGTAACACCACATCTTCGTAGATCACGGTAGAACACGATATATTCACGAGAGATATGGATTTCTCGTAAGTGAATCGAGCGGCGTGTTACTCATTGATGATGAGGAGCCTACAGGTTATGAAGAAGTCGACAAGTTTAGAAAGGGATAAGTGGCTTGGTGCCATGAAGTGGAAATGGATTCCATGTCACGAAAACCAAGTTTGGAACTTGGTTGACCCACGAAGGCATAAAGCCTATAGGGTGCAAGTGGGTTTTCAAGAAGAAAACCGACATGGATGGTAATGTGATTACCTATAAGGCTAGATTGGTGGCGAAAGGATATCGCCAAAAACAAGGTGTTGATTATGTGAAACCTATTACTTTGTAGCTATGCTTAAATCCATTCGGATGCTCTGGCCATAGCGACTCATTATGATTATGAGATATGGCGGATGGATGTGAAAGCGGCTTTCCTTAATGGAAACTTGCTCGAGGGGCGTGTATATGATCTGACTGAGGGTTTCACATCGGTTGATAAAACCAAGGTATGCAAGTTGCGACGATCCATTTATGGATTGAAGCAAGCATCCAGAGCTAGAATATCCGTTTTGATGAGGGATCAAAAGTTTGATTTCTCACAAAATCCGGGAACCTTGTGTGTACAAGAAGGTTAGTGGGAGTGCGATCGTGTTCCTAGTATTGTATGTCGATGACATATTACTTATAGGAAATGATGTGTCCATCTTACATCGATTAAGGTTTGGTTATCCAAGACATTCTCCATGAAAGACACGGGAGAAGCAACCTACATCCTTGGGATTAAGATCTATAGAGATAGATCGAAGCGGTTGCTTGGTCTTTCGCGATCTACATATATAGGCCGAGTGCTAAAGAGGTTTAGCATGTCGGAATCCAAGAAAGGTTATCGCCCATCGGGCATGGGGTACACCTTTCAAGTCTATGTGTCCGCCACGAAGGCGAGAGGATTTGCATGAGTAAGATTCCCTATGCATCCATGATAGGATCTATCATGTATGCTATGTTATGTACGAGGCCCGATGTATCGTATGCTCGAGTGTCACGGCGGATACCGATCGATCGAGAATGGATCATTGGGCGGTATTAAGGCGATCCTTAAGTACTTGAGAAGAACTAAGGATGTGTTCCTAATATATGGAGAAGGGACATGGTGATACGCGGGTATCACGGATGCGGCTTCGAGACAGACAAGGATGATTCCATGTCTCACCGATATCGTGTTCACCTTGAATGGGGCGCGATGAGTTGGAAAAGTTCCAAACAAGAGGCGTGCGGATTCTACCAGGCGAGAATATATTGCGGCCGAAGTAGCAAAGAAGCGGTTTGGATCAAGAAGTTCGTTCATGAACTTGGTGTGATTCGGCCATTGTTGAAGCAATACCTGGTCTCTGCGACAACAATGGAGCAATTGCCGCAAAAGAGCCAAGGTCTCATCAACGATCCAAACATGTGCCGCGCTCTCATCTTATCGGAGAGATCATCGTAGGAATGAAATACAAATCGAGAAAATTCCCACGAAAGGAACTTAGCGGATCCTTTGACTAAAGCATTACCTCAAAGTAAGTTTGAGGTCATGTTGGTGCTTATGGTATTGGATACCGTAGCGATTGGCATTAGGCCAAGTGGGAGTCTGTTAGTAATATATGAGAGATGTCCTAAGGCAATCGCCTTATCTACAAACCATTTATATGATAAATGAAGATTCACTATTTGAGTATACATGTTTTATGTATTTGATTGGATCTTAAACTCATTTATCAATGTCCACGATACGATTCACAAAGATGAGAGAATTTGTGATTGATCACAACTAGTGAGTATCTCTACATGTGTAATTGTGATGTATCGAATTATCCCTAGTCGATGAATCGATGGATTTGGACACCATCAATTCGCCGAGACTAGCACGAGGTATACTCCTTGGTGTATCCAAGCAACCGATTATTCTCACCGGCCGAGACATAGTGATGTCCGAGTTAATCGTGGATGCTAGTTATGGTAACTAGTTCATTGGAGTGACCACCGTAAGACTTCATATGGTTCTCTCGATATATAGATATGTCAATGAAGTTCTTACCGTGGCTTAAGTGCGATGTTCCTTTGACTTGCGGTATTCAAGTCATCTTGATCATGGAGACTTATGCTTGACATCTTAAGCAAACATCTCTAAGGAGATGTGGACCCGGGATGATTGGGTATAAGTCGAAGTGATCGAAGGTGTTTGAATAGCCTATAAAGGATTCACCACTCCTTGCGAGGAGATGTATACCCATGGCCTCTCGCGGATTGTTACTAAAGTCTGCCAAAGCATTACATGTTTAGAGTAAGGTACTCTTCGATACATGTGGAGTAACTAGAACTGAGGACGAGGAAATGATACTTGGGCTAGGTGTGACGATAGTCACTTAGTGGGGATCGGCACAATAGACCATGTCCCAACCAAGTGGGTATAAGATGAGTGAAGGGAATGGGGCACGATTCATTCGAAGCCATCAAGGGTTTCGTAAATAGTTCGATCAACCGCTGATCTTTTCTGCTAATTGGGGATCATGATGTACTACTAGGTGCCACTCATGATCGCTCTATAATTAATGGTTAATTATAGACGGCCAACATAAACCGAGAACCTATTTGGTCACACGACAACGAGTGTAATCCAAAGGATTTAAAACGAGCTTGAGAATGGGATTCTCGCATCGAGAAACTATGTTTGGTTGGACCAAACATAAAGCGAGCATGAAATTGTTTCACTGCAATGGAAGCGTGGATGGGCCGTGTCTTATGAAGACATAATGGATGGACCAAAATGGTTTGGTTCTAATCCAATGGATGAGAATAAACCAAAGGGTTTGGTTTATTTTAAACGAATGAACCAAAAGTTGGTTCGTTCGCTTTAACTTAAAATAAACCATCATGGTTTGGTTTATTTTAACTTATCTTAATGGAGCGGGTTAACGGGCTTTATGGATATGATCCATTAACCATTAAGAGAATTAGTTCTCTATAAAATAGGATTAAACCCTAACCCTAAACTCACCAACCCATCCTCCTTGTTGTTGGCGCAACAACAAGGGCTGCCGCCAACTTGATTGAGCTGCTGCCATCTCCTTGTCGCGCCCCAAGTTTCGCCGTGAACCTCCGCGACCTCCGTGATCTCCTTGGGTTCGCAAAGGTGAGCCTCCATCTCTTCTTTAGCCGGCGCTATTTCTTCACCAAAGCTGTCCAGTTTTCTGACAGCTTTTCTCCTCGCCTGAGCGCCGCTTGACGACGGTTAGTGCTCCGACAGCGGATAACATACCGGGGATTTGATCTCCGGTAATCCTCTGAGGTGGAGGACGAAGGATTCGTCAATCGGTTGACGAATACCTCTCCGGAGAAGCAAGTCTTGAGGACTTGTTTTAGGTCCGAATTTGGATTCGGACCGTGATCATCTCTCGATCACGTCGTCTTCAACACGAGGCTAGTAACCCGTACGAAGACGAAGCTCGTGGCTTGGCGAAGTCATCCCGAGGAGCTCGGCGTGGATACGGATAGAGACGATTCTTACGAGAATTGTTCCGGTTGATGCCGTTCCCGCTACACGTCATACGGAAGGTATAACGTAGTTTAATTTCTTTTATTGCAATTTTAATTTACGGTTATGTCTACACTTGTTGTAATAGCATGCGTGTGTTGTGTGTGTTGTAATAAATAGGAATATTTATTATTTTTGTTGCTTCCGCTGTGCACATGTTTACGAAACATGATCGAACACACACACGCCGCGG
Organism: Wurfbainia villosa; assembly: GCA_025175895.1. Taxonomy (NCBI): domain Eukaryota; kingdom Viridiplantae; phylum Streptophyta; class Magnoliopsida; order Zingiberales; family Zingiberaceae; genus Wurfbainia; species Wurfbainia villosa. Next base: position 61,372,535 of record CM045997.1, read on the forward strand.
TGCCGGAAACCCAACATGAGATTCTCAGACCGAGAGAAACTTGGTTTGGTTTGACCAAACAAGGATCGAGCATGAAATCATTTCAATCACAATGGAAGCGTGGATGGGTCGTGTCTTATGAAGACATGATGGATGAACCAAATTGGTTTGGTTCTAATCCAATGGTAGAGAATAAACCAAAGGGGTTTGGTTTATTTTAAACGAATGAACCAAAAGTTGGTTCGGTTCATTTTAACTTAAAATAGACCAACGCGGTTTGGTTTATTTTAACTTAAGTTATTGGGGCGGGTTAATGGGTTTTAGTTATTAACCAATAACCGTTAGGATAATGTGTTCTCTATAAAAACATGGCTTAAGGGTTTTTCATGGATAATTTTTGGTGTTGGAAAACCTAGTCATCCTCTCCCTCTCTTCTCCTTGCCGCCGCCCAAGGGTTCTATGCCGCCCAGCTTTTTGCCACCGTCCACCCTTGCTGCCGGTGTCCAGCTGATGCCAGCAACTCCGCCGGCGACCCTCCGACGACTCACCTTGGTTCCAGCGACCAAGGGTTGGCTGGCCATCCTCTTTGGCCGGCGCAACATCCTCCACCAAGCTGTCCAGTTTTCTGGACAGCTTGTATCCTTCATGTCGGAGTGTCGTTTGGACGATGTTAGGAGCTCCGACAGTGGCTACCTTACCGGGTATTTGATCTCCGGTAATCCTCATAGGTGGAGGACGAATGATTCGTTAAACGGTTGACAAATACCTCTCCGGAGAAGCGAGTTTTGGGGACTCATTTTTGAATCCGAATTTTGATTCAGATTGTGATTTTCTCTCGATCACATCATCTTCGACACGAGGCTAGTGACTCGTACGAAGACGAGGCTCGTGGTTTTGTTAAGTCATCCCGACGATACTCAGCATGGATATGGATAGAGACGATTCTAACGAGAGTCACTCCGGTTGATGCCTTTCTCGCTACACGTGATACGTCAGGTATACGTAGAGTAATTTCCTTTTATTGCAAAATTTGAAACTACGATTATGTCTACACATGTTGTACTATGCATGCGTGTGGTGTGTGTATTGTAATAAAATAAATTTATTGCTTTTTATTTCTTCCGCTGTGTACATGTTTACGAAACATGTTCGAAGACACATTCGCCGCGGTGCCGGAAACCCAACAGTGGTATCAGAGCCCAGGTTGTGTTTCGACATAATCGTAAAATTATTTTGCGATAGTCATAATTGTATTTATGGAAATTTTCTACTTTTGGAAGTTTAGAAGAATTTATGGAAATTTTCTAATTTTGGAAAGTCTAGAAGTATTTATGGAAATCTTCAACTTTTGAAAAGTTTGAAGTATTTATGGAAATTAACACTTTCCATAAATAAAATATTTGATTAGATTTGGAAATTTATTTCCTAATTTAATTATGATTTAATTTGTGAAATCAAATCTAAATATATTTGATTTCCATAAATAGTTTTGAAAATTTAGGAAATTTGTTTCCTAAATTAAATTTGACTTTCTTTAATTGAGACCTTCCATAAATAAAATATGTGATTAGATTTGGAAATTTGTTTCCTAATTTAATCATGATTTTATTTTGGGAATCAAATCTTAAATATTTTTTATTTCTCTAAATAGTTTTGATATATAAGAAAATTAAGTACATGCCATAATTGTATGCCATGTAATTGCATTAGAAGCATATCATTATGCCATGCGTGTCGTGACATGTAGATGTATGTCATGTATGTCATGTCATGTAGATAATAGTTATTTGCATGCAAAGAGGATAAGACTTTAAAACCCATATACAATATTAAAGCCTACACCTTCCATTAATATGATTTGAACCAGAGTTCTATTTCTTGTTTGGGTTGTTGGACTCACTCTAAGCCCGGCTCAAACCTGAACATGTTCAAATCATTGGAATAGTTTAACTCTAATATGGTAAGAGTTAGAGGTCAATCGTTAGTTTGAGTTGTTGGACTCACTCCAAGCCTGACTAATTGGTTGAATGCGCTCTAACCATATTAAAACTATTTCGCGATTAATGGGCCGACTCTAATGTGGAGCATCGATTTGTTGGACTCACTCCAAGGTCAATGTGAAGTGAGGTGAAGTTGGGTGCTATGCATATGATGCATACTTGTTAATGTGTTAACAACCCAATGTATGTGTAAACATTCAATTAGTTGATAGCACATTGTGACAGTTACATATACGTGATATGTAATCGGTATACTTGATACCCACCATCATAGCTAAGAATGGCTTGTTGGACTCACTCCAAGGTTGTTCTTATCTATATTAGATATTAGCCCATTCGGAGATTGACCTATGATCTCCCGAATTGATTTTGAGGGTTTTTGAATTCGAAAAATGAATGGGATTTTGTAAATGTATGTGGATGCATTTTAAATCATCTTTCTCATATATGCTCGTTTTGTATTTCTAGGTTAATCGCTTGATCATGATGTCTTTGAATTTGCACTCTATTTTGAATTTGAATAAATTGACTGGGCCGAACTTCTTGGACTGGCTTAGAAACTTGAGAATTGTTCTCAAGGCGAAAAAGCTTGAGTATGTCATCGAAGTGTCTCTTCCCGCCCGTCCTAGTGATGATGCAACACCGGACCAATTGTTGGCTCAACAAAAACATATGAGTGATTCTGAGCAAGTGAGTTGCATCATACTAGCCGTGATGGTACCCGAGCTGCGGAAGCAGCATGAGCATATGGATGCTCATACCATAGTCCTTCATCTTTATGAGTTGTTTGATGAGCAAGTGAGATTTGAAAGGTTCAAAGTCTCCAAGCTCCTCTTCACCTCTGAGATGCAAGAAGGTTCATCTGTGGTATTGCTTAACATGCTGAAGACTGTGGAGCCTTCTGAGAAGCATGAGCAGGGGTCGGTGCTATTAGTTGATTCCTCGAAGAAAGGTTCTAAGAGGGAGTCAAAGGAACAACAGAAGGAGAAGAAGAAAAAGGCTAAAATTGCAGAACCAGCTCAAAAAGGAACTTGCCATCATTATGGCAAGGAGGGCCATTGGCGAAGAAACTGCAAGATTTATCTTGAGTCCGTAAAGAAGAATAAGACATCAGATGCCTCATCTTCTTCAGATATCTTCGTTATTGATTGTCATTCCATTTCCTCAGACACATGGGTATTGGATATTGGGTGTGGCTCACATATATGTAATGACATACATGGGCTAAGGAATAGAAGAAGACTCGTCAAGGGAGAGTCAAATTTACGTGTTGGGAATGGAGCAAAGGTTGCTGCACTCTCCATCGGAACGTATTTATTGAAACTCCCTACAGGACTTGTCTTAGAACAGGACAATTTCTTTTATGTTCCTTCATTGATAAAGAACATCATTTCTATTTCTTGTTTAAATAGAAATGGGTACCATTTAACTTTTAGTAACAATTATTGTTACATAACTTTGAATGGTGTTCTTTATGTGAATGGAACTTTAAGCAATGTTATTTATATGTTGGACGTATCCAGTGACATTTTCAATATCGAAGCAAGCAACAAGCGTGCTCGAAAAGATAATCAATTAGACTCCTATATGTGACATTGTAGTCTTGGCCATGTGAGCAAGAAATGCATGTCCGAATTACACCGATGTGAAATACTGGAATTGTTTGAATTAGATTCATATGATACATGCGAATCATGCTTAAAAGGCAAGATGACAAAGTTACCTTTTACTAGAAAAGGTGAATCGGTGGGTGAGTTGCTTGGTCTAATACATACTGATGTATATGGACCTATGTCAACTCAAGCCTTAGGAGGTTATAGCTACTTCATTACCTTCACCGATGATCACTCACGGTTTGGGTATGTGTTCTTGATGAATCACAAGTCTGAAGCCTTTGAAAGGTTCGAAGAGTTCAAAAATGAAGTAGAGAAACAACTTAACAAGAGTATTAAAATACTTCGATCGGATCAAGGTGGTGAATACTTGAGTCAAGAGTTTCTAGATTATATGAGGGACAATGGTATATTGTCTCAATGGACTCCGCCGTATACACCACAACTTAATGGTGTATCTGAGAGGCGAAACCGAACCTTATTGGATATGGTCTGGTCAATGATGAATCACGCGAATCTTTCCAAGTCCTTTTGGGGCTATGCACTTCACACAGCTGTTTACTTGTTAAACAGAGTCCCGACCAAGGTAGTCTCTACTACTTCATATGAGATATGGGCTAGTAAGAAACCTCATTTATCTTACTTGAAGATATGGGGTTGTCCTGCTTATGTGAAGCGGACTGTGTTAGACAAATTGGATAATAAGTCTGATAAATGTCTATTTATTGGATACTCTAAGGAAATGAGGGGTTACAAATTCTATCATCCCTTGGAACAAAAGGTGTTTGTTTCAAGGAATGCTGTGTTTCTAGAGAAAGAGTTTCTCTTGCAAAAAAACAGTGGGAGTGTCATTGAACTTGAGGAGGTTCAACAGACTCCAGTAGACATTGAAGAGATACCTGGTCAAGCACTTCGACCGATGACTCATAGTGATTAGGCATCGGCTGAACCTATTGTGACACCACATCTTTGTAGATCTGGTAGGACATGCAACATTCCTGAGAGATATGGATTTCTCATAAGTGAATCGAACGACGTGTTACTCATTGACGATGAGGAGCCTACCAATTATGAAGAAGTTCTGAAAAGTTCAGAAAGGGACAAATGGCTTGAAGCCATAGAGTCAGAAATGGATTCCATGTATGAAAATCAAGTTTAGAACTTGGCTAATCCACCTGAAGGCATAAAGCCTATAGGGTGCAAGTGGGTTTTCAAGAAGAAAACCGACATGGATGGTAATGTGATTACCTATAAGGCTATATTGGTGGTGAAAGGATATCGTCAAAAGCAAGGTGTTGATTATGACGAAACCTATTCGCCTGTTGCTATGCTTAAAACCATTCGGATGCTCCTGGACATAGCTGCTCATTATGATTATGATATATGGCAGATGGATGTGAAAACAACTTTCCTTAATGGAAACCTGCTCGAGGACGTGTATATGATACAACCTGAGGGTTTCACATCGGTTGATAAAACCAAGGTATGCAAATTGCGATGGTCCATATATGGATTGAAGCAAGCATCCAGGAGCTGGAATATCCATTTTGATGAGATAATCAAAAAGTTTGATTTCTCATAAAATCCAGACGAACCTTGTGTGTACAAGAAGGTTAGTGGGAGTGCAGTCGTGTTCCTATTATTGTATGTCGATGACATATTACTTATAGGAAACGATGTTTCAGTCTTACAGTCAGTTAAGATTTGGTTGTCCAAGACATTCTCCATGAAAGACCTGGGAGAAGCAACCTACATCCTCGGGATTAAGATCTATAGGGATAGGTCGAAACGGTTGCTTGGTATTTCGCAGTCTACATATATAGACCGAGTGCTAAAGAGGTTTAGCATGTCAGAATACAAGAAAGGTTACCTTCCCATCAGGCATGGGATACACCTTTCGAAGTCCATGTGTCCGCGTACAGAAGACGAGAGGATATGCATGAGTAAGATTTCCTATGCATCCGCAATAGGATCTATCATGTATGCTATGTTATGTACAAGACCCGATGTATCGTATGCTCTGAGTGTCACAAGCGGATACCAGTCTGATCCAGGAATGGATCATTGGGTGGCTGTTAAGACGATCCTTAAGTACTTAAGAAGAACTAAGGATGTGTTCCTAATATATGGAGAAGGGATATGGTGATACGTGGTTATACGGATGCTAGCTTCCAAACAGACAAGGATGATTCCAGGTAGTCTGGGTACGTGTTCACCTTGAATGAAGGTGCAATAAGTTGGAAAGGTTCTAAGCAAGAGACTATAGCGGATTCTGCCACAGAGGAAGAATACATTGCAGCTTTGTAAGCAGCAAAGGAAGCGGTTTGGATCGAGAAGTTCATCTATGAACTTGATGTGGTCTCATCAATGATCCAAAGATTTGCTTCGCCGCTATCATTTGATCAGAGAGATCATTAGTAGGAAGGAAATACAAATCAAGAAGATTCCCACTGAAAAGAACTTAGCGGATCCTTTAACTAAGGTATTACCTCAAAGTAAGTTTGAGGGTCATGTTAGAGCTTATGGTATTGGATACCATAGTGATTGACATTAGGCCAAGTGGGAGTTTGTTAGTAATATATGAGAGGTGTCCTAAGGCAATTGCCTTATGGTTGTACCATTTATTTGATAAATAAAGATTCACTATTTGAGTATTCATGTTTTCATGTATTTGATTGGATTTTAAACTCATTTACTGAATGTCCACAATATGATTCACAGCATGAGAGAATTTGTGATTGAATCACAACTAGTGAGTATCTCTACATGTGTAATTGTGATGTATTGGAATTATCCATAGTCGATGAATTGAAGGATTAGGACACCATTAATTCTGTCGAGACTAGCACGAGGTGAACTCTTTGGTGTATCCAAGCAGCTGATTCTCACTGGCTGGAGACATTATGATGTCCGGAGTTAATCGTGGATGCTAGTTATGGTAACTAGTTCATTGGAGTGACCAACTGTAAGACTTCATATGGTTCTCTGCATATATGAATATGTCAATGATGTTGGATTGAGTCCGTGAGGGGAAACTTTGTAACGCCCGTAAAATTTCTAGCAATTTTACAAAATTTTTTGGCTTAATGATAATGGGCTTTATGTGGGCTCTTTCAAAAATAAAAGAAAATAAGCCAAAAAGGATGCAAGGCGTAGGAATTGAACCCCAAACCTCTAGAGATAGATAAGCCCTATAGATGCATCCACTAACCAGAAGCCCAACAAGAATGTATTATTAGAAGAACATGGGAAATTATAGTTAGAGGGAAGGGAGACTAAGGGACTCTTCAAGTGAATAAATAAGGCGGAATGAGGGGGCATGAGTTATCAAACATGTTTTCTCCTCCTCTTCTTCTTCCTCACCGAACCCTAGAGCTCCCCCTCTCCATTCTTTGGCCGAACCTCATCCAAGCAAGAAGCAAGGCTAGGTTTCTTCCCTTAGGTCATTTTCCAACCAAAAAGAAAAGCGAAGGATGTAAGTATCCCCTCACCTGCATACGAGTATCTTTTCGGTTGATGTTTTGTGTAAAAGTCTTCATGATACATTCGGCCAAGCTTAGTTTTGATGTTTCAAGGAAGTTCTATATCATGTTTTGTAAGAATAAGATGATGTTAGGATGTAAAATGAATTAGGTTAAAAGTTAACCCTAAAAACCTCTATGAACTATTCGGCCAACATGTGTTTTTGGTGTTTCATTGAAGTTTTATACAATGTTTTGTATGCATATGATGATGTTAGTATGTTAGAGGGATTAGGTTAAAAGTCTAACCCTAAAAGCCTACATGGACCATTCAGCCACCCCTTTGTTTTGATGTTTCAATGAAGTTTTATACCATGTTTTGTATGCATATGATGATGTTAGTATGTTAGAGGGATTAGGTTAAAAGTCTAACCCTAAAAGCCTACATAGACCATTCGGCCACCCCTTTGTTTTGATGTTCCAATGAAGTTTTATACCATGTTTTGTATGCATATGATGATGTTAGTATGTTAGAGGGATTAGGTTAAAAGTCTAACCCTAAAAGCCTACATGGACCATTCGGCCACCCCTTTGTTTTGATGTTTCAAGGAAGTTTTATACCATGTTTTGTATGCATATGATGATGTTAGGATGTTAGATGGATTAGATTAAAAGTTTAACCCTAAAAGCCCCATGAACCATTTGGCCAACCCTTGGTTTTGATGATTCAATGAAGTTCTATACCATGTTTTGTATGCATATGATGATGTTAGGATGTTAGATGGATTAGATTAAAAGTTTAACCCTAAAAGCCCCATGAACCATTCAGCCAACCCTTGGTTTTGATGATTCGATGAAGTTCTATACCATGTTTTGTATGCATATGATGTTGTTAGGATGTTAGATGGATTAAATAAAAAGTTAAACCCTAAAAGCCCCATGAACCATTCGGCCAAACATTATCCTTTAACATGCTCTAGGTTAGGTTAACATGTGTTTTATGCTTAGGTGAATCCATGTTAACTTGTGATATTAAATAATGCTAGATGAAGATAACATGCCCTAGGTTAGTGTTTACTCCCGCTTGATGTTTATACCTTATGTCATGCCCTATATGTGTGTGATAATAAGATATGTTATGAAATGAATATGTTATGATTATGAAATGGAAAATGATATGTTCATGAAATGAAACATGATTATGAAGTGAAATATGACATGCTATGAAATGAAGTATGATATGTTTATGAAACGAAATATAATATGTTCATGAAGAGAAATATGATATGATATGAAATGAAGTATGCTATGTTTGCAAAATGAAATAAGATATGTTATAGTAAAAAGCATATAAGTATTTTACCTTCTGCATGGCTTGTACCAGGACCCTAATAAGGTCCAAAGGGATGAGCTCCTAAGATGCCCTAGGCCGATGGACTAAGATCGGGCCTAGGATGGGCTTCTATGTATGATTGTCCCTAGATCGACGGACTAAGATCGAGCCTAGTACGGGATGAGCTCCAAGATGCCCTAGGTCGATGGACTAAGATCGGGCCTAGGATGGGCTTCTACGCTATGACGATTGCCCTAGGTCGACGGACTAAGATCGGACCTAGTAACCTAGTAGGTTCGAGACTTGCTACCTCGGGTCTATTTAGGGATGCGCGCTATGATGATGATGATGTGGTACAATGCTGGGCCTAAATATGTTGAGATTTATGTTTACGTACCTATAATATATGTTTCCAAAGAGCATCCTGCATATGTTCACATGATTTGATTGTTAGGTTCACATGTTATGATTGCTATGTTCACATGCTATGTTGATATGTCATATATATGTTGCATGTCATGTTTGATATGTCATGTTTATGCTGCTATGTTACATATGATGTATGTTATGTTTGATATGTCATGTCTATGTTGCTATGTTACATATGATGTATGTTATGTTTGATATGTCATGTATATGTTGCTATGTTACATATGTTGTATGTTATGTTTGATTAAGTCATATATTTACATGATATGCTACTATGTTATATATGTTACATGTTATGTTTACTTATGTTACTTATGCTTCATGTTATGTTGCTTACGTCATGTATGGTTTTTGTGAGTAGGACAGGATCTTACTAAGCCTATGTGCTTATAGTTTATTTTTCCCTTGTACTGCAGATAAGGGTAAGGGATGGATAAACTAAAGGGAGCAGCAGGAGGGGTCAAATGTGTGTGGTAGTGGCATGGTGGAGAAGATCCGTTATGTCCTTAAATATGTTTCCTTATGATGATGATGTTTATGGATGTCCTTATTTATGTCTCCTTATGATGATGATGTTTATGGACTTGAACTAAGCACTAAGTACCTAAGAAATAATGATGCATGCTCTATGTTAAGAAGAAGTAAGGAAGAAGTATCTATATATGACAATGCATGTTTATGTTTAAAAGAAAAAAAAATGTGTCTAAAGTCTTCCGCTGTAAGTAGTACGATGTATGTATGTACGGTCACACGCTACCGCCTCGACCTAAGGAAAAGGGCGGGCGTGACAGGTTGGTATCAGAGCGGATCTGCCTTTCCACTACACACACATCAAGCTCCAAATCCTGCCGCTCCAAGTAAGAATTCTATGCCTACTCTAATTTTGTTAATTTTGTTCATGTATGATATGAGATGCCTTTAGCTTATTTTGTTCATGTATGATATGAAATACCTTTAGCTTATTTTGTTCATGTATGATATGAAATGCCTTTAGCTTAAAATATGCATGAAAACATGAATGATAACTTTATGCTAGCTTTAGTCTAATTATGCATAGATAAACGAACGAAAAACTTATACTTGCTTTACTTTAAATATATGAAGATAAACATGTCGGGAAGACGCAGTAGTAGAGCTGATGAGATAGCACCCCCGCATAATCTTACACACATAGTTACTGAACTATAGCGACAAGTCACAGAACAACAGCAAGTAATAAATACCTTAATGAATCAGCGAGGAAACCCACCAGCCGGGCCCGATGGTTCGACAGAAGCTTACGATCGATGGCGGGTAGACGGAAAATTTCTGCATCGGTGAACCATGGGATACCCAGCTGGTTCAAGAGCAAAGTGGAAAGCATCGAGAGCTCGGATCGCTTTGAATGCGAGAAGATTATGTGTGCATCATTCTGCCTTTCAGGAGATGCTCGGATGTGGTGGGAATGGGTTAAAGCAAAGAGACAAGTAAACCATATGAGATGGACAGATTTCGAGTACGAATTTTTCGAAGAATTTTCCACATGAGGGTAACCAACAAGCATTACGATGAGTTCACTGGGTTCCGACAAGGTGACCTATCAGTCAGCGAAGCCGTGATGAGATTCAACCGACTCGTACGCCTATGCCCAGAGTTGGTCAGCACGGAAAGAGAAAGGGTCAGACTCATGCTGAAGATGCTCTGACCAGAAATAGCTCTGAATGTGGCCGGCGGAGTTCATAGACCGCAGACTGCAGAGGAGCTGTTTAGTAGTGCTCTGATTACCGAGCATTACCTGGACAACATTAACCAGCAAAAGAAGGCACTGAGTGAAGGCAGGGGTCAGGCCCAGTCAGGAGGTCAGAGAAACCAAAGTACTTGGAAAGGGAACCACACTAGCAAGAGAAAACAATGGGAGGATCCTAAAGGTGGTTCAACAAACAAGCAGCCCAGGATCCCTCTGTGTGCTACCTGCGGAAAGATACATTCTGGAGTATGCTACCAAGGCACAAATAGATGTTACAAGCGGGTGAGGCGCAGACATAGAGTCGTGGATCTGCCCTATCGAGTTCGTGCACCTCCGAGATATGCCAAGCCCAGAGTGCTCCTCCACGCGATACATCGGATGCGTGTCCGCAATCGAAGGAACCCCGATCAGCCAAGGGAGACTAGAAGCCCCACCAGTTATGACAGACGCCAGGGTATTCTCTCTCACCCAAGAAGATGTGGCAAACGCCTCTACAGTTGTCACAGGTCAGATATTTATTTTCTGTCAGTATTCTACTGCATTATTTGATACTAGGGCAACACATTCGTTGTTAGTAATATATGAGAGATGTCCTAAGGCAATCGCCTTATGTATGAACCATTTATATGATAAATGAAGATTCACTATTTGAGTATACATGTTTTATGTATTTGATTGGATCTTAAACTCATTTACTGAATGTCCACGATACGATTCACAGCATGAGAGAATTTGTGATTGGATCACAACTAGTGAGTATCTCTACATGTGTAATTGTGATGTATCGGAATTATCCCTAGTCGATGAATTGATGGATTTCGACACCATCAATTCTGTCGAGACTAGCACAAGGTATACTCCTTGGTGTATCCAAGCAGTTGATTCTCACTGGCTGGAGACATAGTGATGTCCGGAGTTAATCGTGGATGCTAGTTATGGTAACTAGTTCATTGGAGTGACCAGCTGTAAGACTTCATATGGTTCTCTGCATATATAGATATGTCAATGAAGTTCTTACTGTGGCTTAAGTGCGATGTTCCTTTGACTTGCGGTATTCAAGTCATCTTGATCATGGAGACTTATGCTTTGACATCTTAAGCAAACATCTCCGAGGAGATGTGGACCCGGGATGATTGGGTATAAGTCGAAGTGATCGAAGGTGTTTGAATAGCCTATAAAGGATTCACCACTCCTTGCGAGGAGATGTATACCCATGGCCTCTCGTCGGATTGTTACTAAAGTCTTTGGCCAAAGCAATACATGTTTAGAGTAAGGTACTCTTCGATACATGTGGAGTAACTAGAATCCGTAGGACGAGGAAATGATACTTGGGCTAGGTGTGACGTAGTCAGCCTAGTTGGGACTGACACAATAGACCATGTCCTGAACCAAGTGGGTATAAGATGAGTGAAGGGAATGGGGCACGATTCATTCGAGCTACTGAAGGGTTTCAGAAATAGTTCTGGATCAACCGTTGATCTTTTCGGTTAATTGGGGATCATGATGTACTACTAGGTGCCACTCATGATCGTTCAATAATTAATGGTTAATTATAGACGGCCAACATAAACCGAGAACCTATTTGGTCACACGCACAACGAGTGTAATCCAAAGGATTTAAAACGAGCTTGAGAATGGAATTCTCAGACCGAGAGAAACTATGTTTGGTTGGACCAAACATAAAGCGAGCATGAAATTGTTTCAGTCGCAATGGAAGCGTGGATGGGCAGTGTCTTATGAAGACATAATGGATGGACCAAAATGGTTTGGTCCTAATCCAATGGATGAGAATAAACCAAAGGGTTTGGTTTATATTAAACGAATGAACCAAAGGTTGGTTCGGTTCGTTTTAACTTAAAATAAACCATCATGGTTTGGTTTATTTTAACTTATCTTAATGGAGCGGGTTAACGGGCTTTATGGATATGATCCATTAACCATTAAGAGAATTAGTTCTCTATAAAAGTGGGCTTAAGGGATTGTTAAACCCTAACTAATCCAATCATCCAAACCCTAGCCGCCCAACTCATTGTTGCCGCCACTTGTGGTGCCGCCGCCCATAGCTCCTCCAACCGGCGCAGGCGGCTTCCTTCCTCCTCGCGGCGTCGAGCTGCTGCCGGAAGAGTTCCGCGATCCTCCTTAGGTTTGGCATCAAGGTGAGCACTTGGCTTCCTTTGTTGGCCGGGCGCCTATCTCCTCCACCAAAAGCTGTCCAGTTTTTCTGGACAGCTTTCTCCTTCGTCGGAGCGTCGTTTGACGAGTTAGTGCTCGACAGCGGCTAACATACCGGGGAGTTGATCTCCGGTAATCCTCTGAGGTGGAGGACGAAGGATTCGTCAAACGGTTGACGAATACCTCTCCGGAGAAGCGAGTTTTTGAGAACTCGTTTTGGATCCGAATTTGGATTCGGATCGTGATCATCTCTCGATCACGTCGTCTTCAACACGAGGCTAGTAACCCGTACGAAGACGAAGCTCGTGACTTAGCGAAGTCATCCCGAGGAGCTCGGCGTGGATACGGATAGAGACGATTCTTACGAGGATCGTTCCGGTTGATGCCGTTCCCGCTACACGTCATACGGAAGGTATAACGTAGTTTAATTTCTTTTATTGCAATTTTAATTTACGGTTATGTCTACACTTGTTGTAATAGCATGCGTGTGTTGTGTGTGTTGTAATAAATAGGAGTATTTATTATTTTTATTGCTTCCGCTGTGCTCATGTTTACGAAACATGATCGAACACACACACGCCGCGGTGCCGGAAACCCAACAGTGGTATCAGAGCCCAGGTTGTGTTTCGACATAATCGTAAAATGGTTTTGTGATAGTCATAATGTATTTCTGGAAATTTTCTAAATTTTGGAAATTTAGAAGTATTTATGGAAATTTTTCAATTTTGGAAAGTCTAGAAGTATTTATGGAAATCTTCCACTTTTGGAAAGTTGGAAGTATTTATGGAAATCAATATTTTCCATAAATAAAATATTTGATTAGATTCTGGAAATTTGTTTCCTAATTTAATCATGATTTGATTTGGGAAATCAAATCTTAAAATATTTTATTTCCATAAGTAGTTTTAAAGATTTAGGAAATTGGTTTCCTAAATAGATTTTCCTTAATCAAATAATTCCATGAATAAAATATGTGATTAGATTTGGAAATTTGTTTCCTAATTTAATTATGATTTGATTTGGAGAATCAAATCTTAAACATATTTTATTTCCATAAATAGTTATGACATATAAGGAAATATAGACATGACATAATTGTATGCCATGTAATTGCATTAGATGCATAACATTATGTCATGCGTGTCGTGACATGTAGATGTATGCCATGTATGCCATGCCATGTAGATAATAGTTATTTGCATGCAAAGAGGATGAGACATTAAAAACCCTTAATCAATATTAAAGCCTACACCTTCCATTAATATGGTTAGAACTGCAGTTCTGCTTGTTTGTTTGGGTTGTTGGACTCTCCAAGCCCGCTCGAACCTCAATATGTTCAAACCATGGAATAGTTTAATACTAATATGGTAAGAGTCGAGGTCAATCGTTAGCTTTGGTTGTTGGACTCTCTCCAAGCGGCTAATTGGTTGAATGCGCCTAACCATATTAAAACTATGTCCCGATTAATGGGTTGGCTTTAACCCGAGCATCGGCTTGTTGGACTCTCTCCAAGGTCGATGTAAAGGAGGTGAAGTTGGGTGCTATGCATATGATGCATACTTGTTAATGTGTTAACAACCCGATGTATGTGTGAACATTCAATTAGTTGATAGCACATTGTGATAGTTGCATATACGTGATATGCAATCGGTATAGATGATACCTACCGTCGTAGTTATGAATGGCTTGTTGGACTCTCTCCAAGGTTGTTCATAATTATGATGGATATCAGCCCATTCGGAGATGGACCTAGAATCTCCCGAAGTGATTTTGGGGTTTTTGAAATTCGAAAAATGAATGGGATTTATAAATGTATATTGATGCATTTTAAAATCATCTTTCTCATATATTCTCGTTTTGTATTTCTAAGTTAATATATTGATCATGATGTGTTTGAATTTGCGTTCCATTTTGGATTCAAATAAATTGACTGGGCCAAACTTCTTGGACTAGCTTAGAAACTTGAGAATTGTTCTCAAGGTGGAAAAGCTTGTGTATGTCCTCGAAGCGGCTCTTCCCGCCCTTCCTAGTGACGATGCAACTCTGGACCAATTGTTGGCCTATCAGAAACATGTGAGTGATTCTGAACAAATGAGTTGCATCATGCTAGCCACGATGGAACCCAAGCTACGAAAGCAGCATGAGCATATGGATGCTCATATCGTAGTCCTTCATCTTTATGAGTTGGTTGATGAGCAAGTGAGATTCGAAAGGTTCGAAGTCTCAAAGCTCCTCTTCACCTCTGAGATGCTAGGAGGTTCATCTGTGGTACTGCTCAATATGCTGAAGACTGTGGAGTCTTCTGAGAAGCATGAGCAGGGGACAGTGTTGTTAGTTGATTCCTCGAAGAAAGGTTCTAAGAGGAAGTCAAAGGAACAGCAGAAGGGAAAGAAGAGAAGGGCTAAGAAGGTAGAACTAGCACAAAAGGAAACTTGCCATCATTATGGCAAGGAGAGCCATTTGCGAAGAAAGTACAAGATTTATCTTGAGTCCGTGAAGAAGGATAAGGCATCGGATGCCCCATCTTCAGAAATCTTCTTTATTGATTGTCATTCTATTTCCTCAGACACTTGGATATTCGATACTAGGTGTGACTCACATATATGTAATGACATACATGGGCTAAGGAATAGAAGAAGACTTGTCAAGGGAGAGTCAAATTTACGTGTTGGGAATGAAGCAAAGGTTGCTGCACTCGCCATCGGAACGTATTTGTTGAAACTCCCTGCAGGACTTGTCTTAGAACTGGACAATTGCTTTTATATTCCTTTGTTGATAAAGAACATCATTTCTATTTCTTGTTTAAAATAGAAATGGTTTCCATTTGACGTTTAGTAACAATTGTTGTTACATAACTTTGAATGGGGTTCTTTATGGGACTGGAACTTTAAGCAATGGTGTTTATACGTTGGACGTATCCAGTGACATTTGCAATATCGAAGCGAGCAACAAGAGTGCTCGAAAGGATAATCACATAGACTCCTATATGTGGCATTGTCGCCTTGGCCATATAAGCAAGAAACGCATGTCCGAATTACACCGATGTGGAATTCTGGAATCGTTTGAATTGGATTCATACGATACATGCGAATCATGCTTAAAAGGCAAGATGACTAAGTTACCTTTTACAGGAAAAGGTGAACGAGTGGGAGAGTTACTAGGTCTAGTACATACTGATGTATGTGGACCTATGTCAACTCAAGCATTAGGAGGCTATAGCTACTTCATTACCTTCACCGATGATCACTCACGGTTTGGGTATGTGTTCTTGATGAAACACAAGTCTGAAGCCTTTGAAAGGTTCAAAGAATTCAGAAATGAAGTTGAGAAACAACATGACAAGAGTATTAAAATACTTCGATCGGATCGAGGTGGTGAATACTTAAGTCAAGAGTTTCTTGATTATCTAAGAGACAATGACATATTGTCTCAATGGACTCCGCCCTATACACCACAAAGATAATGGTGTATCCGAGAGGCGAATCGACCTTGTTGGACATGGTCAGTCAATGATGAATCATGCAACTCTTCCCAAGTCCTTTGGGGTTATGCACTTGCATACCGCTTACTTGTTAAATGTAATGCCTACCAAGGTAGTCTCAACTACTCCATATGAGATATGGAATGGTAAGAAACCTCATGTATCTTACTTGAAGATATGGGGTTGTCCTCGCTTATGTGAAGCTGATCAGACGCATAAACCGGATGCTAAGTCTGATAAATGTCTATTTATTGGATACCCTAAGGAAACAAGGGGTTACCAATTCTATCATCCTGTGGAACAAAAGGTGTTTGTTTCAAGGCATGCTGTGTTTCTAGAGAAAGAGTTTCTCTTGCAAGAAAATAGTGGGAGTGTCGTCGAGCTTGAGGAGGCTCGAGAGACTCAAATAGACATTAATGAGATACCTGATGAAGCACAACAGCCGACAACTCATAGTGATGAGCAATCGGCTGGACCTATTGTAACACCACATCTTCGTAGATCTGGTAGAACACGCAATATTCCTGAGAGATATGGATTTCTCGTAAGTGAATCGAACGACGTGTTACTCATTGATGATGAGGAGCCTACCAGTTATGAAGAAGTGCTGACAAGTTCAGAAAGGGATAAGTGGCTTGGTGCCATGAAGTCGGAAATGGATTCCATGTACGAAAACCAAGTTTGGAACTTGGTTGACCCACCTGAAAGCATAAAGCCTATAGGGTGCAAGTGGGTTTTCAAGAAGAAAACCGACATGGATGGTAACGTGATTACCTATAAGGCTAGATTGGTGGCGAAAGGATATCGTCAAAAGCAAGGTGTTGATTATGACGAAACCTATTCGCCTGTAGCTATGCTTAAATCCATTCGGATGCTCCTGGCCATAGCGGCTCATTATGATTATGAGATATGGCAGATGGATATAAAAACAGCTTTCCTTAATGGAAACCTGCTCGAGGACGTGTATATGATACAGCCTGAGGGTTTCACATCGGTTGATAAAACCAAGGTATGCAAATTGCGACGGTCCATTTATGGATTGAAGCAAGCATCCAGGAGTTGGAATATCCGTTTTGATGAGACAATCAAAAAGTTTGATTTCTCACAAAATCCAGACGAACCTTGTGTGTACAAGAAGGTTAGTGGGAGTGCAGTCGTATTCCTAGTATTGTATGTCGATGACATACTACTTATAGGAAACGATGTTTCAATCTTACAGTCAGTGAAGGTTTGGTTATCCAAGACATTCTCCATGAAAGACCTGGGAGAAGCAACCTACATCCTCGGGATTAAGATCTATAGAGATAGATCGAAACGGTTGCTTGGTCTTTCGCAGTCTACATATATAGACCGAGTGCTAAAGAGGTTTAGCATGTCGGAATCCAAGAAAGGTTTCCTACCCATCAGGCATGGGGGTACACCTTTCGAAGTCTATGTGTCCGCGCACAGAAGACGAGAGGATTTGCATGAGTAAGATTCCCTATGCATCCGCAATAGGATCTATCATGTATGCTATGTTATGTACGAGGCCCGATGTATCGTATGCTCTGAGTGTCACGAGCAGATACCAGTCCGATCCAGGAATGGATCATTGGGCGGCTGTTAAGACGATCCTTAAGTACTTGAGAAGAACTAAGGATGTGTTCCTAATATATGGAGAAGGGTACATGGTGATACGTGGGTATACGGATGCCAGCTCCAGACAGACAAGGATGATTCCATGTCTCAGTCTGGGTATGTATTCACCTAGAATGGAGGCGAAATAACTTGGAAAGGTTCCAAGCTTGACACTATAGCGGATTCTGCCACTAAGGCAGAATACGTTGCAGCTTTGGAAGCAGCAAAGGAAGCGGTTTGGATCAAGTAGTTCATCTATGAACTTGATGTGGTCTCATCAATGATCCAAACATGTGCTTAGCCGCTATCATCTTATCAGAGAGATCATAAGTAGGAACGAAATACAAATCGAGAAAATTCCCACTGAAAGGAACTTAGCGGATCCTTTGACTAAAGCATTATCTCAAAGTAAGTTTGAGGGTCATGTTAGAGCTTATGGTATTGGATACCGTAGCGATTGGCATTAGGCCAAGTGGGAGTCTGTTAGTAATATATGAGAGATGTCCTAAGGCAATCGCCTTATGTATGAACCATTTATATGATAAATGAAGATTCACTATTTGAGTATACATGTTTTATGTATTTGATTGGATCTTAAACTCATTTACTGAATGTCCAAGATACGATTCACAGCATGAGAGAATTTGTGATTGGATCACAACTAGTGAGTATCTCTACATGTGTAATTGTGATGTATCGGAATTATCCCTAGTCGATGAATTGATGGATTTGGACACCATCAATTCTGTCGAGACTAGCACAAGGTATACTCCTTGGTGTATCCAAGCAGCTGATTCTCACTGGCTGGAGACATAGTGATGTCCGGAGTTAATCGTGGATGCTAGTTATGGTAACTAGTTCATTGGAGTGACCAACCGTAAGACTTCATATGGTTCTCTGCATATATAGATATGTCAATGAAGTTCTTACTGTGGCTTAAGTGCGATGTTCCTTTGACTTGCGGTATTCAAGTCATCTTGATCATGGAGACTTATGCTTTGACATCTTAAGCAAACATCTCAGAGGAGATGTGGTCCCGGGATGATTGGGTATAAGTCGAAGTGATCGAAGGTGTTTGAATAGCCTATAAAGGATTCACCACTCCTTGCGAGGAGATGTATACCCATGGCCTCTCGTCGGATTGTTACTAAAGTCTTTGGCCAAAGCAATACATGTTTAGAGTAAGGTACTCTTCGATACATGTGGAGTAACTAGAATCCGTAGGACGAGGAAATGATACTTGGGCTAGGTGTGACGTAGTCAGCCTAGTGGGGACTGACACAATAGACCATGTCCTGAACCAAGTGGGTATAAGATGAGTGAAGGGAATGGGGCACGATTCATTCGAAGCATCTTGAAGGGTTTGAAATAGTTACGGATCAACCGTTGATCTTTTCGGTTAATTGGGGATCATGATGTACTACTAGGTGCCACTCATGATCGTCTATAATTAATGGTTAATTATAGACGGCCAACATAAACCGAGAACCTATTTGGTCACACGACAACGAGTGTAATCCAAAGGATTTAAACGAGCTTGAGAATGGGATTCTCAGACCGAGAGAAACTATGTTTGGTTGGACCAAACATAAAGCGAGCATGAAATTGTTTCAGTCGCAATGGAAGCGTGGATGGGCTGTGTCTTATGAAGACATAATGGATGGACCAAAATGGTTTGGTCCTAATCCAATGGATGAGAATAAACCAAAGGGTTTGGTTTATATTAAACGAATGAACCAAAGGTTGGTTCGGTTCGTTTTAACTTAAAATAAACCATCATGGTTTGGTTTATTTTAACTTATCTTAATGGAGCGGGTTAACGGGCTTTATGGATATGATCCATTAACCATTAAGAGAATTAGTTCTCTATAAAAGTGGGCTTAAGGGATTGTTAAACCCTAACTAATCCAATCATCCAGCTGACTTGTGGTGCCGCCTTGACCCATAGCTCCAACCGCGTCAAGGCGGCTTCCTTCCTCCTCGCCCGGCTCGCTGCTGCCGGAAGAGTTCCGGCGATCCTCCTTAGGTTTGGCATCAAGGTGAGCACTTGGCTTCCTTTGTTGGCCGGCGCCTATCTCCTCCACCAAGCTGTCCAGTTTTTCTGGACAGCTTCTTCTCCTCTCGTCGGAGCGTCGTTTGGACGACGGTTAGTGCTCCGACAGCGGCTAACATACCGGGGATTTGATCTCCGGTAATCCTCTGAGGTGGAGGACGAAGGATTCGTCAAACGGTTGACGAATACCTCTCCGGAGAAGCGAGTTTTTGAGAACTCGTTTTGGATCCGAATTTGGATTCGGATCGTGATCATCTCTCGATCACGTCGTCTTCAACACGAGGCTAGTAACCCGTACGAAGACGAAGCTCGTGACTTAGCGAAGTCATCCCGAGGAGCTCGGCGTGGATACGGATAGAGACGATTCTTACGAGGATCGTTCCGGTTGATGCCGTTCCCGCTACACGTCATACGGAAGGTATAACGTAGTTTAATTTCTTTTTATTGCAATTTTAATTTACGGTTATGTCTACACTTGTTGTAATAGCATGCGTGTGTTGTGTGTGTTGTAATAAATAGGAGTATTTATTATTTTTATTGCTTCCGCTGTGCTCATGTTTACGAAACATGATCGAACACACACACGCCGCGGTGCCGGAAACCCAACATTCGTTTGTTTCTACACACTTTACTAGAAAGATAGACATACCACCACAAGCTCTAGATCACCAGTTCTTAACCACTCTGCCCTCGGGAGAAGTAATGCCCTCCACTCATATGCTGCGAGCCACACCCATCAGAATCGCAGACAGAGAACTCTATTGTGATCTGATAGTGCTCGACATGCAGGATTATGATATTATACTGGGCATGGATTTCTTAAGGAAGTACGGTGCTTCAATCGAGTGCCGTAAAAGAAAAGTGGTCTTCCAGCCGGAGGCGGAACCTATGTTTGAGTTTATTGGAGAGCCAAGGAGAAGAGTCAATAAGATTTTATCAGCCCTATAGGCACGCAAGATGTTAGACAGTGGATGCACTGGGTTTCTGACACACATAGTTGATACAAGTCAAGCAGAGGATCAGAAGATAGAAGATGTCAGAGTGGTATGCAACTACCCAGAGGTATTCCCAGATGAACTACCAGGGTTAGCCCCAGATAGAGAAGTCGAATTTGAGATCGAATTGATTCCTGGTACTAACCCGATCTCTAAAGCACCTTACCGTATGGCGCCGGCTGAATTGAAGGAACTTCAGGGACAGCTACAGGAGTTACTCGACAAGGGACTTATTCTCCCAAGTCGCTCTCCATGGGGAGCTCCAGTGCTGTTGGTGAAGAAGAAAGATGGGTCTATGCGAATGTGCATAGACTACCGAGCGCTAAATAATGTGATGATCAAGAACCGGTACCCTTTGTCACGGATTGATGACCTGTTCGACCAACTAAAGAGTGCCACCGTCTTCTCTAAGATCGACCTGAGGTCCGGCTATCATCAAGTAAAAGTGAAATCAGATGATATACCAAAGACGACCTTTCGGACCAGATACGGACATTACGAGTTCGTAGTTATGCCCTTCGGAGTGACGAATGCACCTGCTCTGTTCATGGATTTGATGAATCCGGTATTCTCGGCATTCCTCGACAAGTTTGTGATCGTCTTCATCGATGACATATTGATATATTCGAGAACCTCAGAGGAGCACGCAGAACACCTGAATGTAGTATTGCAGATTCTTCAGGAAAAGCAGTTATTTGCAAAGTTCTCCAAATGCGAGTTCTGGCTCGAACAAGTATCATTTTTGGGTCACGTCATATCCAAGAACGGAGTGATGGTAGACCCAATAATGATTGAAGCCATGAGTAACTGGAACCGACCAAAGAATGCCAGCGAGATCAGAAGCTTTCTTGGGCTAGCAAGCTACTACCGGAAGTTTGTAGAGAACTTCTCCAGGATTGCAGCCCCTATGACAGTCCTCACCAGAAAGAACAAGAAATATGAGTGGACAGACGCCTGTGAGAGGAGTTTCACAAAATTGAAAAGAAGGCTGACCAGCGCTCCAATCCTTGCTCTTCCGAACAGTAACGAAGGCTTCGACATGTACAGTGACGCTTCCAAGTTGGGACTCGGAGCTGTACTCATGCAGAATGGCAAGGTCATTGCCTACGCCTCTAGGCAACTCAAAGAACATGAAAGGAATTATCCCACCCACGATTTAGAGCTAGCGGTCGTGGTCTTTGCTCTCAAAACATGGAGGCATTATCTATATGGAGCTCAGTGTAGGATTTATATGTTGGGTTTCCGGCACCGCGGCGTGTGTGTGTTCGATCATGTTTCGTAAACATGAACACAGCGGAAGCAATAAAAATAATAAATCTACATTTATTACAACACACACAACACACGCATGCATATTACAACAAGTGTAGACATAACCGTAAATTTAAATTTGCAATAAAAGGAAATTTATCTACGTTATACCTTTCGTATGACGTGTAGCGGGAACGGCATCAACCGGAATGATCCTCGCTAGAATCGTCTCTATCCGTATCCATGCTGAGTTCCTTGGGATGACTTCGCTAAGCCACGAGCTTCGTCTTCGTACGGGTTACTAGCCTCGTGTTGAAGACGACGTGATCGAGAGATGATCACGATCCGAATCCAAATTCGGATCCTTATACGAGTCCTCGAAACTCGCTTCTCCGGAGAGGCCTTCGTCAACCGATTGATGAATCCTTCGTCCTCCACCTCAGAGGATTACCGGAGATCCAATCCCCGGTAGTTTAGCCGCTGTCGGAGCTCTAACCGTCATCCAAACGACGCTCCGACGAGAGGAGAAGAAGCTGTCCAGAAAACTGGACAGCTTGGTGGAGGAGTAGGCGCCAGCCAAAACAAGGAAGCCAAGTGCTCACCTTTTCACCGAGGCCTAGGAAGATCACCGGAGGGTCGCCGGAGGATCACCGGCTGAAGCTTGGACGCCGGCAAAGAGCTGGACGGCGGCTCAAGGGTTGGGCGGCAATGGAGTTGACGCCAACAAGAGGAAGAGGGGTTGGGCGGCCAAGCTAGGGTTTTGGATTAGGGCTAATTATGCATTGAGCCCTCTTTCATAGAGAACTAATTCTCTTAATGGTTATTGGATCATAACCATTAGGCCCGTTAACCCGCTCCATTAAGATAAGTTAAAATAAACCAAACCATGATGGTTTATTTTAAGTTAAAACGAACCGAACCAACTTTTGGTTCATTCGTTTAAAATAAACCAAACCCTTTGGTTTATTCTCCTCCATTGGATTAGAACCAAACCATTTTGGTTCATCCATTATATCTTCATAAGACACGGCCCATCCACGCTTCCATTGCGACTGAAATGATTTCATGCTCGCTTCATGTTTGGTCCAACCAAACCTTGTTTCTCTCGGTCTGAGAATCCCATTCTCAAGCTCGTTTTAAATCCTTCGGATTACACTCGTTGTGCGTATGACCAAATAGGTTCTTAGTTTATGTTGGCCGTATATAATTAACCATTAATTATAGAACGATCATGAGTGGCACCTAGTAGTACATCATGATCCTCAATTAACCGAAAAGATCAACGGTTGATCCAGAACTATTTCTGAAACCCTTCAGCAGCTCGAATGATTCGTTCCCCATTCCCTTCACTCATCTTATACCCACTTGGTTCAGGACATGGTCTATAGTGTCAGTCCCCACTAGGCTGACTACGTCACACCTAGCCCAAGTATCATTTCCTCGTCCTACGGATTCTAGTTACTCCACATGTATCGAAGAGTACCTTACTCTAAACATGTAATGCTTAGGCCAAAGACTTTAGTAACAATCCGACGAGAGGCCATGGGTATACATCTCCTCGCAAGGAGTGGTGAATCCTTTATAGGCTATTCAAACACCTTCGATCATTTCGACTTATACCCAATCATCCCGGGTCCACATCTCCTTAGAGTGTTGGTGCAGTGGGCACCAAAGTCGAACCGATATTTTGATTATGGCAAAAGGCTCAATAGTTAAGAGTATATTTGTTATCTTACGAGCTCAATTAAGTGTGCAGAAATGCTAAAGTTGAGCGGAAGGTCTGCGACACCCGGTGGGAACCGAGGTGGTCGGGCAACGCCAGAGGGATTTCGGAGGAAGCCGAGGTACTCGGGTGAAGACCGGAAGCGAGGCTACAAGGTAAGCTCGTGTGAAAGCGAAGCAAGGACGTTAAGCGTAGATCCGACCCAATACCTCCAATGGAAGGTCTAGGTCGAGATCAGTTGGTTAGAACCATCGTACTTTATATTTTAAGCTAGCATCTGGGTCAAAACCCTTTGACCCGAGTCTACATCAATCTTTGGTCTAGTTCCAGCCTCGAGAAGAGCTCGAATTTCAAGGGGGTGAATTTGGACTTGACTCGTGTTTTGGTACAAAGGGTGATGTGGCATCAAGGTGGACATCCAAACCATCACCAAGCTTGGACCCCCAAAATTAGGTGATGTGGCATCAAGGTGGACATCCAAACCATCATCAAGTTGGACGCCCAAAATGAGGTGAGTTGGCACAAGATGGTTGGCAAACCACCATCAAGCTTGGACGCCCAAACTGAGGAGAGTTGGCACAAGATGGTTGGCTCCCATGATGTGGCACAAGTTGGATGGCTCCAACAAGTTGGCGTGAAGGCCTCCTTGAGGTGGCACAAGGTGGTTGGATGAGCACCTCATCCTTGAGTTGTGGCACAAGGTGGTTGGATGAAGCACCTCATCCTTGAGTTGGCGAAAAGGATGTGGATGAGCAAGACTTGTGGGATAAGAACCTCACCTTGGACACTACCTATGTCTAAATTCATAGATCAATATCCATAAATAGACATGTTCACGCCAAGCAAAATATATAAGAAATCAAGAGCTCTCAACACGCGTAAATAGCTTCTACTACTACTCACATTTGCTCCTACTTATAAGAGTTGTCGGTATATTTATTTAAGTTCTACTTCTTTAAATTGTCTTTGTGCTTTAATCGTAACAAGGAAAGGGGGTCCTTTGCCTTGATTTCTTTTGTGATCGTTGCTCCTACTTCCAGCGAGGAGGAGTGGTTTTAGTGAATTGCCCTCCGTGCGTGATCAAGGATCACTAGGGCCGTGGATTAGCAATCGAAGATTGTGAACCACGTAAAAATATCTTGTCTACTTTATATTTCACTGTGCATTCTCTACTTGCTTTTACTTATTGCAAAAGTTTTTTTAACGACATCGACGCTATTCACCCCCTCTAGCGACACTTTCGATCCAACAATTGGTATCGAGTAGGCGCTAAGATTCGTGAAACCACCAATCTAGCTTTGTTTTTTTTTTTTCACAGATTTTTTATTTATTTATTTCTGTTTCGTATAATTATTTCACTTGCTTATCTTCTCCTACATATAGAATTGCATTAGAGGCTTTAGGATCCGGATAAGGTTTTCATTCGGGTTAGATCCCGAGTAATGTTGTGCTCCGGTACTTCAACGAAATTAGCATTTGATTGTTTATTTCTTTTTTCAAGTTACATTTTATATATATTTTTTTACTTCCCTCACTACTAATCAAAGACGAAAGTCTTGGAATATTCTTTCGTGTGTGTTTTGCAAGATTCTTTTCGTTCTTCTTCTTGTTTTTAAATGGCCCATCTCGAAGGGTTTAGCACACGACTCGCTTTACAAACGGTAATGACTTTCGTTATTGGAAGGGTCGGATGGAATGCTTTCTTAAAACCCAAATCGAGATGTGGATCGTAATCAAACCGGTTTCACACTTCCTATTAATGAAGATGGTGAATCTTTGGGTTACGATCAATGGTCAAATTCCATGAAAAACAAGTAGAAGCCGATGCCAAGGCAACTCAAATCTTGCAATGTGGGTTGTCCAAGGAAGAGCTCAAGCCGGCCCCTTCATTAGTGCAAAGGACTTATGGACCAAGCTAGTGGAACTACACGAAGGCACCGGCGACCGAAGGTATGTAAAAGAGATTTACTTTTAAATAAATTGTATAACTTGAAAATGCAGGAAAACGAGACCGCAACTCAACTACATGCTCGTATCCAAGACATCGTCAACCAACTCCATGCCATCGGACAAAGGTCGAGAATCGCGACCTTATCAGTATTCTCTTAACTCGTTTCCTAGGACCACCTTGTGGGCATCCATGGTCGATGCCTACAAGGTCTCCAAGGACCTTTCTAAAATTAGGTTAGGCAATTGTTTTGAACTTGAATTACATGAGCAAACTAACGTGGTCGGCCGAGAAGAGTATTGCGTTAGTTGCGAGTTCCAAGAAGAAGAAGCCCGCAAGCAAGCCACCCCAGGAAGAAGAAGGCGAGTCCGAATCGGAAGTAGACTGAATAGAATCCGAACTAGTCAATCTAGTTCGGAAGATGATCAAGAGGCAACGACCAACAACTCAAGGTAAGCCTAAACCTAATTCAAATACTTCTAATTTTAGATGCTATGAGTGCAAGTTCTCACATCAAGTCCGAAAGTGCCCAAAGCTAAAGAATAACGATCAAAGACCAAGAAAGCGCTAACGCTACTTGGGAGGAGTTGTCGGAGGAAGAAGAACGATATCCAAGCTCTAATGGCCAAGCCGACCGAGCACGACTCGAAAACCAAGAAGAGTCCGAGTCCGAATCCGATGATGAGCTTCCATTCAAGACAAGCCACGGATCCGTATCCGGTTCAAAAGAATCATTAAGGGTAAGTCGGTCGTTACTTAATACTTTGTATGGTGCAATTAAATTTTTAAATAAGAAACTAGCTAAGTCCGAGTCCAAGGTCGAGACCCTAATTGAGGAGGTTAACCTCCTCAAACATGAGGTCTCCCTAACCTCTTCGACTACTCGTATTCAAGAGGAGGACTCAACTCAAGTTGAAAAGCTTGAAGTTGAGAACTCGCTTTTGAAAACACAAGTCGAAGACCTTAGGAACACGTTGGAAAGGTTCACTTTGGGATCCAAGGGACTTGACCTCTTACTTGGATCACAAAGGGCCGTGTACAACAAGGTCGGACTCGGGTTTAACTCAAATACAACCAATAAGTCATATATGTCTATAGTAAACCAACATAAGAAAAATGTCCAAGCATGGGTCCCTAAGATCACTTTGATTTCAACTTTAGGATCTAACATGTATTGGGTTCCCAAGGACCAAATTCACTATGTGAATAGACCCACTCGATTCAATGGTCCAGGGGGAGCCAATACAAAATGTATTTTTGTTAAGTCTTAGAAATTGCATGCTTAGTTTTTCCTTTATTTTTAGAATGGTTAGATAGGACTCATAATCAACTAAAATCCTACGAAAAGATTGAGCCTCGGGGAGCCTCTTTTCAAAAATAACTAGTTAGACCAAGATGTAGTCTCAAGTAAGTCGAGTTATCAATTTCTTGAAATTAGCTTTGTCTAAGGAAGTGGTCGTTGTTCCGATCAAAGAAGGCCTCTATGCCTCGCCACGACCTGGAAGCTAATCTCTTGAAAAGATTACTTGATGAGCTTAGACTAAATCCGAATCTAACCTAATGTTGGTTAATTTAAATTCATTAAAATTAATCAAGTAAAATTGAAAGTCATCTCACAATAACACATAGGAATAACATGTTTTGATCATGTAGATATTGGTGAGATGATTTAGGTTTAAAAACTTACAAACAACCCTTTAGTAATTCCAATATCCGATCCAACTACCTTATGTGTAGGATCAATGGATGTTGGGACGATGGTTGCTCCTCGACACATGACCAGGGGATCAACTCGATTTTCGAGTTCACGATTCAAACGACAAGGATCGGTAGCCTTGAAATAACGGCAAGCTCAAAATCATCGGATCGGGTGATATTGAGCTCAACTCTAACTTTACAATTCAAAATGTCTTATTAGTAGAAAACTTTCAATATAATTTACTTAGTGTAAGCCAATTGTGTGATAACAATTATAAGGTCATATTTCTAGAAAATGAATGCGTAATCAAGATAAATGCAACATCTAAAATAATACTTAAAGGAACTAGGAATAGCAACATCTACACAATAAATTTACCCAACTCCTCAACCAAGTGTCTTATGACACAGCAAGAGGAATCTTGGTTATGGCACCGAAGACTCGGACACTCGCACCCAAGACTCGTCCACAAGATGAGTCAGAGTGGCTTGGTTATAGGTTTGCCTAAACTAAACAACTTGGATAATAAAATATGTAATGCTTGTCAACAAGGTAAACAATCTAGGACACAACATCAATTAACTAATCAAGAACGAACCAAAAGTGTTCTTGAGCTCCTACACATGGATCTATTTGATTCACATGGAGCTAAGTCACTCAATGGTAGTCAATTTTGCTTAGTCATAATTGACGACTATTCTAGATTTACTTGGATTAGGTTTATCAAACATAAAAATGATACCCTAGACCAACTAATCAATCTTTGTAGGTTAATCGAAAATCAAAAGAACCTTAAGATTAAAAGACTTAGAAGCGATCATGGTGGTGAATTCGAAAACCACAGGTTTACAGATTTCTGTAACCTAAACGGATACCACCATGAGTTTTCATGTCCTAGAACCCCACAACAAAATGGGTTAGTCCGGAAAAATAGAACCCTACAAGAAGCCGCTAGGACAATGTTAAACGAGTATAACCTACCCGATAGATTTTGGGCAAAGGCCGTTAGTACGGCTTGCTATGTCCAAAATAGGATCCTTATGGTAAAGAGGCACCAAAAGTCCTCGTACGAGATTTATCACGATAAAATACCGAACATCAAATACTTTAGGGTATTTGGATGCAAGGTACATATCTTAAACACTAAGGATTACCTAGGGAAATTCAAATCCAAAACCTCTACTGGAACCTTTCTAGGATACTCAACCACCAAGAGAGCTTATAGGGTATACAATCACGACACTCTTAGAGTCGAAGAAACCATTAATATAGTTTTGACGAAGGACATGAACCCGTTCAATCCTTAACAAAACCAACTAGCAAATCAACTTATAGCAAACCCGACTCTGATCTTGAACTTGAATCTCGTCCTAACCCAAGTCATCCTATCGACCAAGTGATAGATGACCCTAACCCAAGTCATCCTATCAATCAAGTTATAGGTGATCCAAATTTAGGGTTCGAACTAGAGCTTCATACCAAACATTAGTCAAATCTCGTTAATTTCCAAAATCGAACCCAAAACTATTGAACAAGCACTTCTTGATCCCGATGGATTATTGCTATGCAAGAAGAGCTAGCTCAATTCACTAGAAATGAAGTCCGGGAATTAGTACCACCACCTAAAGAAAAATCAATTATTGGAACAAGGTGGGTATTTGAAATAAACTTGATGATAAAGGTGAAGTAGTTAGAAATAAAGCTAGGTTAGTCGCAAAGGGTTTAGTCAAGTCGAAGGTTTAGATTACGATGAGACCTACGCCCGTAGCAAGACTAGAGTCCATCCGAATGTTGTTAGCATATGCTTTAAATTGTTTCAAATGGATGTCAAGTCAGCATTTTTGAATGGATACATTAAGGAAGAAGTTTACGCTACCAACCTCCCGGATTCGAAAATCTAGATAAACTGACCATGTCCTTAGACTTAAGAAAGCCCTATATGGACTCAAACAAGCCCCAAGAGCTTGGTACGAAGGCTTTCGATCTATCTTAAGTCCAAAGGATTCAACCAAGGTTTAGTCGACCCAACCTTATTCGTTAAAACCGTAGGAAAAGAAATCTTTATAGCCCAAATCTATGTAGATGATATAATTTTTGGAACTACCAACTCGATCCTGCTAAACGAATTCATCTCACTTATGGAAAGTGACTTTGAAATGAATTTAGTAGGAGAGTTAAGTTTCTTCTTAGGTTTACAAATTAAACAAACTAAAGATGGAATATATTTACATCAACAAAAATATACTAAGGACTTAATAAATCGATTTGGAATGCAAGATGCTAAAATAATTAATACACCTATAGCAACTAATGTTAATATAAACGAAGATGTAGAAGGAAAACCCGTTGACCTAAAATACTATAGGAGCGCAATAGGAAGTCTCCTATACTTAACATGGCCGACCCAGACATTTTATTCGCGGTAAGTATGTGTATGCGAGGTTACAAACACTGTGCCAAGGAGTCTCACCTAACCCTAGTCAAGCGTATCCTTAGATATCTAAAGGGCACGCTAAGCGTAGGTATTTGGTACCCTAGATCTACCGAGTTTAATCTAATCGGCTACTCCGACTCGACTATGCCGGTAGTAAACTCGATAGAAAGAGCACGAGTGGTTGTTGTCAAATCCTCGGCTCGAGTCTAGTGAGTTAGTGCAGAGGAAGCGACATTGCGTTGCCTTATCTACCAGAATCGTTGCGATGGGTGAGTGTGTCTCTCAGCTCCTGTGGATGAAGCACACTCTCCAAGACTTTAGCTTAATCTTTAACAACATTAAAACCTACATAGATAACATTAGATCAATTAACTTAACTAAAAATCCAATATGTCATTCTAGGACAAAACATATAGAAGTTAAACACCACTACATTAGGGAACATGTAACTAATGGAACTATACAACTAGAGTATGTTGAGTCCAAATCAAACCTAGCGGACATCTTCACCAAACCACTACCCGAAGCCGAATTTAGTTTATTAAGACGAAAGTTAGGTATGTGCGTAATAGAGTAGGATTTAAATTTTTCTATATATGTACTCTACTTTTGCTTCTTTTTATGAAATTAGCCTAAGTCTTACCTTAGAAATCATATACCTATAGATTTAAGAGCCAACACATCTCACAACACATAGGACTAATGTGTTTGTGTACTTATACGTAGGCAGGCGTGAGATGTTAGGACCTTACTCACAGTTCGGATGTAGATTCTGCATCGACATGAACCATGGAGTATAATTATTTAAAATTAATCAACTCCTTCAAGACTTATTGATCATTCTATATCAATCAAGTCCAACCGGAGTTGTACATTTTAGATGAACATATTTTCAAGCTTATTATTATTTAAAATATATATATATATATATATATATATATATATATATATATATATATTGTGAACTTGATTGGACTTACAAACACTAAAATATATATACAAACTTTTTGAGTTAAGGCCAAAGGGGGAGACAGTCACAAAAGTAAGGAAGAAAGTAAACAAAATTATTACCTTTTATATTAAGTAATTCCGTTTACTTAAGCAACTATTAAGGGGAGTAAAAATTATTTTCAAGAACTCACCTTGGTCAAGGAGGTTACCTCAAAGGGAGAACTTGAAACAATAATATTTCTCATTCATATTTAATCATTATGCTAGCTCATTCATATTTAATCTTTATGCTAGCTCATTCATGCTTAATCATTATGCTAGCTTAATTTTTCCTTAACTTTTGTGTCGGTTTGCCATGAATCAAAAAGGGGGAGATTGTTGGTGCAGTGGGCACCAAAGTCGAACCGATATTTTGATTATGGCAAAAGGCTCAATAGTTAAGAGTATATTTGTTATCTTACGAGCTCAATTAAGTGTGCAGAAATGCTAAAGTTGAGCGGAAGGTCTGCGACACCCGGTGGGAACCGAGGTGGTCGGGCAACGCCAGAGGATTTGGAGGAAGCCGAGGTACTCGGGTGAAGGACCGGAAGCGAGGCTACAAGGTAAGCTCGTGTGAAAGCGAAGCAAGGCGTTAAGCGTAGATCCGACCCAATACCTCCAATGGAAGGTCTAGGTCGAGAGATCGGATGGTTAGAACCATCGTACTTTATATTTTAAGCTAACTTGTATCTGCGGTCAAAACCCTTTGACTACGACTACAGTCAAGCTGCTGTCTAGTTCCACCTCGAGAAGAGCTCAATTTCAAGGGGTGAATTTGGACTTGACTCGTGTTTTGGTACAAAGGGTGATGTGGCATCAAGGTGGACATCCAAACCATCACCAAGCTTGGACCCCAAAATTAGGTGATGTGGCATCAAGGTGGACATCCAAACCATCATCAAGTTGGGCCCAAAATGAGGTGAGTTGACACAAGATGGTTGGCAAACCACCATCAAGCTTGGACGCCCAAAATGAGGAGAGTTGGCACAAGATGGTTGGCTCCCATGATGTGGCACAAGTTGGATGGCTCCAACAAGTTGGCGTGAAGGCCTCCTTGAGGTGGCACAAGGTGGTTGGATGAGCACCTCATCCTTGAGTTGTGGCACAAGGTGGTTGGATGAAGCACCTCATCCTTGAGTTGGCGCAAAGGATGTGGATGAGCAAGACTTGGGGGATAAGAACCTCACCTTGGACACTACCTATGTCTAAATTCATAGATCAATATCCATAAATAGACATGTTCACGCCAAGCAAAATATATAAGAAATCAAGAGCTCTCAACACGCCGTCGTAACACCGCTACTACTACTCACATTTGCTACGACGAAGTGCCGCCGACAACGAAAGCTACATCTTCTACTTATAAGAGTTGTCGGTATATTTATTTAAGTTCTACTTCTTTAAATTGTCTTTGTGCTTTAA
Source organism: Wurfbainia villosa (assembly GCA_025175895.1). Lineage (NCBI taxonomy): Eukaryota > Viridiplantae > Streptophyta > Magnoliopsida > Zingiberales > Zingiberaceae > Wurfbainia > Wurfbainia villosa. The sequence goes on from CM045997.1 coordinate 61,404,861, forward strand.
TCGTAACAAGGAAAGGGGGAGTGTCCCTTTGCCTTGATTTCTTTTTGTGATCGTTGCTCCTACTTCCAACGAGGAGGAGTGGTTTTAGTGAATTGCCCTCCGTACGTGATCAAGGATCACTAGGGCCGTGGATTAGCAATCGAAAGATTGTGAACCACGTAAAAATATCTTGTCTACTTTATATTTCCGCTGTGCACTCTCTACTTGCTTTTTACTTATTGCAAAAGTTTTTTTTTTAACGACACCGTATCGCTATTCACCCCCCCCTCTAGCGACACTTTCGATCCAACAATTGGTATCAGAGCCGGGGGCGCTAAGATTCGGTGAAACCACCAATCTAGCTTTGTTTTTTTTTTTTCTTTCACAGATTTTTTATTTATTTATTTCTGTTTTCGTATAATTATTTCACTTGCTTATCTTCTCCTACATATAGAATTGCATTAGAGGCTTTAGGATCCGGATAAGGTTGTCCTTCGGGTTAGATCCCGAGTAAGGTTGTCCTCCGGAACTTCAACGACATTCGCATTTGATTGTTTATTTCTTTTGCAAGTTACATTTATATATATTTTTTTACTTCTGCACTACTAATCCAAGACGAAAGTCTTGGAATATTCTTCGTGTGTGTTTTGCAAGATTCTTTTTCGTTCTTCTTCTTGTTTTTAAATGGCCCATCTCGAAGGGTTTAGCACACTTGAGCCCCCGTTTTACAACGGTAATGACTTTCGTTATTGGAAGGGTCGGATGGAATGCTTTCTTAAAACCAAATCGAGATGTGGATCGTAATCAAACCGGTTTCACACTTCCTATTAATGAAGATGGTGAATCTTTGGGTTACGATCAATGGTCAAATTCCATGAAAAACAAGTAGAAGCCGATGCCAAGGCAACTCAAATCTTGCAATGTGGGTTGTCCAAGGAAGAGCTCAACCGCGTCGGCCCCTTCATTAGTGCAAAGGACTTATGGACCAAGCTAGTGGAACTACACGAAGGCACGACAACACGAAGGTATGTAAAAGAGATTTACTTTTAAATAAATTGTATAACTTGAAAATGCAGGAAAACGAGACCGCAACTCAACTACATGCTCGTATCCAAGACATCGCCAACCAACTCCATGCCATCGGACAAAAGGTCGAGAATCGCGACCTTATCGGTATTCTCTTAACTCGTTTCCTAGGACCACCTTGTGGGCATCCATGGTCGATGCCTACAAGGTCTCCAAGGACCTTTCTAAAATTAGGTTAGGCAATTGTTTTGAACTTGAATTACATGAGCAAACTAACGTGGTCGGGCCGAGAAGAGTATTTGCGTTAGTTGCGTGTTCCAAGAAGAAGAAGCCCATAAGCAAGCCACCCCGAAGGAAGAAGGAGTCCGAATCGGAAGTAGACTCGAAATAGAATCCGAACTAGTCAATCTAGTTCTAAGATGATCAAGAGACAAGCGACCAACAACTCAAGGTAAGCCTAAACCTAATTCAAATACTTCTAATTTTAGATGCTATGAGTGCAGCGAGTTCGGTCACATCAAGTCCGAGTGCCCAAAGCTAAAGAATAACGCATCAAAGACCAAGAAAGCGCTAAACGCTACTTGGGAGGAGTTGTCGGAGGAAGAAGGCGATATCCAAGCTCTAATGGCCAAGCCGAAGAGCACGACTCGAAGCAGAAGAAGAGTCAGTCGAATCCGATGATGAGCTTCCATTCAAGACAAGCCACGGATCCGTATCCGGTTCAAAAGAATCATTAAGGGTAAGTCGGTCGTTACTTAATACTTTGTATGGTGCAATTAAATTTTTAAATAAGAAACTAGCTAAGTCCGAGTCCAAGGTCGAGACCCTAATTGAGGAGGTTAACCTCCTCAAACATGAGGTCTCCCTAACCTCTTCGACTACTCGTATTCAAGAGGAGGACTCAACTCAAGTTGAAAAGCTTGAAGTTGAGAACTCGCTTTTGAAAACACAAGTCGAAGACCTTAGGAACACGTTGGAAAGGTTCACTTTGGGATCCAAGGGACTTGACCTCTTACTTGGATCACAAAGGGCCGTGTACAACAAGGCCGGACTCGGGTTTAACTCAAATACAACCAATAAGTCATATATGTCTATAGTAAACCAACATAAGAAAAATGTCCAAGCATGGGTCCCTAAGATCACTTTGATTTCAACTTTAGGATCTAACATGTATTGGGTTCCCAAGGACCAAATTCACTATGTGAATAGACCCACTCGATTCAATGGTCCAGGGGGAGCCAATACAAAATGTATTTTTGTTAAGTCTTAGAAATTGCATGCTTAGTTTTTCCTTTATTTTTAGAATGGTTAGATAGGACTCATAATCAACTAAAATCCTACGAAAAGATTGAGCCTCGGGGAGCCTCTTTTCAAAAATAACTAGTTAGACCAAGATGTAGTCTCAAGTAAGTCGAGTTATCAATTTCTTGAAATTAGCTTTGTCTAAGGAAGTGGTCGTTGTTCCGATCAAAGAAGGCCTCTATGCCTCGCCACGACCTGGAAGCTAATCTCTTGAAAAGATTACTTGATGAGCTTAGACTAAATCCGAATCTAACCTAATGTTGGTTAATTTAAATTCATTAAAATTAATCAAGTAAAATTGAAAGTCATCTCACAATAACACATAGGAATAACATGTTTTGATCATGTAGATATTGGTGAGATGATTTAGGTTTAAAACTTACAAACAACCCTTTAGTAATTCCAATATCCGATCCAACTACCTTATATGTAGGATCAATGGATGTTGGATGGGCGATGGTTGCTCGACACATGGACCGGGATCAACTCAGTTTTGATTACGATTCAAACGACAAGGATCGGTAGCCTTGGAAATAAGCGGCAAGCTCAAAATCATCGGATCGGTGATATTGAGCTCAACTCTAACTTTACAATTCAAAATGTCTTATTAGTAGAAAACTTTCAATATAATTTACTTAGTGTAAGCCAATTGTGTGATAACAATTATAAGGTCATATTTCTAGAAAATGAATGCGTAATCAAGATAAATGCAACATCTAAAATAATACTTAAAGGAACTAGGAATAGCAACATCTACACAATAAATTTACCCAACTCCTCAACCAAGTGTCTTATGACACAGCAAGAGGAATCTTGGTTATGTATGGCAGAAGACTCGGACACTGCACTTTTAAGACTTCGTCCACAAGATGAGTCGAGTGGCTTGGTTATAGGTTTGCCTAAACTAAACAACTTGGATAATAAAATATGTAATGCTTGTCAACAAGGTAAACAATCTAGGACACAACATCAATTAACTAATCAAGAACGAACCAAAAGTGTTCTTGAGCTCCTACACATGGATCTATTTGATTCACATGGAGCTAAGTCACTCAATGGTAGTCAATTTTGCTTAGTCATAATTGACGACTATTCTAGATTTACTTGGATTAGGTTTATCAAACATAAAAATGATACCCTAGACCAACTAATCAATCTTTGTAGGTTAATCGAAAATCAAAAGAACCTTAAGATTAAAAGACTTAGAAGCGATCATGGTGGTGAATTCGAAAACCACAGGTTTACAGATTTCTGTAACCTAAACGGATACCACCATGAGTTTTCATGTCCTAGAACCCCACAACAAAATGGGTTAGTCGAACGGAAAAATAGAACCCTACAAGAAGCCGCTAGGACAATGTTAAACGAGTATAACCTACCCGATAGATTTTGTGCAGAGGCCGTTAGTACGGCTTGCTATGTCCAAAATAGGATCCTTATGGTAAAGAGGCACCAAAAGTCCTCGTACGAGATTTATCACGATAAAATACCGAACATCAAATACTTTAGGGTATTTGGATGCAAGGTACATATCTTAAACACTAAGGATTACCTAGGGAAATTCAAATCCAAAACCTCATCGAACCTTTCTAGGATACTCAACCACCAAGAGAGCTTATAGGGTATACAATCACGACACTCTTATTTTCGAAGAAACCATTAATATAGTTTTCGACGAAGGACACGAACCCGTTCAATCCTTAACAAAACCAACTAGCAAATCACCTTATAGCAAACCCGACTCTGATCTTGAACTTGAATCTCGTCCTAACCCAAGTCATCCTATCGACCAAGTGATAGATGACCCTAACCCAAGTCATCCTATCAATCAAGTTATAGGTGATCCAAATTTAGGGGTTCGAACTAGAGATTCATATCGAAACCTTAGTCAAATCTCGTTAATTTCCAAAATCGAACCCAAAACTATTGAACAAGCACTTCTTGATCCCGACTGGATTATTGCTATGCAAGAAGAGCTAGCTCAATTCACTAGAAATGAAGTCTGGGAATTAGTACCACCACCTAAAGAAAAATCAATTATTGGAACAAGGTGGGTCTTTCGAAATAAACTTGATGATAAAGGTGAAGTAGTTAGAAATAAAGCTAGGTTAGTCGCAAAAGGGTTTAGTCAAGTCGAAGGTTTAGATTACGATGAGACCTACGCCCCCGTAGCCAGACTAGAGTCCATCCGAATGTTGTTAGCATATGCTGCACATCGAGGTTTTAAATTGTTTCAAATGGATGTCAAGTCAGCATTTTTGAATGGATACATTAAGGAAGAAGTTTACGTCAGTCAACCTCCCGGATTCGAAAATCTAGATAAACCTGACCATGTCCTTAGACTTAAGAAAGCCCTATATGGACTCAAACAAGCCCCAAGAGCTTGGTACGAAAGGCTTTCGATCTATCTTAAGTCCAAAGGATTCAACCAAGGTTTAGTCGACCCAACCTTATTCGTAAAAACCGTAGGAAAAGAAATCTTTATAGCCCAAATCTATGTAGATGATATAATTTTTGGAACTACCAACTCGATCCTGCTAAACGAATTCATCTCACTTATGGAAAGTGAATTTGAAATGAATTTAGTAGGAGAGTTAAGTTTCTTCTTAGGTTTACAAATTAAACAAACTAAAGATGGAATATATTTACATCAACAAAAATATACTAAGGACTTAATAAATCGATTTGGAATGCAAGATGCTAAAATAATTAATACACCTATAGCAACTAATGTTAATATAAACGAAGATGTAGAAGGAAAACCCGTTGACCTAAAATACTATAGGAGCGCAATAGGAAGTCTCCTATACTTAACCGCGAGCCGACCCGACATTTTATTCGGTAAGTATGTGCAAGGTTACAAACACTGCTAAGGAGTCTCACCTAACCCTAGTCAAGCGTATCCTTAGATATCTAAAGGGCACGCTAAACGTAGGTATTTGGTACCCTAGATCTACCGAGTTTAATCTAATCGGCTACTGCGACTCCGACTATGCCGGTAGTAAACTCGATAGAAAGAGCACGAGTGGTTGTTGTCAAATCCTCGGCTCGAGTCTAGTGAGTTAGTGCGAGGAAGCAGACATTGCGTTGCCTTATCTACCACCGAAGCCGAATACGTTGCGATGGGTGAGTGTGTCTCTCAGCTCCTGTGGATGAAGCACACTCTCCAAGACTTTAGCTTAATCTTTAACAACATTAAAACCTACATAGATAACATCAGTTCAATTAACTTAACTAAAAATCCAATATGTCATTCTAGGACAAAACATATAGAAGTTAAACACCACTTCATTAGGGAACATGTAACTAATGGAACTATACAACTAGAGTATGTTGAGTCCAAATCAAACCTAGCGGACATCTTCACCAAACCACTACCCGAAGCCGAATTTAGTTTATTAAGACGAAAGTTAGGTATGTGCGTAATAGAGTAGGATTTAAATTTTTCTATATATGTACTCTATTTTTGCTTCTTTTTATGAAATTAGCCTAAGTCTTACCTTAGAAATCATATACCTATAGATTTAAGGAGCCAACACATCTCACAACACATAGGACTAATGTGTTTGTGTACTTAGCCAATGAGGCGGGCGTGAGATGTTAGGACCTTACTCACAGTTCGGATGTAGATTGATTGCATCGATATGAACCATGGAGTATAATTATTTAAAATTGATCAACTCCTTCAAGACTTATTGATCATTCTATATCAATCAAGTCCAACCGGAGTTGTACATTTTAGATGAACATATTTTCAAGCTTATTATTATTTTAAATATATATATATATATATATATATATATATATATATATATATATATATATATATATATATATATATATATATATATATATATATATATATATATATATATATATATATATATATATTGGGAACTTGCTTGGACTTACAAACCCTAAAATATATTTACAAACTTTTTGAGTTAAGGCAAAAGGGGAGAAAGTCACAAAAGTAGCAAAATTAACCAAAATTAAAGGGAAGAAAGTAAACAAAATTATTACCTTTTATATTAAGTAATTCCGATTACTTAAGCAACTATTAAGGGAGGTAAAAATTATTTTCAAGAACTCACCTTCGGTCAAGGGAGGTTACCTCAAAGGGAGAACTTGAAACAATAATATTTCTCATTCATATTTAATCATTATGCTAGCTCATTCATATTTAATCATTATGCTAGCTCATTCATATTTAATCTTTATGCTAGCTCATTCATGCTTAATCATTATGCTAGCTTAATTTTTCCTTAACTTTTGTGTCGGTTTGCCATGAATCAAAAAGGGGGAGATTGTTGGTGCAGTGGGCACCAAAGTCGAACCGATATTTTGATTATGGCAAAAGGCTCAATAGTTAAGAGTATATTTGTTATCTTACGAGCTCAATTAAGTGTGCGAAATGCTAAAGTTGGCGGAAGGTCTGCGACACCGGTGGGAACCGAGGTGGTCGAACGCCGAGGGATTTCGGAGGAAGCCGAGGTACTCGGGTGAAGACCGGAAGCGAGGCTACAAAATGCTCGTGTGAAAGCGAAGCAAGGGCGTTAAGCGTAGATCAGGCCCAATACCTCCAATGGAAGGTCTAGGTCGAGAATCGGTTAGTTAGAACCATCGTACTTTATATTTTAAGCTAACATCTGCGGTCAAAACCCTTTGACATCGTCTACTACATCAATCGGTCTAGTTCGACCTCGAGAAGAGCTCAATTTCAAGGGGGTGAATTTGGACTTGACTCGTGTTTTGGTACAAAGGGTGATGTGGCATCAAGGTGGACATCCAAACCATCACCAAGCTTGGACCCCAAAATTAGGTGATGTGGCATCAAGGTGGACATCCAAACCATCATCAAGTTGGGACCCAAAATGAGGTGAGTTGACACAAGATGGTTGGCAAACCACCATCAAGCTTGGACGCCCAAAATGAGGAGAGTTGGCACAAGATGGTTGGCTCCCATGATGTGGCACAAGTTGGATGGCTCCAACAAGTTGGCGTGAAGGCCTCCTTGAGGTGGCACAAGGTGGTTGGATGAGCACCTCATCCTTGAGTTGTGGCACAAGGTGGTTGGATGAAGCACCTCATCCTTGAGTTGGCGCAGGATGTGGATGAGCAAGACTTGGGGATAAGAACCTCACCTTGGACACTACCTATGTCTAAATTCATAGATCAATATCCATAAATAGACATGTTCACGCCAAGCAAAATATATAAGAAATCAAGAGCTCTCAACACGCCGTCAGTAACGCGCGCTACTACTACTCACATTTGCTACGACGGTCGCCGACAACGAAAGCTACATCTTCTACTTATAAGAGTTGTCGGTATATTTATTTAAGTTCTACTTCTTTAAATTGTCTTTGTGCTTTAATCGTAACAAGGAAAGGGGGAGTGTCCCTTTGCCTTGATTTCTTTTTGTGATCGTTGCTCCTACTTCCAACGAGGAGGAGTGGTTTTAGTGAATTGCCCTCCGTACGTGATCAAGGATCACTAGGGCCGTGGATTAGCAATCGAAAGATTGTGAACCACGTAAAAATATCTTGTCTACTTTATATTTCCGCTGTGCACTCTCTACTTGCTTTTTACTTATTGCAAAAGTTTTTTTTTTAACGACACCGTATCGCTATTCACCCCCCCCTCTAGCGACACTTTCGATCCAACATAGAGATGTTTGCTTAAGATGTCAAAGCATAAGTCTCCATGATCAAGATGACTTGAATACCGCAAGTCAAAGGAACATCGCACTTAAGCCACAGTAAGAACTTCATTGACATATCTATATATGCAGAGAACCATATGAAGTCTTACTACCGGTCACTCCAATGAACTAGTTACCATAACTAGCATCCACGATTAACTCCGACATCACAATGTCTCCAAAGGAGAATCACCGCTTGGATACACCAAGGAGTATACCTCGTTAATCTCGATGTAATCGATGGTGTCCAACTCCATCAATTCATCGACTAGGATAATTCGATACATCACAATTACACATGTAGAGATACTCACTAGTTGTGATCCAATCACAAATTCTCTCATGCCGTGAATCGTATCGTGGACATTCAAGAAATGAGTTTAAGATCCAATCAAATACATTAAACATGTATACTCAAATAGTGAATCTTCATTTATCATATAAATGGTTCATACATAAGGCGATTGCCTTAGGACATCTCTCATATATTACTAACAGACTCCCACTTGGCCTAATGCCAATCGCTACGGTATCCAATACCATAAGCTCTAACATGACCCTCAAACTTATTTTGAGGTAATGCTTTAGTCAAAGGATCCGCTAAGTTCCTTTCAAAGGGGAATTTTCTCGATTTATATTTCGCTTCCTACCGATGATCTCTCCGATAAGATGATAGTGGCGGCACATGTTTGGATCATTGATGAGACCACATCAAGTTCGAGATGAACTTCTTGATCCAAACCGCTTCCTTTGTCGCCTAAAGTCGCAATGTATTCTCGCCTTAGTGGCAGAATCCGCTATAGTGTCAAGCTTGGAACCTTTCCAACTTATTGCGCCTCCATTCTAGGTGAATACATACCCAGACTAAGACATGGAATCATCCTTGTCTGTCTGGATCTGGCATCCGTATACCCACGTATCACCATGTACCCTTCTCCATATATTAGGAACACATCCTTAGTTCTTCTTAAGTAATTAAGGATCGTCTTAACAGCCACCCAATGATCCATTCCTGGATCAGACTGGTATCTTCTCGTGACACTCAGAGCATACGATACATCGGGCCTCGTACATAACATAGCATACATGATAGATCCTATTGCGGATGCATAGGGAATCTTACTCATGCAAATCCTCTCGTCTTCTGTGCGCGGACACATAGACTTCGAAAGGTATACCCCATGCCTGATGGGTAAGAAACCTTTCTTGGATTCCGACATGCTAAACCTCTTTAGCACTCGGTCTATATATGTAGACTGCGAAAGACCAAGCAACCATTTCGATCTATCTCTATAGATCTTAATCCCGAGGATGTAGGTTGCTTCTCCCAGGTCTTTCATGGAGAAAGTCTTGGATAACCAAACCTTCACTGACTGTAAGATTGAGACATCGTTTCCTATAAGTAATATATCATCGACATACAACACTAGGAACACGACTTCACTCCCACTAACCTTCTTGTACACACAAGGTTCGTCTGGATTTTGTGAGAAATCAAACTTTTTGATTGTCTCATCAAAACGGATATTCCAGCTCCTCTATGCTTGCTTCAATCCATAAATGGACCGTCGCAATTTGCATACCTTGGTTTTATCAACCGATGTGAAACCCTCAGGCTGTATCATATACACGTCCTCGAGTAGGTTTCCATTAAGGAAAGTTGTTTTCACATCCATCTGCCATATCTTATAATCATAATGAGCCGCTATGGCCAGGAGCATCCGAATGGATTTAAGCATAGCTACAGGCGAATAGGTTTCGTCATAATCAACACCTTGTTTTTGATGATATCCTTTCGCCACCAATCTAGCCTTATAGGTAATCACATTACCATCCATGTCGGTTTTCTTTTTGAAAACCCACTTGCACCCTATAGGCTTTATCCCTTCAGGTGGGTCAACCAAGTTCCAAACTTGGTTTTCATACATGGAATCCATTTCCGACATCATGGCACCAAGCCACTTATCCCTTTCTGAACTTGTCAGCACTTCTTCATAACTGGTAGGCTCCTCATCATCAATGAGTAACACGTCGTTCGATTCACTTACGAGAAATCCATATCTCTCAGGAATATTGCGTGTTCTACCAGATCTACGAAGATGTGGTGTTACAATAGGTCGAGCCGATTGCTCATCACTATGAGTTGTCGGCTGTTGTGCTTCACCAGGTATCTCATCAATGTCTATTTGAGTCTCTCGAGCCTCCTCAAGCTCGACGACACTCTCACTGTTTTCTTGCAAGAGAAACTCTTTCTCTAGAAACACAGCATGCCTTGAAACAAACACCTTTTGTTCCACAGGATGATAGAATTGGTAACCCCTTGTTTCCTTAGGGTATCCAACAAATAGACATTTATCAGACTTAGCATCCAATTTGTCTGATACAGTCCGCTTCACATAAGCAGGACAACACCATATCTTCAAGTAAGATACATGAGGTTTCTTACTATTCCATATCTCATATGGAGTAGTTGAGACTACCTTGGTAGGCATTCTGTTTAACAAGTAAACAGCTGTCTGAAGTGCATAACCCCAAAAGGACTTGGGAAGAGTCTGATTCATTATTGACTGACCATGTCCAACAAGGTCCTAAGATACGCCTCTCAGATACACCATTATGCTGTGGTGTATAGGGCGGAGTCCATTGAGACAATATACCATTGTCTCTTAGGTAATCAAGAAACTCCTGACTCAAGTATTCACCACCTCGATCCGATCGAAGTATTTTAATACTCTTGTCATGTTGTTTCTCTACTTCATTTCTGAACTCTTTGAACCTTTCAAAGGCTTCAGACTTGTGTTTCATCAAGAACACATACCCAAACCGTGAGTGATCATCGGTGAAGGTAATGAAGTAGCTATAACCTCCTAAAGCTTGAGTTGACATAGGTCCACATACATCAGTATGTATTAGACCTAATAACTCTTCCACTCGTTCACCTTTTCCAGTAAAAGGTAACTTAGTCATCTTGCCTTTTAAGCATGATTCGCATGTATCGTATGAATCCAATTCAAACGATTCCAGAATTCCACATTGGTGTAATTTGGACATGCGTTTCTTGCTTACATGGCCAAGACGACAATGCCACATATAGGAGTCTATTTAATTATCCTTTTGAGCACGCGTGTTGCTTGCTTCGATATTGAAGATGTCACTGGATACGTCCAACGTATAAACACCATTGCTTAAAGTTCCATCCCTATAAAGAACTCCATTCAAAGTTATGTAACAACAATTGTTACTAAAAGTCAAATGGTACCCATTTCTATTTAAACAAGAAATAGAAATGATGTTCTTTATCAACGAAGGAACATAAAAGCAATTGTCCAGTTCTAAGACAAGTATTGCAGGGGGTTTCAACAAATACGTTCCGATGGCGAGTCAGCGACACCGTTGCTCCATTCCCAACACGTAAATTTGACTCTCCCTTGACGAGTCTTCTTCTATTCCTTAGCCCATGTATGTCATTACATATATGTGAGCCACACCCAGTATCAAATACCCAAGTGTCTGAGGAAATAGAATGACAATCAATAAAGAAGATTTCTGAAGAAGATGGGGCATCCGATGCCTTATCCTTCTTCATGGACTCAAGATAAATCTTGCACTTTCTTCGCAAATGGCTCTCCTTGCCATAATGATGGCAAGTTTCCTTTTGTGCTAGTTCTACCTTCTTAGCCTTTCTCTTCTTTCCCTTCTGCTGTTCCTTTGACTTCCTCTTAGAACCTTTCTTCGAGGAGTCAACTAATAGCACCGTCCCCTGCTCATGCTTCTCAGAAGACTCCACAGTCTTCAGCATATTGAGCAGTACCATAGATGAACCTTCTAGCATCTCAGAGGTGAAGAGGAGCTTTGAGACTTCAAACCTTTCGAATCTCACTTGCTCATCAACCAACTCACAAAGATGAAGGACTACGATATGAGCATCTATATGCTCATGCTGCTTTCGTAGCTTGGGTTCCATCGCGGCTAGCATGATGCAACTCATTTGTTCAGAATCACTCACATGTTTCTGATAGGCCAACAATTGGTCTAGAGTTGCATCGTCACTATGACGGGCGGGAAGAGGCGCTTCGAGGACATTTGCAAGCTTTTCAACCTTAAGAACAATTCTCAAGCTTCTAAGCCAGTCCATGAAGCTCGGCCCAGTCAATTTATTCGAATCCAAAATGGAACGCAATTCAAAGACATCATGATCAATCTTAGAAATACAAAACGAGCATATATGAGAAAGATGATTTTAAAATGCATCAATATACATTTATAAATCCCATTCATTTTTTCGAATTTCAAAAACCCCAAAATCACTTCGGGAGATCGTAGGTCCATCTCCGAATGGGTTGATATCCATCATACTTATGAACAACCTTGGAGAGAGTTCAACAAGCCATTCATAACTACGACGGTAGGTATCATCTATACCGATTGCATATCACGTATATGCAACTATCACAATGTGCTATCAACTAATTGAATGTTCACACATACGTTGGGTTGTTAACACATTAACAAGTATGCATCATATGCATAGCACCCAACTTCACCTCCCTTTACATCGACCTTGGAGAGAGTCCAACAAGCCGATGCTCCAGGTTAAAGCCAACCCATTAATCGAGAAATAGTTTTTAATATGGTTAGAGCGCATTCAACCAATTAGCCCAGCTTGGAGAGAGTCCAACAACCAAAGCTAACGATTGACCTCTGACTCTTACCATATTAGTATTAAACTATTCTATGGTTTGAACATGTTCGGGTTCGAGCCGGGCTTGGAGAGAGTCCAACAACCCAAACAAGAAACGGAACTCTGGTTCTAACCATATTAATGGAAGGTGTAGGCTTTAATATTGTTTAAAGGTTTTTATGTCTCATCCTCTTTGCATGCAAATAACTATTATCTACATGGCATGGCATACATGACATACATCTACATGTCACGACACGCATGGCATTATGTTATGCATCTAATGTAATTACATTGCATACAATTATGTCATGTATATGTTTCCTTATATGTCATAACTATTTATGGAAATAAAATATGTTTAAGATTTGATTCTCCAAATCAAATCATAATTAAATTAGGAAACAAATTTCCAAATCTAATCACATATTTTATTCATGGAATTATTTGATTAAGGAAAATCTATTTAGGAAACCAATTTCCTAAATCATCAAAACTACTTATGGAAATAAAATATTTTAAGATTTCATTTCCCAAATCAAATCATGATTAAATTAGGAAATAAATTTCCAGAATCTAATCAAATATTTTATTTATGGAAAATATCAATTTCTATAAATACTTCCAACTTTCCAAAAGTGGAAGATTTCCATAAATACTTCTAGACTTTCCAAAATTGAAAAATTTCCATAAATACTTCTAAATTTCCAAAATTAGAAAATTTCCAGAAATACATTATGACTATCGCAAAACCATTTTTATGATTATGTCGAAACACAACTTGGGCTCTGATACCACTGTTGGGTTTCCGGCACCGCGGCGTGTGTGTGTTCGATCATGTTTCGTAAACATGAACACAACGGAAGCAATAAAAATAATAAATCTACATTTATTACAACACACACAACACACGCATGCATATTACAACAAGTATAGACATAACCGTAAATTTAAATTTGCAATAAAAGGAAATTTATCTACGTTATACCTTTCGTATGACGTGTAGCGGGAACGGTATCAACCGGAACGATCCTCGCTAGAATTGTCTCTATCCGTATCCATGCCGAGTTCCTCGGGATGACTTCGCTAAGCCACGAGCTTCGTCTTCGTACGGGTTACTAGCCTCGTGTTGAAGACGACGTGATCGAGAGATGATCACGATCCAAATCCAAATTCGGATCCTTATACGAGTCCTCAAAACTCGCTTCTCCGGAGAGGTCTTCGTCAACCGATTGACGAATCCATCGTCCTCCAACTCAGAGGATTACCGGAGATCCAATCCCCGGTAGTTTAGCTGCTGTCGGAGCTCTAACCGTCGTCCAAACGACGCTCCGACGAGAGGAGAAGAAGCTGTCCAGAAAACTGGACAGCTTGGTGGAGGAGTAGGCGCCGGCCAAAACAAGGAAGCCAAGTGCTCACCTTTTCACCGAGGCCTAGGAAGATCACCGGAGGGTCGCCGGAGGATCACCGGCTGAAGCTTGGACGCCGGCAAAGAGCTGGACGGCGGCTCAAGGGTTGGGCGGCAATGGAGTTGACGCCAACAAGAGGAAGAGGGGTTGGGCGGCCAAGCTAGGGTTTTGGATTAGGGCTTAATTATCCATTAAGCCCTCTTTTATAGAGAACTAATTCTCTTAATGGTTATTGGATCATAACCATTAGGCCCGTTAACCCGCTCCATTAAGATAAGTTAAAATAAACCAAACCATGATGGTTTATTTTAAGTTAAAACGAACCGAACCAACTTTTGGTTCATTCGTTTAAAATAAACCAAACCCTTTGGTTTATTCTCCTCCATTGGATTAGAACCAAACCATTTTGGTTCATCCATTATGTCTTCATAAGACACGGCCCATCCACGCTTCCATTGCGACTGAAACGATTTCATGCTCGCTTCATGTTTGGTCCAACCAAACCTAGTTTCTCTCGGTCTGAGAATCCCATTCTCAAGCTCGTTTTAAATCCTTTGGATTACGCTCGTTGTGCGTGTGACCAAATAGGTTCTCAGTTTATGTTGGCCGTCTATAATTAACCATTAATTATAGAACGATCATGAGTGGCACCTAGTAGTACATCATGATCCCCAATTAACCGAAAAGATCAACGGTTGATCCAGAACTATTTCTGAAACCCTTGGCTCGAATGATTCGTGCCCCATTCCCTTCACTCATCTTATACCCACTTGGTTCAGGACATGGTCTATAGTGTCGATCCCACTAGGTCGACTACGTCACACCTAGCCCAAGTATCATTTCCTCGTCCTACGGATTCTAGTTACTCCACATGTATCGAAGAGTACCTTACTCTAAACATGTAATGCTTTGGCCAAAGACTTTAGTAACAATCTGACGAGAGGCCATGAGTATACATCTCCTCGCAAGGAGTGGTGAATCCTTTATAGGCTATTCAAACACCTTCGATCATTTCGACTTATACCCAATCATCCCGGGTCCACATCTCCTTAGAGATGTTTGCTTAAGATGTCAAAGCATAAGTCTCCATGATCAAGATGACTTGAATACCGCAAGTCAAAGGAACATCGCACTTAAGCCAAAGTAAGAACTTCATTGACATATCTATATATGCAGAGAACCATATGAAGTCTTACGGCTGGTCACTCCAATGAACTAGTTACCATAACTAGCATCCACGATTAACTCCGGACATCACAATGTCTCCAGCCAGTGAGAATCAGATGCTTGAATACACCAAGGAGTATACCTCGTGCTAGTCTCGACAGAATTGATGGTGTCCAACTCCATCAATTCAATGACTAGGGATAATTTCGATACATCACAATTACACATGTAGAGATACTCACTAGTTGTGATCCAATCACAAATTCTCTCATGCTGTGAATCGTATCGCGGACATTCAGTAAATGAGTTTAAGATCCAATCAAATACATGAAACATGTATACTCAAATAGTGAATCTTCATTTATCATATAAATGGTTCATACATAAGGCGATTGCCTTAGGACATCTCTCATATATTACTAACATTATACAGACCACCAGAGTCTAAAATATTTCTTCACACAGAAAGACCTGAACATGAGACAACGTAGATGGCTCGAGCTCGTCAAGGATTATGACTGCGAGATCTTCTACCATCCGAGAAAAGCAAACAAGGTGGCTGATGCACTCAACAGGAAGTCCTGCGCTACCTTGATGTCTCTATCAGTGTTATCTCAGCCCTTAGAAAAGAAGATTATGCATTACGGGGTTGAAATCATTTCTGGACAGCTCTCAACCATGATGATAGCACTGACGTTGTTCGATGATATACTGGAAAAGCAAGCCCATGACCCAAGCATTCAGAGGATCAAGCAAGAGGTCCTAGAAGGAAAGGACGATGGGTTTCGTATCTCTGATAATGGAGTACTCTACCTCAGGGACCGCTTGTGTATTCCTGATGATCCAGAATTACGGAAGAAGATATTTGAGGAAGCTCATGGAACTCCTTATGCGATGCATCCTGGAACCACCAAGATGTACCAAGACCTGAAATGAAAATTCTGGTGGTTCAGAATGAAAAGAGATGTGGCTCAGTATGTCAGTACCTGCCTAACTTGCCAGAGGGTTAAAGCAGAACACCAGAGACCTGGAGGAACACTACAACCGATCCAGATTCCAGAATGGAAATGGGAAGACATTTCTATGGATTTCATTTCAGGATTGCCCAAGACAAAAAATGGTTATGATGCTATCTGGGTAATTGTGGACAGATTGACGAAGTCCGCCCACTTCTTAGCAATCAAGATGACCTATTCGACAGAGCAACTGGCTCAGTTATATGCTAGGGAAATTATTAGACTACATTGAATTCCTAAGACCATCATTTCTGACAGAGATGGTCACTTTATTTCCCATTTCTGGGAATGTGTTCAAAAGGCCTTAGGCACGAAGCTATTGTTCAGTACTGCCTTCCATCCCCAGACGGACGGACAGACCGAAAGAGTAAATCAAGTACTGGAGGATATGTTACGAGCTTGCACCCTGGATTTCAAAGGTAGATGGTGCCGATACTTATGCTTGGCAGAATTCACCTACAACAATAGCTACCAATCTACTATTGGAATGACACCCTACGAGGCTCTATATGGGAGGAAATGTAGGTCTCCCATATGCTGGTACGAGGGTGGTGAAAAGAAGGGGATGGGACTTCAGACGGACTTCATCGACGACACCACCCGAGCTATACAGAACATCCGTCAGAGAATTGAAACTGCTCAGAGCCGACAAAAGAGCTATGCAGATATGCGGCGTAGACCGTTAGAATTCGAAGTCGGGGACCTGGTATTCCTCAAAGTGGCCCCTATGAAGGGAGTGATGAGATTTGGAAGGAAGGGTAAGCTGAGTCCGCGCTATGTGGGACCGTATCCGATATTGCAGAGGGTTGGCAAGGTAGCTTACAAGCTGGAGCTGCCTCAAGAGATGTCGGCTATTCACAACGTGTTCCATGTCTCTGTGCTCAAGAAATGCATTTCCAGTGTGGACCAAGTGATCGAGCCACAAACAGTACAAGTTCAAGAGGACCTGAGTTATAAAAGTCGGCCTATCCAGATACTAGACCGAGAAGTCAAGAGACTAAGGAACAAAGAGGTGCCCTTAGTAAAGGTCCTGTGGCAGAATCAACGGTACGAGGAAGCCACCTGGGAATGCGAGGAGGACATGAAGCAGAAGTACCCAGAATTGTTCTAAGTTTCGAGGACGAAACTTTTAAAAGGTATGAAGGATTGTAACGCCCATAAAATTTCTAGCAATTTTACAAAATTTTTTGGCTTAATGATAATGGGCTTTATGTGGGCTCTTTCAAAAATAAAAGAAAATAAGCCAAAAAAGATGCAAGGCCTAGGAATTGAACCCCAAAGCTCTAGAGATAGCCAAACCCTATAGATGCATCCACTAACCAGAAGCCCAACAAGAATGTATTATTAGAAGAACATGGGAAATTATAGTTAGAGGGAAGGGAGACTAAGGGACTCTTCAAGTGAATAAATAAGGGGGAATGAGGGGGCATGAGTTATCAAACTTGTTTTCTCCTCCTCTTCTTCTTCCTCACCGAACCCTAGAGATCCCCCTCTCCATTCTTTGGCCGAACCTCATCCAAGCAAGAAGCAAGGCTAGGTTTCTTCCCTTAGGTCATTTTCCAACCAAAAAGAAAAGCGAAGGATGTAAGTATCCCCTCACCTGCATACGAGTAGCTTTTTGGTTGATGTTTTGTGTAAAAGTCTTCATGATACATTCGGCCAAGCTTAGTTTTGATTTTCCAAGGAAGTTCTATATCATGTTTTGTAAGAATAAGATGATGTTAGGATGTAAAATGAATTAGGTTAAAAGTTAACCCTAAAAACCTCTATGAACTATTCGGCCAACATGTGTTTTTGGTGTTTCATTGAAGTTTTATACCATGTTTTGTATGCATATGATGATGTTAGTATGTTAGAGGGATTAGGTTAAAAGTCTAACCCTAAAAGCCTACATGGACCATTCGGCCACCCCTTTGTTTTGATGTTTCAATGAAGTTTTATACCATGTTTTGTATGCATATGATGATGTTAGTATATTAGAGGGATTAGGTTAAAAGTCTAACCCTAAAAGCCTACATGGACCATTGGCCACCCCTTTGTTTTGATGTTCCAATGAAGTTTTATACCATGTTTTGTATGCATATGATGATGTTAGTATGTTAGAGGGATTAGGTTAAAAGTCTAACCCTAAAAGCCTACATGGACCATTCGGCCACCCCTTTGTTTTGATGTTTCAAGGAAGTTTTATACCATGTTTTGTATGCATATGATGATGTTAGGATGTTAGATGGATTAGATTAAAAGTTTAACCCTAAAAGCCCCATGAACCATTCGGCCAACCCTTGGTTTTGATGATTCAATGAAGTTCTATACCATGTTTTGTATGCATATGATGATGTTAAGATGTTAGATGGATTAGATTAAAAGTTTAACCCTAAAAGCCCCATGAACCATTCGGCCAACCCTTGGTTTTGATGATTCAATGAAGTTCTATACCATGTTTTGTATGCATATGATGTTGTTAGGATGTTAGATGGATTAGATTAAAAGTTAAACCCTAAAAGCCCCATGAACCATTCGGCCAAACATTATCCTTTAACATGCTCTAGGTTAGGTTAACATGTGTTTTATGCTTAGGTGAATCCATGTTAACTTGTGATATTAAATAATGCTAGATGAAGATAACATGCCCTAGGTTAGTGTTTACTCCCGCTTGATGTTTATACCTTATGCCATGCCCTATATGTGTGTGATAATAAGATATGTTATGAAATGAATATGTTATGATTATGAAATGGAAAATGATATGTTCATGAAATGAAACATGATTATGAAGTGAAATATGACATGCTATGAAATGAAGTATGATATGTTTATGAAACGAAATATAATATGTTCATGAAGTGAAATATGATATGATATGAAATGAAGTATGCTATATTTGCAAAATGAAATAAGATATGTTATAGTAAAAAGCATATAAGTATTTTAACTTCTGCATGGCTTGTACCAGGACCCTAACAAGGTCCAAAGGGATGGGCTCCTCTGATGCCCTAGGCCGACGGACTAAGATCGGGCCTAGGATGGGCTTCTATGTATGATTTCCCCTAGGTCGACGGACTAAGATCGGGCCTAGTACGGGATGGGCTCCAAGATGCCCTAGGTCGATGGACTAAGATCGGGCCTAGGATGGGCTTCTACGCTATGACGATTGCCCTAGGTCGACGGACTAAGATCGGACCTAGTAACCTTGTAGGTTCGAGACTTGCTACCTCGAGTCTATTTAGGGATGCGCGCTATGATGATGATGATGTGGTACAATGTCGGGCCCAAATATGTTGAGATTTATGTTTACGTACCTATAATATATGTTTCCAAAGAGCATCCTACATATGTTCACATGATTTGATTGTTAGGTTCACATGATTTGATTGTTAGGTTCACATGTTATGATTGCTATGTTCACATGCTATGTTGATATATCATATATATGTTGCATGTCATGTTTGATATGTCATGTTTATGCTGCTATGTTACATATGATGTATGTTATGTTTGATATGTCATGTTTATGCTGCTATGTTACATATGATGTATGTTATGTTTGATATGTCATGTATATGTTGCTATGTTACATATGTTGTATGTTATGTTTGATTAAGTCGTATATTTACATGATATGCTGCTATGTTATATATGTTACATGTTATGTTTACTTATGTTACTTATGCTTCATGTTATGTTGCTTACGTCATGTATGGTTTTTGTGAGTAGGACAGGATCTTACTAAGCCTATGTGCTTATAGTTTATTTTTCCCTTGTACTGCAGATAAGGGTAAGGGATGGATAAACTAAAGGGAGCAACAGGAGGGGCCAAATGTGTGTGGTAGTGGCATGGTGGAGAAGATCCGTTATGTCCTTAAATATGTTTCCTTATGATGATGATGTTTATGGATGTCCTTATTTTTGTCTCCTTATGATGATGATGTTTATGGACTTGAACTAAGCACTAAGTACCTAAGAAATAATGATGCATGCTCTATGTTAAGAAGAAGTAAGGAAGAAGTACGAAGAAATATCTATATATGACAATGCATGTTTATGTTTAAAAGAAAAAAAATGTGTCTAAAGTCTTCCGCTGTAAGTAGTACGATGTATGTATGTACGATCGCGTCACGCGCCGCCCCTCCGGACCTTAGGAAAAGGGCCGGTGTGACAAACTTCGCTTCCCACTTCAACTCGGTCGCTTGTTCATGGCGATCCCATCGATGTCCCCGGATTAAAAATTTAATCCTAGACAAAAGGGAACACCCAAGCAACGTTGTCATCGTCGTGCTATTCGTTTAGAGTAGTCACTTGAACAAACTTGTTGTTTAAGCGACCAACCTCTATTCCACAAATAGCCGCAGAATAGACGATGTACAGATCTCCGACTTTTGTGTTTATGTTCGGGATCCAAGTATTATTTAGCCACAAAATAGAATATATATCATGCATATAATTGAAAAACAAATATAAACATGCAACAAATGAAAATAGAGAATCGATATACCTCTCGATCTTCTATTGTATGACCTTCCTCCTTTCGGACATCGTGTGGGCAATGATCTACCAAAAGTTGAAGCTCCTAGATCACCAATCTTCCTTCCTTGCTTATTTTGAGCAAGAGGAAGAATAGAAACAAGATCCTTCTCCTTCCTTTAGCCAACCAACAAGCAACAAGCACCTTGCTTGCCGCTGACCAACAAGGAGAAGGGAAACAATGGTTGCCGGCCAAAAGCTCCAAGGGAGGACTCTAAGCCTTGGTTCCACCGGCCAAAGAGAAGAAGAGGAGGGAGTTTGGACGCCGGCCAAAGTGAGGAAGGGGATGTCTGGGCGTCGGCAAGGTTGAGGAAGAAGAAGATAAGGAAATTATTTCCTTATTTGGTGCTGCCAAGCTCCAAACCCTAGCCCCTTGCTTCTTGCCGCCAACTCCAAAGACCCTTGCTTCTCTATTGCTCTCCACGCCAATCCTAAAGGCTCCTTTTATAGAGTTTTAGGGATAAGCCTTGTTTTAATCTCCACCATTGGTTCTAGGGATTTAATCTCAACCGTCGGATCTAGAGATTTAATCTCAATCGTCGGATCTAGAGATTTAATCTCTACCTTTGGATCTAGAGTTTTGTTTCTATCCATTGGATCTAAGCTTCATGAGGTATTAATAGGCTACAATAGGGACCATGAGGAGGAGTTGGATCTTGGCCACCCAATGGATCAAGCCCACATAAAGTCCGATCCATTAATGATAATCCAATCCACTAAAGGATTATCATTGATCTACCTCACCAACCCCCATAAGTTAATATGAGCTCCATATATTATATTTACATTTTCTTCCCGTGTTTAAGATCTCAAATGTCCATCGATTAATTAATTTACTGACCATTAATTAATCAACATCTTACTCCTTGAGTAGTACCACTTAACCTTTTCATCATGCCGACCCAAGTCCACCTGCAGGGTTTACATGAAGAACCTTATGAGCTCCTCAAGGGAACATCATCATCCTAATATATAGGATACGGTTTCCTCCTATAATCAATGACACACCATATAAATAATATCATTTCTCAACTTACCGAGCCTATCGATTTAATCTATAAATATCGCCCATTGGTAAATCAAAGAGATGAATACTAAGTATATGTGCCCGTTATTATATCAGGATTAATAGTATGTAAAATATAATATCTGAGGTCCGATTCGATTATGTAGTCAGCAATAAATTGAATCACCTCTAAGTCGGTCTTGCTCAATACACACAAAGTGCACTAGTGTGATTCTATGGTCAAGACAAACCAATACCAAATCACACTACAACCATTCCAATGGTTTGTCCAAAGCCATCTCGGTTGTGAGCCTTTACTTATACTTTACAAGGAACTGATAACATGATCTCCCGTGTGACACCACACACCATGTTATCTACAATGTAATGTATTAGACAATATGCATAACCATAAAAATATGCAAACAATGATCATGTGATTCTTATTTCAAAATAAAGATATTCATACAAAAGATAGACTTTTCAGTATACATCCCAACAATTGAAGTTCTTACTATAGCTTAAGTGCGATGTTCCTTTGACTTGCTGTATTCAAGTCATCTTGGTCATGAAGACTTATGCTTTGACATCTTAAGCAAGCATCTCTGAGGAGATGTGGACCCGGGATGATTGAATATAAGTCGAGGTGGCCGAAGGTGTTTGAGTAGCCTATAAAGGATTCACCACTCCTTGGAGGAGATGTATACCCATGGCCTCTCATCGGATTGTTACTAAAGTCTTTGGCCAAAACATTACATGTTTAGAGTAATGTACTCTTGGATATATGTGCAGTAACTAGAATCCGTAGGATGAGGAAATGATACTTGGGCTAGGTGTGACATAGTCAGCCTAGTGGGTATAAGATGCGTGAAGGGAACGAGACACGATTCATTATAGCTGCTGAAGGGTTTCAGAAGTGGTTCTGGATCAACCATTGATTTTTTGGTTAATTGGGGATCATGATGTACTACTAGGTGCCACTCATGATCGTTCTATAATTAATGGTTAATTATAGACGGCTAACCTAAACCAAGAACCTATTTGGTCATATGCACAATGAGCGTAATCCGAAAGATTTAAAATGAGCTTGAGAATGAGATTCTCAGACCGAGAGAAACTAAGTTTGGTTGGACCAAACAAGGATCGAGCATGAAATCATTTCAATCACAATGGAAGCGTGGATGGGCTGTGTCTTATGAAGACATGATGGATGAACCAAATTGGTTTGGTTCTAATCCAATGGTGGAGAATAAACCAAAGGGGTTTGGTTTGTTTTAAACTAATGAACCAAAAGTTGGATCGGTTCATTTTAACTTAAAATAGACCAACACGGTTTGGTTTATTTTAACTTAAGTTATTGGAACGGGTTAACGAGTTTTAGTTATGAACCAATAACCGTTAGGAGAATGTGTTCTCTATAAAAACATGGCTTAAGGGTTTTTCGTGGATAATTTTTGGTGTTGGAAAACCTAGCCATCCTCTCCCTCTCTTCTCCTTGCCGCCGCCCAGCTTTTTGCCGCCGTCCACCCTTGCTGCCGGCGTCCAGCTGCTTCCGGCCACTCCTCCGGCGACCCTACGGCGACTCACCTTGGTTTCGGCGACCAAGGGTTGGTCGGCCATCCTCTTTGGCCGGCGCAACATCCTCCACCAAGCTGTCCAGTTTTCTGGACAGCTTCTATTCTTCATGTCGGAGCATCGTTTGGACGACTTTAGGAGCTCCGATAGCGGCTACCTTATCGGGGATTCAATCTCCAGTAATCCTCATAGGTGGAGGATGAAAGATTCGTCAAACGGTTGACAAATACCTCTCCGGAGAAGCGAGTTTTGGGGACTCATTTTTGAATCCGAATTTTGATTCGAATTGTGATTTTCTCTCAATCACATCGTCTTCGATGCAAGGCTAGTGACTCGTACGAAGATGAGGCTCGTGGCTTTGTGAAGTCATCCCGACCATACTCAACGTGGATACGGATAGAGGCGATTCTAGCGAGAGTCACTCCGGTTGATGCCTTTCCCGCTACACGTGATACGTCAGGTATACGTAGAGTAATTTCCTTTTATTGTAAAATTTGAAACTACGATTATGTCTACACATATTGTACTATGCATGCGTGTGGTGTGTGTATTATAATAAATTAGATTTATTACTTTTTATTTCTTCCGTTGTGCACATATTTATGAAACATGTTCGAACACGCACTCGCCGCGGTGCCGGAAACCCAACAGGAGTTGGGTTTAAGGTAGGATTCACTTGGGAAGAACGGCAGAGTATATTGCTACGACCAACCGAGGTAGTTCGTAAGCCCTCAAGTTGGTGTATATTCTCATTCTGCTCGGTGTTAGTTGAAGTTTACTATCCCCGCACAATGGTGGAATAGAGGAGTTGGGTTTAAGGTAGGATTCACTTTGGATGAATGATGAAATATATTACTATGGTCAACTGAGGCAGTTCGTAAACCCTTGAGTCAGCTTACCTTCTCATTCAACTTGGCATTGGCTGAAGCTTATTGTTCCCATGCGGTGGTGGAACGGAGAAGTCGAGGTTAAGGTAGGATTCACTTTGGAAGAATGGTGGAGTATATTGCTATGGTCAGACGAGGCAGTTCGTAAGCCCTCGATTCAGTCTACATTCTCATTCAACTCGGCATTGGCCAAAGCTTACTATCCTAGTGTGGTGGTGGAACCGAGGAGTTGAGTTAAAGGTAGGAATCACATTGGAAGAATGTCAGAACATGTACATCAACTAGCTGAGGCAATTCATAAGCCCTTAAGTCAAATCTTATGTCTTATTCGGCTCAAGGGTCAAGGTCATTTATGCATCCCGGATGGGTCTTCATTCTTTCACTCGGCTTATTTAACTGAGGATATTCATTTGCTTCATCTTTTTTCTACCAAGGCAGTCTACATTATATATATCCGGT
Source organism: Wurfbainia villosa (assembly GCA_025175895.1). NCBI lineage: Eukaryota > Viridiplantae > Streptophyta > Magnoliopsida > Zingiberales > Zingiberaceae > Wurfbainia > Wurfbainia villosa. The sequence goes on from CM045997.1 coordinate 61,429,593, forward strand.
GTGTTTCTGAAGTTTATTGGCGAGTTAATTATATGATCATGGGAGTTATACATAGAAGTAGAGAAAAGAACTTTGAAAGTATAATTTCCAAAAAGAGGTATGCGATGTTTACTATCAAATTTTGATTTTCTTTGCGAAGTAAAGTGCAAGTGATTGAATAGCAGAAGTAGTAACACAAAATATTTATTTGAAGTCATAAATACAAACACAGTTACTCTTTAACATTAAAAAGGAGGGGAAGCACAATCTAAAAAGGCAAGAAGTTAAGTAGCTTCTTGGATAGTTTTTTTCTTCTGTTGGGATAGCTGGGGGTGGAGTGACTAGAGGTGGCACCTCAAGAGAGTTATGTAGGCTTCACGAGCCCTTTCCAGGTTACGTTGAGTAACCGCCAATTCTTGATGCAAAGAGTAGGTACGGGAAGATGCATAATGCAATCAAGAACGTAGGCTCTCTACCAATTCTTCTAGTTCTATTATACACTACTGATTCATATTTGGGTGTTCAGTGGGAGGAAGTTCATCTCTAGGTAGTAGGTTAGCAGCCATGTATTGAGAAACACTCAAAAATGTAGGGAAGGTATGAAGGATGATGATATATAACCAAAGAGAAGGGGTATTTATAGCGAACGAAGGGGTGTTAAGCTGATTTTTGGGGAAGAGGTGTAGGGGAAGTTGAAGAGGTGGATAAAGAATGTTCAGAAAAGTAGGCAGTTTGGTGGGCGTATCCAAAAAGCATTTTGCATTAAAAGAGGAAGGTGAAAGGTCATGCTAATTAATGGGTGGTATCTCTGGAGAACGCTCTTTAGGTATATTCCTATAGTTACGATGATATAAAGATAAACACATAGGATGAAGAATTCTATGAAGGTTCCTATGATGCGGTTCTTATATCCCACAAAATAATATTTGTTCAATAGTCACTGACCTAGTAAAGTTCCTCATAACCTTGTAGTATCAATCGACTGGCATTGGAAAGGTGATAGATAAGCATAATTAGCATAGGGAAGTCCAGAAGACTGGATGGAAAAGTCTTGTAAAATATGGTAGTATCAGTTAATTGGTATAGGAAAGGGGACAAAGGAACACACTTAATATATGAAAACACATTCATCACCATACATTAGAAGATAATTAGTGTTAATACAAGAAATGAAGTCATTTCAGGTCAAAGGCTTCTGCTGGGTACCTCGCTATAGCGACCTCGACACTTAAAAAACTATCATCCTCTCCCGGGGGAGGATACCCTCTATCATCAAATTGTTGGGTAGTGTATGGATACCCTCTTGCTCTCGCACCTTCCAACGAGCATCTTCTATGGATATTTGGATGGCAAGAGAATCTTTAAGCTCATCTCTTTCTCTAGAGATGACTAATGTTTTCTGACTGAGAAAATCTATATTGGTAGCCACTCCAACTATAATGATCGTACCCTATTTGTTACCTCTAAAAGGTCCCCTGAGACTTCAGAAATAGAGGAGATGTAATCTAGTTGAGTTCGAACAAAATCACCCTTTGCTTTGAGAGTTTTGGTGGAGGATTGTGCTTGTGTCAATGCAGCGAGGGATTCTACCCATCTAGCATGAGTCTCTTGAAGATGAATTTTTCATTCTTCCAGTACCCCTGGTTGGGGCTTCAATTTGTAGGAATCGATCATGTTGAACCAACAGTTGGACACACATTAAGTTACCTTCATGGAGAGCTTCCTCTCGGTCATGCCCCACATTGGATAGTTAAGCTCGGAGGTCAACACATGTTTTTCTCAAATTCATTTCCTAGCTAACTAGGGCTGCTTCACGCTATTTAGATTGGGCTAGTTGATGCGCCATCTGTTTAAGCCGAGCCTTTGAAGATGTGTGTCATGCTTCCATAGTGGACTGGTACTCAGCTAGATGGCACACTGCTTTATCATAGTCGGCAGTTGCTTGTATAATAGTAAAAATGTGTTAAGAAAATTTTGAGGGATGAAATAAGTAAAAGATAGAGGAGAGATGTCCAAAGGGAGTGCTATCGTAAGATTTACTCGCAGTCATTCAAAAGGACCTTACACCCCTAATTGACTAAAGAGTTTTACTCCTTGAGGAGTGTGAATCCTAAGGCAAGGTGTAAGGTGGTAGTTGGAGGATTTATTAGGGAAGGAATAGAATGGGGATCATCCCTTATAGTGGGTGATGGGTTTGGGATTTTTTAGCTAAGTCAGAATATTTTGCTTGATTGAGTTTGGTACAGTGTAATATTTTGCTTGCTTGAGTCCAGTACAGTATTTTCAATGGATACTTACAAAACTTCATTCGACTTTGCTCTTCAGTTTTACTAAAGTGGAGGAACTTATGATGGGGTCGAAATTTTTTAGCTAAGGCAAAGTATTTTGCTTGCTTGAGTTTAGTACAATATAATATTTTTCTTGCTTGAGTTCAGTATAGTATTTTCAATGGATACTTGCAAAACTTCATTCGACTTTGCTTTTTAGTTTTACTAAAGAGGGGGAACTTATGATGGGGTCGGGATTTTATTTAGATAAGGAAAAATAACTAGTATGTTTTCAGAGTACTTCTTTCTATTTACAGAGCATTAAGTGTATTTGTAGAGTCCAGAGCACTTTGTGTTGTACAGGCAATTTATGTATCTCTCAAGCTATTTATGTAGCAGAGTAGTTGATCCAATGCTTAATTTTGTGAAGTTTGAGCAGCTTATGTACCTCCCAAGCTGTTTATGTATTTCCTGAGCTCAATAGCAGAGTAGTTGATCTAGAGCTCAATTTTGTGAAGTTTGAGCAGTTTATGTATTTCCTGAGTTCTTTATGTATTTCCCGAGGGACCTATGTATTTCCTGAGCTTAGTAGCAGAGTAGTGATCCAGAGTAGCAGTTTATGTATTTCCTGAGTGACCTATGTATTTTCAGAGCTCAGTAGCAGAGTAGTTGATCCAGAGTTCAGTTTTGTGAAGTTTGAGTAGTTTATTTATTTCCCAAGCTGTCTATGTATTTCCCGAGCGAACTATGTATTTCCTGAGCTCAGTAGGGATGTGCAGAGTAATTGATCCAGAGCTTAGTTTTGTGAAGTCTGAGTAGTTTATGTATTTCCCAAGTTGTCTATGTATTTCTCGAGTGACCTAGGTATTTCCTGAGAAGCATGTATATTTCCCAACCAACATATGTATTTACCGAGTGCTTTGATATTTTCGGAGTTTCAGAAGGATTTCTTGAATTTAGTAAGGGTAAATAACATGGATGTTCTGGGATATGATTAAAAATGATGTCAAGGGGTTTTGTGAATAAAAAGTATTTTTATTATTGTTTGTTAGAAATTTATGTGTGGTTTATTTTTTTAGGTAACTGATAAGGAAGAAGGAGGGACACGTGGAAGGCATGGAAGGAATTATTTTGAAAAGGAGCGGGAAAAGCAGTTATGCCTCAACGGGCTAGTAGGACATTAAACTAAATTCATTTTGGAACAAGGTGGGCAAATCTTCTATAAAAGGGGGTGGAGATGAATGGAAATGGATGATTCTTTCTTCTATATTCGGTACACAAGGATCTATTCTCATTTCTTCTTCTTCATTCTACTACTCTATACTTGTGATTCTGATTTGAGCGTCGAAGGGGTTGTGCCGGTAATGCCAACCCATCTCTAACATTCTCTTTGAGTGATAGATCTAGCCTGGCCTGAGGATTCAAGGTGGTTAGCGAGGATTCTCAAGAAAGGGGAAGGGGATTTGAGTGGGCCGAAAAAGAGGATACCATCAAGAACTTTTCTAGAACCCAATAATGAGGTTCATTAATGATCCAATTATCATTAACATTGTAAGCACATTTGCTCACTACAAATCCGATTTGTAGACCATGTTGTTAGACTTTCCGAGCCACAAAAACCGCTTTTTGCATTGCGGAAACCCCGGAAGCCGACCACGGATCCGTGCGAAGATAAATAAAAATTCATGTACATGTTTATCTACACTAGATCTACGTTAGATCTACATAAGAATAACGTCACCCTTGTAGCGATACCCTTCGCTTATCCCGCTCGTCCAAAGGTTGCCGGATCTCATAGAGTGTCAAGTGTACACTCCTCTACATGTATCCACACGGAAAAAAGGTGGAGAGAACCACTTAGAGTGTGCTAGTACTCTTAGGAGGTTTCGGCCATGGAGGAGAGGGAGAGAAGAAGATAGGAGAAGGAAGAAGAAGAATTCAATACCACACTTAGGTCTTTGGCCGACCACATTAAGGAGGGTTAAAACCATCCATGTAATACCAAGAGCCATGGCTCTTGGTCTTCCTCATGAGGTGGCACAACATGATGTGTCCATGATGATGTGGAGCATCATCATTGGTCGGCCCTATGCCAAGTCACCATGAAGTGGCATTTGGTCAAGTCAAACTTGACCCTTCATCTTCCCTCTCAAGTCAAGTCAAACTAGATCTCTTATCTCCCATGGTCGATCAAATCCAACCTTTGATTCAAGTCAATTTAATTTAATGAATCTCTATTCATTAGTTTAAATTGACTCAATGAATTAAATCTAAATTAGACTCATTCAACACTTGAATCAAATTGAGTCTAACTCAATTAGTCTAATTTGGATTACTCTTAATCCAATTTGGTTCATCACATGAACCTAATCCTCTTGGTCCATCATATGAACCTAATCTCCATCTAATTTCCCTTTGTGTGTGACCCTATAGGTTCTTGTAACGTTGGCAATGCTCCTAAACTGATTTAGAAACATAAGCAATGAGCGGTATCTAGCAACACATCATTACTACCCAAGTTACAAGAATGTTGAGATCCAACATCACCTTTATGACTACTAATTGTGACTCTCACAATATGTGACAATGTCCCTCTATCCTTGACATCTAAATTGAACAATTGAGGCATAGACCATGTTATCCTCTGTACAATCTATATCTTGAACTCCAAGTAGACTCACTCTAATCAATTGAGCTCAATATCTCATATTGACTCATTTGGGCATGGCCATGCACTTAGTGGTCTCACTCTATCAAGAATCATGATATCACTCCTGTCATATAGGAGGGATAGATCCCATCTACATCACTCACATCCCTTCGTATAATTTGTTACATACTGATAGAGCGGTGAATTAGTGTCGCAATACCGTTCCCAAATTATTTACCGAACCCCCTAACTACACTAATGCAGTATAGGACTGACTCGGGTCATCTCCCAACGAACCTAATGGTTGGACGTTTGTTTTTAAACAGAAGTAAACACTGGGGGTTTTCACAATTTATCAAAACAATCAAAATGCAAAATCAAAAGCAAACATGGGAATTAAGCATGCAAGAAGTAAATCTAACTACCAAATAACAAGTAACAAACAACTATCCTAATGCGCAAAAGTAAGTGATCACGCACCGCACTGTCACTATACGGTACAATGATCGAACAAATGTGAACAATTCAACTATAATGACACGTAGAGTCAAAACACAAAAACTAAACTAATGAGAAAAGAAAGCGACCAAGCACCGACTGTCACTATACTACAGATGATCAAATAAATGTGAACAATTCAACACTATACGACATACAAGAGCTAAACATTCACTAAAAATGCAGTAAACGAAATGCAAGAAACGAAATGCAATTCAACCAGGCACCGCACTGTCACTATACGGTACACTGGTCAAATGTAAATGAAACTAACCTAACAACTAAAGAATAACACAAATCAAACTCTAACTACGACCCGAGTTAAAACACAAGTTAGAATACAGAATAAAATACAAGTTAAACCGCAGATTAAAATACAAAGTAAGATACTAGTGAAAACACAAGTTACGAACACTAGTAAAAACACAATTCAAGGCCACTGGTGAAAGCACATATTAAAAACACTAGCGAAAACACAATTGAAAACACTAATGCAAACACAATGTAATAACACCAGTGACAACACAAATGAAAACACAAGTGCAAATACGAAGGAAAACACAAGTGCAAATGCAAATGAAAACACAATACTGAATCAACAGTAATCACAATAAAATAAATCAACAGTCAACCACAAACACCGGAGAGGTACCACCCTCTCCGGTGACCTACGACAATACCGAACAGCTCAAAGGGTCTCAGGATGCGGATCTCTCGTCGGATTCCGATGAGAGGTGAATCGATTCGGTAATCCACAGCTCCGATGATGGATGCGATGCTACCGCTACCACGGCAGCAGGTTGAATGGCTCTGCGGAGATGGCACAGCGCGAATCACGGCCGCTATTGTGGATGGGATCGGAACTGGGAATGAAGGGTATCATCGCCACCGGCTGGAAGCATTGAAGACCGCCATTGGATCGGAAGAAGTGATGCCAGCGAAACTGGGAATATATTCTGCCGCTACCACGGCAGTAGCAAATCACCTCCAGCCTTCTGTGACCACGTCCAGCTAGAAAGCTCATCTCCGGTGGTAATGGATCGGAAGATCGCCGGTGAAGACGGACGACTCCTGCCGGCCGATGGCTGCGCCGCCAAATCTTTCAGCTGCGAGCTCGCCGACCAAGAGGGAAAAGTACGCGGATGGAATGGATGGGAAGACCACAGGATTGGAATTATCGCCGAGTGCTATGTGGAGCTATCGCCGCCGCCAGAGGCGCCGCCTTTGTTTTGTCGCTTTGTCGCTAGCGGCTGGAAGAAGTTGGGTTTATTAAGTGATTTTCTGAGCCGTCCGACAGCGATCTGATCTCACCGCCCAAATATAGCTAGGTTAAATGAATCCAATTAATCTCCTAAGCATCGTGATCCAGCGGTATGTTCAATGAATTCGCAATGGACGGATCGATCCGTCAAGGTATAATCACGATCCAACGGTCCAGATGAACGGCCAAGACGTGTAGATCTTAATGTACGGGCCGGATCGCTCCAGATCCAGATGGATGGCTCAAAATCAATCACTTTCCTCGGACGGTCCATAATGCTCAGATTTGATCTGGATCGACGGCTGTGATTGCTCCAATTAGATCCTCATTAGATGTTCCTACAAAATTGCATGAAATTCATGAAAAATACTGAAATTATAGGAATTAATGTAATTAATCGCAAATAGGCTCAATATGTAAAAAACATCCCAAATAACAATAATTATCCCATCAAAGAGCCTAAAAGATCTAATCACAAGTAAAAATAGCACAATAAAAAATGCAGTTATCACATACCCAGTAATCCGCTTTATAGTCCACCCATTTACCAGTGATGTTTGACGAAGCCAAAGTATGCAACTCCTTATGTAGGGAACCATGGTGACTTCAGGTCCAAGGACTAATAGTCATACTAATAGTCACATGAGAAAGTATATGACACTAATATAACGATCCATGATACTTTCTCATGGCGGGTTATTCAGTATACATTCTCCAATGCATACCCATGTGTCAACTTGATATCTCATATCCATGACTTGTGAGATCAAGTCATCGAGTTGACCTACATGCTAGTCTTTTCGCATTAATATTGTCCTTGAATATTAATACTTGACTAGGAATGATTAAGAGTAGTATTCTCTATATCATCTCATTATCGATTCAACCAATCAATTGATATAGATAAGAACCTTCTACTCAAGGATGCTATTATACATAGTTATTTGGCACCAATACATGTAAGTATAATAACCATAAAGAAATTCCTTTATAAATATATACAGGAATATGATACAACAAGTCCATACAACAATCATCACATGATCCACTGTAGGGCTTTCACTAACAATCTCCCACTAGCACTAGAGCCAATCACTGTAGTATCTAATACCCAATGACCTAGTGTGACCATCATGCTTTTTCTATGCCAAAGCCTTGGTCAAGGGATCTGCGACGTTAGCCTCTGTGGGTACTCTGCAAATCTTTACATCTCCTCTATCGATAATCTCTCGAATGAGATAGATGTGCCATAGTATGTGTTTGGTCCGCTGGTGTGAGCGAGGTTCCTTAGCCTGCGCAATCGCTCTATTGTTGTCACAATAGAGCTCTATAGGATCTGCTATCCTAGGAACCACCCCAAGCTCAGTAATGAACTTGTGGATCCAAACTGCCTCCTTTGCTGCCTCTGATGCAGCAATATACATAGCCTCTGTTGTAGAATCAACAACTGTGTCCTGCTTTGAACTCTTCCAGCTCACAGTGCCACCATTCAAGCAAAACATGAACCTTGACTATGATCTATAATCATCCTGGTCAGTTTGGAAGCTGGCATCACTGTAACCCTTTACAGCTAGTTCCCTATCGCCTTCAAATATCAAGAAATATTCTTTAGTCCTTCTCAAGTACTTAAGAATATTCTTGACTGCTATCCAGTGACGCTCACCTGGATCTGACTGGTATATGCTCATCATGCTCAAAGCATACGAGACATCAGGACGAGTACATAGCATGACGTACATGATAGATCCTATGGCAGATGCATAAGGGATCTTATCCATGGGTGTTGGACTTTCTGAGCCGCAAAAACCACTTTTTTCATTGCAGAAACCTCGGAAGCCCGGCCACGGATCCATACGATGTATAACAAAATAAATTCATGTATGTGTTATGGAAACCTAGATCTACCTTAGATCTTCATGATGAGAGCGTTACCCTCGATGAGACGCCCTTTGCTTATCCCGCTCATCCAAATGGCTTGTCGGAACTTAAGAGTGTCAAGTGTACACTCCTCTGTTGGTATCCACACGGACAAATGGTGGAGAAAAATAACCTAGAGTGTGCTAGCACTCCTTGGTGAATCTCGACAATGGAGGATTGGGAGAGAGATTGAGAGGAGCAAGGAAGAAGATGATTGAGTTAATCCCAATAACTTCACCATCTAATGAAAAAGCGGTCGACCACTTTGTTTTGGGGGGTTACATGCATGCATGTAACTCCAAGAGCCAATGGCTCTTGGTCTCCCTCATGAGGTGGCACCACATGATAAGTCCATGATGATGTGGAACACCATCATTGGCCGGCCCCCATGCTAAGTCACCATGACATGGCAATTGGCCAAGTCAAAATTGACCATTCATCTTCCCTCTCAAGTCAAGTCAAACTTTGACCTCTTATCTCCCATGGTTGATCAAATCTAACCACTTGATTCAAGTCAATTTGATTTAATGAGTCTCTATTCATTAATATAAATTGACTCAATGAATCAAATCTAAATTAGACTCATTCAACACTTGAATCAAATTGAGTCTAACTCAATTAGTCTAATTTGGATTACTCTTAATCCAATTAGGTTCATCCCATGAACCTAATCCTCATGGTTCATCATATGAACCTAATCTCCATCTAATTTCCCTTTGTGTATGACCCTATAGGTTCTTGTAACGTTGGTAATGCTCCTAAACCGATTTAGGAACATAAGCAATGAGCGGTATCTAGCAACACATCATTGCTACCCAAGTTACAAGAATGTTGAGATCCAACATCACCTTTGTGACTACTAATTGTGACTATCACAATATGTGACAATGTTCCTCTATCCTTGAAATCTAGATTGACCAATTGAGGCATAGACCGTGTCATCCTTGGTACAATCTATATCTTGATCTCCAAGTAGACTCACTCTAATCAAATGAGATCAATATCTCATATTGACTCATTTGGGCATGTCCATGCACTTCGTGGTCTCACTCTATCAAGAATAACGATGTCACTCCCCTCATATAGGAGGGATAGATCCCATCTACATCACTCACATCCCTCCGTATAATTTATTACATACCCAGTAATCACTTTTATAGTCCACCAATTTACCGGTGACATTTGACGAAGCCAAAGTATGCAACTCTTTATGTAGGGAACCATGGTGACTTCAGGTCCAAGGACTAATAGTCATACTAATAGTCACATGAGAAAGTATATGACACTCATATAACAATCCATGATACTTTCTCATGGCGAGTCATTCAGTACACATTCTCCAATGCATACCCATGTGGTAACTTGATATCTCATATCCATGACTTATGAGATCAAGTCATCATGTTGACCTACATGCTAGTCTCTACGGATTAACATTGTCCCTGATTGTTAATACTTGACTAGGAATGATTAGGAGTAGTATTCTCTATATCATCTCATTATCGATTCAACCAATCGATTGATATAGATAAGAACCTTCTACTCAAGGACGTTATTATACAAAATTTTTTGGCACCAATACATGTAAATATAATAACAATGCCTTTATAAATAGGAATATGATACAATAAAGTCCATACAACAATCATCACATGATTGTCTCTAGGGCTTTCACTAACAATCTCCCACTAACACTAGTGCCAATCACCGTAGTATCGAATACCCAATGACCTAGTGTGACCATCATGCTTTTTCTGTACCAAAGCCTTGGTCACGGGATCTGCGATATTAGCCTCTGTGGGTACTCTGCAAATCTTCACATCTCCTCTACCGATAATCTCTCGAATGAGATGGAAGTGCCATAGTATATGTTTGGTCTGCTGGTGTGAGCGAGGTTCTTTAGCCTACGCAATAGCTCTATTGTTGTCACAATAGATCTCTATAGGATCTGCTATGCTAGGAACCACCCCAAGCTCAGTAATGAACTTGCAGATCCAAATTGCCTCCTTTGCTGCCTCTGATGCAATGATATACTCGACTTCTGTTGTAGAATCAGTAACTGTGTCATGCTTCGAACTCTTCCAGCTCACAGCGCCATCATTCAAGTAAAACATGAACCCTGACTGTGATCTATAATCATCCTGGTCAGTTTAGAAGATGACATCGTTGTAACCCTTTACAACTAGCTCCTCATCGCCTCCAAATATCAAGAAATATTCTTTAGTCCTTCTCAAGTACTTAAGAATATTCTTAACTTCTATCCAGTGATGCTCACCTGGATCTAACTGGTATCTACTCGTCATGCTCAAAACATATGAGACATCAGGATGAGTATACAGCATGACATACATGATAGATCCTATAACAGATGCGTAAGGGATCTTATCCATGCGGTCTCTCTCCTCTCTAGAAGAGGGACTTTGAGTCTTCGAAAGACTCACACCATGTGACATTGGCAAAAGTCCCTTCTTGGAATTCTGCATAGCAAACCGTAGTAATACCGTGTCAATATTTGTACTCTGACTTAGGCCAAGCAATCTCTTAGATCTATCTATATAGATCTTGATGCCTAGAATACAGGTTGCTTCACCTAAGTCCTTCATTGAGAAGCACGTCCCCAGCCAAGTATTCACAGACTATAGTGAAGGGATGTCATTCCCAATGAGTAGTATGTTATCCACAAACAATACAAGGAAGACAACTGTGTTCCCATTAACTCTCTTGTAGACACAGGGTTCATCTTCATTCTTGATGAAACCAAACTATTTGATCGCATCATCGAATCAAAGATTCCAGCTCTGAGAAGCTTGCTTTATCCCACAAATGGACCTTTGCAGCTTGCATACTTTCCCAGTATGCTGTGGATCTACAAAACCCTCAGGATGTGTCATGTACACATCCTCGAGCAAGTTTCCATTCAGAAATGCGGTTTTGACATCCATCTGTCAGATCTCATAATCGTGGTATGCTGCAATAGCAAGCATGATCCGAATGGACTTAAACATCGCCACTGGAGAAAAGGTTTCATCATAGTCAATACCATGAATTTGCTTGAAACCTTTAGCCACCAATCGACCCTTATAGGTATGCGTAAGTCCATCCATGTCAGTCTTTCTCTTAAAGACCCACTTACACCCAATGAGTTTGACGCCCTCAGGTGGATCAACCAAAGTCCATACATGGTTGGTGTACATGGATTCCATCTCGGAGCTCATGGCCTCTAGCCATTTCTCAGAATCTAGGCTCATCACAACTTCCTGATAGGAGGTAGGCTCATTCTCAATGAGCATAACGTCATCATGGTCAGACAAGAGAAATGAGTATCTCTCAAGCTGATGACGTACCCTATCAGACCTGCGAAGAGGTAGGTCTACCTGAACAGGTGGTTGTTCCACAACTCTTTGTGCAACAATCTCATCACCCACAACACTTTGTGGTTCATGTTCAACCTCCATCAAGGCCTCGGTGCTATGGTCTTTATCTTGAATTTCTTCAAGATCGAACATACTCCCACTAGTTTTTCTAGAAATAAAATCCCTTTTTAGAAATACCCCAGTCTTTGCCACAAACACTTTGTGTTGACTGGGAATGCAAAAGTAATATCTCTTAGTCTCCTTGGGATATCCAACAAAAATATCACTTATCGGATTTGGGTCCCAATTTGTCTAAGACATGACATCGAACGTAAGCCTCACAACCCCAAATCCTCATGAAAGACATCTTGGGATTTCTCCCTGTCCATATTGTATATGGTGTCTTTATCACAACCTTGGATGGTACACGGTTAAGTGTGAAGGCTACTGTGTCTAGAGCATATCCCCAAAAAGATATAGGAAGATCTGTGTGACTTATCATAGATCATACCATATCTAATAGGGTACGATTCCTCCTTTCGGATACACCATTCCACTGTGGTGTTCCAGGAGGAGTGAGTTGGGATAGAATCCCACACTCAATTAGATAGTCACGAAACTCATGGCTAATGTATTCACCACCTCGATCTGATCGAAGTATCTTAATACTCTTGCCAAGTTGGTTTTGTACTTCATTCTTGAATTCCTTGAACTTTTCAAAGGATTCATATTTATGTGTCATCAGATACACATAACCATATCTACTGAAGTCATCAATTAATGTAATGAAGTACCTTTAACCACATCTAGCAGCGACATTGAAAGGGCCACACACATCACTATGTATAAGTCTTAACAAGTCTTTTGCTCTTTAGCTGTGTCCACTAAAGGGAGTCTTGGTCATCTTGCCTAAAAGACAAGACTCGCATGTCTTATATGATTCAAAATCAAATGAGTCCAGCAACTCATCCTTATGGAGCTGAGATAAGTGACTCTCATTTATATGACCTAAGCGACAATGCCAGAGATAGGTTTGGTTCAACTCATTTGACTTGAACCTTTTGGTACTTATGTTATAGATGGGGCTCTCTAATTCTAGAAAGTAGAGTCCATTCATTAGAGGTGCACTACAATAGAACATATCATTTAAATAAACTGAACAACATTTGTCTTTTATTATAAATGTAAATCCTTTCTTGTCCAAACAAGAAACCAAAATTATGTTCTTAGTTAAAGCAGACACATAACAACATTCATCTAGTTCTAGTACAAGCCCAATGGGCAGAGATAGATCATAAGTTTCTACAGCAACAACAACAACTCTTGCTCCATTGCCTACTCATAGGTCCACCTCGCCCTTTGTCAATGCCCTGCTATTTCTCAGTGCCTGCACATTGGTACAAATGTGAGATGCACATCCGGTATCTAATACCCATGATGAAGAAATAGATAGATTGACTTCTATAACATTTATACTTGAAGTAGAAGTCTCACTTCTCTTCTTAAGATCTTCGGTACGCTACGAGTGTCGATTTCTTTGTAGTGGAAGCAAGCCCCTTCTTTGTTCACCCCTCCTTTGGGTTTCAGTTCTTTGCCTTTGCCCTTGGCTTGGGACTTTCCCTTACCTTTAGGCTTGCCCTTGCCTTTCTTCTTTTGCACCATCAAAATGGAGTCAGATTTTCCCTTCTTTAGGTTGAGCTCAGTAGTTCTCAACATGCTGAGCATCTCAGGCAGTGGCTTATCAATTTCATTCATGTTATAATTCATGACAAATTGATTGTAGCTTTGTGGCAAAGACTGCAAGATCAAGTCACTGGCCATCTCTTGGCCAAGTGGGAATCCCAATTTCTGTAGGTTTTCTACGCACCCAATCATCTTGAGTACATATGGACCTACGGGAGTCCCATCTTGCATCTTGGACTGAAACAATGCCTTAGAGACCTCATATCTCTCGTGCCTTGCTTGTCCTTGATATAGTTGACGAAGATGTTCAACCATATCATAATCATTCATGAACTCATGTTGCTTCTGAAGCTCAGAGTTCATGGTTGTGAGCATGAGACATGACACATCTAATGCATCATCTTGATGCTTCTTGTAAGTATCTTTGTCAGTTTGCGAGGCAGTGGAAGGAGGTGCCTCCGGAATGGGTTGCTCCAGGACGTACAGTTTCCTTTCTTGGGTGAGATCAATTCTCAAGTTCTTGTACCAGTCCAGGAAATTTGCTCCATTGAGCTTGTCCTTCTCAAGGACAGAACGCAGGGAGAGAGTGTTCGTGTTTGTCGACATAGTAATTTACAACATACACAATGTAGAAAATTAATATCATATTCCTTTTATCATTTAATTAGGCCTTTAATCAAATGATGTTCCCACTAAATTATAGGACTTTTATAGAATCGAGTTATGGATGTGGTCAAACCACATTACTTGATTCATACAAACTAGCTATAATTCTTGCGGGACAAGATCCACATCATACTATGCCTTGAGTTAGCTTTGGCTAAATCGCCCAAGACTTAGTATGATCGATAGGTAACACATTACCGATTACATCTCTATGCAACTCTTGTTTATAGGATCAAGACCCACATTTACAAAAGACCTTGAGTTAGCTTTGGCTAAATCGCCCAAGATTTAGTGTAAATGCGATCTTATCCTATCTTTCCAAATGTTGGAATATGCCTATAGTTCTATTCGATCCAATTGAGTTAACTAGTTTTACTCAATCTAATTGAGCTTACTCTAACCCAAGTCGTGATAGGCAAGACCAAGATTGTCCCTTCGCACCCTACCAAGATAATATGCGTTGCTCTGCTTTGGCAAATTCAACAACTACAAATGATAGAGGTAGTGATGGGTATCAAGACTTGGTAGGCATTTTCGAGTTGATTCAATTAAGATCTAATCTAATCGTAATATGTATCATATATGCATCAAGACCTTTATTACCCTACATTAGCATGCATCACATACATACAAGCATTATTCTAGCATGCATCATATACATACAAGAAAAATATCCTAGCATGCATCATATACATACAAGCAAAACTTACTAGCATGCATCACATACATACAAGCAAAACAAATATATATATATATATATAAATTAATTGTGATGTGGTCATGGCCCTACTATGATCTTCTCAAGACAATGAGAAGATCGGACGGTCAACCTAGGGTTAGCGGCTTCTCCAAGTGCCTCCTTTGACCGCCATGTGTCGTCGGCACCCTTCTCATAACTCCGTTTACTAGTGGACCTTCCACCGCTCCATTTTATACATTACAAACATGAAACTCAAGTTACATTCGAGCCTAAAACTATTTACAACTAGAATTTTAAAAGAAGAGGCACGACGTGCAGGTCGCATACCCTATACAACATGCACAACCACAAAAACGGCACGCAGGTCGTATTATGAATTATAACACATTTATCATCCAATCATATTGGGGTTCTTGGGCCATGACCATCACAGAATTATACATAATTATAAATTATGTATATTATAAATTTCTATAATTTTTCCTTTTTTTTTTCAATTTTATGAGTCACATCTCCGTAACGGTCCCGCTAAGCGATTTCCGGGTGCAATCTCAGGATAAGGCCCCTTTCAGGGATAGGGGCAGTGCCCCTACTCGCAAAAATAAACTTTGCAAGTGTCCCTACTTGATCTTACAGTGACATAAGTGGCTATCCCAAAAACCTAAAGCAAGAACTCGCCGTTTTGGAGAGTTTTTCTCGGTGGTTGAAGCCTACAAGTGTCCCAACACTTGTTACTTTGATTCTTCGAGAAAAATACCCAAAAAATCTATAAAAATAGGAAATCTACAGAAACTTAAAAATATGTAATTTTTATATCTAATACAAAACTACAAATTTAAAACACATACATGCTTCGCAAGTGGCTCTGATACCACTATTGGACTTTCCGAGCCGCAAAAACCACTTTTTGCGTTGCGGAAACCTCGGAAGCCCGACCACAGATTTGTGTGAAGTATAACAAAATAAATTTATGTATGTGTTATGGAAATGTAGATCTACCTTAGATCTACATGATGAGAGTGTTACCCTCGATGCGACGCCCTTCGCTTATCTCGCTCGTCCAAATGGCTTGCAGGAACTCAAGAGTGTCAAGTGTATACTCCTCTATTGGTATCCACACGGAAAAATGGTGGAGAAAAACAACCTAGAGTGTGCTAGCACTCCTTGGTGAATCTCGGTAATGGAGGATTGGGAGAGAGCTTGAGAGGAGCAAGGAAGAAGATGATTGAGTTAATCCCAATAACTTCACCATCTAATGAAAAAGTGGCCGACCACTTTGTTTTGGGGGGTTACATGCATGCATGTAACTCCAAGAGCCAATGGCTCTTGGACTCCCTCATGAGGTGGCACCACATGATAAGTCCATGATGATGTGGAACACCATCATTGGCCGGCCCCCATGCCAAGTGACCATGACATGGCAATTGGCCAAGTCAAAATTGACCATTCATCTTCCCTCTGAAGTCAAGTCAAACTTGACCTCTTATCTCCCATGGTTGATCAAATCTAACCACTTGATTCAAGTCAATTTGATTTAATGAATCTCTATTCATTAATTTAAATTGACTCAATGAATCAAATCTAAATTAAACTCATTCAACACTTGAATCAAATTGAGTCTAACTCAATTAGTCTAATTTGGATTACTCTTAATCCAATTGGGTTCATCCCATGTACCTAATCCTCATGGTTCATCATATGAACCTAATCTCCATCTAATTGCCCTTTGTGTGTGACCCTATAGGTTCTTGTAACATTGGTAATGCTTCTAAACCGATTTAGGAACATAAGCAATGAGCGGTATCTAGCAACATATCATTGCTACCCAAGTTACAAGAATGTTGAGATCCAACATCACCTTTGTGACTACTAATTGTGACTCTCACAATATGTGACAATGTCCCTCTATCCTTGACATATAGATTGACCAATTGAGGCATAGACAATGTCATCCTCGGTACAATCTATATCTTGTACTCCAAGTAGACTCACTCTAATCAAATGAGCTCAATATCTCATATTGACTCATTTGGGCATGGCCATGCACTTCGTGGTCTCACTCTATCAAGAATAACGATGTCACTCCCGTCATATAGGAGGGATTGAACCCATCTACATCACTAACATCCCTCCGCATAATTTGTTACATACCCAGTAATCACCTTTATAGTCCACCCATTTACGGGTGACGTTAGACGAAGCCAAAGTATGCAACTCCTTATGTAGGGAACCATGGTGACTTCAGGTCCAAGGACTAATAGTCATACTAATAGTCACATGAGAAAGTATATGACACTCATATAACGATCTATGATACTTTCTCATGGCGGGTCATTCATTATACATTCTCCAATGCATACCCATGTGTCAACTTGATATCTCATATCCATGACTTGTGAGATCAAGTCATCGTGTTGACCTACATGCTAGTCTCTATGCATTAACATTGTCTCTGAATGTTAATACTTGACTAGGAATGATTAAGAGTAGTGTTCTCTATATCATCTCATTATCGATTCAACCAATCGATTGATATAGATAAGAACCTTCTACTCATGGACGTTATTATACTTAGTTATTTGGCACCAATACAAGTGAATATAATAACCATGCCTTTATAAATAGGAATATGATACAATAAAGTCCATACAACAATCATCACATGATTGACTCTACGGCTTTCACTAACAATGCGGTCTCTCTCCTCTTTAGAAGAGGGACTTTGAGTCTTCGAAAGACTCACACCATGTGACATCTGCAGAAATCCCTTCTTGGAATTCTGCATGGTAAACCGTAGTAATACCGTGTCAATATATGTACTCTGACTCAGGCCAAGCAATCTCTTAGATCTATCTCTATATATCTTGATGCCTAGAATATAGGCTGCTTTACCTAAGTCCTTCATTGAGAAACACTTCCCCAGCTAAGTCTTCACAAACTATAGCGAAGGGATGTCATTCCCAATGAGTAGTATGTCATCCACATATAATACAAGGAAGACAACTGTGTTCCCATTAACCCTCTTGTAGACACAGGGTTCATCTTCATTCTTGATGAAATCAAACTGTTTTATCGCATCATCGAATCAAAGATTCCAGCTCTGAGAAGCTTGCTTTAGCCCATAAATGGACCTTTGCAGCTTGCATACTTTGCCAGTATGCTGTGGATCTACAAAACCCTCAGGTTGTGTCATGTACACATCCTCAAGCAAGTTTTCATTCAGAAATGTGGTTTTGACATCCATCTACCAGATCTCATAATCATGGTACGCTACAATAGCAAGCATGATCCGAATGGACTTAAACATCGCAACTGGAGAAAAGGTTTCATCTAGTCAATACCATGAATTTGCTTGAAACCTTTAGCCATCAATTGACCCTTATAGGTATGTGTAAGTCCATCCATGTCAGTCTTTCTCTTAAAGACCCACTTACACCCAATGGGTTTGACGCCTTTAGGTGGATCAACCAAAGTCCATACTTGGTTGGTGTACATGGATTTCATCTCGGATCTCATGACCTCTAGCCATTTCTCAAAATCTGGGCTCATCACAGCTTCTTGATAGGAGGTAGGCTCATTCTCAACGAGCATAACATTATCATAGTCAGACATGAGAAATGAGTATCTCTCAGGCTGACGACATACCCTATCAGACCTGTGAAGAGGTAGGTCTACTTGAACTGGTTGTTGTTCCATAACTCTTTGTGCAACAATCTCATCATCCACAACACTTTGTGGTTCCTATTCAACCTCCATCAAGGCCTCAGTGCTATTGTCTATATATTGAATTTCTTCAAGATCGAACGTACTCCCACTAGTTTTTCTAGAAACAAAGTCCCTTTCTAGAAATACCCCAGTCTTTGCCACAAACACTTTGTGCTGATTGAGAATGTAGAAGTAATATCCCTTCATTTCCTTGGGATATCCAATAAAATAGCACTTATTGGATTTAGGTCCCAGTTTGTCTGAGACTTGATGTCGAACGTAAGCCTCACAACCCCAAATCTTCATGAAAGACATCTAAGGATTTTTTCCTATCCATATCGTATATGATGTCTGCTGTAAATCATATACCTGTTCGAAGCTTTTGCTTGTGTCGGAGGAAAAATCACCATTGGAAATTACCTTGCGCTTCACCAACCAAATCAATCCGGATGCTTCTACGCCTCTCTGCAGCCGAACCTCTCGCAGCCGATCAACTCGCGGCCGATCAACCCTCACAGCAACCCCACCTTGGACGCACACTCCTTCCCATTTAAGGGAAGGAGAGCGTGCTCGAGGCGGTTCCACGAACTGCCTCTGTGCAGTTCGTGGAACTGCCACGACTTACATCTCCCACTCGTCCAAGGTATGTCACACAGACAAAAATGATCACACAGACCATTTTAGAAAGGGTGTTTAGTCACATAGACTAAATGATCACACAGACCATTTTAGAAGAGGTGATTAGTCACATAGACTAAAGCAACATCTATTGTCACAAAAGACTAATAGAACAGAGATTAATAGTCACAAAGACTAAATGAAACATCAAATTAGAAAATGGTTCGTGCGACAACAAGCACATTGAGCATTCAAATGCTAAGAAAGTTGTTACACCTTACATAGCTGCTCATAGAGTGATACATGCTAAGAGAAGTTATTTAGGCCACTCTACATATGATACATAATCATTCTCCCGATGACACAGAGTCATCTCCAGGTGGTACAAAACCATTTATCTTATGACACACAGCCATTTCCCAGGTGACATACAATCATTTTCCAGATGATACAAAATCATATTTCTGGTAGTACATAACCGTTTACCTGAAACATTCATGTCTTGCTTTTTACCCAGATTAAATAATCTCATTTACATCAATATGAACATCTCTAATCCCTTAGATTGACCATAATGTCAAGAGCATGTCTCATATTCCAAATATTCACAATCATTTCCATACACAACAGAAATGGGTCAACCAGTGAATAATTCTTATTAGATGTAAATCTATTTAATCTTCCTTTTTAGTGTGAATCTATTCATTTTAATCAATCGCTTTCTTAGTCATGTTCCATAGACCGAATCATCCATAGTCATAGGTAGACATGCTAAAGTAGCAAACCTTGATTAAAACTTCAAGTAGACACCTAAATAGTCACAAAGGGCAAATATTGAGATCAACATATAATCTCAAAGGGCTCACATAGTAGAGAAGCAGGGATCCATTCTCCTACTACCCTTAGTGTCGTCTTAGCACATGTGATATGATTCACATGCTACGATGTCTTCCTCTTTACCAATAAAGAGCGCATGTTTTCCTCAAATTAACATCGTACAGATTTCGATCTAGACATTCCCAATGTCTAATCCAAAATTCAACACATGAATCCAGAACTCAACATATGAATTCTAATCTGGCTCAAAAATAGGCATAGTAAATGGTGGGTTCATTTACTTCGATCATTTACCACAAAATGATCTTATCTTGATACAAATATCAAGACGACCCTAACTTATAGGAATGTAACAAATTTTACAGCTTCTAAAGCTAACAACCACATAGGTTGACCTATAAGCATCGGTCTTACCTCTATTCATACGCAACAAATAGAGATGATTGTCCATGTGAGAGGACCAATCACTACCTGCCAACATGCTTATCGAGATCTTATCACTAGAATGCAACATAACATACACTGAATAGATTATGGCCGGAATTATAAACAATCAAATCATTATATTCAATTGTCATTACAAGACTATTATATTCTACGAAGTCCCATAGACTTTACATGCTCATTAAATGACTCTCTAGTCATTGGCTTAGTAAAAGGATCTGCAAGCATAGCTCGTGTAGGGATATACTCAAGAATCACCTTCTTTTTAGCAACAATATCCCTTATAAAGTTGTACTTTATAGCTATATGCTTGCCCTTGCTGTGATATTTGGGATCCTTGGAAAATGCTATCGCAGCTTGACTGTCACAATAGACAGTCACTGGACTCCCACTATTCTCAGCAATCTTCAAATGCTTTAGGAACCTTCTCAACCAGACTGCTTATTGTACAGCTGCTGAACATGCCACATATTCAGCTTCCATTGTAGATAAGGCCACACAGGCCTGTTTCTTGCTGTTCCAGGAGATGGCGCCACCATTCAACAAGAACGCATAGCCTGATATTGATTTTCTATCATACAGGTCCCCAGCCCAATCTGCATCTGAATAGCCCATAAGGCTCATATCTGATCCTTGATAACAGAGACAATAATCTGTCATCACCTTCAGATATCTGAAAATCCTTTTCACTGCCTTCCAGTGTCTCGATCCTGGGTTTGGTGGAAGCCCTAATATTAAGCGCATCGAGTACACAACATAGTATACATTGAACTACCTATGACACTGGCATATGATTTTTTATTCATGTCGGCTATTTCAGCTGGAGTCTTGGGACTCATATTTTTGCTCAAAACAGTACCTTTCGCAATAGGTGTATGCATTCTGATTCTGATCGGACATGTTGAAATGTTGTAACATCTTAGTAATATAAGACTCTTGTGACAAACCCAAAAGTCTCTTTGATTGATCCCGGATGATCTTAACCCCTAAGATGTATTCAGCTTCTCCCATATCTATTGTGTCAAATTGAGAAGACAGCCACTTTTTGACTTCTTCAATAAAACCTATGTCATTTCCTTCTATCAGCATATCATCAACATATAATGATAAAATGACATACTTTCCTTTTTCCTTCTTTAGGAAAATGCAATGATCCTCATTGATCATTTCGAAACCATAAGATAAAACCACTTTGTTAAATCTTATGTTCCATTGTCTTGACGCTTGCTTCAGCCCATATATAGATTTCTTCAATCTACATACTTTATCCTCTTGGCCTAAAGCAACGAAACCTTCTGGCTGAACCATATAGATTTCCTCATCAAGCTCACCGTTAAGGAAAGCGGTTTTAACATCCATCTGATGTAATTCCAAGTCATAATGTGCCACAAAGGCCAAAATAACTCAGATTGACACAAACTTCACTACGGGAGAAAATGTCTCTTCAAAGTCAATACCCTCTCTTTGGGTAAATCCTTTTGCAACCAAACGAGCCTTGTATCGGTTAATCGATCCATCAGACTTCCTCTTTATTTTGAGAATCCACTTATTCCCAATGGCCCTTCGGCCAGGAGGAAGATCGACTAACTCCCAAACTTGATTCTGAATCATTGATTCCATCTCTTCTTCCATTGCACTTTTCCACTTATCTCTAACCCTACATCCCAACGCATCCTCAACTGATTGAGGTTCATCTTCGTCAACTGGGAGTGTCATCATTGCCTCATTCTCAATATCAAACCTCCTTTTAGGTATGATCTTACGAACACTTTTCCGTAAGTTGGGCTGTTGAGAAGTCACCCCGTGATCAGGCACATTACTCCCACTCGGTTGACTAGGTTCAGGTATCCCACTGGACATCTGTCTTGTTGATAACAACTCATCCTCCTCATAAAGAGGAACTGTCTTATCAACTTCACCCTTTGTTGGGAACTCAGTTTCGAGAAAAGTGGCATCTCTCGACTCAATCTCAGAGATTGTCCCATCTTGTTGCTCACCTATAAAAACATAACCTTTTGAGGTCTCAGAATATCTTATAAAGATACATTTCTTACCTCTAGGTCCGAGTTTTCCATATTTGTGAGAACTATCATGAACGTAGGCAGCTGACCCCCAGGGTCTCAGATTGCTCAAATCTGGCTTTCTGCCCATCCAACGTTCATATGGGGTCGATTGAACTGACTTTGAAGGCATTTTGTTAAGTATATATGCCGCAGCTAGTAATGCATCTCCCCAATAGGAGACCGGCAAATTAGCCTGCGCCATCATAGACCTAACCATTTCAAGAAGAGTCCTATTTCTTCTTTCAGCAACCCCATTTTGCTGTGGAGTTCCTGGGATCGTTAGCTGTCTAATAATCCCCTTATCATTACATGTCGTCTTGAACAAATCAGACAGATATTCACCCCCACGGTCAGTGCGTAAGGCCTTAACCTTACGTTCCGTTTGATTCTCAACTTCGTTCAAATAATGAATGAAATAATCCAACGCTTCAGATTTTTGAGAAATCAAATACACATGACCATACCTAGTGAAATCATCAATAAATGTAATGAAGTAGGAAGCTCCATGCTTAGCCTTCACACTCATCGGACCACAAATATCCGAATGAATCAATTGCAATGGCAAGTCTACTCTAATAGCCTTTCCAAATGGTTTCCTAGTTGCTTTTCCAGCAAGACAATGCTCACATACAGACAAGCTAATCTTAGCACGAGAGCCCAATAAACCCTCTCTAGCTAATCGATTCATGCGATCTTGTCCTATATGTCCCAATCTAGCATGCCAAACCTCATCAGATATATCCGCATTACTAGCAAGAGCAATGTTTGAAAAAAAACTATGAATCGCACAATTCACATCAGGCACCACATCTAGTACCATAAAACCATTAGATAAATAACCATATCCGATTGACACAGAGTCAATCTTAAGTTCTACACAACGATTGAAAAAATTTACAGAGTACCCCAAATCAAGAAGACAAGTAACAGATACAAGATTCCTTCGAATCTCTGGAGCATACAAGACATCATGTAGAAACAAAGTACTTCCACCATGAAGGTTAAGTTTGCAAGTTCCGACTCCTTTGACTTCGACTCTTGCATTGTTTCCTACATAGATCCATTTGTTGCCAGCAGGTACCCGGCGGTACTTCACATATGTAACCCGCTCTCGAGCTACATGGTTGGTTGCTCCCGAATCTATAATCCACAAAGGATAAGAATCAACCATCAACACAGTACTAGCAACAAAATGCTCAAAAGATAGATTAGAAGTTACCTTCTTAGGCTCAGTACATTCCCGAGCAAAGTGGCCCTTCTTGCCACAATTAAAGCAAGATAACTTGCTTTTAGGTTTCTTCCCTGTCTTCTTCTTCTTGATTTGATCCTTCCCAGAACAAGATAAGCAACGCGTTTTTATTCTTTCCCTTTCCTTCTTGTACCATTTTTTCTTGGATCCGGATGATCCAGTGAGCCGTGACCAAATATGCTTGGCCTGAAATCCTCGCGGATTCTACTCTCTCAGCCTCCAGCTCAACATGCCGTGAGACATCAGCGAAAGTCTTAATACTCTCACTGTGAGTTAAGGTCTGCTTCATGGTATCCCAAGAATCGGGAAGAGAACGAATAACCGCTGAACACATTGTTCATCATCGACTCATGGCCGCGATTTTGACTCCCGAATCATATTCGACATCTCCCTGAGATGTTGAACCATCGTTGCACTTGGGCGCTTCTTGTAGCTGTCGAACCTGATCGTCAGTTGCCGAAGCTTACTCAGACTTATTCCACTGTATCTCTCTAAGGGCTACCCAGACTGCATGAGCCGAAGGATATGGCTCATACTCTAACACTAGGTCATCCACCATTGAACTTATCAATATGCCCTTAGCAGTGGAATCCTTCCTTTTCCATACCTTATAGGTATCAAGGTCACGTCTGTACTGTGTTGTATTACTCTCAACAGGTTCCATCACAACCTGATTAACAGCCTCTAGGACTTCTTGTTCCTCAAGAACATACTGAATCTTGAGGTGTCATATTTTATAGTTATCCCCATTCAGTTTTTCACCTTTGTTCAGTTCAGCTATGATATTTTTAGTCGCCATAACCTAACATAAATAAACACATTATTTAGTTACTCAGTGTATGCTTTTATGTATGTAATCTCAAAAATAAACTCAAGATAAATCTGATCTGGTTTACAAAATCAAGTGACAACTGCGTTATCACTCATCATTTGTATGTGCCAATCAGACTTAGATTGATATATTTTATTACATACATCCCACTTAATGATATTAATCATTATTACAGCATGATATTACACATAAAATGAACATATCATTATATACTCATTTGAACTAATCAAGGGTATATCTAATAATCATGCATCATGTAGAGTTAACAGCATCATATGAACTAATCATTAAATGAACACATCATTAAAATAAACATGCTGTACAATGTTAACAAATAACAAAGTCTACTAAGAATGTAACAGATTACATTCTTCCTACTCATAAACTAAAACAACTCCTAATAGACTAGATAAGCGATTACTGCTCCCACTAGGACAAGCCCTAGTGCAGCAGTAATCATGACATGTCCTCTCCGTCTGGACTCAACCACGCGATTTCTCTGTGGGACACTCACGAGCAACACATGCCACATACAGAGTCCTTTAAAGACCCCACAAATCGAGAATCAAAATCCTCCACTGGGTCTTCTTCAGGATCCTCTTCACAGTCAGCATAGTTAATCAGCTCTGTGCACAACTGGGTATATGAAACACGTCCTTCATGTAACCCCTAAAATTGTCGTACCGCGTCAGCAAGATTATCGGGCAATGAACTAATCAACGCCCAAATCCTGTAGTTGTCTAATACTGGAAACTCCTGCATCTCGAGCTTCCAGAAGAGTCTGTCCAGCTTCCCAATGTGTCCAACGACTCCATGGTAAGGGTCATAGTCCAAATCTTCGATAGCCTCCCTATACCGATTGTGCAACACATCGCGCCGGGTCATAGTGGTATACATCCGCGCCATCTGTAAAATTGAAATAAATCATGTCAGTACATAACCGACAAAACCAGTACAAATACCGGTATATTCCAATTTAATCAAGGCACAGAACAAATACACATATATCAAGAAGAACTAAACTCCTTGAATTTTAGGCTATAATTAATTGACCCAATGATCAATCAATTTTAACCCATAGACAGTCATAAACTAGTTCTATCCTTAAGTTATCCACGTTAGATTCTAATTGTTCCAAAACAATCCATCTAACTTTAGTTATGAGTTCAGTCAACCAAAGTCAACTTTACACGATGCTTGTGTAAATTTAATTAGACACTAAGTCTTTTGTTGGAATCAAATTAATTGAACCCATGTCCAATTAAAATTTGATTCAAGACCCATTTAATTAGACCCAATTAAGCCAAGCTAAATTCAAAGCCCATTTAATTCTGCCCGATTAATTCGGCCCATATATTCTGCCTAATTACTTTGGCCCAATTAAATCTAAAGCCTAATTATTCGGCCCATTTAATGCAGCCCAATTAATTCGGCCCAATTAATGCAGCCCAATTAATTCGGCCCAAATAAAGTCCAATTATTAATTAAGCCCAATTAAATAATCCGTACGAAACAGATTAATGAAAAATTAATCTGTACGAAACAGATTAATAATTTTTTTTTAATAGGAAAAATTAATCTGTACGAAACAGATTAATAAAAAACCCTTTTGTTTTTTTAATAAATAAAAAACCAATCTGTTCAAAACAGATTAATTTTCCTATTTAATAAATAGGAAAATTTTCCTTCCGCGCGCCCTAATCGCGAGCTCCAGCGTTTGCGCACGCCTGCGCATCGGCAACGCGCTCGCCGCGTCACCTCGCGCCCGGCTGCGTCTCCGACGCCGGTGCGCCGCCTCGAGGCGAGATGCCTCACGCGCGGCCCGCCGGGCGCCGCCTCTCCGCGCCGCGGCAGAACATCGACAGCGCGCCCGGCGCCTCAGTGCAGCGCCCTAATTTGGCGCTGCGGCGAATCGCCGCTCGGAGCGTCGCGAGGCGTCAGCGGCCCATCGCTCCTCTGTCGTCGGCGAATCGCCTCCGATCGCCCACCGGTCGGCCGCCTCAGAAGGTCGTCACCTCATGCGGCGGCTACAGCGCGCGCTGCGCTCGGCGGCAGCCGCCTTGCCGTCGCTTCCGCGCCGCGTGGCCCGTCGCCTCCAGCGCGGTGCATTTGCGCGCCTCGAAGGCCATTGCCTCCGCGCCCGGCCGTCGCGTCTCCGTGGCGCCAAGCCCGCGGCATCGCTATCGTGCGACAGAATCACGTGCGGTGAGAAATCAATGAAGACATCAAACAGGTAAAACACATGCTCTGATACCAATGCTGTAAATCATATACCTGTTCGAAGCTTTTGCTTGTGTCGGAGGAAAAATCATCGTTGGAAATTACCTCACGCTTCACCAACCAAATCAATCCGGATGCTTCTACGCCTCTCTGCAGCCGAACCTCTCGCAGCCGATCAACTCGCGACCGATCAACCCTCACAGCAACCCCACCAGGGACGCACACTCCTTCCCATTTAAGGGAAGGAGAGCGTGCTCGAGGCGGTTCCACGAACTGCCTCTGTGCAGTTCGTGGAACTGCCACGACTTACAATGTCTTTATCATAGCTTTGGATGGAACACGGTTAAGTGTGAAGGCTGCTGTGTCTAGAGCATATCCCCAAAAGGATATAGGAAGATTTATGTGAATTATCATAGATCGTACCATATCTAATAGGGTATGATTCCTCCTTTCGGATACACCATTCCATTGTGGTGTTCCAAGAGGAGTGAGTTGGGATAGAATCCCACACTTAGCTAGATAGTCACGAAACTCATGGCTAAGATATTCACCACCTCGATCTGATCGAAGTATCTTAATACTCTTGCCAAGATGGTTTTGTACTTCACTCTTGAATTTTTTGAACTTTTCAAAGGATTCTGACTTATGTGTCATCAGATACACATAACCATATCTACTGAAGTCATCAATAAATGTAATGAAGTACCTATAACCACCTCTAGCAGCGACATTGAAATGGCCACACACATCACTATGTATAAGTCCTAACAAGTCTTTTGCTCTTTAGCTGTGTCCACTAAAGGGAGTCTTCGTCATCTTGCCTAGAAGGCAAGACTCACATGTCTCATATGATTCAAAATCAAATGAGTCCAGCAACCCATTCTTATGGAGCTGGGATAAGTGACTCTCATTTATATGACCTAAGCGACAATGCCTGAGATAGATTTGGTTCAACTCATTTGACTTGAACCTTTTGGTACTTATGTTATAGATGGGGTTCTCTAAGTCTAGAATGTAGAGTCCGTTCATCAAAGGTGCACTACAATAGGACATATCATTTAAATAAATGGAACAACATTTGTTCTTTATTATAAATGAAAAGCCTTTCTTGTCTAAACAAGAAACTGAAATGATGTTTTTTGTGAGAGTAGGCACATAACAACATTCATCTAATTCTAGTACAAGCCCAAAGGGCAGAGATAGAAAATAAGGTCCTACAGCAACAACAACAACCCTTGCTCCATTGCCTACTCATAGGTCTACCTCGCCCTTCGTCAATGCCTTGCTATTTCTCAGCGCCTGTACATTAGTACAAATGTGAGAAGCACATCCAGTATCAAATACTCACGATGAAGAAATAGATAGATTGACTTCTATAACATATATGCCTGAAGTAGAAGTCTCACTTCTCTTCTTCTTAAGATCTTCCAGGTATCCTTTACAGTTCTGCTTCTAGTGACTGGTCTGACCGCAGTGGAAGCATTCACCTTCCTTGGCAACCCCTCCTTTAGGTTTCAGTGCCTTGCCTTTGCCCTTGGCTTGGGACTTTCCCTTACTTTTAGGCTTGCCCTTGCCTTTCTTCTTTTGTACCATCAAAATGGAGTTGGGCTTTTCCTCCTTAAGGTTGAGCTCAACAGTTCTCAACATGCTAATCATCTCAGGCAGTGGCTTATCAATTTCATAATTGTAATTCATGATAAATTGATTGTAACTTTCTGGCAAGGATTGCAAGATCAAGTCAGTGGCCAGTTCTTGGCCAAGTGGGAATCCCAACCTCTATAGGTTTTCTATGTACCCAATCATCTTGAGTACATATGGACCTACGGGAGTCCCATCTTGCATCTTGTACTGAAACAGTGCCTTAGAGATCTCGAATCTCTCGTGTCTTGCTTGTCCTTAATACAGTTGACGAAGATATTCAACCATATCAAAAGCATTCATCAACTCGTGTTGCTTCTGAAGCTCAGAGTTCATGGTCGCGAGCATGAGGCATAACACATCTAATGCATCATCTTGATGCTTCTTGTAAGCATCTCGGTCAACTCGCGAGGCAGTGGTAGGAGGTTCTTCCGAAATGGGCTGCTCTAGGACATACAGTTTTCTTTCTTGTTTGAGAACAATTCTGAGATTCATGTACCAGTCCAGGAAATTAGCTTCATTGAGCTTGTCCTTCTCAAGGACAGAACAGAGAGAGAGAGTGTTCGTGTTTGACGACATGACAATCTACAACATAAATAATGTAGAAAGTAAATATCATATTATATTTATCATTTAATTAGGCCTTTAATTAAATGATGCTCCCACTGAATTATAGGACTTTTGTAGAATCGAGTCATGGATGTGGTCAAACCACACTACTAGATTCATACCAACTAGATATAATTCTCGCGGGACAAGATCCACATCATACTACGCCTTGAGTTAGCTTTGGCTAAATCGCCCAAGACTTTGCATGATCGGTAAGTAACAAATTACCAATTACATCTCTATACAACTCTTGTTTATAGGATCAAGATCCACATTTACAAAAAACTTGAGTTAGCTTTGGCTAAATCGCCCAAGATTTAGTGTAAATGTGATCTTATCCTATCTTTCCAACCGTTGGAATATGCCTATAGTTTTACCCGATTCAATTGAGTTAACTAGTTTAACTCAATCTAATTGAGCTTATTCTCACCCAAGCTTTGATAGGCAGGACCAAGATTGTCCCTCCGCACCCAACCAAGAAAATATGCGTTGCTCTGCTTTGGCAGATTCAACAACAACAAATGATCGAGGTAGTGATGGGTATCAAAACTTGGTAGGCATTTTGAGTTGACTTGATTAAGGTCTAATTTAATCGTGAATGTGTATCATATACGCATTAAGGCATTAATTACCCTATACTAGCATGCATCACATACATACAAGCAAAAACAAATGTATATATATATATATATATATACTAATTAATTAATTTGTGATGAGGTCATGGCCCTACTACGATCTTCTCAAGACAATGAGAAGATCGGACGGTCAACCTAGGGTTAGCGGCTTCTCCAAGTGCCTCCTTTGACCGCCATGTGTCGTCGGCACCCTCCTCGTAACTCCGTCTACGAGTGGACCTTCCACCGCTTCATTTTGTACATTACAAACATGAAACTCGAGTTACATTCGAGTATAAAATCTATTTACAATAGGAATATAATAAGGGAGGCACGACGCGCAGGTCACATATCATATACAACATGCACAATACTAAAAACGATGCGCAAGCCATATTATGAATTACAACACAATTTTATCCTATCACATTGGAGTTTTTGGGCCATGACCATCACAATATTATACATAATTCTAAATTATGTATTTTACATAAATTTCTATAATTTTTCTGCCTTTTTTTTCAATTTTATGAGTCACAACTCCATAGCGGTCCCGCTAAGCGGTTTTCGGGCGTGATCACGGGACAATGCCCCTTGCGGGGTTAGGGGAAGTGCCCCTTCTCGCAAAATGAATCTCGCGAATGTCCCATACCGATCTTACAGCGTCTTAAGTCATTGTCCCAAGAAACAAAAATAAGACCTTGCCATTTCGGATAGTTTTTTTCGGTGGTTGAAGCCTACAAGTGTCCAAACACTTGTTGCTTCGACTCTACGAGAAAAATACTCACAAAATTTAAAAAATTAGGAAAATTACAGAAACTTACATATCTGTAACTTTTTGTATCTAATACAAAAATTTCAAATATAAACATGTACATGCTTCACACCTGGCTCTGATACCACTGTTAGACTTTTCGAGCCATAAAAACCACTTTTTGCATTGCAGAAACCTCGGAAGCCAGCCACGGATCCATGCGAAGATAAATAAAAATTCATGTACCTTAGATCTACATGAGAAGAACGTTGCCCTTGTAGTGATGCCCTTCGCTTATCCCGCTCGTCGAAAGGTTGTCGGATCTTGTAGAGTGTCAAGTGTACACTCCTCTACATGTATCCACACGGACAAAAGGTGGCAAGAACCACTTAGAGTGTGCTAGCACTCTTGGGAGGTTTCGGCCATGGAGGAGAGGGAGAGAAGAAGATAGGAGAAGGAAGAAGAAGAATTCAATACCACACTTATGTCTTTGGCCGGCCACATTAAGGAGGGTTAAAACCATCCATGTAATACCAAGAGCCATGGCTCTTGGTCTTCCTCATGAGGTGGCACAACATGATGTGTCCATGATGATGTGAAACATCATCATTGGCCGACCCTATGCCAAGTCACCATGAAGTGGCATTTGGTCAAGTCAAACTTGACCCTTCATCTTCCCTCTCAAGTCAAGTCAAACTTGATCTCTTATCTCCCATGGTTGATCAAATCCATCCTTTGATTCAAGTCAATTTAATTTAATGAATCTCTATTCATTAGTTTAAATTGACTCAATGAATCAAATCTAAATTAGACTCATTCAATACTTGAATCAAATTGAGTCTAACTCAATTAGTCTAATTTGGATTACTCTTAATCCAATTTGGTTCATCACATGAACCTAATCCTCTTGGTCCATCATATGAAGCTAATCTCCATCTAATTGCCCTTTGTGTGTGACCCTATAGGTTCTTGTAGCATTGGTAATGCTTCTAAACTGATTTAGAAACATAAGCAATGAGCGGTATCTAGCAACACATCATTGCTACCCAAGTTACAAGAATGTTGAGATCCAACATCACCTTTGTGACAACTAATTGTGACTCTCACAATATGTGACAATGCCCCTCTATCCTTGACATCTAGATTGAAACAATTGAGGCATAGACCGTGTCATCCTCTGTACAATCTATATCTTGAACTCCAAGTAGACTCACTCTAATCAAATGAGCTCAATATCTCATATTGACTCATTTGGGCATGGCCATGCACTTAGTGGTCTCACTCTATCAAGAATCATGATATCACTCCCGTCATATAGGAGGTATAGATCCCATCTACATCACTCACATTCCTCCGCATAATTTGTTACATACCCAGTAATCACCTTTATAGTCCACCCATTTACCGGTGACGTTTGACGAAGCCAAAGTATGCAACTCCTTATGTAGGGAACCATGGTGACTTCATGTCCAAGGACTAATAGTCATACTAATAGTCACATGAGAAAGTATATGACACTCATATAACGATCCATGATACTTTCTCATGGTGGATTATTCAGTATACATTCTCCAATGCATACCCATGTGTTAACTTGATATCTCATATCCATGACTTGTGAGATCAAGTCATCGAGTTGACCTACATGCTAGTCTCTTCGCATTAATATTGTCCCTGAATATTAATACTTGACTAGGAATGATTAAGAGTAGTATTCTCTATATCATCTCATTATCGATTCAACCAATTGATTGATATAGATAAGAACCTTTTACTCAGGGATGCTATTATACTTAGTTATTTGGCACCAATACAAGTAAGTATAATAACCATAAAGAAATACCTTTATAAATATATATAGGAATATGATACAACAGCCCCCAGGGCAACGGCGCTACGGTAAGCTTCGAAGTTCCCCTCTGCGCAGCCAGGGTTCGATTCCGGCCTGGCACCGCACGCTGTGAGAATAGCGATGCTCGATGTTCTTTCTGTGCAGCGTGGCCGGCCCATTGGCGTAGCATGGGTCCTAACGTAGCGGGCTGCGCGTCTTCTGATTTACCCTCGTTGACCGGTGGGGACTCTCGTTGAAGGCCTTGGGGCAGGGCCGGTCAACCATCAGGATTAGTAGGGAAGAGAAATCGTACCTGATACCTGATGTAAATAAAAAAAAAAGGAATATGATACAACAAGTCCATACAACAATCATCACATGATCCGCTCTAGGGCTTTCACTAACACATGTGTAGAACATTTCCACTCTCCTTGTTTCCATTCATTCATAAACTCTTTTATGAAATCATAACATTTGATCAAATCAATTTTATTTATCAATACACCGTTTGATCACATTATGTTGGTGCAGGGGCATCAGATAATCGAACATAGATTTTGATTATGGAAAATGCCCAAAGTTATGGTCTTATTGTTATCTCATGTGCTGAATTAAGTGTGTAGGAAATGGTTAAGCTAAGATGAAGGTCAGCGACACCTGGAGAATCTCGAGTCGAGAAATCGTGGTGGTCGGGTGACACCGGGAGAACTTTGTGGGAGTCGAAGAATCCAGGTGGAGACCGGAAGCAAAGCGACAGGTCATAAAGGACCAGAGGTAAGCGTGAGTGCGAAGTGAGATGGTAAGGTCATGTCCTTTGTACGGGGATGACTGTAGGCAGCAATCCAACTAAGACTTCCATTGGAAGGTCTAGGTCGAGATCGGAGGGTAAGGAACCATCATATTTATCATATTCCATGCTAACCTCTTATTGTAGGGGAGTGACCAAGCTGACACTTGACTGCTAGTTATTGGAAGTTGACTGATGCTCCAGCAGTCGACTGATGAAGGACATCAGTCGACTGATGGCGATGAATCAGTCAAATATACAAGGTCAAAAAGGATAACGATTGACACCGCCACTTCACGATAAGATAAGATGCCACCTTGTGATAAGAACCACAAGTTGTGGATCTGGATCTAGACTTATTCTAAGGTACAAGTCTATAAAAGAAGGGGAGGACTCGAACCCTAAGATCATCCATCTTGCTCTCAAAGTGCTCCCACAACGCTAAATCTCTAATGCCGTAATGCCATCATAACGCCGACACAACGCCAAGCTCACAACCACTTCGTTGGCAGCATCAAGTTTATTTTTATTTATTGTATTCATGGTTTTAATCGTAATGAGGTAAGGTAGGTTGTTGCCTCATCCTCGAGCTTTCGGTTTTTGTGATCGTTGTCTCCTACCTCCAACGAGGAGGAGACTCTATAGTGGATTGCCCCTTCATATGTGGTCAAGGATCGCAGGGCCTTGGAGTAGCAACCGTTGGGTTGTGAACCAAGTAAAAATAAATTCTCTTATTTATTTTTCTATTGTATTACTCATAGTTTTAATCGAACGAACGAAAAGAAAAGATTTCACGCTCGCTATTCACCTCCCCTCTAGCGACGTTTCTCGATCCAACAATTGGTATCAGAGTGGGGGCGCTAAGTTTGGTGTAACCACCAATCTAGCATTTTGTTTTAAGTTTCTTTTCATTTTGGTTTTTCGATTCGTAAGTTTTAAGCTTTTCGTTAAGTTCTCTTTTCTCCTACACTACTATTCCAAGATGATAGCCTTGGCAACTTTTTATTTGCTTGTCGTCTTTTTGTGTGCAAGGATTTCTTTTCTTAAATGACCCACATTGAGGGGTACGCCACCACCCGACTTCTATTCTTTAACGGAGATGATTTCCATTACTAGAAAGGTCAAATTGAGTGTTTTCTAAAAACACAAGTCAAGACTTGGATAATCATCCAAACCATCTTTGCTCTACCCACCAATGATCAAGGCGAGCCCCTGGATTTCGATAAGTGGACCAACGCAACTAAAAGAAAAATTGAAACCGATGCAAAAGTGACTCAAATGTTATAGTGCGGCTTGTCCAAGGAGGAGCTCAACCACTTCGGCCCCTTTATCAGTTCAAAGGATCTTTGGAACAAGCTCATCGAGCTTCATGAAGGAACCGACGATTCTAAGGTATGTAAAAGAGACTTATTGTTAAATAAATTGTATAATCTAAAAATGTAGGTTCATGAGACCGCCACCCAACTACATGCACGGATCTAGGACATCGTCAATGGTCTCCACTCGATCGGACAAGCCGTCAACAATCAGGACATAATAAGGTATGCACTCAACGCCTTTCCCTAGGACCACCTTGTGGGCATCCATGGTCGATGCCTACAAGCTTTCTAAGGATCTATCAAAAATTAGGCTAGACAAGTTTTTCTTTGAGTTTGAACTTCACGAACAAACTAACGTGGTTCGGGCCGAGAGAGGTATTACTTTGCTTGCAGGTTAGAGAAGAAAGGAGAAGAGCAAGCCACCTCCTAAGCAAGAAGAAGGAGCCGAACCTGAGGGTGAATCTGAGTCCGAATCGGAAGAAGAGGCCGAGATAGTAAACATAGTGCGGAATATAATCCGAAAAGAAAGGGAGCTGTCAAAGAACAAGAAGAAGGGGCACTTCAAATCAAAAATGAAGCCAAAGAAAAAGGGATCAAAGAAGGCCTTTCAAGCAACTTGGGATGACGAAGAAGAAGGCATCGACGTAGCATTCATGGCAAGACCGGTAGAGTCCGAGTCAGAGTCCGAAGTCGAATATGAATCCAACTCCGACTTTGACTCCAAGGACAACTTCGAGAAGAGACTCAAAGCCGGGTCAAAAGAAAAAATCAAGGTAAGTCATTCATTAATAGCCAACTTATATCATGCAATTAAGTTGTTAAATAGGAAATTAACTAAGTCCGAGTCTAGAGTCGAATCATTGCTCGAGGAGGTTGAAATCCTCAAGCAAGAGGCTAATCTAACCTCTTCAATTAGTCAAGTTCAAGAGAGAAACTCAACTCAAGTTGAAAAGCTTGAGGAGGAGAATTCTCTCTTGAAAGGACGAGTTCAAGAGCTCGAGGCTAGGTTGGAAAGATTCACGTTGGGATCTAAGAATCTTAACCGACTTCTTGGAACCCAAAGAGTCGTGTACAACAAAGTCGGACTCGGGTTTAGTTCAAGGACTACGAATAGATCTTATATGTCTATTGTAAATCGTAATCATCAACAAATCCAAGCATGGGTCCCAAAGGTTTTGTTAAACTCACGTATAAGGACTAATAAGTATTGGATTTTCCAGGATCAAGTTCACTTTGTAGATAGACCATATTGGTTCAATGATCTAGGGGGAGCTAACACTAAAATAGTATACCCACTTCCTTAGCAAAATCATTGCATGATTAGTTATTTTGTTTTACTTTTTAGAACGGCTAGATAGGAAAAATATTTGACAACATAGTATTAGGACACGACGAGATGATAGTACGTTAGGAAACAACATCTCGTGTATTCGAGCTAGATAAGGTATATCTAGCTTGGTGCACTTGGCTGAGTTGAACTAGCTGAAGCTACCTCACCGTATCCTAAACTAGTTAGACCAGGAAGTAATCTTAAGTGACTCAAGTAATCAATTTCTTGAATTTGGCTTTGTCTAAGGAAGTGGTCGTTGATCCGATCAAAGAAGGCCCCTATGCCTCGCCACGACCTGGAAGCCAATTTCTTGAAAAGTTTACTTAACAAACTAAGGGTTAAATCCAAATCTAACCCAAGGTTGACTAACTTTAATTAAGTTAAAATCATCTCACAAAACATATAAGGAGAATGCATTTTTGAGACACATAGAATGAGTGAGATGTTAAGGAATAATTATAATATACACAAAACATA
Source organism: Wurfbainia villosa (assembly GCA_025175895.1). Lineage (NCBI taxonomy): Eukaryota > Viridiplantae > Streptophyta > Magnoliopsida > Zingiberales > Zingiberaceae > Wurfbainia > Wurfbainia villosa. The sequence continues at coordinate 61,465,897 of CM045997.1, forward strand.
ACCTTTTCAAAATGCTACCTATTTACTCAACTATTGCACTTAATGAATAATTATAACTTCGATTGGCCAATACTAAGTATACAACTCTCTAGGCCAAAGTTTAGCGCCCCCTAAATCTCTTATACTTCATATATTTGACTAAGGGGGAGAGAAAACTAACCCTAAGGGTTATATTAAAATCCTTTGAAGTTATTTTTGAAAATAAATTTATAAGTATTTTGAAAATCAAAATTATGTTTCACAAACTTATGTTAGTTTTACAATTGTTGGTGTAGAGGGATATACCTTGAACCAAACTACTTAACTAGTACAAACGCATGCTTGGACTCATACTTGATTTATCCTTAATAATTCTAGATGCATACTTATACAATGTTGTTTTTAAACTCCTATTTTATATAAACACCTTGACACTTTTTTTGATTTATGGAAAAAGGGGGAGAAGAGCAAATGTTAAGGGGGAGTAACACAAAATTTAATTTTAAAAATTAAAGTATCTTTATCAAACTCACCTAGGGTTAAGGGGGTGTTTTTGAAAAGGCATACTTCACTTGTTTTATGTTTTAATTTTTCCTTAACTTTGTGTCAGTTTGTCATAGATAAAAAAGGGAGAGATTATTGATGCAAGGGCACCAGATAATCGAACCTAAGTTTTAATTATGGTAAAGGCCCAAAGTTAAGATCTTATTGTTATCTCATGAGATGAATTAAGTGTGCAAGAAATGGTTAAGCTAAGCTGAAGGTCAGCGACACCAAGGAAAATCTCGAGTCGAGAAACCATGGTGGTCGGAGACACTAGGAGAACTTTGTGGGAGTCGAAGAACCTAGGTGGAGACCGGAAGCAAAGCGACAAGTTATAAAGGACCAGAGGTAAGCACGAGTGAGAAGAGAGATGGTAAGATCGTGTCCTTTGTATAGGAACGACAGTAGGTGGCGATCCGACTAAGACTTCCAATGGAAGGTCTAGGTCGAGATTGGACGATAAGGAACCGTTATATTTACCATATTCCGTACTAACATCTTATTGCAGGGGAGTGACCAAGCTGGCAATCAACTGCTGGTTATTGGCAGTCAACTGATGCTCCAACAGCCGACTGATGAAGGGCATCAGTCGATTGATGGCGACGAATCAACCAAATATACAAGGTCAAAAAGGATAACGATTGATGCCGCCACTTTGCGATAAGATAAGGTGCCACCTCGTGATAAGAACTAGAAGTTGTGGATCTTAATCTAGACTTATTTCAAGGCACAAGTCTATAAAAGGAGGGGAGGACTCAAACCCTAAGATTATCCATCTTGCTCTCAAAGTGCTCCCACAACGCTAAAGCTCTAACGCCGTCATAATGCCGACGCAATGCCAAGATCACAACCTCTTTGTTGGCAGCAGCAAGTTTTTTTGTTTATTGTATTTGTGGTTTTAATTGTAATGAGGTGAGGTAGGTTTGTTGTCTCATCCTCAAGCTTTCAGTTTTTGTGATCGTTGTCTCCTATCTCCAACGAGGAGGAGACTCTATAGTGGATTGCCCCTTCGTACACGGTCAAGGATCGCGGGGTCTTGGAGTAGCAACCGTTGGATTGTGAACTAAGTAAAAATAAATTGCCTTATTTATTTTTCCATTGCATTACTCATAGTTTTAATCAAACGAACAAAAAGAAAAGATTTCATGCTCGCTATTCACCCCCCCTCTAACGACGCTTCTCAATCCAACACATCAAATCTCATTCTCCAGATTCTGTAGGATTGAAATACTCTTAGAGTGGAGGGGGGGGGGGTGAACCTCGGAGGATATAATTTTCTTTGGATTTTAAAACTTATATTTTAAATTTTGAAATCGTTAAAGAGTATGCAGTGGAAATAAAATAGAGGCAAGCTTCTTTTACTTGGTTCACAACTCTAACCAGGTTGCTACTCCAAGACCCATAGCTCTCCTGAGAGCTACCTCGATGGGCAATCACTATATACCCTCCGACTCAAGAACTCTCGACTTCGGAGGGGTTCGCTTTTTATAAATAATTAGAGATAGGTAATACTCTACCTTCTCTTTTGAAATTGAGTACACAAAGCGAAAATGAATACAAAACATAAGAGCTAAGTTATACCGACACTAATGGAAATTTTGAAGTAGGCAAGGAGTGTCAGAAATGCGCCTTTGTGAGGAAATAAAGCTCTAGTGGACGAGGATGAATAGAGGTAGCACTTCAACATAGTAGAAGTGTTCTATTTGGAGCTGGTCGAGCATTTGTTTTATAAACCTTTTCTAGTCGACTGGAATGCCTTCTAGTCGACTCCACATTAGTCTGTCGATATGGAACTTCTGGTCTTCCAGTCGACTGAACATGCTCCAGTCGACTCCAGGTCACTCGGCTCCGCATCAGGAAGTTTGCCTCTTCAGTCGACTGAAACTCTTTCCATCTACGCTGCCAGATCTTCGATCGATTACCAGCTAATCCTGCCAACTGGGTATCCAGTCGACTGACCCATGCCTAGTCTACTGGATGTCAGTTGACTGAATCCATTCAATCGACGGATCCCTGCAAAACAAGATTAGCACAAATAGATAATATCAAATATGATAGCAGTAGTAATACTACTCGATCTGGACTTCTAAGTCCCATGCAGACTCTCCGTTGGATCGACGCCTAGCTTTGTTCTCCTATAGAGGACTCAACCTCACCTCTCCACTTGAGGTTTACCTGTTGGCTACCTACCAGACTTACCATTTTTGACATTCAATTTGACCCACTAGGGCTTCAACCAGCTGTCCGGTCTACATGACCCAATTGGATTTTTTGCCGATTGTCCGATCTTCTGACCCAATCGGTCTTCATGCTAAATATCCGGTCCACTCGACCCATCTGGACTTCATGTGTAACGCCCGTAAAATTTCTAGAAATTTTATAAGAATTTTTGCATGATCATATGGGATTTTGTGTGGGCTCTTCCAAAAATAAAAGAAAATAGAGCCAAAAAGGAAGCAAGGCCAAGGGTTTGAACCCTAAACCTCAAGTAGATAACTAAACTTTAGGATGCATCCATTAACCAAAAGCCCAGCTGGGTTGTGCTATTAGAAGGGTATGGGAAATGATAGATAAGAGTAAGAGAGGCTAAGGGACACCTTCAAGTGAATAAATAGGGGAATGAGGAGACATGAGAAACCAAAGTTGTCATTCTCTCCTTCTCTTCTTCTTCCTCACCGAAACCCTACTCCTTCCCCTTTTCCATTTTCCAAAAACTAACCAAGCAAGAAGAAGGCTCTAGGTTGGCATCATTTAGGGTGATTTTCCAACTATTAAACAAAGCGAAGGATGTAAGTATCCCCTCACCTGCATACAAGTTGTTTCGATTGAAGTTATTAAGAAAAAGCTACATGAAACTTTCGGCCAAGACCTTCCTTATGCTCTCCATGATGGTCCATACTATACTTTGTATGAATATGATGATAATAGGTTTCTAGATAGGTTTGGTTAAGTGTTTGATCTTCAAACCTTCATGAAACTCTCGGACAAGTCCCCTTTTGACCCCTAATGGTTTTCTATGCTATGCTCCATATGTGGTTATGCTATGTTTTGATTGTAGATGAAGATAGTATATTGATAGATAAACTAAATTTAAATGTTTGATCTTAAAGGTTTCATAAAACTCTCGGCCAAGCCCCCCCTTTTGGACCCCTAATGGTTTTCTATGCTATGCTCTAGATGTGGTCATGCTATGTTTTGATTTTAGATGAAGATAACATGTTGTTAGCTAAACTAAATTTAAGTGGTTGATCTTTAAAGCTCCTTGAAACATTCGGCCAAGACCCATTTAGGCTCCTAATGGTCTATCATGCTAGGACCTATAAGTTGTCATGCTATGTTTTGATTGTAGATGAAGATAACATGTTGTTAGCTAAACTAAATTTAAGTGGTTGATCTTTAAAGCTCCTTGAAACATTCGGCCAAGACCCATTTAGGCTCCTAATGGTCTATCATGCTAGGACCTATAAGTTGTCATGCTATGTTTTGATTGTAGATGAAGATAACATGTTTTTAGCTAAACTAAATTTAAGTCGTTAATCTTTAAAGCTCCTAGAAACATTCGGCGAAGACCCATTTAGGCTCCTAATGGTCTATCATGCTATGATCTATAAGTTGTCATGCTATGTTTTGAATGTAGATGAAGGTAACTTGTTGATAGCTAAGCTAGATTTAAGAAATGGATCTTAAGGTTCCTTGAAGCTCTTGGCCAAGACCCATTTAAACTCCGAAGGGCCTTCCATGCCATGATTTATATGTGATAGAATTAATATGTGGTTAGTTAGATCATGTACAAGTTGTTTAGGGTTTAAAATTTTTTGTAGAACCCCATGAAGTTTAGATCACACCATGTTATGCTTGTTCATGATGTTTATTCCATACCCTATATGTGTGTGAAGTTAGTATGATGTTAAGTAGACCTTGCACAAGTTGTTTATCATGTAAACTCCTAAGAACCCTCCTTTAGGGTTTCGGCCAACCCATGCACATGCCCTCAACTAAGTCCTCCATGCCATGCTACATGTAGAAAAAGTTGCAAATATGATGTTAGTTAGATTTTATGATAGCATGATTGGTTGATGTCACTACCTTATGTCCATGTTAATTGTATGAATGTATGATTATGTTATGCTCATTGCCATGTTAATTGTAGGAATGTATGATTATGTTATGCTCATTGCCATGTTAATTGTATGAGTATAAGATATGTCATAAAGAAGGAACATAAAAGAAATATGATATGTTATGAAGAAGGAACACGATATGCTATAAAGAAGAAACATGATATGCCATGATAAGAAACATGATATGTTTATAAAAAGAAATATGATATGTTATGATAAGGAACATGATATGTTATTTTACTTTCTGCATGGCTTGTACCAGGACCCTAATAAGGTCCAAGGGATGGGCTTTTACGTGCCCCTGGGTCAACGATCGTAGTATGGACTCAGTACGGGATGGGCTCCTAGATGCCCTAGGCCGACGGTCATAAGTACGGGCTTAGGATGGGCTTCTATGTTATGTTGCCCCTAGGCCGACGGACATAGTACGGGCTTAGTACTCTAGTGGGTTCGGGATTAGCTACCTCGGGTCTATTAGGGATGTGCGCTATGATGATGATGTATGTGGTACAATGTCGGGCCCAATATGTTGAGATTATGTTTAAGTACCTATAATATATATGTTTTCAAAGAGCATCTTGTATATACCTTTATTTCATGTCTAGATCATTATGATGTTATTATGCATGTTATACTTGCTTATGTTCTTGATTGTTTATATGAATGCTATGCTTATGTTCTGGTATGTTTATATGCATGTTATGCTTGCTTATGTTCTTGAATGTTTATATGAATGCTATGCTTATGTTCTGGTATGTTTATATGCATGTTATACTTACTTATGTTCTTGAATGTTTATATGAATGCTATGCTTATGTTCTGGTATGTTTATATGCATGCTATGCTTGCTTATATGTTCGTGTACGTTTATATGAATGTTATGCTTATATGAGATTATATGATCATGTCACTACTCTATGCTTAATGCTTGACCTATGGTTTTTGTGAGTAGGACAGGATCTTACTAAGCCTATGTGCTTATAGTTTTATGTTCCCTTGTACTACAGATAAGGGTAAAGAATGACTAAAGTAAAGGGAGCAGCAGGAGGGGCAAAGTGTGTGTGGTAGTGGCATGGTGGAGGAGATCTATTTATGCTTTCCGTACTTATGCACGTTTTCTTTAAGTTGAATGTCAAGAACTGGAACTAAGTATTTATGAAATGATAATGCATGCTTATGTTTAAAAGAAAGAAAGAAAGAAAAAGTTTAAAGTCTTCCGCTGTAAGAAGTATATGTAGTCTTCCACTGTAATGCATGTATGTACAATCACGTTGCGCCACCCCTCCAACCCCTGGAAAGGGCGGGCGTGACAGGTTGGTATCAGCGCAGATCTGCCTTTCCACTACACACACATCAAGCTCCAATCCTGCCGCTCCAAGTAAGAAATTCTATGCCTACTTTATTTTTTTTTTTCATGTATGATAAGACATGCTTTTAGTTTAAATATGCATGAATATATGTATGATAACCTTATTCTAGCCTTTAGTTTAAATATGCATAAATAAATAGATGATAATCTTATACTAGCCTTATTATAATATATGAAGATAAACATGGCTGGAAGACATAGTAATAGGGTCGATGAGATAGTAATATATGGAAGACGTAGTAATAGGGTCAATGAGATAGTAATATAGGGAAGACATAGTAATAGGGTCGATGAGACAGTAATATATGGAAGACGTAGTAATAGAGTCGATGAGACATTAAGTCACTCTCCATGGGGAGCTCCAGTGCTGTTGGTGAAGAAGAAAGATGGGTCTATGCGAATGTGCATAGACTACCAAGCGCTAAATAATGTGACGATCAAGAACAGGTACCCTTTACTGCGGATTGATGACCTATTCGACCAGCTAAAGGGTGCCACCGTCTTCTATAAGATTGACCTGAGGTCTGACTATCATCAAGTGAAAGTGAAACCAGATGATATACCAAAGACGGCTTTTCGAACAAGATACGGACATTACGATTTCGTAGTTATGCCCTTTGGAGTGACAAATGCACCAACTATGTTCATGGATCTGATGAATCGGATATTCTCGGCATTCCTCGACAAATTTGTAATCATTTTCATTGACGATATACTGATATATTCGAGAACCCCAGAAGAGCACGCAGAACACCTGAATATGGTATTACAGATTCTTCAGGAAAAGCAGCTATATGCAAAGTTCTCCAAATGCGAATTCTGGCTCGATCAAGTATCATTTTGGGTCACGTTATATCCAAGCACGGAGTGATGGTAGACCCAATAAAGATTGAAGCTGTGAGTAACTCGAACCGACCAAAGAATGCCAGCGAGATCAGAAGCTTTCTTGGGCTAGCAAGCTACTACCGGAAGTTTGTAGAGAACTTCTCCAGGATTGCAGCCCCTATGACAGTCCACACCAGAAAGAACAAGAAATATGAGTGGACGGACGCCTGTGAGAGGAGTTTCACAAAATTGAAAAGAAGGCTGACCAGCGCTCCAATCCTTGCTCTTCCGGACAGTAACGAAGGCTTCGACATGTACAGTGACGCTTCCAAGTTGGGACTCGGAGCTGTACTCATGCAGAATGGCAAGGTCATTGCCTACGCCTCTAGGAAACTCAAAGAACATGAAAGGAATTATCCCACTCACGATCTAGAGCTAGCGGCCATGGTCTTTGCTCTAAAAACATGGAGGCATTATCTATATGGAGCTCAGTGTAGGATTTATACAGACCACCAGAGTCTGAAATATTTCTTCACACAGAAGGACCTGAACATGAGATAACGCAGATGGCTCGAGCTCGTCAAGGATTATGACTGCGAGATCTTCTACCATCCAGGAAAAGCGAACAAGGTGGCTGATGCACTCAGCAGGAAGTCCTGTGCCACCTTGATGTCTCTATCAGTATTATCTCGGCCCTTAGAAAAGGAAATTATTCATTACAGGGTTGAAATCATTTCCGAATAGCTCTCGACCTTGACGATAGGACCGACATTGTTCGACGATATATCGAAAAAGCAAGCCCATGACCCGAGCATTCAAAGGATCAAGCAAGAGGTCCTAGAAGGAAAGGATGATGAGTTTCGTATCTCTGATAGTGGAATACTCTACCTCAGGGATCGCTTGTGTATTCCCGATGATCCAGAATTATGGAAGAAGATATTTGAGGAAGCTCACAGAACTCCTTATGCGATGCATCCTGAAACCACCAAAATGTACCAAGATCTAAAAAGGAAATTCTGGTGGTTCGGTTTGAAAAGAGATGTGGCTCAGTATGTCAGTACCTGCCTGACCTACCAGAGGGTTAAAACAGAACACTAGAGACCTGGAGGAACACTGCAGTCGATCCACATTCCAGAATGGAAATGGGAAGATATTTCTATGGATTTCATCTCAGGACTGCCCAAGACTACGAACGGATATGACGCTATATGGGTAATTGTGGACAGATTGACGAAGTCTGCCCACTTCTTAGTAATCAAGATGACCTATTCAACTGAGCAACTGGCTCAATTATATGCTAAAGAAATTATCAGATTACATGAGATTCCTAAGACCATCATTTCTGACAGAGATGGTCGCTTTATTTCTCATTTTCTGGGAATGTGTTCAGAAGGCCCTTGGCACGAAACTATTATTCAGTACTGCCTTTCATCCTCAGATTGACGAACAGACCGAAAGGGTGAATCAAGTATTGGAGGATATGTTACGAGCGTGCGCCTTGGATTTCAAAGGGAGCTGGTGCCGATACTTATGCTTGGCAAAATTTACCTACAATAATAGCTACCAAGCTACTATTGGAATGGCGCCCTACGAGGCTCTATACGAGAGGAAATGTAAATCTCCTATATGCTGGTACGAGGGTGGTGAAAAGAAGGGGATGGGACTTCAAACAGATTTCATTGACTACACCACCCGAGCTATACAAAACATCCACCAAAGAATTGAAACTGCTCAGAGCTGGCAAAAGAGCTATGCAGATATGCGGTGTAGACTGTTGGAATTCGATGTCGGGGATCTGGTATTCCTCAAAGTAGCCCCTATGAAGGGAGTGATGAGATTCGGAAGGAAGGGTAAGCTGAGTCTGCGCTATGTGGGACCGTATCCGATATTGAAGAGAGTTGCCTCAAGAGATGTCGGCTATTCACAATGTGTTCCACGTTTCGATGCTCAAGAAGTGCATTTCCAGTACAGACCAAGTGATCGAGCCACAAACAATGCAAGTTCAAGAGGACCTGAGTTATGAAAGTTGGTCTATCTAGATACTAGACCGAGAAGTCAAAAGGCTAAGGAATAAAGAGGTGCCCTTAGTGAAGGTCCTATGGCAAAATCAACGGTACAAAGAAGCTACCTGGGAACGCGAGGAGGACATGAAACAGAAGTACCCAGAGTTATTCTAAGTTTCGAGGACAAAACTTTTAAAAGGTATGAAGGACTGTAACGCCCGTAAAATTTCTAAAAATTTTATAAGAATTTTTGCATGATCATATGGGCTTTTATATGGGCTCTTCCAAAAATAAAAGAAAATAGAGCCAAAAAGGATGCAAGGCCCAAGGTTTGAACCCTTAGTGAAGGTCCTGTGGCAAAATCAACGGTACGAAGAAGCTACCTGGGAACGCGAGGAGGACATGAAACAGAAGTACCCAGAGTTATTCTAAGTTTCGAGGACAAAACTTTTAAAAGGTATAAAGGACTATAACGCCCGTAAAATTTCTAAAACTTTTATAAGAATTTTTGCATGATCATATGGGCTTTTATGTGGGCTCTTCCAAAAAAAAAAAATAGAGCCAAAAAGGATGCAAGGCCCAGGGTTTGAACCCTTAGTGAAGGTCCTGTGGCAAAATCAACGGTACGAAGAAGCTACCTGGGAACGCGAGGAGGACATGAAACAGAAGTACCCAGAGTTATTCTAAGTTCGAGGACAAACCTTTTAAAAGGTATGAAGGACTGTAACGCCTGTAAAATTTCTAAAAATTTTATAAGAATTTTTGCATGATCATATGGGCTTTTATGTGGGCTCTTCCAAAAATAAAATAAAATAGAGCCAAAAAGGATGCAAGGCCCAGGGTTTAAACCCTAAACCTCAAGTAGATAACTAAACCTTAGGATGCATCCAATAACCAGAAGCCCAGCAGGGTTGTGCTATTAGAAGGGTATGGGAAATGATAGATAAGGGTAAGGGAGGCTAAGGGATACCTTCAAGTGAATAAATAGGGGAATGAGGAGACATGAGAAACCAAAGTTGTCATTCTCTCCTTTTCTTCTTCTTCCTCACCGAAACCCTACTCCTTCCCCTCTTCCATTTTCCGAAAACTAACCAAGAAAGAAGAAGGCTCTAGGTTGGCATCACTTAGGGTGTTTTTCCAACTATTAAACCAAGCGAAGGATGTAAGTATCCCCTCACCTGCATACAAGTTGTTTCGATTGAAGTTATTAAGAAAAAGCTACATGAAACTTTCGACCAAGACCTTCCTTATGCTCTCCATGATGGTCCATGCTATACTTTGTATGAATATGATGATAATAGGTTTCTAGATAAGTTTGGTTAAGTGTTTGATCTTCAAACCTTCATGAAACTCTCGGCCAAGTCTCCATTTGACCCTAAATGGTTTTCTATGCTATGCTCCATATGTGGTCATGCTATGTTTTGATTGTAGATGAAGATAGTATGTTGATAGCTAAACTAAATTTAAATGTTTGATCTTAAAGGTTTCATAAAACTCTCGGCCAAGCCCCCCCTTTTGGACCCCTAATGGTTTTCTATGCTATGCTCTAGATGTGGTCATGCTATGTTTTGATTTTAGATGAAGATAACATGTTGTTAGCTAAACTAAATTTAAGTGGTTGATCTTTAAATCTCCTTGAAACATTCGGCCAAGACCCATTTAGGCTCCTAATGGTCTATCATGCTAGGACCTATAAGTTGTCATGCTATGTTTTGATTGTAGATGAAGATAACATGTTGTTAGCTAAACTAAATTTAAGTGGTTGATCTTTAAAGCTCCTTGAAACATTCTGCCAAGACCCATTTAGGCTTCTAATGGTCTATCATGCTAGGACCTATAAGTTGTCATGCTATGTTTTGATTGTAGATGAAGATAACATGTTGTTAGCTAAACTAAATTTAAGTCATTGATCTTTAAAGCTCCTTGAAACATTCGGCCAAGACCCATTTAGGCTCCCAATGGTCTATCATGCTATGATCTATAAGTTGTCATGCTATGTTTTGATTGTAGATGAAGGTAACTTGTTGATAGCTAAGCTAGATTTAAGAAATGGATCTTAAGGTTCCTTGAAGCTCTCGGACAAGACCCATTTAAACTGCTAAGGGCCTTCCATGCCATGATTTATATGTGATAGAATTAATATGTGGTTAGTTAGATCATGTACAAGTTGTTTAGGGTTTAAAATTTTTGGTAGAACCCCATGAAGTTTAGATCACACCATGTTATGCTTGTTCATGATGTTTATGCCATACCCTATATGTGTGTGAAGTTAGTATGATGTTAAGTAGACCTTGCACAAGTTGTTTAGCATGTAAACTCCTAAGAACCCTCCCTTAGGGTCTCGTCCAACCCATGTACATGCCCTCCACTAAGTCCTCCATGCCATGCTACATGTAGAAAAAGATGCAAATATGATGTTAGTTAGATTTTATGATAGCATGATTGGTTGATGACACTACCTTATGTCCATGTTAATTGTATGAATGTATGATTATGTTATACTCATTGCCATGTTAATTGTAGGAATGTATGATTATGTTATGCTCATTGCCATGTTAATTGTATGAGTATAAGATATGTCATAAAGAAGGAACATGATATGATATGAAAAGAAATATGATATGTTATGAAGAAGGAAACATGATATGTTATAAAGAAGGAACATGCTATGTTATGAAAAGAAATATGATATGTTATTAAGAAGGAACACAATATGCTATGAAGAAGAAATATGATATGCCACGATAAGGAACATGATATGTTTAAAAAAAGACATATGATATGTTATGATAAGGAACATGATATGCTATTTTACTTTCTGCATGGCTTGTACTAGGACCCTAATAAGGTCCAAGGGATGGGCTCCTTCATGCCCCTGGGTCGACGGTCGTAGTACGGACTCAGTACGGGATGGGATCCTAGATGCCCTAGGCTGACGGTCATAAGTATGGGCTTAGGATGAGCTTCTATGTTATGTTTCCCCTAGGCCGACGGACATAGTACGAGCCTAATACTCTAGTGGTTTCGGGATTAGCTATCTCAGGTCTATTAGGGATGCGCGCTTTGATGATGATGTATGTGGTACAATGCCGGACCCAATATGTTGAGATTATGTTTAAGTACCTATAATATATATGTTTTCAAAGAGCATCTTGCATATACCTTTATTTCATGTCTAGATCATTATGATGTTATTATGCATGTTATACTTGCTTATGTTCTTGAATGTTTATATGAATGCTATGCTTATATTCTGGTATGTTTATATGCATGTTATGCTTGCTTATGTTCTTGAATGTTTATATGAATGCTATGCTTATGTTCTGGTATGTTTATATGCATGTTATACTTTCTTATGTTCTTGAATGTTTATATGAATGCTATGCTTATGTTCTGGTATGTTTATATGCATGCTATGCTTGCTTATATGTTCGTGTACGTTTATATGAATGTTATGCTTATATGAGCTTATATGATCATGTCACTACTCTATGCTTAATGCTTGACGTATGGTTTTTGTGAGTAGGACAGGATCTTACTAAGCCTATGTGCTTATAGTTTTATGTTCCCTTGTACTGCAGATAAGGGTAAAGAATGGCTAAACTAAAGGGAGCACCAGGAGAGGCAAAGTGTATGTGGTAGTGGCATGGTGGAGGAGATTTGTTTATGCTTTTCCGTACTTATGCACGTTTTCTTTAAGTTGAATGTCATGAACTGGAACTAAGTATTTATGAAATGATGATGCATGCTTATGTTTAAAAGAAAGAATGAAAAAAAAAAGTTTAAAGTCTTCCGCTGTAAGAAGTATATGTAGTCTTCCGCTGTAATGCATGTATGTACGATCGCGTCGCGCCTCCCCTCCAACCCCTGGAAAGGGCGGGCGTGACATCATGCCTGGTGTCCGATCCTCTTGATTTGTCAAGACATTTGCCTAGTATCCGATCAACATGACCTGGTAGGACTTCCTGTTAAGCCTGCACACTTAACACTAATATTAGAACACAAGTAAGTCCTAAATTTAACTATGGTTCATACATCAAAACCAAAGAGTGATGCTCTCTGCATCAATAATCTCCCCTTTTTTATTGTATGACAACACATCAGTTAAAGTTAGGAGAATCAAATTGCATTATTCAATTATAGCATATATCAGAAATGCATTGGATTAAAAATATATATGAATGAAATGCTCATATGCATAACAAACTTTTAATTTTTAATTCTCCCTCTCTTTAAGTCTATTCTCTCTAACTTAAAATCTCCTCTCTCTCCCATTTGGCATACATCAAAATAAAAATTAATTTTAAAATTCCATATATAAATTTAAAGCTGAGAATTAAAGATTTAAACAATTTTTTTTTATCAAAAATGCTTAAGTTTATCAATACTCCCCTAAATAATTTTCTTTTAAAGATGAGATATCCCCCTTTATCTTTCGGTTTCAAAATTTTCAAAAGATTAATTTTCTAAAATTTTCAAAACTCAATTTTCAAAATTTATCAATGCTCCTCTTAAAATATTTTTGAAATTCTCAAACTATCTTAATTTTCAAAATCTTTGAGACTCCCCCTTAATAAAAACATTTTTCAAATATTCAGCTTTCAAAATTTCTCAAAATTTTCTAATAAAAATATTTTTCAAAATTTCAATTTTCAAAATTCTAGCTTCCCCTCAATAAAAACATTTTTCAAAATTTTAATTTTCAAAATTCTAACTCCCCTTAATATTTTTTCAAATTTAAGAACTTTACAAAACTTTACAAAATTCCCCCTTAATATCTTTGAAATTTTAAAAAATAAGAATTTTTCAAAACTTTACAAAACTCCCCCTTAATGTCTTTGAAATTTTCAAAATTAATAATTATTTTTTTTAAAGTTTGAAACTATATAAATGAAACTTCAAATATTCAAGTGCATAAGTTTGAAACCATAACTTCCATGTCTACAATAAAATTTCTTTGAAAATACAACCTCCCCCTTAACATGTGCTTCTCATAATTTTTTAAAAACAAGCTCTTTATGAGTTTTTAGGCTTAATCATGATCTTGTCAAAATAAGCTTTAAGAATTTTCAAAATACTTAGACTTTTCAAAATAACTTATCATTTTAAAATTAAAAATATTTAAGTTTTTCAAAGAGCATTCAAGCTTTACAAAAGACTTAATATTTTCAAAGTAAGTTTTTCTCCCCCTTAATTTAAGTTTTAAATTTTCAAAACACCCCCTTCATTAAGATTTAACTATTTTTTTTTTAAAAAATCCTCCTTAATTAAAGCTTTAAATTTTCAAAACTCCCCCATAATTAAAGTTTTAAGTTTTCAAAAACAATGTTCAAGATAGTTTCTCATAAAAGATTCTAAACATAGATTCTATCATGATTTGATTAAATTTAAAAAATATTTTAAGTTCATTTTCCAAATAATGCTAAGTTACTTAGAAAGGAAGTTGTTTGAGTATAAAGTAACTAATCATTACTTAGATTGATAAGTCCAATTTCAAGTTCAAGTAAATTACTTGAGTTGTTCTTTAAATTTTTCTCTCTCCCCCTTAAGAATATTTCTCATACAATTTCATTTTAAAACATAATTTTTGAAAGATATTAAATATTTCATAATTTAGCAACACAAATCTTTTAGGCTCTCCCTAGATTCTTGATATCCCCTTAAAATAACATTGTTATGCTTACATTTAATTTCTTTTGAAAATACTTAGAATAAAATTTTGAATGTGAAACTCCCCCTAGAATTATGTTTTTATTTTAAGTTTTCAAAATAATATTTTCAAAAATATCTTAACTCTCCCTTAATCTCATGCTTATGCATGTAATCTTACTTAAGGACTTTCCAAACATGGATCCTATTGAATGTTTTGAAAGTTTGAATAATACTAAACTAACTTCCCCTTTGAAATATGTAGATTTACTTAGAATTAAGTTGATTAGAATTGAGTTGATTAGGGTTGAGTTGATTGAGTTGAGTTGATTATGGTTTGAGTTGATTAGGGTTGAGTTGAGTTGATTATGGTTGAGTTGATTAAGTTGATTAGACTTGAGTTGATTAGATTGGTTGGGTTGATAGGTTAAGTTGTTTAAATTTGTCAAGTTTAATTAAGTTGTTTAGTTTAAGTAAATTTGTAAAGTTTAGTTAAATAAGTTTGTTAAATAAATTTGTTAAGTTTAGTTAAGTAAATTTGTTAAATAAATTTGTTAAGTTTAGTTAAGTAAAATTTTTAAACAAATTTGTTAAGTTACGTAAATTGTATTAAACTAATTAAGCTTGATTAAATTCTAAATCATCTCAACCAAGCTAGGCTTTCAATACACGTTACTCCTATGAGATTTGTGAGATGAGGATTTCTTTTTTATCTTAATTAAATTTAATGAGAAATTTCAAAGTTTTTAAACTTCTGTTAGATTCAAGATTAGCTTGAGCTAGTCAAGTAGGTTTTTTCAGCATTTACTTCCAGGTCATGGCGAGGCATATGACCTTCTTGGATATCGGATGAACCACTTCCTAGACAAGGTCAATGAACGAATCAAGTACTTGATTCACTTTGGACTAAGCCTTGGTTTAACTAGTCAAAGACATAGTGAGTGATCGGTCAGTTCCACTCGACTTAGTGCACCAGGTCGTGGCGAGGCACATGACCTTCTTGGATATCTGAGCAATTACCACTTCCTAGACATGCACTTCGAAGAGCTTCCCTTGCTTACTATCAGTTCACTTCGTCTTAGTACTAGGTTGTTCCAGTTTAAACTACTTTGTTTCCTATCTAGTTCATTCTAAATTAAGCAAGTAAAGTAAACTAAAGCATGAAAGAGTCTTATCTAATTAAGGAAACAAGCAAAGAGTTAGCTCCCCCTGCGTAGTAGCTTTGATGGGTCTTGTTCACTAAGTGAACTTGTCCTTTGGGAATTCAAAATTGGTTTAGCCCAACTTGGTTGACTAAGCTAGTCTTAGGAATCCATGCTTGGACTCGACCCTTAGAATTTATATTAAACAAGGACATGTACGATCTATTTGTGTCCTTAGCCTTGTGTTAGAGTCTGGACTTGTTGTACACAGCTCGTTGAGACCCAAGCATTATGTTGAGATACTTGGAGCCTGAAGCGAACTTTTCCAATGATCCGGTGAGATCTTCTACTTGCTATTTTAGGACCGAGTTCTCTTCCTCATGCTTTGCAACTCGAGTTGAGTCTCTATCCTCAACTTGGCAAGTCAAAGTCTTCGAGTTGACTTTCTCCTTAAGTACTTGGACTTCCTTAAGAAGCGAGTCGACTCGATTCTCGGACTTGGCTAGTTTTTTACCTAAGCATGCAATAATATTATACAATTTATCTTCTAGGGAAGATGTTACCTCGTTTGAACCTCCGAAAATGGATGTGGATCCGTGGCTTGTATTGGAATCGGACTTGGACTCTTGTCTTGACTCAACTTCGGACTCATCGACCACCGTGAGTGCTACGAAGCATGTTGTTGATATTTCCGCACCCGACTCTTCCAATGATGACTTGCCCAAGTTTGCCTTAGATGCTTTCTTCCTTTTCCTTGATTTCGATTTCTTTCCCTTTTTGTTCGTTCCTACCATCAAAATTAAACCATCCTCGGTTTGACTCAAGTTAGCATGTTCATGTAATTTAATTAATTTATCCCATAATTCATTAGAATTTTGAACTGACCCGACTCGACTTAGCTCTTCATTTGCAAGTCCGCATTGTAAGGTATTTATATAATATCTTAGAAAATAAAATAATAATGGTTAATTAAGGAATTATCTTATAGATTTTTTCAGGGTTTTTTAGAATTTTTTTTGGATTTAAATGGAGTTTCTATGACATTTTATGGGGAAAGATTTAATAGGCTTTTTCAAGGTCTGTTTGGATTATCTTCTTATGAGGAGTTAAATGGGATTAATTATTCCAAGTTATATAAATATCAAACCTAGGTTTTGGTTTTATTAATCTTCCTTCATTTTTATTTCACCGGAACCCTCCTATTCTCGATCGCTGCAATTTCTTCCTCTTCATTCCCAGATTCCTCTTCTTCCTTCTCCTGATCGCACTACCCTTCCCACTCGTCACCGCTTGCCTCACTGACAAGTCAATCACCGCCTGTATTTCGTTGGTGATTAGCTCCGTCGGGGGGGGGGGGGTGTTTTCTTCTTCCTCATCGCCATTTTCCTTGCGGTCAGTTACGGTAGCTCGCCATCACGATCGATGCCCTCACTCTCGTGCTCGATCTTCATCCCTGAAGCTTTCCACTTTGATTCTGATATGGAGAGTTACCTCGAATTTTACTTGTCCAGATCTCAAGCCCTGCCTCGTCTCGATCTCAAGTTTTGCCAGATTTGTGAGCTGATCTAGAGTCAAGAAGGAGAACTGGTAACTAGATCTTCGTAACACATCCTGTTCTAGAGCATGATCTTGCTTGATTCCGGTGATCGACGACTTCTGAGGGTCCAACTATGCTCTCATCGTGGCTGGGAAGAATGCAAGAAGCACAGAATGTGGTTTCTGACAGTGCCGACTCTAGTATTCCTCTGCTTTGTATTTAGCTCGACCTTATCGACACCTGCACTGTTGGTCGCTTGGTAAATTCTTCAACTCAATCATTTTTGTTGTTGTCCATTTTACCTTCTCTTCTACGTTCAGGTGAGGTGGGTAATCAGAGCAAAGATTTCGAGTAAATAAATCTGATCATTTCATATTTGAGACCACCAATCATGGATCTAGAAGTTGTGCAACTAAGAGTAAGAAAGGTGTAACTTGCTATGTGATTGGATTCATTCGTAGGGATGAAAAGAGATAATGGGATCAGATTGGGTTGCCGTTATTTCTAATTTGGCATTGGAGATAGATCTGAGACTTAAACCTTGGATCAAGAAGTTGTGGTAATTCAACTAGAATAGGTGAGTTCAGATTTAAGAAGTTTATCAATCCATATATTTTTGCAGCTAGTTTTGTATTAAAGCTGTGATGTCTTAAGATTGTTGGGTAAGCTTGGATTGGTGTGGTTGCAGATCATATTGTGAGTTTGTATGTTGAATTGATTAGTTAATGGAATACAGAGTTGATATAGGATTCGACTTAATCATTTGTCATATGTTAGAGATTAATAGTCGTTTATGTTATGTGTAGGACTTGGTTATAAGCAGGTACTAGGCGTGAAGATTATTGCCACAAGTTTCATATCAGGTGGGTAATATTTCCTACCTTGGTTAGGTAGTCGATTATTCTAAGTGCATGAGTTACTATATTGTTAATATCATACCTTGACTCCACTCATGTTATTCTGTGCTTGATACCTAGTCTTTGCACTTTGAGATATGCTATTGTTGTTGCCATATTTCATTCATCGTTGCTATAAATTATCGATGTTATGGTATGTGGATCTATAGATGTTTAACCATGTGTAGGTAGTTGAGTATGGTTGTTGATTTGACTTGTGTCATCAGGAACAATCATCCGGGTGTGGGTGATGCCCTTAATGTAAAGTTGGTGGTTGTATCATCTTACCTTTCATTGTATAACTTACGGATCATATGTTTGTACATGGTAGTGTGGGTTGTCGATGGTGTGTCGCTTCGGACTGGAAGTCCTAGCGTGGTCGATTGTTAGTTGTATACAACTCTCTATGGGATAGAGAGTGTGTTGTGGATATACATATGTGTGATTGAGCATTCATTCCATTTACATGCATGCTGGCGACTTGGTCTCCCTTGTGGTTGAGAGGGTCGTCAGTCATCCTACCTCAATGGTTACTCATGGTAGTAGTAACTGGTGTGGTGCCAGTTCATTTGTTGAGCCACACTCGACCACTATTAATAGTGGTAGTTGGAGTTGCATGCAATTGTCCTGTGTGTGTGACACTTGACCACTCATGGGTAGTGTCAGTCAGAGTGGCCAGCAGCAGGGACCCCCGTTGTGTAACTTATAGCTCTTTATCTTATCACTACTTATTCATACTGCCCACTTAGCCACTTGAGAAAAGTGATTGTTGTTGAGTTGGGATAGTTGTCATGTCGTGCCACCTAGGCCACACTGGGGTCATGCTAGCGAGTTGGGTGTGCAGGCTTGACCATGCATTTGCATTTCCATGTGCGAGGGCATTTGCATATATATGTGTGTGTGTGTGTGTGTGTGTGTTGTGTGTTGTTGCATTTGTGTGTGCTATGTTTGTTGCATTTGCTTGTACATCATCTTGCATGTTATTTGCATGATCTATATTGTTGTGTGTGAGATACCAGTGTATGAGTTAGACCAGACTGTTGTACGCCTATGATTAATATCATGATGTTGTATAGGGTTGATTAGGTTCATTGATGGTGTTGCTTATAGGTTCATAGGGTAGTGTGCTGATTACATGCTTAGTGTTGTTCTTTCATGTTGTATGGGTTATATTGTGACTTATGTGTTCAGGTTGTATGAGTTGTAGAGCAGCAGAGCTCCAGGTAAGATAGTACCTTGTGTTGTTCAGTTGATCCTTTTAGTATACACATTGGTTATATTATATTGGTGATTATTTATTGTACCCTTAGGCTGTATATCATATGATATATGATATACATGAATTTTTTCCATATTACCGCTGAGTTTTATACTCACCACCACAAACCCTGGGTTTTTCTTGTTGCCCAGGTAATAGGTAGAAGATTCCTAGGATGCTTGGAGCTTCGCCAGCTGATCCCATCTCACATCGAGAATTTGGATTTTATTTCGGATTCGTGTTGTATTATTTTTGGATGGTGTGTTTTGGATTTTATTCTATATTGCTTCTACATGTTGGTTATGGTTTTGATTTGGGTCTTGGATTTGTCGATATTTGGTTATTATGTTAGAGTCGCACCAGTGCGCATTTTTTGTATCTTTGTGGTTGTATTATTTGGTAGTGTTACTTCATTATGATATATGGTTTATGGATGTCGACAGCTATGTTAGCTTTGTATCGGTATAGTTTTTTATATTGTCACAAGAGGGCACTATTCGGTCAAGGGATAAATATACTCTCGGGGCATGACAATTTTATTGGTATCAGAGCCCAGGTTGTGAGGTCACTTTTGGATTTTATTTCATTCAGATGTCGAGTTTTGTTTTACTCAGTTTTGGTTTTGTGAGTTTTGGGATCTGGCTATAGTAGGATGTCTCCGAGCTACGAGGTTTAAGGTATGATAATTGTTATAAGAATGCTGACTTGACATCCATTTGAAATAGTTTAAATCCTCGATGTGCAACATATGCTAACAACATTCGGATGGATTCTAATCTAGCTACAGGGGCATAGGTTTCATCATAATCTAACCCCTCTACCTGACTAAATCCTTTTGTGACTAACCTTGCTTTGTTTCTAACTACTTCACCTTTGTTATCGAGTTTGTTTCGGAATACCCACCTTCTTCCAATAAATGATTTATCTTTAGGTGGTGGTACTAATTCCAAAACTTCATTCCTAGTGAATTGAGCTAGCTCTTCTTGCATTGTAATAATCCAATCGGGATCAAGAAGAGCTTGTTCAATTGACTTGGGTTCGATTTTCGAAATAAATGAGATTTGACTAAGGTTTCGATATGACGCTCTAGTTCGAACCCCTAGGTTAGGATCACCTATCACTTGGTCGATAGGATGATTTGATTGTAACCTAGACTGACTTAGGTTAGGGTCACCTATCACTTGGTCGATAGGATGATTTGATTAAATCCTAGACTGACTCGGGTTAGGATTGATACTAGACTCAATTTTATGGTCAGAGCGGAGTTTGGTATGAGTCGGTTCGTCAATTGGTTTTACTATGGGTTTTGTGGGTTCATGTCCTTCATCAAATACTATATTAATGGTTTCCTTGATTTTAAGGGTTTCATTATTGTAGACCCTATAGGCACTACTCGTAGTTGAGTATCCTAGGAAGATTCCAGTGGACATTTTGGATGTGAACTTTCCTAGGTAGTATTTAGTGTTAAGGATATGCATCTTAGATCCAAATATCCTAAAGTATTTAATGTTAGACACTTTATCATGGTAGGTTTCATATGAGGTCTTAAGGTGCCTCTTGACCAATAAGATTCTATTTTGGACATAACAAGCCGTACTAACGGCTTCTGCCCAAAATCTATCGGGTAGTTTGTACTCATTCAACATGGTTCTAGCGACTTCTTGTAAGGTTCTATTTTTCTGCTCGACTAGACCATTTTGTTGTGGGGTTCTAGGATAGGAGAATTCATGGTGGTATATGTTTAGGTTACAGAAGTTGGTGAACCTATGGTTTTTGAATTCGCCACCATGATCACTTCTAAGTTTTTTAATCTTAAGGTTCTTTTGGTTTTCGATTAGTTTACATAAGTTGGTAGTTGGTCTAAGGTATCACTTTTGTGTTTAAGGAACCTAACCCAGGTAAACCTAGAATAGTCGTCAATTATGACTAAGAAAAATTGACTACCATTTAGTGACTTGGTTCCATGAGAATCGAATAGATCAAAATGTAGGAGCTCAAGCACACTTTTGGTTCATTTTTGGTTAGTTAGTTGATGTTGTGCCCTAGGTTGTTTACCTTGTTGACAAACATTACAGATTTTATTGTCTAAGTTGTTAAGGTTAAGCAAACCTCTGACTAATCCACTCTGACTCATCTTGTGAACGAGTCTTGGGTGCGAGTGACCGAGTCGTCGGTGCCACAACCAAGATTCCTCTTGTTGTGTCATAAGACACTTGGTTGAGGAATTGGGTAAGTTAATTGTGTAGATGTTGCTATTCCTAGTTCCTTTAAGTATTGTTTTAGGGGTTTCATTAGTTTTAATTAAGCATTCATTTTCTTGGTATATAATCTTATAGTTATTATCACACAACTGGCTTACACTAAGTAAGTTATATTCAAAATCTTCGACTAATAAGACATTTTGAATCGTAAAATTGAAGTTTAGCTCAATATCACCTGATCCGATGATTTTGATCTTGCCATTGTTTCCGAAAGCTACCGACCCTTGTCATTTGAATCTAAGCTTTAAAAATTTAAGTTGGTCTCCAGTCATATGTCGGTAGAACCCACTGTCCAACATCCATTGATCCTACACATATAGTAGTTGGATCGGATATTGGAATTTAAAGGTTGGTTAAAGATTATTAGTCCTTAGAATCATCTCACCCTTTTCTACATGATCAAACACGCTATCCTTATGTGTTCTTGTGAGATGACTTCAATTTTACTTGTTTAAATTTAATGGAATGAAACTAGTCAACCTTAGGTTAGATTCGGATTTAACACTTCGCTCGTCAAGTCACCTTTTCAAGAAATTGGCTTCCAGGTCGTGGCAAGGTACAGATGCCTTCTTTTATCGGAACAACGACCACTTCCTTAGACAAAGCCAAGTTCGGGAAAATGCTAACTTGATTCAATTAAGATTATTTCCTGGTCTAACTAGTTAAGGATACGACGAGGTAGCTTCAGCTAGTTCCACTTAGTCGAGTGCACCGAGCTAGATACGCCTTATCTAACTTGGACACACGGGACTTCGCTTCCCTAGCATACTATTATCTCGCCGCATCCTAGTACTATGTTGTCAAGAATTGACTAGTTATAGGTCTTATCTAACCGTTCTAAAAATAAAAAGAAAAATACCTAAGCATGCAAAGTCTAATTTTAAGTAATAGCATAAACAAATTTTGTACTAGCTCCCCCTGGACCATTGAATCGGTTCGGTCTTTCCACGTAGTGGATTTGGTCCTTGGGAATCTAGTACTTGTTAAATCCTAATTGAGAAATCAAAGTGGTCTTAGGGACTCATGCTTGGACTTGTTTTCTATTGTGATTAACTATTGATATATATGACTTGTTAGTCGTATTTGAGCTAAAACCTAGTCCGACCTTGTTGTACACGGCCCTTTGCGATCCAAGTAATAGGCCAAGTCCCTTGGATCCCAAAGTAAACCTTTCCAACGTTTGCCTAAGATCTTTGACTTGTCCTTTCAAGAGTGAGTTCTCAATTTCAAGCTTTTCAACTCGAGTTGAGTCCTCCTCTTGAACTTGACTAGTCAAAGAGGTTAGGGAGACCTCGTGTTTAAGGAGTTTAACCTCCTCAACTAAGGTCTCGACCTTGGACTCAGACTTAGCTAATTTTCTAGTTAGAAATTTGATTGTGTTATACAATGTACTAAGCAAAGATCGACTTACCTTAAGTGAACATTTTGAACCGGATGCGGATCTGTGGCTTGTCTTGAATAGCGACTCATCGTCAGATTCGGAATCAGACTCTTCCTCAGGTTTGGAATCTTGCTCGGGTTCAGTCGGTTTGGCCATGAAGATGAGGTTGTCGTCTTCCTCCTCCGATGATTCCTCCCATGAGGCATTAAGTGCTTTCTTGGACTTAGGTGCTTTGTTCTTGAGTTTTGGACATTCCGACTTGATGTGTCCGAACCTATTACATTCATAGCATCTAATATTGGAATTTACTTTGGACTTACCTTCTTCAGATTGGTTGATGGGTCGTCTTCGACTTTTGATCATCTTCCAAACTAGATTCACTAGTTTGGTTTCCATCTCACCATCTATTTCGGACTCGTACTCGTCTTCTTCCTCCATAGGTGGTTTGCTTTTGAGCATCCTTTTTGATCCTGCAAATAGAGCAATTCCTTTCTCGACCTAGACCACATTAATTTGTTCATGAAGTTCAAATTCCGAAAACATCTCATCTAATCTAATCTTAGAAAGGTCCTTAGAGACCTTGTAGACAACAACCATGGATGCCCACAAGGTGGTCCTAGGGAACGCATTTAGAGCATACCTTATTAGATCCCGATTTTTGACCTTTTGTCCGATGGAGTATAGGCTATTGACGATGCCTTGTATACGAGCATGTAGTTGAGTTGCCATCTCGTGTTTCTGCATCTTAAGGCTATACAATTTATTAAACAATAAATCATGTTTACATACCTTTGAGTTGTTGGTTCCTTCGTGTAGCTCTACGAGCTTGTTCCATAGGTCCTTCGCACTAATGAAGGGGCCGACGCGGTTGAACTCCTCTTTGGACAAATTGCATTGTAGAATTTGGGTATCCTTGGCATCGACTTCCACTTGTCTTTTGATGGAGTTCGTCCATTGATCGTAATCCAACGATTCACCAACTTCATTAGTAGAAAGTGTGAATCCGGTTTGGATTACGATCCACATCTCGATTTGGGTTTTTAGAAAGCACTTCATCTGACCCTTCCAATAACGGAAGTCATCTCAATTGTAAAACAGAGGTCGGACGATGCTAAACCCTTCGAGATGGGCCATTTAGAAAAAAAACACCTCGCAACGACAAAAACAAAAAGAAGGTACCAAGACTTTTGTCTTGGATTAGTAGTGCGGAAGTAAGGAAATTAACAAAACTAAAAGTCTTAAAGCTTTGAATCAAAAAACCCAAAATGAAAAGAAAACTTAAAAATTATTTCTATATTGATGGTTGCACCAAATCATAGTGCCCCCGCTCTATTGGATCGAAATGAGCACTAGAAGGGGGGGGGGTTGAATAGCGCACAAGAAAACTTTTCGTTCGTTGAGTATAAAATAAGTGAAAGAGAAATGCACAGCGGAAATAAAATGACACGAGTTTATTTTTATTTGGTTCACAGCCTACCGACTGCTAGTCCAAGACCCTAGTGATCCGAGATCGCACACGGAGGGCAATTCACTAAAATAATCTCCTCCTCATTGGAGGTAGGAGACAACGAATATACAAATTAAAAAGATCAAGGTAGAGGGACACTCCCCTCTCCTTGTTATGATGAAAAGCTTCGAGACAAAAGTAAATACAAGAATTAGAATAAGCTTATACCGACGACTAATGAGGTAGAGAATTTGAGCTTGGATTGTCGGAGATTTGGTAGCACTTCATCGTAGGAAGATCATCGTAGAAGAGCGTCATTACGAGAGCACTTTGGAAGCTTGGAGATGATGAAAATGGTGAAGAACACTCCTTCTTTTATAGCCTTTGAGAACCCTAGACGTTGAGCTCAAGTCTTATCTTCCAAAGCCACCTCACCCTAAGATAAGGGGATGAGGTTTTGACTATCTTCGAGGCTGAAATTTGAACAATAGTCAACTGCCACCCTTATCAGTCGAACTGATGCCCAACAGTTGACTACTAGCTAGGGTTTTCAACTGCAATAAAAAGTTAGCTCGGAATCATATAAAACAAAGTGTTTTCGATGGCCACCAACCGTCCGATCTCGATATAGACCTTTCATGGGATGTTTTAGTCGGATCGTCGCCTAAGGATGTCCCCATACCAAGGACTTGACCTTACTTATGTTGGGATGTATACTGAAAAGTCTACCTTTTGTATGAACATCTGTATTTTGAAATAAGAATCACATGATCATTGTTTGCATATTTTTATGGTTATGCAATATTGTGTAATACATTATATTGTAGATAACATGGTGTGTGGTGTCACACGGGAGATCATGTTATCGGCTCCTTGTAAAGTATAAGTAAAGGCTCACAACCGAGATGACTTTGGATAAACCATCGGAATGGTTGTAGTGTGACTTGGTATTGGTTTGTCTTGACCATAGAATCACACTAGTGCACTTTGTGTGTATTGAGCAGGACCGACTTAGAGGTGATTCGATTTATTGTTGACTACATAATTGAATCGGACCTCAGAAATTATATTGCACATGCTCTTAATCCCGATATAATAACGGACACATATACTTAGTAGTCATCTCTTTGATTTACCAATGTGCGAGATTTATAGATTAAATCGATAGGCTCGGTAAGTTGGGAGATGATATTATTTATATGGTGTGCCGTTGATTATAGGAGGAAACCGTGTCCTATATATTAGGATGATGATGTCCCCTTGAGGAGCTCATAAGGTTCATCATGTAAACCCTGCAAGTGGACTTGGTCCGGCATGATGAAAAGGTTGAGTGGTACTACTCATGGAGTTAGATGTCGATTAATTAATGGTCAGTAAATTAATTAATCGACGGACATTCGAGATCTTAAACACGGGGAGAAAATGTACATATAATATATGGAGCCCATATTAACTTATGGGGATTGGTGAGGTAGATCAATGGTAATCCTTTAGTGAATTGAATTATCATTAATGGATCGGACTTTATGTGGGCTTGATCCATGGGTGGCCAAGATCCAACTCCTCCTCATGGTCCCTATTGTAGCCTATTAACACCTCATGAAGCTTAGATCCAATGGATAGAAACAAAACTCTAGATCCAAAGGTAGAGATTAAATCTCTAAGATCCGACGGTTGAGATTAAATCTCTAGATCCGACGGTTGAGATTAAATCCCTAGAACCAATGGTGGAGATTAAAAGGAGGCTTATCCCTAACTCTATAAAAGGAGAACAAGGGGTTGGCGTGGAGAACATGAAGAGAAGCTAGGGTTTTTGGAGGTTGCCAACAAGAGCTTGGAGCTAGGGTTTGGGCTTGGCGGCACCTAATAAGGAAAGTTTTTCCTTGCCTTCTTCTTCTTCCTCAAGCTGCCGGTGCCCATTGAAGGCTTTCCAGCTTTTGGCCGGCATCCAAAGTAGGTCCTCTCCTTCTCCTTTGCCGGTGGAACAAAGGCTTAGGGTCCTCCCTTGAAGCTTTTGGCCGGCAACCATTAATCTCCTCTTCCTTCTTGGTCGGCGGCAAGCTCCATCTTTGGAGGTTGTTGGTTGGTCGAAAGATGGAAAAGAGCCTTGTTTCTATTCTTCCTCTTGCTCGGAATGAGAAAGGAAGGAAGATTGGCGATATAGGAGCTTCAACTTTTGGTATATCGTCGCCCACATGACGTCCGAAAGGAGGAAGGTCATACAATAGAAGATCAAGAGGTATATCGATTCTCTATTCTCTTTTGTCACATGTTTGTTTTTGTTTTTCAATTATGAGCATGATATATTCTGTTTATGGCTAAATAATACTTGGATCCCGAACATAAACACAAAAGTCGGCGATCCGGACATCGTATATTCCACGGCTACTCGTAGAATAGAGGTTGGTCGCTTGAACAACAAGTTTGTTCAAGTGACCTCTCTAAACGAATAGCACGATGATGACTTGGTTGTTTGGGAAATCCCTTTTGTCTAGGATTAATTATTTTTTAATCCGGGGACATCGATGGGATCGCCATGAACAAGCGACCGAGGTGAAGTGGGAAGCGAAGTTTTCCCTCACGGATCAAGGAAACCAAAACCTAAAATTGGTATCAGAGCCAAGGTTTCCAATTTTGTGTGTTTAGGATTCGGTTAATTTTTATGCACTTTTCATATATTATATGTGCCAGATAATAGTAGGATATGCGTAGTTTAACTCTTTGGTTGCAGGCATAAGATCCGACTATTATGCCCATATATGTGTATGTGTGTAATAGTATATTTTGTTGAATCCTCGGGGTTGACGAGGCTAGTATTTAATTTTTTATAAATTAGATACGACATTGTTTAGCCACTCTTTTTTATTTTAGTTTACTTTCAATCTATATTTTATGTACACTCCCTCGTGGAGTATAGGCTCGATGGATGTAAATTAAAATAGATTTTAGTCTCGGCTCAGATTTCCGGATGGCTCGTACATGGCGTAGGAGGAGTGGACGAGAAGGCAATGCGACGGGAGACATATTGAAGACAAAAGCCATAATAGTTGGAAAATAATTTATTTTTCATATTTATTGCTTATTGTTTGATATGCATGTCGTAGGCTAGAAAATTCCTCATTTTCAAATTACTAAGTGGGAGAGGGATATTTTTATAAATTCCCACGGCCTCCATTACGATTTGACAAGTGATGCAAACAAACTTGCACATCGGCTCTAAGTGTCTTCCTTCCCATCGGATGGGTTTGTTTGTGGATCACAAGGTCGAATATGGTTATAGGAAATTATTAAGGAGCGTGTGTACTTCCCCATTGTAAGGCACATAACCCGAGATGATTACCTTGGTACCAAGTAATAGTGAACACTTAGATACAAATATAAGTATCCTCCCCATCGGAGTCACTGTTTTTATTTGTAGGGCCGAAGAGAAACCAACTATTAATTTTATTTGTCAAAAATTTAGGTTGACAAGATAGTAAAATTAATGGGTAAAACCTCCTCTTACAAATGTAGAATTCGTATACGTTCACACTATCGTGGCATACGATATTCTCGGTGTTTTGAGGTTTTGGTTGATTTTAAAATTTTATTGTTTGAGGAATCAATAATTTTTTGAAATCTAAAGTAATGATCTATGTGATTCTTAGGATTTTCAAAAATGACTTTAAGTCCACTTACAATGATACTAAAGGAAAATAAACTTACTGTACCCAAATAATGTTGATTGGAAAGGAATCTAGACATTATCTTGACTGTTGAGGAGTACAAGTATGTACTCTTCGAAGAGTGTCCTCCTAAGATTGCGAATGAGCTGGAAGTCCTTGGAGCTAAGATCAATGGGGAAACCCAGGTCGATATCATTCTCCAGTCGACAGAAAGGCTTGCTCAGGTTTAGGCTATGGTTGCTCAGAAGGTTTCTACTTCTAAGCCGAAAGGCAAGAAAAAGAAGAAACAAGGAGAAGCAAAGGTGGTGGGAGGATCTTAGGGAGGAGTGAAGAAGCCGAAAGGCAAGTACTTCACTTGCAAGCAGGATGGACATTGGAGGAAGGACTGTCCCAATACGAAGTAGAACAAAGGTATATCCTTTGGTCTAGTCATTGAAACATGGTGAGCAGTGTTTTTTACCAGCACCTGGTGTGTAGATACGGGAGCCACTGATCATGTCTGCAATACTTTGCAGGGGTTCCAGGAAACTCGACCACTAGCCAATGGGGAGATTACCGTTTACTTGGGCAATGCCATGAAGGTGGCGGCTGTTGCAGTGGGAGACGTTCATTTATCTTTTGAAGAAAATAAACTTTTGGTTGTTAAGAATTGCCTTTATATACCTTTATTTAGAAAGAATTTAATTTCAGTTTCTAAATTGTTTATGGATGGATATTATATTTCTTTCAATGACAAAGTTGTTATAAAAAGGAATAGGGACATTATCTGTTCTGGTACATTGATAGGAAATTTGTACACACTTGAACCAAAAGCTCCCACGATGCAAATTAAAATTAATAACTCATCTTATAATTCCAATAAGAGAAAAGAATCTTCGAAGATGAACTAAACATATCTTTGGCATCTTAGGCTTGGTCATATTAACCTAAGCAGAATTCAAAGGTTGATAGCTGATGGACCTTTGAGTTCATTAGTGGTGGAGGATTTCCCAACCTGTGAATCTTGCTTGGAGGGTAAAATGACCAAGAGGCCTTTTAAGGCCAAGGGGTATAGAGCCAAAGATGTGTTAGAATTGGTTCATTCTGATTTGTGTGGTCCTATGTCTATCCAGGCTAGAGGTGGTTTCGAGTATTTCATCTCTTTTATAGACGATTACTCGAGATATGGATACATTTACCTGATGCGCCGTAAGTCTGAATGCTTTGACAAGTTTAAAGAATTCAAGGCTGATGTGGAGAAACTTCAAGGTAAAAGTATCAAGACACTACGATCTGATGGTGGTGGCGAGTACCTCTTAGGAGAATTTAGGAATTACCTATCAGAGGCTGGGATTCAATTCCAATTGACTGCACCTGGCACACCCCAGCAGAATGGTGTAGCAGAGCGAAGGAATAGGACTCTTATGGAGATGGTTAGATCGATGATGAGTTATTCTGAGATGCCAGATTCATTCTGGGGATATGCTCTAGATACGACGGTGTACATTCTGAACTTAGTTCCATCTAAATCAGTGCCTTCAACTCCCACAGAATTGTGGACTGGGCGAAAGCCTAGTCTAAGACATATTCGGATATGGGGGAGTCCAACACATGTACTGAAGGCAGATGCTGGTAAGTTGGAACCTCGTACAGAAGTACGCATGTTTGTTGGCTATCCTAGAGGAACGAAGGGTGGTTTATTTTATAGTCCTAGAGATCAGTGGGTGATCGTTAGCATGAACGCCATATTTCTAGAGGAAGACTATGTCATAAGCCACAAGCCCAAGAGTAAAATTGTTCTGGAGGAATTAAAAGGGGAAGTCACTTCTTTAGTACCACCGGTACAGGAAGATATACCACACGTCACTGCACCGCGTGTCATAGAGGATACACAGGCAATGCCTCGTCGTAGTGGGAGGGTTGTGAGATAGCCTGATAGATTCATGTTCTTGGGAGAATCTTCTGATTTGATCCCTGGCGAACATGAACCTGATCCCTGTACATATGATGAGGCAATCCAAGATAAAGATGTAGCATCTTGGCAAAGTGCAATGAATGCTGAGATTGAATCTATGGATTTAAATCAAGTCTGGGAGCTAGTAGAACCACCCGATGGTGTAAAAACTATTGGATGCAAGTGGATCTACAAGAGAAAGAGAGGAATAGATGGGAAGGTTGAGACCTTCAAAGCAAGGCTTGTTGCGAAGGGGTATACTCAGAAAGAGGGTATCGATTATGAGGAGACTTTTTCGCCGATAGCCATGCTTAAGTGTATCCGGATTCTCTTATGCATAGCAGCTCATATGGAT
Organism: Wurfbainia villosa; assembly: GCA_025175895.1. Taxonomy (NCBI): domain Eukaryota; kingdom Viridiplantae; phylum Streptophyta; class Magnoliopsida; order Zingiberales; family Zingiberaceae; genus Wurfbainia; species Wurfbainia villosa. Next base: position 61,496,261 of record CM045997.1, read on the forward strand.
TATGAGGTGTGATAGATGGATGTCAAGACATCTTTCCTTAATGGAAGTCTTGAGGAAAACATCTATATGAAGCAACCAGAGGGATTCATTGCTAAAGGCAAAGAGCATCTTGTGTGTAAGCTTAATCAGTCCATTTATGGATTGAAGCAAGCTTCGAGGTCTTGGAACATCCGCCTTGATGAGGTAATCCAGTCTTATGGATTTATTCAAATTCCGGATGAGTCTTGTGTATACAAGAGATGTGACGGAAATGTAGTGGTATTTCTTATACTATACGTAGATGACATTTTATTGATTGGCAACAATATCAAGGTGTTATCGGACGTAAGGGTATGGTTGTCCAAACAGTTTGATATGAAGGACTTGGGAGAAGTTGGACACATCCTTAGGATCAAGGTTATAAGGGATCGCAGGAAAAGGATGTTGTGCTTATCCCAAGCTTCATACATAGACAAGATTATGGAGCATTTTAGCATGCAGAACTCCAAGAAGGGTTTTCTACCTTTCAGGCATGGAGTTCCTTTATCTAAGGAGATGTGTCCTAAAACATCTGAGGAGATAGAGGAGATGAAGGCGGTTCCTTATGCTTCGGCGGTAGGAAGCCTAATGTTTGTGATGCTATGTACGAGACCAGATATCTACTTTGCCGTGGGCATGATCAGCAAATATCAGAGTAATCCAGGACAGGGATATTGTACTGCGGTAAAGCATATATTAAAGTACCTGAGAAGGACTAGGGATTATATGCTGGTTTACCAGGCAGACCAATTACTCCCTGTGGGTTACACAGATTCCAACTTCCAATCTGATAGGGATAACAATAAGTCTATCTCAGGTTTTGTGTTTACTTTGGGAGGTCGAGTCATTGTATGGAGGAGTGTCAAGCAGAAAATGCGTGGCAGACTCTACCATGGAAGCTGAGTATGTGGCAGCCTATGAGGCGGCCAAAGAAGTTGTGTGGCTTAGGAACTTCCTGATGGACTTAGATGTGATTCTTGGTTTTCCCAGAACAATCACAATTTATTGTGATAATAGTGGTGCAGTTGCAAACTCGAAGGAACCACGAGCCCATAAGGCTAGTAAACACATAGAGCGTAAGTACCACTTGATACGAGAAATCGTAAAGAGAGGAGAAGTTGTTGTGGCCAAGATTGCATCAGAGGATAACCTGGCAGATCCTTTCACTAAGGCCCTTCCGGCGAGAGCTTTTGATAGGCATGTGGAGGGAATGGGGATCAGATGTATGGCAGTTTGAGGACAGCATAGTCTTTTAGTATAAGTGGGAGATTATTGGGATGTATAGTGAAAAGTCTACCTTTTGTATGAACATCTTTATTTTGAAATAAGAATCACATTATCATTGTTTGCATATTTTTATGGTTATGCAATATTGTCTAATACATTACATTGTAGATAACATAGTGTGTGGTGTCACACGGGAGATCATGTTATCGACTCCTTGTAAAGTATAAGTAAAGACTCACAACCGAGATGACTTTGGACAAACCATCGGAATGGTTGTAGTGTGACTTGGTATTGGTTTGTCTTGACCATAGAATCACACTAGTGCACTTTGTGTGTATTGAGCAGGTCCGACTTAGAGGTGATTCGATTTATTGCTGACTACATAATTGAATCGGACCTCAGATATTATATTGTACATGCTCTTAATCCCGATATAATAACGGGCACATATACTTAGTAGTCATCTCTTTGATTTACCAATGGGCGAGATTTATAGATTAAATCGATACACTCGGTAAGTTGATAGATGATATTATTTATATGGTGTGCCGTTGATTATAGGAGGAAACCGTGTCCTATATATTAGGATGATGAGGTCCCCTTGAGGAGCTCATAAGGTTCATCATGTAAACCCTGCAGGTGGACTTGGTCCGGCATGATGAAAAGGTTGAGTGGTACTACTCATGGAGTTAGATGTCGATTAATTAATGGTCAGTAAATTAATTAATCGACGGATATTCGAGATCTTAAACACGGGGAGAAAATGTACATATAATATATGGAGCCCATATTAACTTATGGGGGTTGGTGAGGAAGATCAATGGTAATCCTTTAGTGGATTGGATTATCATTAATGGATCGGACTTTATGTGGGCTTGATCCATGGGTGGCCAAGATCCAAATCCTCCTCATGGTCCCTATTGTAGCCTATTAACACCTCATGAAGCTTTGATCCAATGGATAGAAACAAAACTCTAGATCCAAAGGTAGAGATTAAATCTCTAAGATCCGACGGTTGAGATTAAATCTCTAGATCCGACGGTTGAGATTAAATCCCTAGAACCAATGGTGGAGATTAAAAGGAGGCTTATCCCTAACTCTATAAAAGGAGAACAAGGGGTTGGCGTGGAGAACATGAAGAGAAGCTAGGGTTTTTGGAGGTTGCCGGCAAGAGCTTGGAGCTAGGGTTTGGGCTTGGCGGCACCTAATAAGGAAAGTTTTTCCTTGCCTTCTTCTTCTTCCTCAAGCTGCCGATGACCATTGAAGCCTTTCCAGCTCTTGGCCGGCATCCAAAGTAGGTCCTCTCCTTCTCCTTGGCTGGTGGAACAAAGGCTTAGGGTCCTCCCTTGAATCTTTTGGCCGACAACCATTAATCTCCTCTTCCTTCTTTACCGGCGGCAAGCTCCATCCTTGGAGGTTGTTGGTTGGTCGAAAGAAGGAAAAGAGCCTTCTTTCTATTCTTCCTCTTTCTCGGAATGAGCAAGGAAGGAAGATTGACAATCTAGGAGCTTCAACTTTTGGTAGATCGTCGCCCACACGACGTCCGAAAGGAGGAAGGTCATACATTAGAAGATCGAGAGGTATATCGATTCTCTATTCTCTTTTTTCACATGTTTGTTTTTTTTTTCAATTATGAGCATGATATATTTTGTTTATGGCTAAATAATACTTGGATCCCAAACATAAACACAAAAGTCGACGATCCGGACATCGTCTATTCCACGACTACTCGTAGAATAGAGGTTGGTCACTTGAACAACAAGTTTGTTCAAGTGACCTCTCTAAACGAATAACACGATGATGACTTGGTTGTTTGGGCAATCCCTTTTGTCTAGGATTAAATTTTTTTAATCCGGGGACATCAATGGGATCGCCATGAACAAGCGACCGAGGTGAAGTGGGAAACAAAGTTTCCCCTCACGGATCAATGAAACCAACCCTTCAACTTACACTTACTCACACGAGCTTACCTCAAGCTTTACCTTTGTAGCTTTTGCTTCCGGTCTCCACCTGATTTCTTTAGCTCCCTTCGAAGTTCTCCAGGTGTCACCCGACCACCACGGTTTCTCAACATGAGATCTCAACATGAGAACCTCCGGGTGTCGCCGACCTTCAGCTTAGCTTAGCATTCCTGCACACTTGATTCAACTCATGAGATAACAATATGAGCTTAACTTTGTGTCTTTGTTATAATAAAAACTTAGGTTCGATTCTGGTGCCTACTGCACCAACAATGAGACCTTGGTTTCATTGCTTGTGCAATAGCTCCAATATTGTCATAGTGAACCTAGATTGGATACACTCCATTTGGAACAACACCCAACACTTGGATGAAATTCCTCATCCAAACTGCCTCCTTTGCTACTTCTAAAACTGCTATGTATTTTTCCTCAGTGGTGGAATCTGTAATTGTGTCTTGCTCTTCCAAGAAACAACACCACCATTCAATGTGAATACATATCCATAGGTTGATTTTGCATCATCCACATCTGATTAGAAGCTAGAATCTGTGTAGCCTTCCAATTTTAATTCTCCAATCGCATATGTCATGAATAAATTCTTAGTCCTTCGTAAGTACTTAAGAATATATTTCACAACTTTCTAATGCAATGGATCGGGATTTTCCTGATATCGGCTCATGACACTCAGAGCATATGCTATATCAGGTCTTGTAGATATCATACGATAAATGATACTACCGATGGCAGACGCACAGGGAATGTGTGTCATCGTCTCTAACTCTTCATCTGTCTTAGGGCACATAGACTTGGATAGAGTTACACTATGACACATTGGTAATCCTTTCTTAGATTCTTCCATTGAGAATTTACTAATTACGGTATCTGATGGTACCTAGGAGTTCTAGTAGAGAATATGGGCTTATTTCTGATCATATGGCTTGTTTCCAAGCCCTCTATGCAATTCCCGACTGGTCTATGCAATTCCCAACTGGTATATGGAATTTTCGACTGGTCTATGTAATTCCTGACTGGTCTATACAATTCTCGACTGGCCTATGCAATTCTCGACTATCCTATATATTTCTGGAGTAGTCAGTATGTTTCTTGAGCCATATGTTTATTTCTCGAGTAGTACGCATGTTTCCTGAGCCACATAGGAGATTCCTCCCAAATGCGGTGAAAATAGGAGATAGGGGGGATTCTTGAGCACAAGGAGTAGCACGAAGAGCTCGGGGATGATGAGTAGAATTAATATAAGATATTTGGCATTTATTTACATATTTTATCTAATTAATACTTCGCAGGGAAGTATTTGAAAATGGGAAGGAAAAGAAGTTACACTTGACAGCTTGGCAAGGGACAGAACATCTATAAAAAGGGGCAGAGGTAGAAGGAGAGGGTGTTGGTGCAATCGACTCGAGTTTGACTCGAGTGGTATTTTGATGTTTGACAAAATATATGACAATGCAATTGTCATGGGAAGTCCAAGTGTGTAGCCTTGACCACGTAAGTCCAAGTGTGTAGCCTTGGCGGTGAAAGTCCAAGCATGGGTCTTGGCATTTGGAAAGTCCAACATGGAGTTGGCAAGGGAAGTCCAAGTGTTTAGCCTTGGCATGGAAAGTCCAACATGGAGTTGGCAAGGGAAGTCCAAGTGTTTAGCCTTGGCATGGAAAGTCCAACATGGAGTTGGCAAGGGAAGTCCAAGCATGGGGCTTAGCATTTGGGAAGTCCAAGGATGTACCTTGGTGGTGTAGACCCGGTTAGCATGACAATAGCCGAAGGAAGCACCTGGAGGCTAGCGTATATATGAACAAGTGATGGATGACTTGGAGGGATCCGTGCAAGGATGAACAAGTCATGGATGACTGCTAGCCTTGGGCAGTCGACTGGCCTTGAGCAATCGACTATCATGGAGGGCAGTCGACTGATAGTCTCAAGCACAGAAAGCTCGGTAGTCAACTAAGCAGTCGACTATGGGCTTGTGCAGTCGACTAATGGTAATGATAGTCGACTGCCAGTGTATCCATTGGCTGAGATACCAACGTGGATTAAACCGTTGTGAGACAACAACTACAGGGGAAGTCGACTGGGGCCTTATGGCAGTCGACTGCCAAGCACGAAATCAGCTCGATGTAGGTTATAAAAGGAGGTTTAGTTGTAGGATTTAGTATCAACTTTTGCAGAGATTTTGAAGGGGAATTGCTGCTACATTCTAGGCCTTCAAGAGCAAACGAAAGCAAGCAACAAGCAATAGTTGTAAAGTGTTCTTTACTTGTATTTCATTATTGTATTTGTTTTTTCTTGTATATTTGTTTATTACTGTTGTAATTTCTTTTACGAGGTTTCTCCACCTCCGACGTATTATCGAGAAGGAGATTTAGTAGTGGTGTGTGCATCACTAGAGCTCGTTGAGCTTGCCCCGTGGAGTAGGAAACCCAAGGTTCCGAACCATGTTATATTGATTATTTCTTGTGTGTGTGTTGTGTCTTTAATTTCATTTATTCTTTACTAGTATTTCCGCTGCGCATATTAACAAGTATTGTAGACAAGCATGCAAGAATGAATGATTTGCATCAAGCAACGAGAAAGGTTGTTCATCCCCCTTTCTAGTCGGGCCATCGATCTCCAACAAGTGGTATCAGAGCAAGGCTCTTATCATCGGACTCATCGCCGAGATAAGCACATCAAATGGCTGACATAATCATCCACCCACCAAAATTCGAAGGGGACTTTTCTTGGTGGAAGAAAAGAATGGAGGTATGCTTCGAAATCAATTTTGATATGATGCTAATAATGGAAGATGGTTTTGAGATGCATAGGGATGAAGACAACAAACCGATAGAAAAATCTAGATGGACCGAGGAGCAATGACAACAATTCAAGACAAACGTTAAGGTAACAAAAATGTTAGTAAAATTGATACCTAACGTTATTTTGTCTAGATTAGGGAGCTACGGGGATGCTAAGGAGTTGTGGGATAAGTTGGTTAAATTCCATGAAAATCCCGAACCGACACGAATAGAGAAGGATGTCGAGGAAGAATTGTCATCAACATCCGAGGATGTGGAAGAAGTGGAGGAAACCTCCACCTGTAGGATTGAGGGGGAGGAAAGATTTTCCATCCCGGAGCAAGAACAAGAAGAAGCATCCATATCCGGGAGAAATGAAGAACAAGAGTCCCCAATCAAGGAAGGTAACTCAAATGCAATTCATAAAAATAAGAATCACATAATTTGCTTTGAGTGTAGGGAGAAAGGGCATTACAAGAGAAAGTGCCCAAAATTGACCAAGGAGAAAGCGCCGGCACTGAAAGTCGAAGACAAGTCAAAGGATGTTGGAGTCATTGCTAGGAAGAACAAAGAGCACATTGTGTGTTTCAAGTGCAATCAATGGGGACACTATAGAAGCCAATGCCCTAAGGGGAGGAAGAAAACCCAAGAAGGATCATCACATGTAGGGGGAGCTTCTAAAGCAAACCCTAAGGTATCGTTTATTAACACACCTTCAAGTTCTAAGGTTAAAAAGCATGCTAGAAATAATTTTAGTTCACTTGCTATTGCTCATGAATGAAAGCATGCTAGTAGGAATAGATATTTTTGCTTAGGGTCTAAATCCTATGAACTTACATCTAAGGACAAACCTAGAAATAATAATCTCAGAAAAATTCTACCTAAGGAGGCAATTAGAAAGGTAGAAGATCATTTGGGCATTAACCCCAAGAAGTCTAGGCATATGCCTAAGAAGAAGCTTTCCCAAAAGGTGAATGAAAATTTAAAATTGGGAAAATTAGAGTTAGAAAACCAAGTCTTGAAGTCAAGGCTTGAGAAACTTGAAAAGACCCTTAGAAAAATGCAAAATCAAAGTCAAGGGTCAAATGGTCAAAATCTAGGTCCTAGGAGGCAAGAAACATCAAGGGCGAGAAAGGTTTGGGTCACAAACCTAACTCCAAGAAGGCCTACCACAATGCTCCATTCGATTATGGAACTATCTCTAGGCCTAGGAAAACCAAGGTTAATAGGGAGGTCGGTGCCTAGTGGCTAAGGTTTCAAGGAAAAATAGGGAAGCCGCTAAGAAGGTTACAAGGGGAGTTACCCCTAGAGTTAACCTAAGACCAAAATGACCAAGACTTCAAAGCCTAGGAGGGTCATTAGGAGTGTATCAAGGGAAGTTATCCCTAGTGAATACCTTGTTAACCCAAGGAGCTCTAATAGGTATTGGGTTCCTAGGAGCGTGATCGATTCACGCTAGATGGGTTAGGGTGTGTCAACCCTAAGTGGATGGGTAGTTAACCTAACCATGGTAGAGTTGACACTTTAGCATGTGCCAATAAATTTGGGAAGTTTGAAAAATTGATCTAATTGACACCATTTAGGTCTTAGAGGTCATGGTGTGACATTTTGGGTTTTTGACACATTTGAGAGATAAGTGGTAATATGACAAAAATGAATTTAATCATAACAAATGACAATTAATACTAAAATTTAGGTATTTTTATACCTTTCCCTTCTATTTGCCATACCTTGCTTGTCATTGCCATGTCATGACATCATATTTCATTTTAATCATATAAAATGTCATGAACATGCTTAGGGTTAATTTTTAATGTCGTATTGTGCTTAGGTTTATGTTATATGCCATGACATCATGATTTTTGGCACATGCTTATTTATGCTATCATTTATGCCATAATCATCATTCATGCATTTGAGTTAATTAAAATTAATTTAAGGACTATGACATGATTTGAAGTCCCATGTATAAGGGAATCAAATAGTGTTGCCTTAGAAAAATGCATGAGACCTTAGTTTAGGATAACCAAAACTAACATCTCACAAGAACACTTGACTTGTATGTGTCTTCATACACCTTAGATACAAGTGAGATGTTAGGAAAATGGATTAAGGTTTTTAAAATCATTTCAAACCCATTTTGAAAAACCTTGGTGAAGTCTATCTTTTGATAACAATCACCATTGAAGGAGATGATACAAAGTAGTGTCAAAACATTGAACTTTTCAATAATTTTGAACTTTGTGTCAATCTCACTATTTTATAGGTATTTTATTTTTCAAATATTTTTTACCCATACTTATTGTTATAAGTATTATAGATATGAATTTTCGTGATTTTTAAATTTATGTATAATTAATTATGATTTTTCGAATTTGATTTCTATATAGTGCAGAAATCAGTCGACTGCCATCCATGACAGTCCACTGGTAGCCAAGAGAGTCGACTGCCAATGCTGATTTCGAGTAAACAAGGTTGGTTTAGCCCATGTTCAGCTATGTCTAGGATCCCTAACTCCTCCTAACCCTAGGATATGCTTTGGAAAGCATTGGAAAGGTGAAAATCCATTGGATATGCATTAGGAGAGTTGTTTAGGGTGTGTATCAAATTTTAAGTGAGGTGAAAGTTCAATGTTGAATCTTTGCCCTTAATTTTGATTATTTAGTGTTCCTATAGGCTTAGGGACTCTCCAAGGACATTGTTGGTGCAATGGTCAAGGGGGAGCAAGCCTTTAGGGGGAGGTTATCCATCATGGGATGATGGATGTATTCTTCCTTATGAGGGGGAATACAAAAAGGTTGGTGCAATTGACTTGAGTTTGACTCGAGTAGTATTTCGATGTTTGACCAAATGTATGACAATGTAATTGTCATGGGAAGTCCAAGTGTGTAGCCTTGTCTATGTAAGTCCAAGTGTGTAGCCTTGCCAGTGAAAGTCCCCATGGGTCTTGGCATTTGGAAAGTCCAACATGGAGTTGGCAAGGAAAGTCCAAGTGTGTAACCTTGGCATGGAAAGTCCAACATGGAGTTGGCAAGGAAAGTCCAAGTGTGTAGCTTTGGCATGGAAAGTCTAACATGGAGTTGACAAGGGAAGTCCAAGCATGAGACTTAGCATTTGGGAAGTCCAAGGATGTGCCTTGGCGGTGTAGACTCGATTAGCATGACAATAGACGAAGGAAGCACCTAGAGACTAGCGTATGGATGAACAAGTGATGGATGACTTGGAGGGATCCGCGCATGGATGAACAAGTCATGGATGACTTGGAGAAATTCGATAGGAGCGAGGCTAGTTGAGGTGGCTAGAAGGCTTAGGTCCAGGCTAATGGTGGTCTAGCAAGTATGAGGGCATCATACTTGGGGAAACCTCATTGTTGAGGTTTTTCAGTCGACTGGGGTATTGGACAATCGACTGATTAAGAGTTGACTGGTGATTGACTGCGACCAAGTGGCCTTGGCAGTCGACTGCCAGCCTTGGGGAGTCGACTAGCCTTGAGCAGTCCACTGCCATGGAGGGCAGTCGACTGATGGTCGTGAGCACAAAAAGCTCAATAGCTGACTGAGAAGTCGACTACGAGCTTGTGTAGTCAACTGCCAGTGTATCTGTTGGCTGGGATGCCAATGTGGATTAAGCCATTATGAGACAATGACTATAGGGACAGTCGACTAGGACCTTATGACAATCGACTGCAAGACGCAAATTCATCTCGATGCAGGTTATAAAAGGAGTTCGAGTTAGAGTATTTAGTAGCAACTTTTAAGGAGATTTTGAAGGGGAATTGTTGCTGCATACTAGACCTTCAAGAGCAAACCAAAGCAAGTAATAAGCAAGAGTTCAAAGTAATAGTTGTAAAGTGTTCTTTACTTATATTTCGTTATTGTCATTGTATTTGCTTGTATATTTATTTATTACTATTTTAATTGCTTGTATGAGGTTTCTCCACCTCTGATGTGTTGTCAAGAAGGAGATTTAGTAGTGGTGTGTGCATCACTAGAGCTTATTAAGCTCGCCCCGTGGAGTAGGAATCCTAAGGTTCCAAACCACGTTATATTGGTTGTTTTTTGTGTGTGTGTTGTGTCTTTAATTTCGTTTATGCTTTACTAGTATTTCCACTGCAGATATTAACGAGTATTGTAGACAAGCACACAAGCACGAATGATTTCCATCAAGCAATGAGAAAGGCTATTTGTCCCCCCTTCTAGTCAGGCCATTGATCTCCAAGAGAGGGGGATGGTTGTTTCTTTGCTATTCGGTACCTCAAGGATCTTCTTCTTCTTCATTCTTTCTACATTACCATTTTCTTCATTCTACTGTTGCTGATTTAAGCATTGGAGGGGTTATGCCGAGAAGTCGACCCACCTCTAACACTCTCTCGTAAAGTGGCAGATCCAGCTCTTATCTCTAAGGATTCAAGGTGATCGAAGAAGAAGCTATTCACTATCTCTTTCTTAACATTCCTTGGTGATATATCTAGCTGGGATATCTCGGATTTGAGGTGATCGGAGGAGGTCCGCGAGAAGGGGGAAGGAGATCTTGGCAGGATGAAGAAGTGAACACCATCAAATTGGCACTATCTGTGGGAATCTAAACAAAAAGTTATTAGCTCTTGCTAGAGTTCAGCGCATCATCCTTTGTTCTAGCTTCAATGACTCAATTCTTAGAGGTTGGTATCACAAATTTATGGGATTCCTGTGATTTTTGAATCTGCTAACAATCGCTAGATCTAGTTTTTTGTTGTACTATTGGTATTGTTATTTGCCAGATTTGATATTTTGTCACAATATTGGTGTTATCATTCACTAGATTTGCTATTTTATCAAGTTATTAGTGATATCATTCATGAAATTTTATATTTGGTTATATTATTGTTGTTTTCATTCACTGGATCTTATATGTTGTCATTCTTTGAGGTTATTATTTTATCAGATCTGATGTCCCCATTGTATGGAAGTTACTTTCCCATTGAGATAATTATATGTAACACCCGCCCCTCCCGTCCTCCTAACACACATCCTATAGACGGGCGGCGGCACTACGCGATCATACATTCATGCATATAACAACGAAAGCATTTAAAAACTTTACAACTTTTAACTCTAATTACATTAACCCAATCAACCAAACAATTTAATCATGGCAAAGGGTCTTAGTAATTTATTTAAGTAAACATGTATTAACCATTTCAAGGTTTATAAAAATAAACATGAGTAACAAACATAGAAAGAATTAACGTCTCCTAACAGTTTACACATAAATTGAAAATCATGCATAAGTCCGTATATGAAAAATGATCTCGTCCACCATGTCACTGCCACACACATCTTCGCCCCTCCTGCTGCTCCCTTTAATTTATCCATTCCTTGCCCTTTTCTACAGTACAAAGAAAGTAAACTGTAAGCACATAGGCTTAGTAAGGTCCTTTCCTACTCACAAAAACATGCATCATGAATTAAACGTAAAGTAATGACATGTTCGTTTAAACAACATATGAGCACAGCATTTATTTAAAGTAGAGACATGATCAATTTAGGAAAAGAACATAAACTTAGCATTTTCGTCGCATTAGTACATTTTCTCTAAACATGATAATGCGATGAACATAAAATGGTATATGCAGGATGCTCTTTGAAAACATATAGTTTATATACTTAAACATAATCTCAACATATTGGGCCCGGCATTGTACCACATACATCATTCGCACGCATCCTAAATAGATCTGAGGTAGCTAATCCCGAACATACTAGGATACTAGGTCCGTACTATGTCCGTCGACCTAGGGGCAACCTTGGAGCCCATCTCGTGGACCTTGTTAGGGTCCGGTACAAGCCATACATAAAGTAAAATAACATACATGTTCTTTGTCCTAAAGAGTGTTCTTGTCCACACTCTTAGGGAAACATTTCTTAGACATTTCATATACATGAGTCATGCCTAACATGGGTGAAAACATAAGCATGTAGCATAGCATAAATCGGCATGAGTACAATTTAACATGGCATAAGGTAGTGACATAAGGAAAATTAAGCTAACATAAATAGAAATCATCATCTAACATGCATAACGTGAAAGAATTTCAACAAGAATAATTTCTCTAATCCTATTAGCCGAACCTTCTACACATAGTTCTAGATTCTTTCATTCAAAATCAAGCATACAACATTGCATCGTAAGCACTTATACTGCAGGTGAGGGGATACTTACATCCTACGCTTTTTCACCAATTTATACCGCTAGACTTCGCAAAGAGAAGACCTCCTACGTCTTTCCTTGATTTAGCGTGATCCTCTACCAAGTCCCTCTTGAAAATCCCCTCTTGAATTATCTAAAGAGAAGACAACCTTCTTCCTTGCTTCGGCGGCTTCCTTCTTTCCAATCCTCCTCTTCGTCACTGCCCTTTATCGGCCTCGTTCCCTCGTCCTCGGCGGCGCACCATGCAGGAACCTCTTGCTCTCACAATCGGCGCAACACCACGCAGATAAGGTCGGAGGGTTAGGGAAGGAGAGGGGAGAAGGCTATTCGGTAGCTGGAAGAAGAACGAGCGAGAGAGAGAGAGAGAGAGAGGTCGGCATGAGGTTTTAGAGAGAGGAGAGAAAAGAAATATATATATAAATTAGGATTTTTCATAACCTAATTATCCCTTTAAATGATCAGCTAGATTAATCAACTTTTTTTTTTCTACCAATAGATATATTCTGTTATATCCTACTCATTGGTAATCTTATGACTTAGTGGTGGGAAGCCTATTCCCCCAAATCAACGGTTCATGGTTCAAGGCTCGACTACGTACTATTTATTCATTTTTTTTATTCTTATTTATTTATATATATATATATATATATTTCCTTTAAATAAAAATATAGTAACTAAAATTTGGGATGTTACAATCCCTTATACCTTATAAAAGTTTCGTCCTCGAAACTTAGAACAACTCGGGGTACTTTTGCTTCATGTCATCCTCACGGTCCCAGGTGGCTTCTTCGTATCGTTGACTTTGCCATAGGACCTTCACTAAGGGTACTTCTTTATTCCTTAGTCTTTTGACTTCTCGATCTAGTATCCGGATAGGTCGACTTTCATAGCTCAGGTCCTCTTGAATTTGCACTGTCTGTGGCTTGACTACTTGGTCGGTACTAGAAATGCGCTTCTTAAGCATCGAGACATGGAACACGTTGTGAATAGCAGACATCTCTTGAGGTAGTCCTAACTCATAAGCTACCTTGACAAATCTTTTCAGGATCTTGTACGGTCCTACGTATCGCGGACTTAGCTTTCCTTTCTTCCCGAATCTCATTATTCTTTTCATAGGAGCTACCCGGAGAAATACAAAATCTCCGACATTGAATTCCAAAGGTCTACGTCGCTGATCCACATAGTTCTTCTAGCGGCTCTGAGCAGTCTCTATTCTTTGGCGGATATTCTGTATCGCTCGGGTGGTGTCATCGATGAAATCCGTCTGAAGTCCCATCTCTTTCTTCTTACCACCTTCGTACCAACAGATCGGAGACCTACATCTCCTCCTATATAATGCTTCATAAGGTGTCATTCCGATGGTAGCTTGGTAGCTATTATTGTAAGTGAATTCCGCTAAACATAAGTAGCGGCACCAACTCCCTTTGAAATCCAAGGCACAAGCTCGTAACATGTCTTCCAGTACTTGGTTCACCCTTTCTGTTTACCCATCTGTCTGAGGATGAAAGGCGGTACTGAAACGCAGCTTCATGCCAAGTGCCTTATGAACGCATCCCCAAAATTGTGAAGTGAAGTGACCATCCCTATCTGAAATGATGGTCTTGGAAATACCATGCAGTCTGATGATTTCCTTAGCATATAATTGAGCCAGTTGCTCAATCGAATATGTCATCTTGATCACTAGGAAATGAGCTGACTTTGTCAATCTGTCAATGATAACCCATATAGCATCATATCCGTTCATAGTCTTGGGAAGACCTGAAATGAAATCCATAGAAATGTCTTCCCATTTCTACTCCGGAATTTGGATCGGTTGTAGAACTCCTCCAGGCCTCTAGTATCCCGCTTTAACTTGCTGGCAGGTTAGGCAGGTATTGACGTGCTGAACTACGTCCCTCTTCATACCGGACCACCAGAACTTCTCTTTCAGGTCTTGATACATTTTGGTGGATCCCGGATGCATAGAATAGGGGGTTACGTGAGCCTCCTCTAATATCTTTTTGCATAGTTCTGGATCGTTAGGGATACATAATCGATCCCTAAGGTATAATACTCCGCTATTGGCGATACGGAAACCCTCGCCTTTTCCTTCTAGGATCTCCTTGTTGATCCTCTGGAGACTTGGATAATCACTTTGTTTTGCTAATATGTCATCGAATAGTGCTGGTATTATTGCCATGGTCGAAAGCTGCCCGGAAATAACCTTGATTCCATAGCGCATAATTTCCTTCTCCAACGGTCGAGACAATACCGATAAGGACATCAGGGTGGCACTGGACTTCCTGCTGAGTGCATCGGCCACTTTGTTTGCCTTGCCAGGATGGTAAAAGATCTCGCAGTCATAGTTCTTCACGAGCTCCAGTCATCTGCGTTGTCTTATATTGAGGTCCTTCTGAGTGAAGAAATACCGCAGACTCCGGTGATCCGTATAAATCTTGCACTATGCTCCATACAAATAGTGCCTCCATACCTTGAGAGTGAAGACCACAGCTGCTAGCTCTAAATCTTGAGTGAGATAGTTCTTTTCATGTTCCTTGAGTTGCCTAGAGGCATAGGCAATAACTTTACCCCTCTGCATAAGTACAGCTCCGAGTCCCAATCCGGAGGCATCGCTGTACATGTCGAAGCTCTTGTCGTTCTCTAGGAGAGTAAGGATTGGAGCACTTGTAAGTCTCCTTTTCAGCTCCAAGAAACTCTTCTCACATTCCTCCGTCCATACATACTTCTTGTTCTTCCAGGTGAGAACTTTCATAGGTGTTGCTATTCTGGCGAAGTCTTCTACGAATTTTCGGTAATAGCCCGCTAATCTGAGAAAACTCCTCACTTCGCTAGCATTCTTTGGCCTGCTCCAGTTACTCACAGCTTCAATCTTTCTTGGGTCTACCATAACTCCGTCTTTGGATATAATATGACCCAGAAAAAATACTTGATCGAGCCAGAATTCACATTTGGAGAACTTGGCATATAGTTGCTTTTCTCGAAAAATCTATAATACCATCTTCAGGTGTTCGGCATGCTCTTCTTGATTTCTCGAATAGACAAGGATATCGTCAATGAAGACGATCACGAACTTATCAAGAAACGCTGAGAATACCCGATTCATCAGGTCCATGAACATAGCAGGAGCATTCGTCACTCCGAAAGGCATGACTACGAACTCATAATATCCGTATCTTGTTCGTAAAGCTGTCTTCGGTATATCATCTGGTTTCACTTTCACTTGATGATAGCCAGATCTGAGGTCAATCTTTGAAAAGACGGTGGCACCTTTTAACTGGTTGAACAGATCGTCAATCCGTGGTATAGGGTACATATTCTTGATCGTCACATTATTTACCGCTCGGTAGTCTATGCACAGGCGCATAGTCCCATCCTTCTTCTTTACGAACAGTACTGGAGCTCCCCATGGAGAGTGACTAGGGCGAATAAAACCCTTGTCGAGTAACTCCTGTAGCTATCCCTGAAGTTCCTTCAATTCGGTCGGTGCCATCCGGTAAGGTGCTTTAGAGATCGAGTGAGTACCAGGAAATAATTCAATCTCAAATTCAATTTCCCTATCAGGGGCTAACCCTGGTAGTTCATCAAGAAATACCTCTGGGTAGTGGCATACCACTCTGACATCTTCTAGCTTCTGGTCCTCGACTTGACTTGTATCAACCACATGTGCTAGAAACCCAGTGCATCCCCTGTCTAACATCTTGCGTGCCTTTAGAGATGATAAGAATTTATAGGTTTTGTTCCTTGGCTCTCCAATGAATTTAAACATAGGTTCTGCCTCAGGCTGAAAGACCACTTTTCTCTTACGGCACTCGATCGAAGCACCGTACTTGCTTAAGAAATCCATGCCCAATATGATATCATAATCCTACATACCGAGCATTATCAGATCATAGTAGAGTTCTCTATCTGCAATTCTGATGGGTGCGGATAGCAGCATATGAGTAGAAGGCATCACTTCTCCCGAGGGTAGGGTCGTTAAGAACTCGCAATCCAAAACTTGCGGGGGTATGTCAATCTTTTTTGTGAAAGGCATAGAGACAAATGAGTGTGTTACACCATTATCAAATAATACAGTAGCATGCTGACAGAAAATAATTATCTTACCTGTGACAATAGTAGAATCGTTCGCCACCTCTTCCTTAGTGAGAGAGAAAACCCTGGCATTTGTCGCAACTGGTGGGGCTTCCAATCTCCCTTGGCTTATCCGGGTACCTTCTATTGCACACATCCGTGTAGTGTGAAGGAGCACCACAGCTTGGTATCTTCGAGGAGGTGCCTGAACCTGGGTAGGGCAGTTCTTGACTCTGTGTCCTTCCAGTTCACAGCGGTAGCATCTATTTGTGCCCTTGTAGCACACCCTGGTATGTGGTTTCCCACATGTAGTACATTAGGGAATCTTGGCTTGTTTTTTTGCTGGACCACCTTTAGAGTCATTCCATTGTTTTCTCTTGCCACTGTAGTTTCCTTTCCAGTTACCTTGAGCTTTCTGACCTCCTGGCTGGCCTTGACTCTTGCCTTCACTCAGTGCCTTCTTTTCCTGGTTAATATTGTTCAGGTAGTGCTCGGTGATTAGGGCACTACTGAACAGCTCCTCTGCGGTCTGCGGTCTATTCACTCCTCCGGCCACGTTCAGAGCTATCTCAGGTCGGAGCATCTTTAGCATAAGTCTGACCCTTTCTTTTTCTGTGCCGACCAACTCTGGGCATAGGCATGCAAGTCGGTTGAATCTTTTCACCGCTTCGTTAACTGATAGGTCACCTTGCTTGAACCCGGTGAAATCATCGTAGTGCTTGTTGGTCACTCGTATATGGAAGAATTCTTCGAAAAATTTAGCTTCGAAGTCCGTCCATCTCATTTGGTTTACTTGCCTCTTTGCTTTAATTCTTTCCCACCACATTCGAGCATCTCCAGAAAGGCAAAAGGATGCACACTTAATCTTTTCATGTTCAGGCCAATCCAGCAGCTCTACTATGCTTTCCACCATTTTAAACTAGGACTGGACATCCCATGGTTCACAATTACCCAAGAAATTCTCCTGTTTCAGCCTTTGCCACTGGATCAGGTAAGCTTCTAGTCGAACTATCGGGCCAGAGCCTCCTGGTGGTACTGGTGTAGCTGTAGGCCTATCTGGATACGCCTGCTGGTCCCCTGCTGAGTCATTAAGGCATTTATCACTTTCTGTTGTTCAGCGACTTGACGCTGGAGTTCAGTAACCACCTGCATAAGATCCGGTGGAGATTTTGTCTCACTGACTCCATTACCGCATCTTCTGGCCATGCTTATCTTCATAAATGATAAAAAAATGCCAACATAAGTTTATCATCCTTACTTATATTCATGCATACCCAACTAAAAACATTTCTTAGCGTATATATATCATACATGAAATAAATAGAGTAGGCATAGAATGTCTTACTTGGAGCGGCAGGATGGAAGCTTGATGTGTGTGTAGTGGAAAGGCAAAACTGGGCTCTGATACCACCTGTAACACCCGCCCCTCCCGTCCTCCTAACACACATCCTATAGACGGGTGGCGGCTCTACGCGATAATACATTCATGCATATAACAGCGGAAGCATTTAAAAACTTTACAACTTTTAACTCTAATTACATTAACCCAATCAACCTAACAATTTAATCATGGCAAAAGGTCTTAGCAATTTATTTAACTAAACATGTATTAACCATTTCAAGGTTCATAAAAATAAACATGAGTAACAACCATAGAAAGCATTAACGTCTCCTAACAGTTTACACATAAACTGAAAATCATGCATAAGTCCGTATATGAAAAATGATCTCGTCCACCATGCCACTGCCACACACATCTTCGCCCCTCTTGCTACTCCCTTTAATTTATCCATTCCTTGCCCTTTTCTGCAGTACAAGGAAAGTAAACTGTAAGCACATAGGCTTAGTAAGATCCTTTCCTACTCACAAAAACATGCATCATGAATTAAACGTAAAGTAATGACATGTTCGTTTAAACAACATATGAGCACAACATTTATTTAAAGTAGAGACATGATCAATTTAGGAAAAGAACATAAACTTAGCATTTTCGTCGCAACAGTACATTGTCTCTAAACATGATAATGCGATGAACATAAAATGGTATATGCAGGATGCTCTTTGAAAACATATAGTTTATATACTTAAACATAATCTCAACATATTGGGCCCGACATTGTACCACATACATCATTCGCGTGCATCCTAAATAGATCCGAGGTAGCTAATCCCGAACCTACTAGGTTACTAGGTCCGTCGACCTAGGGGCAACCTTGGAGCCCATCCCGTGGACCTTGTTAGGGTCCGGTACAAGCCATGTATAAAGTAAAATAACATACATGTTCTTTGTCCTAAAGAGTGCTCTTGTCCCCACTCTTAGGGAAACATTTCTTAGACATTTCATATACGTGAGTCATGCCTAACATGGGTGAAAACATAAGCATGTAGCATAGCATAAATCGGCATGAGTACAATTTAACATGGCATAAGGTAGTGACATAAGGAAAATTAAGCTAACATAAATAGAAATCATCATCTAACATGCATAACGTAGAAGAATTTCAACAAGAATAATTTCTCTAATCCTATTAGCCGAACCTTCTACACATAGTTCTAGATTCTTTCGTTCAAAATCAAGAATACAACATTACATCGTAAGCACTTATACTGTAGGTGAGGGGATACTTACATCCTACGCTTTTTCACCAATTTATACCGTTAGACTTCGCAAAGAGAAGACCTCCTACGTGTTTCCTTGCTTTAGCGTGATCCTCTACCAAGTCCCTCTTGAATTATCTAAAGAGAAGACAACCTTCTTTCTTGCTTTGGCGGCTTCCTTCTTTCCAATCCTCCTCTTCATCACTGCCCTTTATCAAACTCGTTCCCTCGTCCTCGGCGGCGCACCACGCAGGAACCTCTTGCTCTCGCAATCGGCGCAGCGCCACGCAGATAAGGTCAGAGGGTTAGGGAAGGAGAGGGGAGAAGGCTATTCGGCGGCTGGAGGAAGAACGAGCGAGAGAGAGAGAGAGGGAGAGAGGTCGGCATGAGGTTTTAGAGAGAGGAAAGAAAAGAAATATATATATAAATTAGGATTTTTCTTAACCTAATTATCCCTTTAAATGATCAGCTAGATTAATCAACTTCTTTTTTTTTTCTGCCAATAGATATATTCTGTTATATCCTACTCATTGGTAATCTTATGACTTTGTGGTGGGAAGCCTATTCCCCCAAATCAACGATTCATGGTTCAAGCCTCGGCTATGAACTATTTATTCATTTTTTTATTCTTATTTCTATATATATATATATATATATATATATATATATATATATATATATATATTTCCTTTAAATAAAAATATAGTAACTAAAATTTGGGATGTTACATTACAGGGGCTTGATATTTTGTTCTTGGAGTTTTCCTATGAGATTTGTTATGATTCCATTGTTCTAACTGTAGATTATAGAGGTTATCAGGATTACTTTGTTCTGTGCCAAAATAGGGTAGAAAGTGTAGTTTCAGATGTTTCGTTCCACTGGTTAATTTAATAGAGCTTCTATACTTATTATTAGGATTTGTTCCTTGGGTTGATCTCTCCTTGATATGGGATGTGTTGTCAAAGTGTGATGATGTTATTAAGTTTCTGAAGATTTTTCTGAAAGTGGGTTTGACTTTAAAGCTAAGCGGTAGCCTAAAGCTAGATCTGACCAAAAGTATTGATTTCTAAAAGTTATTCTAACCTTTAAGGTTGATACTATCTATATACTAGGGTGGGTATACTCTATGTCAGTAGGAAAGAATTTCGTATACATGCAAAATATTGGCTGCTAATATTGGGTTATATGTTATGAATCATATGGAAGGGAGGTAGTGTTGTCTATAGAAGTCAGAGCAAAATCCGAGGGGTGACTTGTATCCTGAGCGACAATGGGATGGCTCGACGCAAGAGAAGAAGGATATTGTTTTATGTTATGCTAGGTGGTATGAGGTGATGATGGTAAAGTTGAGGGGGATTTATAGAGGAAGATGGTTGAGAATTGTTAGAGGCTTGTGATAGGAGTAATGCTATAAAATGAAAGAGAAGACAGGATTAAATGAGGTATTACTCAGGAGCATATAGAAAAAGTAGCAAAAGAAAAGCCTTACACAATGTATCAGTCGACTGCAAGGGGTGGTATACCAGGGAAGGTTTTGTTACAAGGCATGTGTACAAGTCATAGGGTGAGTAGGGGAACTGGAGGATTTTGATAAGGCATGCACGGTGTGGACAGTTTCTGATACGGTGGATGATGTATCTGTTTTTTGTGAGTTTCATTATAAGGCATGTGTACAAATTATGAGGAGAAGTTTGGAAAGTGAATGATCATGATATACATCTAGAAGTAAGACATTTACTACAGATAGAGGATAATCTGAAAAATTATGTGCAGTGTGTGCAGGGCAGACTCAAGAAGGGTATGATGAAATAAGTTGGGCATTATAGACAGTTATTGAGATTGTGGATTGGTATTCCATTTTGGTTGTAAGACTCGTGCAAGTTGTGGTGTAAGGATACCTAAATTATATTTGTAGGGTATTAACATAATATGAAAGTAAATTTTTATTGCAAATTGGTATGAGTCTTTATGAAGATAGACACAGGGTAAATATGGAAAGCTAAACATTCATTGCAGAATATGTTCAGATACAGTGGGCATTTACAAAAGTAGTTCTTCATTATAGAATGAATTATAGTGTTTATTACAAGGGTTGTTGCTTTGAATCAGTATAAGAGTCAGTATTGAAGGCCTCCGGTGGGAATTTCTTGTAAGCTTCTCCTATAATAAGTTCATGATTGGGTAGGCCGGGTAGGAGAAGCTTCTTCTCATTTGTTACTTGTAAGGCACCTTCGAACCCTCTTTGAAAATATTTGGTATACTTCTTGGTTGCTTGGATTAGGGTTTTGGTTTGTTTAGTGGCCCATCATTCAACTTCTGTTTCTTTGAGTTGGGACAGTTCTTGGTTAAGGTGACTGGTTCATCTAGTCTGCTCATTAGCAACATTTGCCAACTCATAAAAATGATACTTTAGTATATCAAAATGTAAGTGGAATTCACCTAGATTGTTAAAGGTTCTGTCCTTGAATTCATCAAAGGTATCGATAAGATCTTGCATAGGTTGGAAACATTGGCCCGATGGGAAGTGCCAGTCCCTCTCTTTTTGTATCCATTTATGAATTTGAGTGTTAAGAGGTTGTTTGCTGGTTTAGTAGCCCCTAGTATTCTCGCAGCAGTCTGATATCTGTATCCTTGAGGGAAAGTTCTCCTTTCATCTTTTGCATGTCTTGCTTATGTTGAACAGAAACTGTCTCTTTCTTTGGCGCTAGTTGATCCTGCTCGACAGTCAAGGTTTCTATTTGAAATTATAATTCTTGTGATTTCTATTGAAATTCAGTCTCTTTTTTTGCCCGATCAGGATAAGTAGAAGGGCTGGTCTGTATTCACCGAGAAAGGGTTAAAAATTCATCAGGGTTGGTCTGGGTACCCTTAGTTGAAATCAAAGGTGTAGCTGGCATCATAGGAGGCAGGGGTTACTAATGTTTCTAAGGAATTTTATGCCTGATACAAAGCTTGAGGATTAACTAATACTCTCTTGCAAAGGTTTTTAAATTGTTTCTAAGGAATTTTATGCCTAATACAGAGTCTATGGGCTAACTAATATGTTTTTGCTGGGGTTATTAGTATTTCTAAGGCTTTTGACATTCTCTATAGCGGTAATTAATGGAATTTATTCTAAGGATTTCTATACTTAGTCAAAATATCCTCTTACGGGGGGTTTCATTGTTATACACCCTATATGCTTTACTAGTTGTTGAGTATCCTAGAAAAGTTCCAGTACAAATTTTAGAGGTGAATTTCCCTAAGTTATCTTTAGTGTTTAATATGTGTACCCTACATCCAAAAATCCAAAAATACTTAATGTTTGGTAATTTTTCGTAATAGATTTCATATGATGTTTTAAGGTGTCTTTTAACTAATAGAATCCTATTTTGAACATAGAAGGTCGTATTGACCGCTTCTGACCAAAACCTAATAGATAGATTGAATTCATTTAACATGGTTCTAGTGGCTTCTTGTAGGGTTCTATTTTTGCGCTCAACTAGACTATTTTGTTGAGGGTCATAGGACAGGAGAACTCATGGTGGTATCCGTTTTGGTTACAAAAGTTAGTGAACTTATGATTTTCGAATTCACCACCATGATCGCTTCTAATTCTCTTAATCTTAAGGTTCTTTTCATTTTCTATTAGTTTACATAAATTGATGAGTTGATCTAGGGTTTCACTCTTATGTTTTAAAAACCTAACCCATATGAAACTAGAGTAGTCATTGATTATGACAAGGCAGTATTTGGCTTTTGTTTAGTGACTTGGCTCAATGAGAGTCAAAGAGGTCTAAGTGTAGGAGCTCAAGTACACTTTTAGTTCTTTCTTGATTAGTTAGTTGATGTGAAGTCCTAGTTTGTTTACCTTGCTTGTTTTCTAGGTTATTTAGGTTGGGTAGACCTTTAACTAAGACACTCTGACTTATTTTGTGTATGAGTCTTGGATGAGAGTGGTTGAGTTGTCGGTGCCACAACAAGGATTCCTCTTGCTGTGTCATTAGACACTTGGTTTAGGAGTTAGGTAAATTGATTGTATAAATGTTACAATTCCTAGTTCCCTTAAGTATAGTTTTGAGGTATCACTGTTTTTAATTAGGCATTCATTTTCTAAGAAGATGACCTTATAGTTGTTGTCAAACAATTGACTAACACTAAGCAGATTAAATTCAAAATGTTCAACTAAAAGTACTTGACGAATTATGAAGTTCAAGTTTAGATCAATATCACATGATCCAATTATTTTTAGCTTCCTGTTGTTTCTGAATGCTATTGATCCTTGGTTTTTAAATCTGAGCTTCGAAAACTTTAGTCGGTCTCCAGTCATATGTCGGGAACACATACTATCCAACTGTTGGAATGTATACTGAAAGCCTAGCTCTTTTTATATGAACATTTTATTTTGGAATAAGAATCACATGATCATTATTTGCACTTTATATATTTATTATATGTGTGTGCATATTGTCTAATATTTTACATTGTAGATAACATGGTGCTTGGTGTGGCACAAAAGATCATGTTATCAGTCCCTTGTAAAATATAAGTAGAGGCTCACAACCAAGATGGTTTTGGACAAACCATTGGCATGGTTGTAGTGTAGCTTGATATTGTTTTGTCATGAACATGGAGTTACACTGGTACACTTAGGTGTATTTAGCAGGACCGACATAGAGGTGATTCAATTTAGTACTGACTACATAATTGAATCGGACCTCGGATATTATGTTGTACATGCTCTTAATCCCGATATAATAACGGGCACATGTACTTAGTATTTATTTCTTTGATTTACCAGAGGATGAGATTTAGATGGATTAAATCAATATGTCCGGTAAGTTGGAAAATAATATTATTTACATGGTGTGCCGTTGATTATAGGAGGAAACCGTGTCCTATGTATTAGGTTGATGATATCCCCTTGAGGAGCTCATAAGGTTCATCATGTAAACCCAGCTGGTTGACTTAGTCAACATGATGATAAGGTTGAGTGGTACTACTCGAGGAATTAGATGTTAATTAATTGCTGGTCAGTAAATCAATTAATTAACGGACATTCAATATCTTAAACACGGGGAGATGAATGTACAAATAATATATGGAACCCATATTGATTTATGGGGGTTGGTGAGGTAGTTCAATGATGATCCTCTAGTGGAATGGAACATCATTGATGGATCAAGTTTGTGTGGTTCCGATCCATCGGGTGGCCAAGATCCAACTCCTCCTTATGGTCCCTATCGTAGCCTAATATAATCCTCGTGAAGTCTAGATCCAAGGATGTAAAACAAAACCTAGAACCGACGGTTGGGATGAATCCCTAGATCTGATGGTTGGGATGAAACCCTAGAAGCAACGGTTGGGATTAAATCCCTAGATCCGATGGTTAGGATGAAATCCTAGAATCGACGGTTGGGATGAAACCCTAGATCCGACGGTTGGGATGAAACCCTAGATCCGACGGTTGGGATAAAACCCTAGATCCGACGGTGGAGATTAAATCCCTAGATACGACGGTGGAGATTAAAGGAGGCTTAAGCCCTATTCTATAAATAGAGGCTTAGGCTTGGGCGGCAATGAGATTTTGGAAATTAGGGTTTGGCTCTTCTCAAAGTGGGTGGCAAACACAAACCCTTGAGGGGGCTAGGGTTTTTGGGCGGCTAGAAGTTGGGCGGCAAGTTTTTTCTCCCTAGGGTTTTGGCCGGCGCCCATCTTCCTCTTCTCATCCTTGGCCGGTTCTCTTCTTCCTCCTCCCTTGCTCCTTGGTGCCGGAGGCTCTCCAACACTTGGTGGCCGGCGCTTCTCCTAACTCTAGGTGGCCGGCGGCAACATTGCATTGGTGGCCGGCGTTTCATCCAATTGTTCCTTGGCCGGCGGTTGCATCAAACTCCCTAGCTTGTTGGCTGGTTCTAGAAAGGAAAGGTATTGTTGGTTCTTCTCTTTGTTCGCAGCGGACAAGGAAGGGAAGAATGCGATCTAGAAGGCTTCTACTCGTGGAGGATCTTCGTCCACACGTCGTCCACGAGGAGGATAGGACATACGGTAGAAGATCGTAAGGTATAAAGTTTTACAACTTTATTTTCAGATCTGATCATGTTCTTTTATGTGTTGATTATACATGTGTGCGTATGTATATATTTTGTATAATCATGGACCCCGAAGACAAACACAAAAACCGGCGATCCGTCCGTCGTCTCTTCCGTGGCTAACCAACTAGAAGAGTTGTGTTGCTTGAACAACTAGTTTGTTCAAGCGACCACTCAAGTTGTTAGCACGACGACGAATTGGTTGTGCTAAGGAAACTCATCCCATCCGGATTAATTCTTTCATTAATGAAAATTTTAATCCGGGGACATGGGAGCCAATGAGCCTCCGAAGCAACTCCCTACAAGTGGTATCAGAGCCACGGTTTCCGATTTTGTGTGTTTTGGATTTGGTTACTTTCATGCACATATCATATATTGAGTATGCCAGATAATAGTAGGATATGCGTAGTTTAACTCTTTGGTTGCAGGCATAAAATCCGACTATTATGGCTATTTGTGTGTATGTGATGGTTTTGTGTGTGATTGTATGTATATTATTTGAATCCTCGGGGTTGACAAGGCTAGATTAGTATTTAATTTTTGTAATTAAATACGGCATTGTTTAGCCACTCATTTTAGTTTACTTTCGATCTAGATTATTTGTACACTCCTTTGTGGAGTATAGGATCGATGGATGTAAATTAAAATAGTTTATCTCGGCTCGGATCTCTTTGGTGACTTGCGCACGGGAAAAGATGGAGCGGACGAGGTGGCGACACGACGGGATGCGTATTGGAGAACAATGCCATAATAGTTGGAAAAATTCTGTTTTTACTATATTTATTGCTGATTTGTTTTTATATGCATGTTGTGTATGCTTGAAAATTCCTCATTGTCAATTTACTAAGTGGGAGAGGGACATTTTAATTAATTCCCGCGGCCTCCATTACAATTTGACGTGTGATGCAACAAACTTGCGCGTTGGCTCTGAGTACCTTCCTCCCCATCGGATGGGTTTGTTTGCGGATCACTAGGTCAAATAATGGTTATAGGAAATTATTTAGGAGCGTGTGTACTTCCCCATCGGTAAGGCACATAATCCGAAATAATTCCCTTAGTATCGTGTAATGGTGCACACTTAGATGCAAATAAAAAGTATCCTCCCCATCGGAGTCACTGCTTTTATTTGTAGGGCCAAAGAGGAACCTACTATTAATTTTATTTGTCAAAAAGTAAGGTTGACAAGATAATAAAATTAATGGGTAAAACCTCCTCTTACAAATGTAGAATTCGTATACGTCCACACTATCGTGGCATGCAATATTCTCGGTGTTTTGAGGTGTTGGTTGATTTCGGAATTTTATTGTTTTTGAGGAATCAATAATATTTGAAATCTAATATTTTGATCATTGTGATTTTTAGGATTTTCAAATAGCTTTCAACCCACTTGCTGTGATTTTAAAAGAAAATAAGCTTACTGGACCAAACTACATTGATTGGAAAAGAAATCTGGATATTGTCTTAACTGCGGAGGAGTACAAATTTGTACTCTTCGAGGTCTGTCCTCCTAAGCCCTCTGATGACTCTGATGAAAAGGAGAAAGAACGTTATAAGAAATGGGTCAAGGCAGATGAGATGGCACGGTGTTACATTTTGGCATCTATGTCAAATGTGATGTAACATCAGCATCAGGCCATAGCCACAGCTTATGACATGATGTTCAATCTCAAGGAACTTTTCGGACATCAGAGTAGGGCGGCTAGACAGGAGGCGATGAGAAACTTGATGACGACCACCATGATCGAGGGAACACCCGTTAGGGATCATGCTCTCAAGATGATGGCTCATCTTAATGAGATGGAAGTCCTCAGAGCTGAGATCGATGGGGAAACCCAGGTCGATATCATTCTCCAGTCTCTGCCTAGGAGTTTTGAGCAGTTCCGCCTCAACTACAACATGAACAAGAGGTTGTATTCGTTGGCGGAGCTTCCGATGTAACTCGAGGCGGAGGAGCTTTTTCGAAAGTGCTCAAGCCATGGTCGCTCAGAAGGTTTCTTCCTCTAAACCGAAAGGTAAGAAGAAGAAGAAGCAAGGTGAGGCGAAGAAGGTGGCAGTGGGACCTCAGGCAGGAGTGAAGAAGCCGAAAGGCAAGTGCTTCACTTGCAAGCAGACTGGACATTGGAAGGCGGACTGTCCTCGCCGAAAGAACAAAGGTATATCTTCTTGTTTAGTTGTTGAAACATGTTTAGCAGTGTTATCTACCAGTGCCTGGTGTGTAGATACAGGAACCACTGATCATGTCTGCAATACTTTGCAGGGGTTCCAGGAAACCCGAAGACTAGCTGAGGGAGAGATTACCGTCTTCATGGGCAATGCTTCAAAGGTGGCGGCTATTCCAGTGGGAGACGTTTATTTATCTTTTGATAGGAATAAAGTTTTGGTTTTGAGAAATTGTCTTTATGTACCTACTTTTAGAAAGAATTTAATTTCAGTTTCTAAATTGTTTATGGATGGATATTCTGTTTCTTTTAATGACAAAGTGGTTATAAAAAGGAATAGGGAGATTATCTGTTCTGGTACATTGGTTGGCAATTTATATACTCTTGAACCGAAAACTCCCACGATGCATATAGAAGTAAATAACTCATCTTCTAAATCTAATAAGAGAAAATAACCTTCGCAAATGAACCAAACATATCTTTGGAATCTAAGGCTTGGTCATATTAACCTAAGTAGAATTCAAAGGTTGATAGCTGATGGGCCTTTGGGTTCATTAGTGGTGGAGGATCTCCCAACCTGCGAATCTTGCTTGGAAGGTAAAATGACCAAGAGGCCTTTCAAGGCCAAGGGGTATAGAGCCAAAGATGTGTTAGAATTGGTTCATTCTGATATGTGCGGTCCTATGACTATCCAGGCTAGAGGTGGCTTTGAATACTTCGTCTCTTTTATAGACGATTATTCAAGGTATGGATACATTTACTTGATGCGCCGCAAGTCTGAATGCTTTGACAGGTTCAAAGAATTCAAGGCTGATGTGGAGAACCGTCAAGGTAAAAGTATCAAGACATTACGACCTGATCGTGGTGGCGAGTACCTCTTGGGAGAGTTTAGGAGTTACTTATCAGAGGCTGGGATTCAATCCCAATTGTCCACACCAGGCACACCCCAGCAGAATGGTGTGGCGGAGTGAAGGAATAGGACTCTTATGGAGATGGTCAGATCTATGATGAGTTATTCTGAGTTACCTGATTCGTTCTGGGGGTTTGCTCGAAACAAAGCGACACATTCTCGAACTTGGTTCCATCTAAGTCGCACTCTACTCCCATAGAGTTGTGGATCAAGCAAAGCCTAGTCTAAGACATATTCGATTTGGGGTAGTCGGCACATGTCAAGGGAGATCTTTGTAAGTTGGAATCTCGCATGCACGCTTGTTTGTTGGCTACCCTAAGGGAACGAAGGGTGGTTTATTCTATAGTCCTAGAGATCAGAGGGTGATCGTGAGTACGAATGCTAGATTTCTAGAGGAGGACTATGTGATGAACCACAAGCCCATGAGTAGGATTGTTCTTGAGAAGTTAACAGGGGAAGTCCCGACTTCAGTACCACCGGTACAAGAGGAGATGCCACAAGTCACTGCACCGCGTGTCACAGAGTATACACAAGAGGCACCTCGTCGTAGTGGGAGGGTTGTTAGACAACCCGAGAGATTCATGTTTTTGGGAGAGTCTTCGGACTTAGTCCTTGGTGAACATGAACTGGATCCCTGGACATATGATGAGGCACTCCAAGATAGAGATGCGGTATCTTGGCAAAGAGCGATGAATTCAGAGATAGAATCTATGGATTCTAATCAGGTCTGGGAGCTAGTAGAACCACCCGATGGTGTAAAAACCATTGGATGCAAGTGGATCTACAAGAGAAAGAGAGGAGTAGACGGGAAGGTTGAGACCTTCAAAGCTAGGCTTGTTGCGAAAGGGTATACTCAGAAAGAGGGTATTGATTATGAGGAGACCTTTTCACCGGTAGTCATGCTTAAGTCTATCTGAATTCTCTTATCTATAGCTACTCATATGGATTATGAGATTTGGCAGATGGATGTCAAGACAGCTTTTCTTAATGGAAGTCTTGAGGAGAACATCTATATGCGGCAGCCAGAGGGATTCATTGCTAAAGGCAAAGAGCATCTTGTATGTAAACTTAATCGGTCCATTTATGGATTGAAGCAAGCTTCTAGATCTTGGAACATCCGCTTTGATGAGGTAATCCAGTCATATGGATTTATTCAAAGTCCGGATGAGCCTTGTGTATACAAAAGATGTGACGCAAACGTAGTGGTGTTTCTTGTACTATACGTAGATGACATTTTGTTAGTTGGCAACAATATCAAAGTGTTATCAGACGTAAGGGTATGGTTGTCCAAACAGTTTGATATGAAGGACTTGGGAGAAGTGGGACACATCCTTGGGATCAAAGTTATAAGGGATCGCAAGAAAAGGATGTTGTGCTTATCTCAAGCTTCATACATTGACACTATCCTTGCTCGTTTTAGCATGCGAGAACTCGAAAGGTTTTCTACCTTTTAGGCATGGAGTTCCTTTATCTAAGAGATGTGTCCCAAAACATCAAAGGAGATAGAGGACATGAAGGCGGTTCCTTATGCTTGTGATAGGAAGCCTTATGTATGCTATGCTATGTACGAGGCGGATATCGCTTTCTGCAGTGGGCATGGTTAGCGAGATATCGAGTAATCTGGACGAGGACATTGGGTGCGGTAAAGCATATATTGAAGTACACGAGAAGGACTAGGGATTATATCTTTGGTTTCAAGGCGGATCAATTAGTCCTGTGGGTTACCGCAGTTGGATTTCCAATCGGATAGGGACAAGTAAGTCTACCTCGGGGTTTGTGTTTACTTTTGGAGGTGGAGCCATAGTATGGAGGAGTGTCAAGCAGAATGCATGGCGGACTCTACCATGGAAGGTGAGTATGTGGCGACCCTGCGAGCGACCAAGGAAGTTGTATGGCTCGGGAACTTCTTGATGGACTTGGATGTGATTCTGGTTTGCGAACTATCACAATTTATTGTGATACTTGATGTAGTGCGATTTGCAAACTCGAAGGAACCACGAGCCCATAAAGGCGAGTAAACACATAGGCGCAAGTACCACCTTATCGAGAGATCGTAAGCGAGGAGAAGTTGTTGTCGCCAAGATTGCATCGAGAGGATAACTGGCGGATCCATTCACTAAGGCCCTTCGGTAGCGTTTGATAGGCATGTGGAGGACATGGGGATCAGATGTATGGCAGAGTGATGACGGCATAGTCTTTTAGTATAAGTGGGAGATTGTTGGAATGTATACTGAAAGTCTAGCTCTTTTTGTATGAACATTTTATTTTTAAATAAGAATCACATGATCATTGTTTGCACTTTATATATTTATTATATGTGTGTGCATATTGTCTAATATTTTACATTGTAGATAACATGGTGCTTGGTGTGGCACAGAAGATCATGTTATCAGTCCCTTGTAAAATATAAGTAGAGGCTCACAACCAATATGGTTTTGGACAAACCATTGGCATGGTTGTAGTGTAGCTTGGTATTGTTTTGTCTTGAACATGGAGTTACACTGGTACACTTAGGTGTATTGAGCAGGACCGACATAGAGGTGATTCAATTTAGTACTGACTACATAATTGAATCAGACCTCGGATATTATGTTGTACATGCTCTTAATCCCGATTTAATAACGGACACATGTACTTAGTATTTATTTCTTTGATTTACCAGAGGGTGAGATTTAGATGGATTAAATCAATATGCTCGGTAAGTTGGAAAATAATATTATTTACATGGTGTGCAGTTGATTATAGGAGGAAACCGTGTCCTATATATTAGGTTGATGATGTCCCCTTGAGGAGCTCATAAGGTTCATCATGTAAACCCAGCTGGTTGACTTAGTCAACATGATGATAAGGTTGAGTGGTACTACTCGAGGAATTAGATGTTAATTAATTGATGGTCAGTAAATCAATTAATTGATGGACATTCGATATCTTAAACACGGGGAGATGAATGTACAAATAATATATGGAGCCCATATTGATTTATGGGGGTTGGGGAGGTAGTTCAATGATGATCCTCTAGTGGAATGGAACATCATTGATGGATCAAGTTTGTATGGTTCCGATCCATCGGGTGGCCAAGATCCAACTCCTCCTTATGGTCCCTATCGTAGCCTAATATAATCCTCGTGAAGTCTAGATCCAAGGATGTAAAACAAAACCTAGAACCGACGATTGGGATGAATCCCTAGATCCGATGGTTGGGATGAAACCCTAGAACCAACGGTTGGGATTAAATCCCTAGATCCGATGGTTAGGATGAAATCCTAGAATTGACGGTTGGGATGAAACCCTAGATCCGACGGTTGGGATGAAATCCTAGATTCGACGGTTGGGATAAAACCCTAGATCCAACGATTGGGATAAAACCCTAGATCCGACGATGGAGATTAAATCCCTAGATCCGACGGTGGAGATTAAAGGAGGATTAAGCCCTATTCTATAAATAGAGGCTTAGGTTTGGGCGGCAATGAGATTTTGGAAATTAGGGTTTGTCTCTTCTCAAAGTGGGCGGCAAACACAAACCCTTGAGGGGGCTAGGGTTTTTGGGCGGCTAGAAGTTGGGCGGCAAGTTTGTTCTCCCTAGGGTTTTTGCCGGCGCCCATCTTCCTCTTCTCATCCTTGGCCGGTTCTCTTCTTCCTCCTCCCTTGCTCCTTGGTGGCCGGCGGCTCTCCAACACTTGGTGGTCGGCGCTTCTCCTAACTCTAGGTGGCCGGCGGCAACATTGCATTGGTGGCCGACGCTTCATCCAATTGTTCCTTGGCCGGCGGTTGCATCAAACTCCCTAGCTTGGTGGCCGGTTCTAGAAAGGAAAGGTATTGTTGGTTCTTCTCTTTGTTCGCAGCGGACAAGGAAGGGAAGAACGCGATCTAGAAGGCTTCTACTCGTGGAGGATCTTCGTCCACACGTCGTCCACGAGGAGGATAGGACATACGGTAGAAGATCGTAAGGTATAAAGTTTTACAACTTTATTTTCAGATCTGATCATGTTCTTTTATGTGTTGATTATACATGTGTGCGTATGTATATTTTGTATAATCATGGACCCCGAAGACAAACACAAAAACCGGCGATCCGTCCATCGTCTCTTCCGCGGCTAACCAACTAGAAGAGTTGTGTTGCTTGAACAACTAGTTTGTTCAAGCGACCACTCAAGTTGTTAGCACGAAGACGAATTGGTTGTGCTAAGGAAACTCATCCCATCCGGATTAATTCTTTCATTAATGAAAATTTTAATCCGAGGACATGGGAGCCAATGAGCCTCCGAAGCAACTCCCTACACCAACATCCATTAATCCTACACATATAGTAGTTGAATCAGATATTGGAATTTTAAAGTCGTTTGAAAATTTTAGCCGATGAATCATCTCACCCTTTCTGTAGGTGCAATTGACCCAGGTCACGATTGACTAGACTTGAGTTTGACTCGAGTAGTGGGTTGATGTTAGTGTTTTGATGTTTGATGATAAGTTGACTATTGTTTGACAATGGGTTGACTATATGGTTGACATGGGGTTGACCATATGATGGAGAAGTCCAAGTGGGACACTTGGCATGGAAAGTCCAAGTCTTGGGTAATTGGCATGGAAAGTCCAAGCATGGGTCTTGGCAAGGGAAAGTCCAAGCTTGAGTCTTGGCAATTAGAAAGTCCAACATGGGTTGGCATGGAATGTCTAAGCATGGGTCTTGGCAAGGGAAAGTCTAAGCTTGAGTCTTGGCAAATGGAAAATCCAACATGGGTTGGCAAGGGAAGCCAAGGGTTGATATTGGCAGCGTAAAGTCCAAGTGGGAGTCTTTGCAACATAAGTCCAATGGTTTGGCGACGTAAAGTCCAAGCGGTGGTCTTGGCAGCGTAAGTCCATTGTACTTCGTTCGGTTACGTATTGCTAGATCCGTGTAGGCAAATCGTCACGGCCTCTCTTTTGACGTCGAAGAGAGCGGGGCAGGCCACGAGTCAATAGACCTTTCGATGTTCTTTGCTTGGAATCCGAGGAAGAACATGCGGTATAAGGCGGCCAAATTTAGAGAAATAATGGCCGAAAAGAAAAAAAATTAGTTTCAAAAAGAAATTTGTGATTTTGTTCTTGGACCACTCGATTGGTCAAGTGTTTTGACACTTGGAAGTTGAGTTGACTGTGGGCAGTTGATTGAGATTATGACCAGTCGACTGGTCGGGAGTCGACTAGTGTTTGACTTTGGCAAATGGCTTTGCGATCGTGATGGCGAGCGAGCATTGCTATGGATGGAAGTCATTCTTTGGAGTGAGGGTGCGGGAGTAGAGCGGCTTAATGTAGGTGGTCGGTTAGCTCGACCTTGGTGTTGGGTTTCCGGCACCGCGGCGTGTGTGTGTTCGATCATGTTTCGTAAACATGAGCATAGCGGAAGCAATTAAAATTAATAAATCTATATTTATTACAACACACACAACACACGCATGCTATTACAACAAGTGTAGACATAACCACAAATTAAAATTTGCAATAAAAGGAAATTAAACTACGTTATACCTTCCGTATGACGTGTAGCGGGAACGGCATCAACCGGAACGATCCTCGTAAGAATCGTCTCTATCCGTATCCACGCCGAGCTCCTCGGGATGACTTCGCTAAGTCACGAGCTTCGTCTTCGTACGGGTTACTAGCCTCGTGTTGAAGACGACGTGATCGAGAGATGATCACGATCCGAATCCAAATTCGGATCCAAAGCGAGTTCTCAAAACTCGCTTCTCCGGAGAGGTGTTCGTCAACCGTTTGACGAATCCTTCGTCCTCCACCTCAGAGGATTACCGGAGATCAAATCCCCGGTAAGTTAGCCGCTGTCGGAGCACTAACCGTCGTCCAAACGACGCTCCGACGAGAGGAGGAGAAGCTGTCCAGAAAACTGGACAGCTTGGTGGAGGAGTAGGCGCCGGCCAAAACAAGGAGAGAAAAAGCTCACCTTGATGCCGAACCTATAGGAGATCACCGGAGGGTCGCCGGAGGTTCACCGGCTGGAGCTTGGACGCCGGCAAGGGTCTTGGACGGCGGCACAAAGCTGGGCGGCGGCAGCTTTAGGGTTGGCGCCGATTAACTCCTCCAAGGAGTGGGCGGCAACTCAAGGGGGGGCTAGGGTTTGGATTAGTTAGGGTTTAACAATCCCTTAAGCCCATTTTTATAGAGAACTAATTCTCTTAATGGTTAATGGATCATATCCATAAAGCCCGTTAACCCGCTCCATTAAGATAAGTTAAAATAAACCAAACCATGATGGTTTATTTTAAGTTAAAACGAACCGAACCAACCTTTGGTTCATTCGTTTAATATAAACCAAACCCTTTGGTTTATTCTCATCCATTGGATTAGAACCAAACCATTTTGGTCCATCCATTATGTCTTCATAAGACACTGCCCATCCACGCTTCCATTGCGACTGAAACAATTTCATGCTCGCTTTATGTTTGGTCCAACCAAACATAGTTTCTCTCGGTCTGAGAATCCCATTCTCAAGCTCGTTTTAAATCCTTTGGATTACACTCGTTGTGCGTGTGACCAAATAGGTTCTCGGTTTATGTTGGCCGTCTATAATTAACCATTAATTATAGAACGATCATGAGTGGCACCTAGTAGTACATCATGATCCCCAATTAACCGAAAAGATCAACAGTTGATCCAGAACTATTTCTGAAACCCTTCAGTAGCTCGAATAAATCGTGCCCCATTCTCTTCACTCATCTTATACCCACTTTGTTCAGGACATGGTCTATTGTGTCAGTCCCCACTAGGCTGACTACGTCACACCTAGCCCAAGTATCATTTCCTCGTCCTACGGATTCTAGTTACTCCACATGTATCGAAGAGTACTTTACTCTAAACATGTAATGCTTTGGCCAAAGACTTTAGTAACAATCCGACGAGAGGCCATGGGTATACATCTCCTCGCAAGGAGTGGTGAATCCTTTATAGGCTATTCAAACACCTTCGATCACTTCGACTTATACCCAATCATCTCGGGTCCACATCTCCTTAGAGATGTTTGCTTAAGATGTCAAAGCATAAGTCTCCATGATCAAGATGACTTGAATACCGCAAGTCAAAGGAACATCGCACTTAAGCCACAGTAAGAACTTCATTGACATATCTAGATATGCAGAGAACCATATGAAGTCTTACGGCTGGTCACTCCAATGAACTAGTTACCATAACTAGCATCCACGATTAACTCCGGACATCACTATGTCTCCAGCCAGTGAGAATCAGCTGCTTGGATACTCCAAGGAGTATACCTCGTGCTAGTCTCGACAGAATTGATGGTGTCCAAATCCATCAATTCATCGACTAGGGATAATTCCGATACATCACAATTACACATGTAGAGATACTCACTAGTTGTGATCCAATAACAAATTCTCTCATGCTGTGAATCGTATCGTGGACATTCAGTAAATGAGTTTAAGATCCAATCAAATACATAAAACATGTATACTCAAATAGTGAATCTTCATTTATCATATAAATGGTTCATACATAAGGCGATTGCCTTAGGACATCTCTCATATATTACTAACACTTGGCAGTCAACTAATGGGTAATGGCAATCGACTGCCAGTGTATCTGTTGGCTTGGATGTCGATATGAATTAAGTCATTGTGAGACAACAACTATAGGAACAATCGACTGGAACCTTATGACAGTCGACTGCTAGGCGAAAATCAGCCCAAGTTGTAGCTTTAAAGGGAGCTCAAAAGGGAGGATTTAGCAGTGATTTTCTTGGGCGATTTGAAGGGGAATAGTTGGTGCTTTCCAATCCTTCAAGGCTAGTCCAAGGCGATCAATAAGTAAGCATCCAAAAGAGTTTTTTGTAAAGTGTTCTTTACTTCTCTTGTTGTATTCACTTTGTATTTGCTTGTTGTTTATTTGTATTACTGTGGTAATCATTATAAGAGATTTTTTTGCCTCTGATTTGCTGTCGAGGAGTATTACTGATTAGTTGTGGTGTTTGCATTGCTAGGGCTCATTCGAGCCCAATCCGTGGAGTAGGAAAACCCTAAGGTTCCGAACCACGTTATATCGACATGTTATTGTGTTGTACTTGTGTTTGTGTACATGTATTTTTGTTATTGCTTTATTATTTTTGTTTCCACTGCGCTAACAAAAATTGTAGCAAGCACCATCAAATTCTGTCAAGCGATCGAGAACGCGCCATTCACCCCCCTCTAGCGCTCACCAAAGATCCTACACTTTATATATGATCAAACATGTTAACCTTATATGTTTTGTGAGATGACTTCAATTTTGACTTGATTAAATTTAGTGATTTAAAGATAATCAACCTTGAGTTAGATTTGGATTTAACCTTTAGATTGTTAAGTAAACTTTTCGAGAAAATGACTTCCAGGTCGTGGCGAGACACATAGGCCTTTGATCGGAACAATGACCATTTCCTTAGACAAAGCCAATTTTAAGAAAATGTTCACTTAAGTCACTTAGGGTTACTTCTTGGTCTAACTAGTTTAGGATGTGGCGAGGTAGCTTCATCTAGTTCAACTTAGCCGAGTGCATCAAGCTAGATACTCCTTATCTAGTTCGGGTACATAGGACCTCGTTTCCCTAACGTACTATCATCTCGCCATGTCCTGATACTATATTATCAAGGTTGACTAACTATTGATCTTATCTAGCCATTCTAAAAATTAAAACAAAAAGTAACTAAGCATGCAAAGCTAAATCAAGAAGTAGAGCATACAATTTTAGTACTAGCTCCCCCTGGCCCATTGAACCGATGCGGTCTTTCCACGTAATAGATTTGGTCCTTGGGAACCCAATACTTGGTTGATCCTAATTGTGAATTCAAAAATGTCTTAGGGACCCATTCTTGGACTTTTTGTCTATTTCGACTAACAATCGACATATATGATTTGTTCATTGTGGTTGTTCTAAATCCGAGTCCAACCTTATTATAAACGGCCCTTTGCATTCCAAGTAGTAGGTCAAGACCCTTGGACCCTAAAGTAAACCTTTCCAATGTTTTCGTAAGCTCTTGAACTTATCCTTTCAAGAGAGAATTCTCCTCCTCAAGTTTTTCAACTTGAGTTGAGTTTTCCTCTTGAACTTGACTAGTCGAAGAGGTTAGGGAGTCCTCATGCTTAAGGAGTTTAACCTCCTTAACCAAGTTCTCGACCTTGGACTCGGACTTAGCTAACTTCTTAGTTAAGTATTTAATTGTACTATATAAAGTATCAATTAGAGATCTACTTACCTTGATCGAATATTTTAAACCGGATTCAGATTCGTGGCTTGTCTTGAATTGAAGTTCGTTGTCGGATTCAGAGTCAGACTTGGTCTCGGACTCGTAGTTTGTTTTGGGTTCGGATTTTTCTTCGGGCTCGGTTGGCTTGGCCATGAATGCTAGGTTGTTCAGTTCGTCTTCTTCCTCTGACGACTCTTCCCAAGTTGCGTTGAAGGCTTTCTTTGTTTGTGGTTGCTTGTTCTTTAGCCTTGGACAATCGGATTTGATGTGACCCCTTTTGTTACATTCATAGCATTCAAGGCATACCTTATTACATCCCGATTCTCCACCTTTTGTCCGATTGAGTGTAGTCCGTTCATGATGTCCTGAACCCTTGCGTGGAGTTGAGTCACCGACTTGTGGTCCAGCATTTTTAAATTAAATAATTTATTTAGGAGGAGGTCCTGTTTGCATACCTTTGTGTTGGTCGTTCCTTTGTGTAGCTCGATGAGCTTATTCCATAGATCTTTTGCACTGATGAAAGGCCCGATGCGGTTGAGCTCTTCCTTGGAGAGACCGCATTGAAGGATTTGTGTAGCCTTTGCATCGGCCTTCACTTGACACTTCATGGCATTCGTCCACTTGTCGCAGTCCAAGTACTCACTATCTTCATTGGTTGCAAGAGTGAAGCTGGTCTGGATGACTATCCACATCTTGACTTGGGTTTTAAGGTAACACTCCATCCGACCCTTCAAATAACGGAAGTCATCTCTATTGTAAAACGGAGGTCGGGCGATGCTAAACTTCTCGAGATGGGCCATTGAATAAAACCTTGCACGACAAAAAGAATGACAAAAACACGAAATGCCAAGACTTTGTCTTGGATTAGTAATGTGGGAATAATAAAGAAAAACTTAAATTGAACAAAACAAAAAAATAAAAAATGAAACACAACTTGCTAGATTGTGTTGGGATGTATACTAAAAAGTCTATTTTTGAAATAAGAATCACATGATCATTGTTTGCATATTTATGGTTATGCATAATGTCTGATAAATTACATTGTAGATAACATGGTGTGTAGTGTCACACGGGAGATCATGTTATCAGTTCCATGTAGAGTATAAGTAAAGGCTCACAACCGAGATGATTTTTGACAAACCATTGGTATGGTCATAGTGTAATTTGGTATTGGTTTGTCTTGACCATAGAATTACACTAGTACACTTTGTGTGTATTGAGCAGGACCGACTTAGAGGTGATTCGATTTATTGCTGACTACATAATTGAATCGGACCTCGGATATTATGGTGTACATGCTCTTAATCCCGATATAATAACGGGCACATGTACTTAGTATTTATTTCTTTGATTTACCAATGGGAGAGAATTATAGAGTAAATCCATAGGCTCGGTAAGTTGAGAAATGATATTATTTACATGGTGTGTCATTGATTATAGGAGGAAATCGTGTCCTATATGTTGGGTTTCCGGCACCGCGGCGTGTGTGTGTTCGATAATGTTTCGTAAACATGAACACAGCGGAAGCAATAAAAATAATAAATACTCCTATTTATTACAACATACACAACACACGCATGCATATTACAACAAGTGTAGACATAACCGTAAATTAAATTTTGCAATAAAAGAAATTTATCTACGTTATACCTTTCGTATGACGTGTAGCGGGAACGGCATCAACCGGAACGATCCTCGCTAGAATCGTCTCTATACGTATCCACGCCGAGTTCCTCGGGATGACTTCGCTAAGCCACGAGCTTCGTCTTCGTACGGGTTACTAGCCTCGTGTTGAAGACGACATGATCGAGAGATGATCACGATCCGAATCCAAATTCGCATCCAAAACGAGTCCTCAAAACTCGCTTCTCCGGAGAGGTATTCGTCAACCGATTGATGAATCCTTCGTCCTCCACCTCAGAGGATTACCGGAGATCGAATCCCTGGTAAGTTATCCGCTGTCGGAGCTCTAACCGTCGTCCAAACGACGCTCCGACGAGAGGAGAAGAAGCTGTCCAGAAAACTGGACAGCTTGGTGGAGGAGTAGGCGCCGGCCAAAACAAGGAAGCCAAGTGCTCACCTTTTCACCGAGGCCTAGGAAGATCACCGGAGGGTCGCCGGAGGGTTCACCGGCTGAAGCTTGGACGTCGACAAGGAGATGAAGGCGGCACAACAAGCTGGGCGGCAGCCTAGGGTTGGCGCCGAGCAACTCCAAGGGTGGGCGGCAACTCAAAAGCTAGGGGTTTTGGATTAGGGCTTAATTATCCATTAAGCCCTCTTTTATAGAGAACTAATTCTCTTAATGGTTAATGGATCATATCCATAAAGCCCGTTAACCCGCTCCATTAAGATAAGTTTAAAATAAACCAAACCATGATGGTTTATTTTAAGTTAAAATGAACCGAACCAACTTTTGGTTCATTCGTTTAAAATAAACCAAACCCTTTGGTTTATTCTCATCCATTGGATTAGAACCAAACCATTTTGGTCCATCCATTATGTCTTCATAAGACACGGCCCATCCACGCTTCCATTGCGACTGAAACAATTTC
The DNA here is from genome assembly GCA_025175895.1 of Wurfbainia villosa. Taxonomy (NCBI): domain Eukaryota; kingdom Viridiplantae; phylum Streptophyta; class Magnoliopsida; order Zingiberales; family Zingiberaceae; genus Wurfbainia; species Wurfbainia villosa. The sequence continues at coordinate 61,536,026 of CM045997.1, forward strand.
ATGCTCGCTTTATGTTTGGTCCAACCAAACATAGTTTCTCTCGGTCTAAGAATCCCATTCTCAAGCTCGTTTTAAATCCTTTGGATTACACTCGTTGTGCGTGTGACCAAATAGGTTCTCGGTTTATGTTGGCCGTCTATAATTAACCATTAATTATAGAACGATCATGAGTGGCACCTAGTAGTGCATCATGATCCCCAATTAACCGAAAATATCAACGGTTGATCCAGAACTATTTCTGAAACCCTTCAGTAGCTCGAATGAATCGTGCCCCATTCCCTTCACTCATCTTATACCCACTTGGTTCAGGACATGGTCTATAGTGTCAGTCCCCACTAGGATGACTACGTCACACCTAGCCCAAGTATCATTTCCTCGTCCTACGGATTCTAGTTACTCCACATGTATCGAAGAGTACCTTACTCTAAACATGTAATGCTTTGGCCAAAGACTTTAGTAACAATCCGACGAGAGGCCATGGGTATACATCTCCTCACAAGGAGTGGTGAATCCTTTATAGGCTATTCAAACACCTTCGATCACTTCGACTTATACCCAATCATCCCGGGTCCACATCTCCTCGGAGATGTTTGCTTAAGATGTCAAAGCATAAGTCTCCATGATCAAGATGACTTGAATACCGCAAGTCAAAGGAACATCGCACTTAAGCCGCAGTAAGAACTTCATTGACATATCTATATATGCGAGAACCATATGAAGTCTTACGGTGGTCACTCGATGAACTAGTTACCATAACTAGCATCCACGATTAACTCGGACATCACTATGTCTCGGCCCGGTGAGAATCATTTGCTTGGATACACCAAGGAGTATACCTCGTGCTAGTCTCGACGAATTGATGGTGTCGAATCCATCGATTCATCGACTAGGATAATTAGATACATCACAATTACACATGTAGAGATACTCACTAGTTGTGATCCAATCACAAATTCTCTCATGCTGTGAATCGTATCGTGGACATTCAGTAAATGAGTTTAAGATCCAATCAAATACATAAAACATGTATACTCAAATAGTGAATCTTCATTTATCATATAAATAGTTCAAACATAAGGTGATTGCCTTAGGACATCTCTCATATATTACTAACAGACTCCCACTTGACCTAATGCCAATCGCTACGGTATCCAATACCATAAGCTCGAACATGACCCTCAAACTTATTTTGAGGTAATGCCTTAGTCAAGGGATCTGCTAAGTTCCTTTCAGTGGGAATTTTCTCGATTTGTATTTCGTTCCTACTGATGATCTCTCTGATAAGATGATAGCGGCGAAGCACATGTTTGGATCATTGATGAGACCACATCAAGTTCATAGATGAACTACTTGATCCAAACCGCTTCCTTTGCTGCTTCCAAAGCTGCAACGTATTCTGCCTTAGTGGCAGAATCCGCTATAGTGTCAAGCTTGGAACCTTTCCAACTTATTGCGCCTCCATTCTAGGTGAATACATACCCAGACTGAGACATGGAATCATCCTTGTCTGTCTGGAGCTTGCATCCGTATACCCACATATCACCATGTACCCTTCTCCATATATTAGGAACGCATCCTTAGTTCTTCTTAAGTACTTAAGGATCATCTTAACAGCCACCCAATGATCCATTCCTGGATCAGACTGGTATCTGCTCGTGACACTCAGAGCATACGATACATCGGGCCTCGTACATAACATAGCATACATGATAGATCCTATTGCGGATGCATAGGGAATCTTACTCATGCAAATCCTCTCGTCTTCTGTGCGCGGACACATAGACTTCGAAAGGTGTACCCCATGCCTGATGGGTAAGAAACCTTTCTTGGATTTCGACATGCTAAACCTCTTTAGCACTCGGTCTATATATGTAGACTGCGAAAGACCAAGCAACCGTTTCGATCTATCTCTATAGATCTTAATCCCGAGGATGTAGGTTGCTTCTCCTAGGTCTTTCATGGAGAATGTCTTGGATAACCAAACCTTCACTGACTGTAAGATTGAAACATCGTTTCCTATAAGTAGTATGTCATCGACATACAATACTAGGAACACGACTACACTCCCACTAACCTTCTTGTACACACAAGGTTCGTCTGGATTTTGTGAGAAATCAAACTTTTTGATTGTCTCATCAAAACGGATATTCCAGCTCCTGGATGCTTGCTTCAATCCATAAATGGACCATCGCAATTTGCATACCTTGGTTTTATCAACCGATGTGAAACCCTCAGGCTGTATCATATACACGTCCTCGAGCAGGTTTCCATTAAGGAAAGCTGTTTTCACATCCATCTGCCATATCTCATAATCATAATGAGCCGCTATGGCCAGGAGCATCCGAATGGATTTAAGCATAGCTACAGGCGAATAGGTTTCGTCATAATCAACACCTTGTTTTTGACGATATCCTTTCGCCATCAATCTAGCCTTATAGGTAATCACATTACCATCCATGTCGGTTTTCTTCTTGAAAACCCACTTGCACCCTATAGGCTTTATCCCTTCAGGTGGGTTAACCAAGTTCCAAACTTGGTTTTCATACATGGAATCCATTTCCGACTTCATGGCACCAAGCCACTTATCCCTTTCTGAACTTGTCAGCACTTCTTCATAACTGGTAGGCTCCTCATCATCAATGAGTAACACGTCGTTCGATTAAACTTCACGAGAAATCCATATCTCTCAGGAATATTGCGTGTTCTACCAGATCTACGAAGATGTGGTGTTACAATAGGTCCAGCCGATTGCTCATCACTATGAGTTGTCGGCTGTTGTGCTTCACCAGGTATCTCATTAATGTCTATTTGAGTCTCTCGAGCCTCCTCAAGCTCGACGACACTCCCACTATTTTCTTGCAAGAGAAACTCTTTCTCTAGAAACACAGCATGCCTTGAAACAAACACCTTTTGTTCCACAGGATGATAGAATTGGTAACCCCTTGTTTCCTTAGGGTATCCAACAAATAGACATTTATCAGACTTAGCATTCAATTTGTCTGATACAGTCCGCTTCACATAAGCAGGACAACCCCATATCTTCAAGTAAGATACATGAGATTTCTTACCATTCCATATCTCATATGGAGTAGTTGAGACTACCTTGGTAGGCATTCTGTTTAACAAGTAAACAGCTGTCTGAAGTCCATAGCCCCAAAAGGACTTGGGAAGAGTCGCATGATTCATCATTTACCTGACCATGTCCAACAAGGTCCGGTTACGCCTCTCAGATACACCATTATGCCTTGGTGTATATGGCGGAGTCCATTGAGACAATATACCATTGTTTCTTAGATAATCAAGAAACTCTTGACTTAAGTATTCACCACCTCGATCCGATCGAAGTATTTTAATACTCTTGTCATGTTGTTTCTCTACTTCATTTCTGAATTCTTTGAACCTTTCAAAGGCTTCAGACTTGTGTTTCATCAAGAACACATACCCAAACCATGAGTGATCATCGGTGAAGGTAATGAAGTAACTATAGCCTCCTAAAGCTTGAGTTGACATAGGTCCACATACATCAGTATGTATTAGACCTAGTAACTCTCCCACTCGTTCACCTTTTCCAGTAAAAGGTAACTTAGTCATCTTGCCTTTTAAGCATGATTCGCATGTATCGTATGAATCCAATTCAAACGATTCCAGAATTCCACATCGGTGTAATTCGGACATGCGTTTCTTGCTTATATGGCCAAGACGATAATGCCACATATACGAGTCTATTTGATTATCCTTTCGAGCACGCGTGTTGCTCGCTTCGATATTGAAATCGTCACTGGATACGTCCAACGTATAAACACCATTTCTTAAAGTTCCAATCCCATAAAGAACTCCATTCAAAGTTATGTAACAACAATTGTTACTAAAAGTCAAATGGAACTCATTTCTATTTAGACAAGAAATAGAAATGATGTTCTTTATCAACGAAGGAACATAAAAGCAATTGTCCAGTTCTAAGACAAGTCCTACAGGGAGTTCCAACAAATACGTTCCGATGGCGAGTGCAGCAACCGTTGCTCCATTCCCAACACGTAAATTTGACTCTCCCCTTGACGAGTCTTCTTCTATTCCTTAGCCCATGTATGTCATTACATATATGTGAGCCACACCCAGTATCAAATACCCAAGTGTCTGAGGAAATAGAATGACAATCAATAAAGAAGATTTCTGAAGAAGATGGGGCATCCGATGCCTTATCCTTCTTCACGGACTCAAGATAAATCTTGCACTTTCTTCGCAAATGACTCTCCTTGCCATAATGATGGCAAGTTTCCTTTTGTGCTAGTTCTACCTTCTTAGCCCTTCTCTTCTTTCCCTTCTATTGTTCCTTTGACTTCCTCTTAGAACCTTTCTTCGAGGAATCAACTAACAGCACCGTCCCCTGCTCATGCTTCTCAGAAGACTCCACAGTCTTCAGCATATTGAGCAGTACCACAGATGAACCTCCTAGCATCTCAGAGGTGAAGAGGAGCTTTGAGACTTCAAACCTTTCGAATCTCACTTGCTCATCAACCAACTCACAAAGATGAAGGACTACGATATGAGCATCCATATGCTCATGCTGCTTTCGTAGCTTGGGTTCCATCGTGGCTAGCATGATGCAACTCATTTGTTTAGAATCACTCACATGTTTCTGATAGGCCAACAATTGGTCCAGAGTTGCATCGTCACTAGGACGGGCGGGAAGAGGCGCTTCGAGGACATTTGCAAGCTTTTCAACCTTGAGAACAATTCTCAAGCTTCTAAGCCAGTCCATGAAGCTCGGCCCAGTCAATTTATTCGAATTCAAAATGGAACACAATTCAAAGACATGATGATCAATCTTAGAAATACAAAACCAGCATATATGAGAAAGATGATTTTAAAATGCATCAATATACATTTATAAATCCCATTCATTTTTCGAATTTCAAAAACCCCAAAATCACTTCGGGAGATTGTAGGTCCATCTCCGAATGGGCTGATATCCATCATAGTTATGAACAACCTTGGAGAGAGTCCAACAAGCCATTCATAACTACGACGGTAGGTATCTTCTATACCGATTGCATATCCCGTATATGCAACTATCACAATGTGCTATCAACTAATTGAATGTTCACACATACATCGGGTTGTTAACACATTAACAAGTATGCATCATATGCATAGCACCCAACTTCACCTCCCTTTACATCGACCTTGGAGATAGTCCAACAAGCCGATGCTCCAGGTTAAAGCCAACCCATTAATCAGGACATAGTTTTAATATGGTTAGAGCGCATTAAACCAATTAGCCCAGCTTGGAGAGAGTCCAACAACCAAAGCTAACGATTGACCTCTGACTCTTACCATATTAGTATTAAACTATTCCATGGTTTGAACATATTCGGGTTCGAGCCGGGCTTGGAGAGAGTCCAACAACCCAAACAAGAAACAGAACTCTGGTTCTAACCATATTAATGGAAGGTGTAGGCTTTAATATTGATTAAGGGTTTTTATGTCTCATCCTCTTTCCATGCAAATAACTATTATCTACATGGCATGGCATACATGGCATACATCTACATGTCACGACACGCATGACATAATGTTATGCATCTAATGCAATTACATGGCATACAATTATGTCATGTATATAATTTCCTTATATGTCATAACTATTTATGGAAATAAAATATGTTTAAGATTTGATTCTCCAAATCAAATCATAATTAAATTAGGAAACAAATTTCCAAATCTAATCACATATTTTATTCATGGAATTATTTGATTAAGGAAAATCTATTTAGGAAACCAATTTCCTAAATCATTAAAACTACTTATGGAAATAAAATATTTTAAGATTTGATTTCCCAAATCAAATCATGATTAAATTAGGAAACAAATTTCCAGAATCTAATCAAATATTTTATTTATGGAAATTATCAATTTCCATAAATACTTCCAACTTTCCAAAAGTGGAAGATTTCCATAAATACTTCTAGACTTTCCAAAATTGAAAAATTTCCATAAATACTTCTAAATTTCCAAAATTTAGAAAATTTCCAAAAATACATTATGACTATCACAAAACCATTTTACGATTATGTCGAAACACAACCTGGGCTCTGATACCACTGTTGGGTTTCCGGCACTGCGGCGTGTGTGTGTTCGATCATGTTTCGTAAACATGAACACAGCGGAAGCAATAAAAATAATAAATACTCCTATTTATTACAACACACACAACACACGCATGCATATTACAACAAGTGTAGACATAACCGTAAATTAAATTTTGCAATAAAAGAAATTTATCTACGTTATACCTTTCGTATGATGTGTAGCGGGAACGGCATCAACCGGAAGGATCCTCGCTAGAATCGTCTCTATCCGTATCCACGCCGAGTTCCTCGGGATGACTTTGCTAAGCCACGAGCTTCGTCTTCGTACGGGTTACTAGCCTAGTGTTGAAGACGACATGATCGAGAGATGATCACGATCCGAATCCAAATTCGGATCCAAAACGAGTCCTCAAAACTCGCTTCTCCGGAGAGGTATTCGTCAACCGATTGACGAATCCTTCGTCCTCCACCTCAGAGGATTACCGGAGATCGAATCCCCGGTAAGTTATCCGCTGTCGGAGCTCTAACCGTCGTCCAAACGACGCTCCGACGAGAGGAGAAGAAGCTGTCCAGAAAACTGGACAGCTTGGTGGAGGAGTAGGCGCCGGCCAAAACAAGGAAGCCAAGTGCTCACCTTTTCACCGAGGCCTAGGAAGATCACCGGAGGGTCGCCGGAGGGTTCACCGGCTGAAGCTTGGACGCCGACAAGGAGATGAAGGCGGCACAACAAGCTGGGCGGCAGCCTAGGGTTGGCGCCGAGCAACTCCAAGGGTGGGCGGCAACTTAAAGGCTAGGGGTTTTGGATTAGGGCTTAATTATCCATTAAGCCCTCTTTTATAGAGAACTAATTCTCTTAATGGTTAATGGATCATATCCATAAAGCCCGTTAACCCTCTCCATTAAGATAAGTTAAAATAAACCAAACCATGATGGTTTATTTTAAGTTAAAACGAACCGAACCAACTTTTGGTTCATTCGTTTAAAATAAACCAAACCCTTTAGTTTATTCTCATCCATTGGATTAGAACCAAACCATTTTGGTCCATCCATTATGTCTTCATAAGACACGACCCATCCACGCTTCCATTGTGACTGAAACAATTTCATGCTCGCTTTATGTTTGGTCCAACCAAACATAGTTTCTCTTGGTCTAAGAATCCCATTCTCAAGCTCGTTTTAAATCCTTTGGATTACACTCGTTGTGCGTGTGACCAAATAGGTTCTCGGTTTATGTTGGCCGTCTATAATTAACCATTAATTATAGAACGATCATGAGTGGCACCTAGTAGTACATCATGATCCCCAATTAACCGAAAAGATCAACGGTTGATCCAGAACTATTTCTGAAACCCTTCAGTAGCTCGAATGAATCGTGCCCCATTCCCTTCACTCATCTTATACCCACTTGGTTCAGGACATGGTCTATAGTGTTAGTCCCCACTAGGCTGACTACGTCACACCTAGCCCAAGTATCATTTCCTCGTCCTACGAATTCTAGTTACTCCACATGTATCGAAGAGTACCTTACTCTAAACATGTAATGCTTTGGCCAAAGACTTTAGTAACAATCCGACGAGAGGCCATGGGTATACATCTCCTCGCAAGGAGTGGTGAATCCTTTATAGGCTATTCAAACACCTTCGATCATTTAGACTTATACCCAATCATCCCGGGTCCACATCTCCTCGGAGATGTTTGCTTAAGATGTCAAAGCATAAGTCTCCATGATCAAGATGACTTGAATACCGCAAGTCAAAGGAACATCGCACTTAAGCCACGGTAAGAACTTCATTGACATATCTATATATGCAGAGAACCATATGAAGTCTTACTGGTCACTCCAATGAACTAGTTACCATAACTAGCATCCACGATTAACTCCGGACATCACTATGTCTCCAGCCAGTGAGAATCAGCTGCTTGGATACACCAAGGAGTATACCTCGTGCTAGTCTCGACAGAATTGATGGTATCCAAATCCATCAATTCATCGACTAGGGATAATTTCGATACATCACAATTACACATGTAGAGATACTCACTAGTTGTGATCCAATCACAAATTCTCTCATGCTGTGAATCGTATCGTGGACATTCAGTAAATGAGTTTAAGATCCAATCAAATACATAAAACATGTATACTCAAATAGTGAATCTTCATTTATCATATAAATGGTTCAAACATAAGGCGATTGCCTTAGGACATCTCTCATATATTACTAACACTATATATTAGGATGATGATGTCCCCTTGAGGAGCTCATAAGGATCATCATGTAAACCCTGTAGGTGGACTTGGTCCGGCATGATGATAAGGTTGAGTGGTACTACTCATGGAGTTAGATGTTGATTAATTAATCGTCAGTAAATTAATTAATTGATGGACATTCGAGATCTTAAACATGGGGAGATATTTGTACAATTAATATATGGAGCCCATATTTATTTATGGGGGTTGGTGAGGTAGATCAATGATAATCCTTTAGTGGAATGGATTATCATTAATGGATCAGACTTTATGTGGGCTAGATCCATTGGGTGGCCAAGATCCAACTCCTCCTTATGGTCCCTATTATAGCCTATTAAAAACCTAATGAAAGCCTAGATCCAACGGTGGAGATTAAATACCTAGATCCAACGGTGGAGATTAAATCCTTAGATCCGACGGTGGAGATTAAATCTCTAGATCCGACGGTGGAGATTAAATACCTAGATCCGACGGTGGAGATTAAATCCCTAGAGCCGATGGTGGAAAATGGAACTCTAGATCCAACGGTGGAGGTTAAATCTCTAGATCCGACAGTGGAAATTAAATCTCTGGATCCGACGGTTGAGATTAAATCTCTAGATCCGACGGTGGAGATTGAAAGGAGGCTTACATCTAAATCTATAAATAAGGGCAAGGACTTGGGCGGAAAGAAGATAGAACATCCAATTAGGGTTAGGGTTTTTGGAGTTGTCTTGAGAGAAGAGGTGGGCGGCAACCCAAGGTGGTCTTCTTCCTATTGGGCAGAGGCAAGGCTTCTAGATTTTGGCTCTTCTTCGTCGGTGGCGCCTCATCCTCTCTCTCTCTAGATTGGCCGGCAACTCCTCCCTCTCTCTCTCTTTCTTTGTCCGACGGCAACCTTTCTTCAAGGTTGGCCAGCACTCCTTCATCCTCTCCTTGGCCGGCGGCAACATCAAGGTCCTTGGCTTGGTGGTCGGTTCTAGATAGGAGAAGAAGTTTTGTTTTATTCTTCCCTTTGTTCGGAGCGAGCAAGGAAGGGAAGAACATGATCTAGGAGGCTTCGACTTTTGGAAGATCGTCGCTCACATGAAGTCCAAAAGGAGGAAGGACATACAATAGAAGACCTAGAGGTAAACAAGAGGTATAATTCTTGTTTAAGTATGTTTTCTTATTCTATGCAAATTGTATGTATTGTATGTGGCTAATTTACTTGGACCCCGAAGACAAACACAAAAACCGACGATCCATACATCGTCTATTCCGCGACTAATTGAAGATAAGAGGTTGGTTACTTGAACAACAAGTTTGTTCAAGTGACCACTCTATTCGAATAGCACGACGATGGATCGATTGCTTGGGTAATCCCTCTTCATCAAGGATTAATTTGTTTTAATCCGGGGACGTAGATGGGATCGCCTTACACAAGCGACCAAGTTGAAGTGGGAAGCGAAGCTTCGACCTTCAAGTGGTATCAGAGCCATGGTTTTTGGTTTTGTGTGTTTAGGATTCGGTTACTTTTATGCACTTATCATATATTGTATGTGCCGGATGATAGTAGGATGTGCGTAGGCTAACTTTTTGGTTGCAGAAATAAGATCCAACTATTATGGGCATATGTGTGTTTATGTCATTGGATGTGTGTAATTGTATTATTATTTGAATCCTTGGGGTTGACGAGGCTAGTATTAAATTTTTGTAATTAAGTATGGCATTGTTTAGCCACTCTTTTATTTTAGTTTACTTTCGATCTAGATTTCATGTACACTCCTTCGTGAAAGTATAGGATCGATGGATGTAAATTAAAATAATTATTCTCGGCTCGGATCTCCGGATGGCTTGTACATGGCGTAGGGAGGAGAGACGAGATGGCGATGCGACGGGAGGCATATTGGAGAACAAAAGCCATAATAGTTGGAAAATATTTTTTTCATATTTATTGCTTCTTGTTTGATATGCATGTCGTGTGCTAGGAAAATTCCTCAATTTTAAATTACTAAGTGGGAGAGGGATATTTTTTAAAATTCCCGTGACCTCCATTACGATTTGACATGTGATGCAAACAAACTTATGTGTCGGATCTAAGTGCCTTCCTCCCCATCGGATGAGTTTATTTTGAAGATCACAGGGTCAAATATGGTTATAGGAAATTATTTAGGAGCATGTGTACTTCCCCAATGGAAGGCACATAATCCAAGATAATTCTCTTGGTATCGAGTAATGGTGAACACTTAGATGCAAATAGGAGTATCCTCCCCATCGGAGTCACTGCTTTTATTTGTAGGGCCGAAGAGGAACCAACTATTAATTTTATTTGTAAAAAAGTTAGGTTGACAGGATAATAAAATTAATGGGTAAAACCTCCTCTTACAAATGTAGAATTCGTATACGTCCACACTATTGTGGCATACGATATTCTCAATATTTTGAGGTGTTGGTTGATTTTAAAATTTTATTGTTTGAGGAATCAATAATTTTTTAAAATCTAATGTTTTGATCTATGTGATTCTTAGGTTTTTCAAAAATGACTTTCAACCTACTTGCTGTGATACTAAAAGAGAATAAACTTACTGGACCCAATTATGTTTATTGGAAAAGGAATCTTGATATTGTCTTGACTGCTGAGGAGCACAAGTATGTACTCTTCGAAGAGTGTCCTCCTAAACCTGTGGATGATTCTGGGGAAAAGGAGAAAGAGAGTTATAAGAAGTGGATAAAGGCTGATGAGATGGCACAGTGTTACATTTTGGCTTCTATGTCAAATGTATTGCAACATCAGCATCAAGTCATGCCCACTGCTTATGACATGATGCTCAATCTCAAAGAGCTTTTCGAACACCAGAATCGGCCTGCTAGGCAAGAAGCCATGAGAAACTTGATGACGACCACCATGATCGAGGGAACACCCGTGAGGGATCATGTTCTCAAGATGATGGCTCATTTAAATGAGCTAAAAGTCCTTGGAGCTGAGATCGATGGGAAAACCTAGGTCGATATCATTCTCCAGTCTCTACCTAGGAGTTTTGAGCAGTTTCTCCTGAACTACAACATGAATAAGAGGTTGTATTCATTGGCGGAGCTTCTGACAGAACTCCAGGCGACAAAGAGGCTTTTTCGTCAGAGTGCTCAGGCTCAGGCCATAGTTGCCCAGAAGGTTTCGACTTCTAAGATGAAAGGCAAGAAGAAGAAGAAACAAGGTGGGGCAAAGGTGGCGGGAGAATCTCAAGGAGGAGTGAAGATGCCGAAAGGCAAGTGCTTCACATGCAAGCAGACTGGACATTGGAAGAAGGACTGCCCCAACTAGAAGCAGAACAAAGGTATATCTTTTGGTCTAGTCATTGAAACATTTTTAGCGGTGTTATCTACCGGCACCTGGTGTGTAGATACGAGAGCCACTGGTCATGTCTGCAATACTTTGCAGGGGTTCTAGGAAACCAGACGACTAGCTGAGGGGAGATTACCATTTACTTGGGCGATGCTACGAAGGTGGCGACTATTGCAGTGGGAGATGTTTATTTATCTTTTGATAGGAATAAAACTTTGGTTCTGAAAAATTGCCTTTATGTACCTTTATTTAGAAAGAATTTAATTTCAGTTTCTAAATTATTTTTGCTTGGATATTCTATTTCTTTAAATGATAGAATTGTTATAAAAAGGAATAGGGAGATTATCTGTTCTGGTGCATTGATAGGAAATTTATATACCCTTGAACCAAAATCTCCCACGATGCAAATAGAAGTAAACAACTCATCTTCTAAATCTAATAAGAGAAAAGAACATTCGAAAATCAACCAAACATATCTTTGGCATCTAAGGTTAGGTCATATTAACCTAAGTAGAATTCAAAGGTTGATAGCTGATGGACCTTTGGGTTCATTAGTGGTGGAAGATTTTCCAACCTGCGAATCTTGCTTGGAAGGTAAAATGACCAAGAAGCCTTTTAAGGTCAAGGGGTATAGAGCCAAAGATGTGTTGGAATTGGTTCATTCTGATTTGTGTGGTCCTATGTCTATCCAGGCAAGAGGTGGTTTTGAATATTTCATTTCTTTTATAGACGATTATTCAAGATATGGATACATTTACTTGATGCGCCGCAAGTCTGAATGCTTTGACAGGTTCAAAGAATTCAAGGCTGATGTGGAGAAACATCAAGGTAAAAGTATCAAGACACTACGATCTGATCGTGGTGGTGAGTACCTCTTGGGAGAGTTTAGGAATCACTTAACAGAGGCTGGGATTCAATCCCAATTGTCTGCACCTGGCACACCCCAGCAGAATGGTGTAGCGGAGCGAAGGAATAGGACTCTTATGGAGATGGTTAGATCGATGATGAGTTATTCTGAGTTGCCAGATTCGTTTTGTGGGTATGCTCTGGATACGACAGTGTATATTCTGAACTTGGTACCATCTAAATCAGTGCCTTTACTCCCACAGAATTGTGGACTGTGCGAAAGCCTTGTTTAAGACATATTCGAATTTGGGGGAGTCCAGCACATGTGCTGAAGGCAGATGCTGGTAAGTTGGAACCTCATACAGAAGTACGCATGTTCGTAGGCTATCCTAGAGGAATGAAAGGTGGTTTGTTCAATAATCCTAGGGATCAGAGGGTGATCGTTAGCACGAATGCCAGATTTCTAGAGGAAGACTATGTGATGAACCACAAGCCCATGAGTAAGATTATTTTGGAGGAATTGAGAGGAGAAGTCACTACTTCTGTACCACCGGTACAAGAGGATATACCACAAGTGACTGCACCGCGTGTCACAGAGGATACACAGGTAATACCTCATCGTAGTGGGAGGGTTGTTAGACAGCCTGATAGATTTATGTTCATGGGAGAATCTTCTGATTTGGTCCCTGGCGAACATGAACCTGATCCCTGGACATATGACGAGGCAATCCAAGATAAAGATGTGGTATCTTGACAAAGTACGATGAATCCTGAGATGGAATCCATGGATTCAAATCAGGTCTGGGAGCTAGTAGAACCACCCAATGATGTAAAAACCATTGGATGCAAGTGGATCTACAAAAGAAAAAGAGGAATAGATGGGAAGGTTGAGACCTTCAAAGCAAGGCTTATTGCGAAAGGGTATACTCAGAAAGAGGGTATTGATTATGAGGAGACCTTTTCACCGGTGGCCATGCTTAAGTCTATCCGGATTCTCTTATGTATTGCTGCTCATATGGATTATGAGGTGTAGCAGATGGATGTCAAGACAACTTTCCTTAATCGAAGTCTTGAGGAAAACATCTATATGGAGCAACCAGAGGGATTCATTGCAAAGGGCAAAGAGCATCTTGTGTGCAAGCTTATTTGGTCCATTTATGGATTGAAGCAAGCTTCGAGATCTTGGAACATCCGCTTTGATGAGGTAATCCAGTCTTATGGATTTATTCAAAGTCCGGATGTGTCTTGTGTATACAAGAGATGTGACGGAAACGTAGTGGTATTTCTTATACTATACGTAGATGACATTTTGTTAATTGACAATAATGTCAAGGTGTTATCGGACGTAAGGGTATGGTTGTCCAAACAGTTTGATATGAAGGACTTAGGAGAAGTGGGACACATCCTTGGGATCAAGGTTATAAGGGATCGCAGGAAAAAGATGTTGTTCTTATCTCAAGCTTCATACATAGACACCATTTTGGCTCGTTTTAGCATGCAGAACTCCAAGAAAGGTTTTCTACCTTTTAGACATGGAGTACCTTTATCTAAAGAGATGTGTCTTAGAACATCAAAAGAGATAGATGAGATGAAGGTGGTTCCTTATGTTTCGGCAGTAGGAAGCCTCATGTATGCTATGCTATGTATGAGACCAGATATCTATTTTGCCGTGGGCATGGTTAGCAGATATCAGAGTAATCTAGGACAGGGACATTGGTGTTAGTGAAAGCCCTAGAGTCAATCATATGATGATTGTTGTATGGACTTTATTGTATCATATTCCTATTTATAAAGGCATGGTTATTATATTTACTTGTATTGGTGCCAAATAACTAAATATAATAATGTCCTTGAGTAGTAGGTTCTTATCTATATCAATCGATTGGTTGAATCGATAATGAGATGATATAGAGAACACTACTCTTAATCATTCCTAGTCGAGTATTAACATTCAGGGACAATGTTAATGCATAGAGACTAGCATGTAGGTCAACAAGATGACTTGATCTCACAAGTCATGGATATGAGATATCAAGTTGACACATGGGTATGCATTGGAGAATGTATACTGAATGACCCGCTATGAGAAAGTATCATGGATCGTTATATGAGTATCATATACTTTCTCATGTGGCTATTAGTATGACTATTAGTCCTTAGACCCGAAGTCACCATGGTTCCCTACATAAGGAGTTGCATACTTTGGCTTCGTCAAACGTCACCCGTAAATGGGTGGACTATAAAGGCGATTACTGGGTATGTAACGAATTATGCGGAGGGATGTGAGTGATGTAGATGGGATCTATTCCTCCTATATGACGGGGGTGACATCGATATTCTTGATAGAGTGAGACCACGAAGTGCATGGCCATGCCCAAATGAGTCAATATGAGATATTGAGCTCATTTGATTAGAGTGAGTCTACTTGGAGTTCAAGATTTAGATTGTACCGAGGATGACACGGTCTATGCCTCGATTGGTCAATCTAGATGTCAAGGATAGAGGGACATTGTCACATATTGTGAGAGTCACAATTAGTAGTTACAAAGGTGATGTTGGAGCTCAACATTCTTGTAACTTGGGTAGCAATGATGTGTTGCTAGATACCACTCATTGCTTATGTTCCTAAATCGGTTTAGGGACATTGCCAACGTTACAAGAACCTATAGGGTCACACACATAAGAGCAATTAGATGGAGATTAGGTTCATATGATGAACCATGAGGATTAGGTTCATGGGATGAACCAAATTGGATTAAGAGTAATCCAAATTAGACTAATTGAGTTAGACTCAAGTTGATTCAAGTGTTGAATGAGTCTAATTGAGATTTGATTCATCAAATCAATTTAAATTAATGAATAGAGATTCATTATATTAAATTGACTTGAGTCAAGTGGTTAGATTTGATCAACCATGGGAGATTAGAGGTCAAGTTTGACTTGACTTGAGAGGGAAGATGAAAGGTCAAGTTTGACTTGACCAAATGCCATGTCATGATGATGACTAGGCATGGCCAGCCAATGATGATGCTCCACATCATCATTGACTTGGTCAATTGGTGCCACATCATGAGGGAGACCAAGGGTCATGGGAGTTACATGCATGCATGTAACCCCCCTTCCATGAAGTGGCCGGCCACTTTGGGGTTATGGGTGGTGAATTCATTTGGTGAGTAACACACTCTTAACTTCATCTTCTTCCTTGGAACTTTTTCTCTCAAGCTCTCCCTCTCCCATCCCTCTCTTTGGCCGAACCAACCAAGGAGTGCTAGCACACTCAAGGTTGAGTTTTCTCCACCTATTGCTTGTGTGGATACCATAGAGGAGTGTGCACTTGACACTCTCGAGTTCCGGCGAACTTTTGGACGAGCGGGATAAGCGAAGGGCGTCGCTACGAGGGTAACGTTCTAACCTCTTAGATCTAAGGTAGATCTAGGATTTCTGTAAGCACATACATGTAATTATAATTTTTATACTTCGCACGGATCCGTGGCCGGGGCTTCCGAGGTTTCCGCAACGCAAAAAGCGGTTTTTGCGGCTCGAAAAAAACCCAACAGTGGTATCAGAGCCACATGCGAAGCATGTATGTGTTTCGTTTTTGTAGTTTTTATATTAGATATAAAAATTACAGATTTAAATGTTTCTGTAAATTTTCTTATTTTATAGAATTTTTGGGTAATTTTCTCGTAGAGTCGAAGCAACGAGTGTTGGGACACTCGTAGGTTTCAACCGTCGAGAAAAACTCTCCGAATCGGCGAGTTCTCGCTTTAGGTTTTTGGGACAGCGACTTAAGTCGCTGTAAGATTATTGTAGGGACACTCACGAAGTTTATTTTGCGAGTAGGGGCGCTGCCCCTATCCCCAAAAGGGGCCATGTCCCGCGATCGCGCCCGGAAACCGCTTAGCGGGACCGTTACGGAGAGTTGACTCATAAATTCGAAATAAATTAGGAAAAATTATAGAAATTTCTATAAAAATACATAATTTAGAATTATGTATAATTCTGTGATTGTCATGGCCCAATGACCCCAATTTGATTGAATAAGTGTGTTGTAATTCATAATACGGCCTGCGTGCCGTTTTGTGGTTGTGCGTGTTGTATAGTGTATGCGACCTGCACGTCGTACCTCTTATTTTGAAATTCTAGTTGTAATTAGTTTTTAGACTCGAATGTAACTCGAGTTTCATATTTGTAATGTACAAAATGGAGCGGTGGAAAGTCCACTCGAAGACGAGATTACGAGAAGGGTGACGACGACACATGGCGGTCAAAGGAAGCGCTTGGAGAAGCCACTAGCCTTAGGTTGACCGTCCGATCTTCTCATTGGCTTGAGAAGATCGTAGTAGGGCCATGACTATATCACATTTAATGATATATATATATGTTGATATATATATATGTATATTTAATTGATTTTGCTTGTATGTATGTGATGCATGCTAGTAGAAAAATGTTTGTATGTATATGATGCATGCTAGGTTAATTTTCTTGTATGTATATGATGCATGCTAGAATAATTAATGTATGTATATGATGCATGCTAATATAGGATAATAAAGGCCTAAATGCGTATAAGATACACATTACGATTAGATTAGATCATAATCGAATCAACTCGAAAATGCCTACCGAGCCTTGATACCCATCACTACCTCGATCATTTGTTGTTGTTGAATCTGCCAAAGCAGAGCAACGCATATTATCTTGGTAGGGTGCGGAGGGACAATCTTGGTCCCGCCTATCACGACTCGGGTTAGAGTAAGCTCAATTAGATTGAGCAAAACTAGTTAACTCAATTGGATCGAGTAGAACTATAGGCATATTCCAATCGTTGGAAAGATAGGTTAAGATCGCATTTACACTAAATCTTGGGCGATTTAGCCAAAGCTAACTCAAGGTCTTTTGTAAATGTGGGTCTTAATTCTATAAACAAGAGTTGCATAGAGATGTAATCGGTAATGTGTTACCCACCGATCGTACTAAGTCTTGGGCGATTTAGCCAAAGCTAACTCAAGGCTTAGTATGATGTGGATCTTGTCATAAGAATTATAGCTAGTTTGTTTGAATCTAATAATGTGGCTTGACCACATCCATAACTTGATTCTACAAAATTCCTATAATTCAGTGGGAGCATCATTTGATTAAAGGCCTAATTAAATGATAAAAGGAATATGATATTAATTCTCTGCATTGTATGTTGTAGATAACTATGTCGACAACCACAAACACTCTCTCTCTGCGATCCGTCCTTGAGAAGGACAAGCTCAATGGAGCAAATTTCTCGGATCGCATGTAAAACTTGAGAATTGTTCTCACCCAAGAAAGGAAGTTGTACGTCCCGAGCAAATTTCATTCCGAGGCACCTCCGCCAATGCCTTGCGGTGACAAAGATGCTTACAAGAAGCATCAAGATGATGCATTAGATGTGTCATGTCTAATGCTCGCGACCATGAACTCTGAGCTTCAGAAGCAACACGAGTTCATGAATGCTTATGATATGGTTGGACATCTTCGTCAACTATATCAAGGACAAGCTAGGCATGAGAGATATGAAGTCTCTAAGGCATTATTTGGGTCCAAGATGCAAGAAGGGACTCGTGGTACATATGTACTCAAGATGATTGGGTACGAGAAAACCTACAAAGGGATTCCCACTTGGCCAAGAGTCGCCATCGACCTAATCTTGCAATCTTTGCCACAAGCCTTCAATCAATTTGTCATGAATTATAACATGAATGAAATTGATAAGTCATTGCCTGAAATGCTCAGCATGTTGAGAACTGCTGAGCTTAACCTTAAGAAGGGTAAATCTGACACCATTTTGATGGTGCAGAAGAAGAAAGGCAAGGGCAAGCCTAAAGGTAAGGGAAAGTCCCAAGCCAAGGGCAAAGGCAAAGAACTTAAACCCAAAGGAGGGGTAGCCAAGGAAGGGGCTTGCTTCTTCTGCAAGGAAGCAGGACACTGGAAGCGTAACTGCAAGGCATACCTAGAAGATCTTAAGAAGAAGAGAAGTGAGACTTCTACTTCAGGTATAAATGTTATAGAAGTCAATCTATCTATTTCTTCATCTTGGGTATTAGATACCGGATGTGCATCTCACATTTGTACCAATGTGCAGGGGCTGAGAAATAGCAAGGCATTGACAAAGGGCGAGGTGGACCTACGAGTAGGCAATGGAGCAAGGGTTGCTGCTGTTGCTGTAGGAACTTATGATCTATCTCTGCCCTCTGGGCTTGTACTAGAATTAGATGAATGTTGTTATGTGCCTGCCTTAACTAAGAACATCATTTCAGTTTCTTGTTTGGACAAGAAAGGTTTTTCATTTATAATAAAGAACAAATGTTGTTCAGTTTATTTAAATGATATGTTCTATTGTAGTGCACCTCTAATGAACGGACTCTACTTTCTAGACTTAGAGAGCCCTATCTATAACATAAGTACCAAGAGGTTCAAGTCAAATGAGTTGAACCAAACCTATCTCTGGCATTGTCGCTTAGGTCACATAAATGAGAGTCGCTTATCTCAGCTCCATAAGGATGGGCTGCTAGACTCATTTGATTTTGAATCATATGAGACATGCGAGTCTTGCCTTTTAGGCAAGATGACCAAGACTCCCTTTAGTGGACATAGCGAAAGAGAAACAGATTTGTTAGGACTTATACATAGTGATGTATGTGGTCCTTTCAATGTTGCTGCTAGAGGTGGTTACAGGTACTTCATTACATTTACTGATGACTTCAGTAGATATGGTTATGTGTATCTTATGACACATAAATCTGAATCCTTTGAAAAGTTCAAAGAATTCAAGAATGAAGTACAAAACCAACTTGGCAAGAGTATTAAGATACTTCGATCAGATCGAGGTGGTGAATACCTTAGCCATGAGTTTCGTGACTATCTAGCTGAGTGTGGGATTCTATCCCAACTCACTCCTCCTGGAACACCACAATGGAATGGTGTATCCGAAAGGAGGAATCGTACCCTATTGGATATGGTACGATCTATGATGAGTCACACAGATCTTCCTATATCCTTTTGGGGATATGCTTTGGACACAGCAGCCTTTACCCTTAACCGTGTACCATCCAAGGCTGTGGTAAAGATACCATATACGATATGGACAGGGAAAAATCCCAAGATGTCTTTTATGAGGATTTGGGGTTGTGAGGCTTACGTTCGACGTCAAGTCTCAGACAAACTGGGACCTAAATCCGATAGGTGCTATTTTGTTGGATATCCCAAGGATAGAAAGGGATATTACTTCTACATTCCCAGTCAGCACAAAGTGTTTGTGGCAAAGACTGGGGTTTTTCTAGAAAGGGATTTTGTTTCTAGAAAAACTAGTGGGAGTACCTTCGATCTTGAAGAAATTCAAGATAAGGACCATAGCACTGAGGCCTTGATGGAGGTCGAACAGGAACCACAAAGTGTTGTGGGTGATGAGGTTGTTGCACAAAGAGTTGTGGAACAACCACCTGTTCAAGTAGACCTACCTCTTCGCAGGTCTGATAGGGTACGTCGTCAGCCTGAGAGATACTCATTTCTCTTGTCTGACCATGATGACGTTATGCTCATTGAGAATGAGCCTACCTCCTATCGTAGGCGTGATGAGCCCAGATTCTGAGAAATGGCTAGACGCCATGAGATCCGAGATGGAATCCATGTACACTAACCAAGTATGGACTTTGGTTGATCCACCTGAAGGGGTCAAACCCATTGGGTGTAAGTGGGTCTTTAGGAGAAAGACTGACATGGATGGACTTACGCATACCTATAAGGGCCGATTGGTGGCTAAAGGTTTCAAGCAAATTCATGGTATTGACTATGATGAAACCTTTTCTCCAGTGGCGATGTTTAAGTCCATTCGGATCTTGCTTGCTATTGCAGCATACCACGATTATGAGATCTGGCAGATGGATGTCAAAACCGCATTTCTGAATGGAAACTTACTCGAGGATGTGTACATGACACAACCTGAGGGTTTTGTAGATCCACAGCATACTGGGAAGGTATGCAAGCTGCAAAGGTCCATTTATGGGCTAAAGCAAGCTTCTCGGAGCTGGAATCTTCGATTCGATGATGCGATCAAACAGTTTGGTTTCATCAAGAATGAAGATGAACCCTGTGTCTACAAGAGTGTTAATGGGAACACAGTTGTGTTCCTTGTATTGTATGTGGATGACATACTACTCATTGGGAATGACATCCCTTCGCTACAGTCTGTGAAGACTTGGCTGGGGACGTGCTTCTCAATGAAGGACTTAGGTGAAGCAGCCTGTATTCTAGGCATCAAGATCTATAGAGATAGATCTAAGAGATTGCTTGGCCTAAGTCAGAGTACATACATTGACACGGTATTACTTCGGTTTGCCATGCAGAATTCCAAGAAAGGACTTCTGCCGATGTCACATGGTGTGAGTCTTTCGAAGACTCAAAGTCCCTCTTCTAGAGAGGAGAGAGACCGCATGGATAAGATCCCTTACGCATCTGCTATAGGATCTATCATGTACGCCATGCTGTGTACTCGTCCTGATGTCTCGTATGCTTTGAGCATGACGAGTAGATACCAGGTAGATCCAGGTGAGCGTCACTGGATAGCAGTAAAAAATATTCTTAAGTACTTAAGAAGGACTAAAGAATATTTCTTGATATTTGGAGGCGATATGCCACCAAACTGACTGTGATGATTACGATCGCAATGTGGTTCGTGTTTTGCTTGAATGGTGGCGCTGTGAGCTGGAAGAGTTCGAAGCAGGACACAGTTGCTGATTCTACAACAGAGGCCGAGTATATCGCTGCATCTGAGGCAGCAAAGGAGGCAGTTTGGATCCGCAAGTTCATTACTGAGCTTGGGGTGGTTCCTAGCATTGCAGATCCTATAGAGCTCTATTGTGACAACAATGGAGCGATTGCACAGGCTAAGGAACCTCGCTCACACCAGCGGACCAAACACATACTACGGCGCTTCCATCTCATTCGAGAGATCATCGATAGAGGAGATGTGAAGATTTGTAGAGTACCCACAGAGGCTAACATCGCAGATCCCTTGACAAAGGCTTTGGCACAGAAAAAGCATGATGGTCACACTAGGTCATTGGGTATTAGATACTACGGTGATTGACACTAGTGCTAGTGGGAGATTGTTAGTGAAAGCCCTAGAGTCAATCATATGATGATTGTTGTATGGACTTTATTGTATCATATTCCTATTTATAAAGGCATGGTTATTATATTTACTTGTATTGGTGCCAAATAACTAAATATAATAATGTCCTTGAGTAGTAGGTTCTTATCTATATCAATCGATTGGTTGAATCGATAATGAGATGATATAGAGAACACTACTCTTAATCATTCCTAGTCGAGTATTAACATTCAAGGACAATGTTAATGCATAGAGACTAGCATGTAGGTCAACAAGATGACTTGATCTCACAAGTCATGGATATGAGATATCAAGTTGACACATGGGTATGCATTGGAGAATGTATACTGAATGACCCGCCATGAGAAAGTATCATGGATCGTTATATGAGTGTCATATACTTTCTCATGTGGCTATTAGTATGACTATTAGTCCTTAGACCTGAAGTCACCATGGTTCCCTACATAAGGAGTTGCATACTTTGGCTTCGTCAAACGTCACCCGTAAATGGGTGGACTATAAAGGCGATTACTGGGTATGTAACGAATTATGCGGAGGGATGTGAGTGATGTAGATGGGATCTATCCCTCCTATATGACGGGGGTGACATCGATATTCTTGATAGAGTGAGACCACGAAGTGCATGGCCATGCCCAAATGAGTCAATATGAGATATTGAGCTCATTTGATTAGAGTGAGTCTACTTGGAGTTCAAGATTTAGATTGTACCGAGGATAACACGGTCTATGCCTCGATTGGTCAATCTAGATGTCAAGGATAGAGGGACATTGTCACATATTGTGAGAGTCACAATTAGTAGTCACAAAGGTGATGTTGGAGCTCAACATTCTTGTAACTTGGGTAGCAATGATGTGTTGCTAGATACCGCTCATTGCTTATGTTCCTAAATCGGTTTAGGGACATTGCCAACGTTACAAGAACCTATAGGGTCACACACATAAGAGCAATTAGATGAAGATTAGGTTCATATGATGAACCATGAGGATTAGGTTCATGGGATGAACCAAATTGGATTAAGAGTAATCCAAATTAGACTAATTGAGTTAGACTCAAGTTGATTCAAGTGTTGAATGAGTCTAATTGAGATTTGATTCATCAAATCAATTTAAATTAATGAATAGAGATTCATTATATTAAATTGACTTGAGTCAAGTGGTTAGATTTGATCAACCATGGGAGATTAGAGGTCAAGTTTGACTTGACTTGAGAGGGAAGATGAAAGGTCAAGTTTGACTTGACCAAATGCCATGTCATGATGATGACTAGGCATGGCGCCAATGATGATGCTCCACATAATCTTTGAGTTGGTAATTTGGGGCCACATCATGAGGGAGACCAAGGGTCATGGGAGTTACATGCATGCATGTAACCCCCCTTCCATGAAGTGGCCGGCCACTTTGGGGTTATGGGTGGTGAATTCATTTGGTGAGTAACACACTCTTAACTTCATCTTCTTCCTTGGAACTTTTTCTCTCAAGCTCTCCCTCTCCCATCCCTCTCTTTGGCCGAACCAACCAAGGAGTGCTAGCACACTCAAGGTTGAGTTTTCTCCACCTATTGCTTGTGTGGATACCATAGAGGAGTGTGCACTTGACACTCTCGAGTTTCGGCGAACTTTTGGACGAGCGGGATAAGCGAAGGGCGTCGCTACGAGGGTAACGTTCTAACCTCTTAGATCTAAGGTAGATCTAGGATTTCTGTAAGCACATACATGTAATTATAATTTTTATACTTCGCACGGATCCGTGGCCGGGGCTTCCGAGGTTTCCGCAACGCAAAAAGCGGTTTTTGCGGCTCGGAAAAAAACCCAACAATTGGACTGCGGTAAACCATATATTGAAGTATCTGAGAAGGACTAGGGATTATATGCTGGTATACCAGACAGATCAATTACACCCTGTGGGTTACACAAATTCCGACTTCCAATCAGATAGGGATAACAGTAAGTCTACCTCAGGTTTTGTGTTTACTTTGGGAGGTGGAGCCATTGTATGGAGGAGTGTCAAGCAGAAATGCATGGCGAACTCTACCATGGAAGCTGAGTATGTGGTAGCCTCTAAGGCGGCCAAAGAAGATGTACGACTCAGGAACTTCTTGATAGACTTGGATGTGATTCCTGGTTTGCCCAGAACTATCACAATTTATTGTGATAACAGTGGTGCAGTTGCAAACTCGAAGGAACCATGAGCCCAAAAGGCAAGTAAACACATAGAGCGCAAGTACTACCTGATACGAGAAATCGTAAAGCGAGGAGAAGTTGCTGTGGCCAAGATTGCATCAGAGGATAACCTGGCAGATCCTTTCACTAAGGCCCTTCAAGCGATAGCTTTTGATAGGCATGTGGAGGTAATGGGAATCAGATGTATGACAGTATGAGGACAGCATAGTCTTTTAGTATAAGTGAGAGATTGTTGGGATGTATACTGAAAAGTCTATCTTTTGTATGAACATCTTTATTTTTGAAATAAGAATCACATGATCATTGTTTGCATATTTATGGTTATGCATAATGTCTGGTACATTACATTATAGCTAAAATGGTGTGTAGTGTCATATGGGAGATCATGTTATCAGTTCCTTGTAGAGTATAAGTAAAGGCTCACAACCGAGATGGTTTTGGACAAACCATTGGTATGGTTGTAGTGTGATTGTGTATTGGTTTGTCTTGACCATAGAATTACACTAGTACACTTTGTGTGTATTGAGTAGGACCGACTTAGAGGTGATTCGATTTATTGCTGACTACATAATTGAATCGGACCTCGGATATTATGGTGTACATGCTCTTAATCCCGATATAATAACAGACTCATGTACTTAGTACTTATTTCTTTGATTTACCAATGGGTGAGATTTATAGAGTAAATCTATAGGCTCGGTAAGTTGGGAAATGATATTATTTATATGGTGTGCTGTTGATTATAGGTGAAACTGTGTCCTATATATTAAGATGATGATGTCCCCTTGAGGAGCTCATAAGGATCATCATGTAAACCCTGTAGGTGGACTTGGTCCGGCATGATGATAAGGTTGAGTGGTACTACTCATGGAGTTAGATGTTGATTAATTAATCATCAGTAAATTAATTTATTAACGGACATTCGAGATCTTAAACACGGAGAGATATTTGTACAATTAATATATGGAGCTCATATTTATTTATGGGGGTTGGTGAGGTAGATCAATGATAATCCTCTAGTGGAATGGATTATCATTAATGGATCGGACATTATGTGGGCTAGATCAATTGAGTGGCCAAGATCCAACTCCTCCTCATGGTCCCTATTGTAGCCTATTAAAAACCTAATGAAAGCCTAGATCCAACGGTGGAGATTAAATCCCTAGGTTCGACGGTGGAGATTAAATCTCTAGATTCGACGGTGGAGATTAAATCCCTAGATCCGACGGTGGAGATTAAATCCCTAGATCCGATGGTGGAAAATGGAACTCTAGATCCGACGGTGGAGGTTAAATCTCTAGATCCGACGGTGGAGATTAAATCTCTGGATCCGACGGTGGAGATTGAAAGGTGGCTTAAGCCTAACTCTATAAATAAGGGCTAGGGCTTGGGCGGCAAGAAGATAGAACATTCAATTAGGGTTAGGGTTTTTGGAGTTGGCTTGAGAGAAGAGGTGGGCGGCAACCCTAGGTGGTCTTCTTCCTATTGGGCGACGGCAAGCTTCTAGGTTTTGGCTCTTCTTGGCCGACGACACCTCATCCTCTCTCTCTATTTGGCGGCGGCAGCAGCCTTCAAGGTTGGCCGGCGCTCCTTCATCCTCTCCTTGGCCGGCGGCAACATCATGGTCCTTGGCTTGGTGGTTGGTTCTAGATAGGAGAAGAAGTTTTGTTTTATTCTTCCCTTTGTTCGGTGCGAGCAAGGAAGGGAAGAATGTGATCTAGGAGGCTTCGACTTTTGGAAAATCGTCGCCCACACGACGTCCAAAAGGAGGAAGGACATACAATAGAAGACCTAGAGGTAAACAAGAGGTATAATTCTTGTTTAAGTATGTTTTCTTATTCTATGCAAATTGTATGTATTGTATGTGGCTAATTTACTTGGACCCCGAAGACAAACACAAAAACTAGCGATACATACATCGTCTATTCCCCGGCTAATCGAAGATAAGAGGTAGGTTACTTGAACAACAAGTTTGTTCAAGTGACCACTCTATTCGAATAGCATGATGATGGATCAATTGCTTGGGTAATCCCTCTTCGTCAAGGATTATTTTTTTTTAATTTGGGGACATAGATGGGATCGCCTTGCACAAGCGACCAAGTTGAAGTGGGAAGCGAAGCTTTGACCTTCAGATTGGTGGTTGCACCGAATTTGAGCACCCCCACTCTGATACCAATTGTTGGATCGGAGAGTCGCTAGAGGGGGGTGGGGGTGAATAGCGATCATAAAAGCTTGTCTTTTCGTTTTGATAAAACCAAAGTATTGCAGTGGAAATAGAAATAAAGCTAAAGTAAATAGACACCTTTGTTTTATTTTGGTTCACAACCGAAAGGTTGCTACTCCAAGGCCCCGCGATCCTAGACCGCGTATGATGGGGTAATCTACTAAAAGTCTCCTCCCCATTGAAGGTAGGAGATGACGATTACAAGAAAAAGATAGAGGAAGAGGCAACAAGCCTACCTCTCCTCCTTACAACGAAAAGCCCGAATATAAGAAGTAAAACAAGTAAATGAAATGAAGCTACCGATAAAAAGATGAAGACTTGGTGCGACGTCGGCGTTATGACGACGTAGTATTATCATCGGAAGCTTAGCGTTGTTGGAGCACTTTGGGAGCAAGAATAGATTATCCAAAGAGGTGAAAAGCCTCTTCTTTTATAGCCCTTCAAAACCTATCTCGTTGAGATCCAGATCTGGGTCAAAGCTCCTCACCCCCCCCCCCCACTTTTAGTGGAGCTTATCTTGACTTTCTTCGAGCTGACCAGTTTGAATACTAGTCGACTGATGGTAGGATCAATCGACTTTCAATAGGTTTCAATCAATTGTTGTCCTGGTCACTCACCTATAGCAAAGAGTTAGCATAGAAATATCGAGTAACGGACATTACGACAGTTCCTTATAGTCCGATCTCGACCTAGACCTTCCCCTGAAAGTCTTAGTCGGATCGCCGCCTAAGTTCGTCCCCGTATGGAGGACACGACCTCACCATTACTCTTCACTCAGTGCTTACCTCTGGTCCTCTTGACCTATCACTTAGCTTCCGATCGTCACCGAGGTTCCTTGACTCTAATGAGGTTCTCCTTGTGTCGCCCGACCACCACGGTTTCTCGTCCCGAGATTCTCCGGGTGTCACTGACCTTAGGCTTAGCTTAATACAATTCCTTCACACTCAACACAGTACATGAGATAAAAATAATAGCGTAATTTTGAACCTTTTCCATAACCAAAACCTAGGCTTGATTATCTGGTGCCCCGTCCCTGCACCAACAGATTTGAAGGGGAGTTGCTGCTACGATTCTAGACCTTCAAGACATCCTAAACAAACCAAAAGCTCACTTGTGTAAAGTATTGTTTCTTTTATTTCATTTATACACTTGTATTTATTTTCTTATTCTTATTACTATTGTAATTCATTGTAAGAGGTTTCTCTACTTTCAGTGTGTCACCGACAAGGAGAAGATTTAGTGGTGGTGTGCATCACTAGAGCTCACTTGAGCTCGACCCGTGGAGTAGCAACCCTCGGTTCCAAACCATATTATATCATTGTATTTGCATGTGATTTTGTATTTGTTGTGCATTTCTATTTGTATTCCATTGTGCACTAACATCATTGTAGACGAGCATGCGAACGAATGACGAAATCGAAGAACCACTATTCACCCCCCCTCTAGCGCGACGCCCGATTCTCAACACTACCATAATGTCCAGTGCCTGTATTATAAAAATTACTGAAGCCTCTAAATTGCTGATAATAAGGATCCATGATTAAAGAAGTTTCCTATTCTTATCCTAAAACACTAGCAAACAAAATCAAAGACACAGAAAATATATAAAGCAAAACACATGGATACAAGAAACATAGGATGCTCTAGCAAAAAAATTTTAATTTTTTTTAACAAAAGAGAAAAGAAATCCTAAGATTATCAAACACTGTTAATATTCCATGGTAATGACGTCATTTTTGATAACATATCGTCGCAATACGCTATATCAAAATAAATTGCCGAACCTCCTAACTAATGCAGTATAGGGTAACTCGGATCGTCTCCTAAAGAATGTAATGGTAGGATAGCAATCTTAGGATCAATTTATTCACTATCAAGGGTTGGGGGTTTTCAATGGCATAAAATGAACAATTAAAATGATAATTAAAAAAATATATTAATGAAAATCTAAACAACCTAACCAATTCATGAACTTGGAATTAAGAAATTAAACTACCCTAGCTAATGCATTTGAAGAAACAACCAATAGAAAAATTCATCATAAAACCTAATCCATCAATTTAACCGATCAAAAGAAATGAACAGTAGGAACCTATACTTGAAACATGAACCAATTCAATACCGGAGGAATTTTAACTAACTATGTTGCAATCATCACAAATGAACTACAAATCAAATAAAGACAACTTAAGGCCCATCTCACAAATCAAGCTAGGGACATCCACAAGCTTAGAATAGGATCACAATCGAAGAGAAACATTTCAAAGCACCTAACAAAATTAACTAATGCAATTGATGAAATAAATTAACAACAAAAAAATTCACTGTGAATGTAGCTACATTAACTGATCTACCAAGGATTAATCACGGTAATGAACTATTGAATTCAAACAGTAGTATTGAATCCGGAATAGAGCAGAGCATGAAGAAATTTCTGTTGGTGCAACAATGCCCCAAGCATTTATATGTTTTGATGTTTGGATAATCATCTAAGTTAGGCAACAAATTGTGATCTAATGGTGAACATGATTAAGTGACAGGTAAAGGCAAAGTCCAAGTATGATCTTGGCAAGAGAAGTCCAAGGTAAAGGTTTGGTGGCATAAGACCAAGCATGTTGTCTTGGCGGCATTAAGTCCAAATGGACATTGGAAAAGGAAGTCCAAAGGTAAGTCTTGGCAATGTAAGTCCAAGCATGCCAAGCATGTTGCCTTGGCAGCATTAAGTCCAAACGGACCTTGGCAAAGGAAGTCCAAAGGCAAGTCTTGGCAGCGTAAGTCCAAGAATGTAGACTTGGCGGCGTAAAGTCCAAGCACGCCTTGGCAAAGGAAACCCAAGACATGACAAAACCGAAGGAAGCTCTTGGAAGCAAAGCGCAAAGGATGAACAAGTTGCGGACTCGGAGGGATCCTGGAGGCGCAAGGCTTAAGGAAGAGCTAGAAGGTTGAGTCTAGGTCTAAGAGGTAAAATCAAGTATGAATTACTCATACTTGATGAGTATCAGTCGACTGATACGATGTATCAGTCGAATGGTCATGTGCTCAACTAAGTCAGGATGAAACCCTGACCATCGATCGCTTTGGTGTGGCGATCGGTGATATTGCGATCGATCGGCCAACAACGGTCGGTGATCAAGATTAAATCACGGTACGCAGTGGAGTCACACTCGACTGTGGCCTGTGATCACTCGACTGATCACTCCATCAGTCGACTGATGGATGGATCAGTAGACTGATGAGAATGTCGTTGGAGGAAACGACTCTGAATCCCGTGAATCCGACTATTCAGAAGCCGTTAACTGCATCAGCAGTCGACTGATGGTGCTCCAATGGGAAAATTAGCCTTCTCTCTATAAAAAGAGGGCTGGTGGAGGTTTTTGGGGTTAATGCTCATTCTCTGATTATTCTCTCAAGCCTCCATGAATTTTCAAGCTTTCTAGTGTTTTTAAATCTCCTCCTCTCTCTAAGCTCAAGTTTCATTCTTTGTAAGAAGAGGAGGATTGTTGTAAAGGAAAGCTTCATAGTAATTTGATTAGGGTTGATCCACCTCAAGGATCACCGTGGAGTAGGAGCACCATCTCCGAACCACGTAAAAGAATCGTGTTAGCGTGTTTTTCATTTGTGTTATTGTTATTTTTGTTGTGCTTCCGCTAATATTTTTGTAGAGAAGAAAAACAAGCTATTCACCCCCCCTCTAGCTTCAAATCGATCTCCAACATGTGGTATCAGAGCCCGGATCGCATCGGAAGATCTAACAATCAACTGGAGCAAAAATGGCTTTTCAAGAGGGTATAGCACGGCGAGGCCTCCGTTCTTCGACGACAACGACTTCGGCTATTGGAAAGGTAGGATGGAGTATTACTTAATGAATGATATTGAGAATTGGTTTAGTGTTGTAGATGGTTTCGAGAAGCCGGTGGATGAACACGGAGCACCCATACCGACGAAGGATTGGACGAGAGACATGGACAAGAAGGCTCAAGCCAACGCCAAGGCAACAACCACACTTCAATGTGGTTTGTCAAAAGAGTAACTAAGCAAGGTGGGGCCATTTGAATCGGCGAAGGAACTTTGAGAGAAGTTGATCGAGCTCAACGAAGGATCCAAAGAAACAAGAACGACCAAGAGAGATCTTCTAATTGGCCAACTTCAAAGCTTCTCAATGAAGACCAATGAAACCGTGAGCCAAATGCATGGTCGCTTCAAAGAAGTAGTCAACGGACTACATGTAATAGGTGAAAAGGTCGAAAACCGAGACCTTGTAAGGTATGTGCTACAAGCTTTCCCTAAAACAACCTTATGGGCCTCAATGGTAGATGCCTATAAGGTCTCTAGGGATCTTTCATTGGTTAAGTTAGATGAGCTATTTTGTGAATTTCAATTACATGAACAAGATAACACTTCATCCAAAGAGAAGGGTATAGCTCTTTTTGTAGGAAAGAAAGACAAAAAGAAGAAGGAGAAGAAGGAAGTGTTCTCCTCATCCGAATCTGAGGAAGACTCATCAAGTAGTGAAGATGAGTTATCGGCAAGCGAGGTGGCACATTATGTTAAGAAATTTGGTGGGAAGTCAAGGAAACTCACCAAGAAAGATGTGAGGAGGATGTTCCAATCCTCAAGAGGTAAGTCTTCAAATAGTTCAAATTCTACCTCTAACGTAACTTGCTTTAGTTGCAACAAGAAAGGGCATATAAAGCCAAATTGCCCGGAACTAAAGAAGAAGGAGGAGAAGGAAAAGAAAAAGAAAGAAAAGAAGGAGAAGAAGAAGAAGGAGGCAATGGTGGCTCAAACATGGGACACCCTAAGCATGGAGGATTCTTCCGACGATGAAGAAGTATTCCATGCCACCTGGAATCTAGCCCTCATGGCATTAGATGAAGAAGCCGGGAGCTCAAGCGAGGAGTCCTCTTCCTCTTCAAGCAACGAATCATCATCAAGTGATGATGATGAGGTAAACAACTCACCTAAGGTTGATTTACTTTACAAGACTATTGCATGTCTTCAAAATGCTTTGAATAGATCGAAAACTAGGATTAAGGATTTAAAAATAGAGATTAAATCACTTAAGAGTGTAGAATCATCTTGTGGTAAATTATCTAGTGATGAATGTACCCTTAGGGATGCAAATGATGAATTAAGAAAAGAAATAGGTAACTTAAGAGCATGTTTAGAAAAATTTACTAATGGCTCTAAATACCTAGACATGATTATTAAGGATCAAAGGGCTATTTACAACAAGGTCGGATTGGGATATAGGCCTAAGGAAAAGGAGGTAGCATTTACATCTCTTGTTAGTAGAAAATCCATGATTAAAAGCAAGGGTAGAAAGGCTTGGGTACCTAAGAAATTTCTAATTGATGCTAGTGGTCCTAAGATTTGGGTACCTAAGGATTGTATTTTTCATGTGATATAGGTAGAAGAACCAAGCTTGTGGATAGTTGATAGTGGGTGCTCAAAGCACATGACCGGTGATGAGAGAAAATTCTCCACTATCAACCACACTAGCAAAGGAAAAGTATCATTTGGTAATAGTGGCAAACTTAAGATTCTAGGAAAGGGCACAATTGAGGTATCCCCCAACCTTGCCATTCATAAAGTATTATTAGTTAAAAATATGAAATTTAATTTACTTAGTGTAAGCCAACTATGTGATGCAAACTTTGATGTTAAATTTGATTCCTCAAAATGTTTTATAAGACACAAAACTCTAAATGATTGCATGTTAGTAGGTTTTAGGAAATCAAATATATATTATGTTGATTTATCCTATGCTACTAATGCTTCTACTAAGTGTTTTATTGCAAAAGAGGAAGAAAGTTGGCTTTGGCATAGGAGGCTAGGACACATAAACATGAAGAACATAGCCAAAATAATAAAAATGAAGTTAGTCAAAGGGTTTCCCAAAGTCAAATTTCTCAAGGACAAAATGTGTGATGCATGCCAAGAAGGGAAACAATCAAAAACATCACACAAAGGTAAAAATTTACTTAGTACTGCTTTACCTTTAGAACTTTTACATATGAACTTATTTGATTGTCATAGTACCCCCTCTATGATTGGTAGTAAATATTGCCTAGTAATAGTAGATGATTTCTCTAGGTTTACTTGGGTATTTTTCTTGAAAAATAAAGATGAAACCTTAGGAATAATCATAGGATTTAGCAAAAGAGAAGAAAATGAAAGAAAACTCAAAATCAACCGTATCCGTAGTGATCATGGTGGAGAATTTGAGAATTCTAATTTCTCAACCTTTTGCTTAGAACAAGGCTACAAGCATGAGTTTTCTTGTCCTAGAACACCCCAACAAAATGGGGTTGTGGAAAGGAAAACCCGTGCCCTACAAGAAGCGGCTAGGACAATGCTTAATGCATACTCCTTACCTAGCTATTTGTGGGTGGAAGCGGTTAACACCGCTTGCTATATCCAAAATAGGGTATTAATTCATAGGTTTTTAGGAAAAACTCCATTTGAATTGTGGAATGGTACAATTCCAACAATTCATTATTTTAAGGTATTTGGATGTAAAGTCTATATTTTAAATACCAAAGACAACCTAGGTAAGTTTGAGTCCAAAGCGGATGAGGGAATCCTAGTTTGATACTCATCCACTAGTATAGGGTATAGAGTTTACAATAAAAGGACTCAAAAGATTGAAGAATCTTCAAATGTCCAATTTGATGAAACTTCCAATACATACCCTAGGAAATCCCCTATTGATGATGATATTAATAATGAAAATCAAGAAATTACCCAACAATTTCAAGAGTTAACCTTAGGGGGTAATGATCAAGGGGGAGGATTGAATCAAGGGGGAGTAAGAGGTGATTCCGATGATGAGCAAAGAATTGAAATTAATTATGATCAAACACAAATTAATACACCTCCTAGAACCATAAGAATTCATCAAAATCACCCCTTAGATCAAATTGTGGGTGAATTATCTCAAGGTGTTAGGACTAAGTCATTTCATAGGGATCCCACTAGTCATATAGCTCTAATTTCTCAAATTGAGCCCAAAACAATCAAAGATGCATTACTTGATCCGGATTGGATCTTAGCAATGCAAGATGAATTGGCTCAATTTGAAAGGAGTCAAGTATGAGAGTTAGTTCTTAGACCTAATGAAAACACCATTATTACTACAAGATGGGTTTTTAGGAACAAACTAGATGACCAAGGAAATATCACTAGGAATAAGGCAAGATTAGTTGCAAGGGGCTTTAATCAAGTTGAAGGACTTGACTATGATGAAACATATGCCCCAGTTGCTAGGTTAGAGTCTATTAGAATACTATTAGGATATGCCTCCTATATGGGGTTCAAACTCCATCAAATGGATGTCAAATCGGCATTCCTAAATGGGTTTATTAAGGAAGAGGTATATGTAGAACAACCTCCCAGGTTTGAGAATATGAACTATCCAAACCATGTATACAAGCTTAGGAAAGCTTTGTATGGTTTGAAACAAGCTCCCCGGGCTTAGTATGAAAGATTATCATCTTTCTTAATTTCTAAGGACTTTAAAAGGGGTAGTGTAGATCAAACTCTATTTATAAAGTCAACATCAACGGACATCTTTGTAGCCCAAGTATATGTTGATGACATTATCTTTGGGTCAACAAATGATGAACTTCTCCAAGACTTTATTAAGAATATGGAAAAAGAGTTTGAAATGAGTCTAGTTGGGGAATTAAATTTCTTTCTAGGATTACAAGTTAAATAAACAAGTGAAGGAATTTATATTTACCAAACCAAATATGCTAAGGAAATGATTAAGAAATTTCGTTTGGAAAATGCTAAGGTAGTTTCAACTCCAATGGCAACCAATACAAAAATAGATAGTGATCATGAAGGAAAACAAATTGACCTTACACTCTATAGGAGTATGATTGGTAGCCTTTTATACCTAACTGCTAGTAGACCCGATATATTATTTGCGGTGGGTATGTATGCTAGGTACCAATCATGTGCCAAAGAATCACATTTAGTTGCCTTTAAGAGAATCTTAAGATATATTAAAGGCACACTAAATGTAGGACTATGGTACCCTAGGACTAGGTCTTTTGATTTGGTTGGGTACACCGATTCCGATTATGCCGATTGCAAATTGGATCGGAAGAGTACTAGTGGTGGATGCAAATTCCTTGGGTCTTTCCTAGTTAGTTGGAGTAGTAGGAAGCAACCTTGTGTGCTCTATCCACCACCGAAGCCGAGTATGTGGCTATGAGTAGTTGTGTAGCTCAATTACTATGGATGAAACATACCTTAGAGGATTATGATCTTTCTTACTCCAACATGAAAGTATTTTTTGATAATGTGAGCACCATAAACTTGACCAAAAATCCAGTGCATCACTCTAGGACCAAGCACATTGAAGTGAAACATCACTTCATTAGAGATCATGTGGCTAAGGGGGACATTGAGCTTAATTACATTGAATCCAAGTCCAACCTAGCCGACATATTTACCAAGGCTCTTCCCGAGGTAGAATTTTCATCACTTAGGAGAGAACTTGGAATGTGCTTGGTTGAGTAAAGATGTAGGTTTGCATGATCTTATAGAAATACTAGGATTTATACCTTTAAGCATCTCACAAAATACCTAAGAAACCATGATTTTTGTATTGAGCCACTTAGACAACATGTGAGATGTTAGGAAGATGCACTTGGTTCATCATGCTTGTTATGATGCATTACTATGGACCAAAGTGTCATCTAGAGACATTAATCCTTCATTGGACCAATCATTAGGAAGGCTTATACACAATTGATGTGCATATAGCTCCAAGAACATGATTGGAAATGTCAAATAAAACATATTTTAAACTATGTTTATCATATTTTGAAAAACAGTTTTTAAGTGAAACACAAAAGTGATACAAAGTTTGCAAAAACATTAGAACTTTTGTTGGTTTCCAAGTTTGTATCAATATGGAAATCTGGAAAACATATATTTTTCAAAATATTTTTCCTTGATAAAGTATGATTGCAGAAATGTGTACGCAAAATTTCGTGATTTTTCGAGATTTTTGGAATTTCTAACGTATTTCTGAATTTGGACTAAAAAGGCTGAATTTCGGATTTCAGGCGTAGCAGTCGACTGGTTCAAAAACTAGTCGACTGATACACTGTATTTTCTGAAAAATAGCTCCATTTTCTGATATTTAGTATATCTTTGATCTCCTAAAACTTTAGCATGATAATACTGGGTATAAACAAACTTTTAGGACTGTTTAATGCGGTATTTTAGGGGGAGTTTCATAAGATGTATCTTTTTCATTCCCAAATTTACATTGTTGGTGCAAAGTTAGAGTTTAAACCTTCTAATTGTTGATAGATTTTTGCTCCACATGTATTTTACTCATCATGAACTATATCTTGGATTATGGGGGAGCTAAATTTTAATTCTATACCTTAGTTCAAGATTACAATGCATTCAATTCTTCTATGAAATATATGATTTC
Organism: Wurfbainia villosa; assembly: GCA_025175895.1. NCBI lineage: Eukaryota > Viridiplantae > Streptophyta > Magnoliopsida > Zingiberales > Zingiberaceae > Wurfbainia > Wurfbainia villosa. Next base: position 61,571,539 of record CM045997.1, read on the forward strand.
TTCTCTTTTTGATGTATGTCAAAGGGGGAGAAGAAATGTTTAAGTTAGAATTGGATATATGATTATGTGATATTATTATGTGTATCTTTAAAAGACCTAACTTAAATGATTGCCAAACATCAAAAATGGGGAGATTGTTGGTGCAACAATGCCCCAAGCATTTATATGTTTTGATGTTTGGATAATCATCTAAGTTAGGCAACAAATTGTGATCTAATGGTGAACATGATTAAGTGACAGGTAAAGGCAAAGTCCAAGTATGATCTTGGCAAGAGAAGTCCAAGGTAAAGGTTTGGCGGCAAAAGACCAAGCATGTTGTCTTGGCGGCATTAAGTCCAAACGGACCTTGGCAAAGGAAGTCCAAAGGAAAGTCTTGGCAGCGTAAGTCCAAGTATGCCAAGCATGTTGTCTTGGCGGCATTAAGTCCAAACAGACCTTGGCAAAGGAAGTCCAAAGGCAAGTCTTGTAGGGATGTATACTGAAAAGTCTATCTTTTGTATGAACATCTTTATTTTGAAATAAGAATCACATGATCATTGTTTGCATATTTTTATGGTTATGCAATATTGTCTAAATACATTACATTGTAGATAACATGGTGTGTGGTGTCACACGGGAGATCATGTTATCGGCTCCTTGTAAAGTATAAGTAAAGGCTCACAACCGAGATGACTTTGGATAAACCATCGGAATGGTTATAGTGTGATTTGGTATTGGTTTGTCTTGACCACAGAATCACACTAGTGCACTTTGTGTGTATTGAGCAGGCCCGACTTAGAGGTGATTCAATTTATTGCTGACTACATAATCGAATCGGACCTAAGATATTATTTAGTACATGCTCTTAATCCCGATATAATAACGGGCACATATACTTAGTACTCATCTCTTTGATTTACCAATGGGAAAGATTTATAGATTAAATCGATAGGCTCGGTAAGTTGGGAGATGATATTATTTATATGGTGTATCGTTGATTATAGGAGGAAACCGTGTCTTATATATTAGGATGATGATGTCCCCTTGAGGAGCTCATAAGGTTCATCATGTAAACCCTGCAGGTGGACTTGGTCCAGCATGATGAAAAGGTTGAGTGGTACTACTCAAGGAGTTAGATGTCGATTAATTAATGGTCATTAAATTAATTAATCGACGGACATTCGAGATCTTAAACACGGGGAGAAAATGTACAAATAATATATGGAGCCCATATTATCATATGGGGGTTGGTGAGGTAGATCAATGTTGAACCTTTAGTGGATTGGATCATCATTAGTGGATCGGACTTTATGTGGGCTTGATCCATGGGTGGCCAAGACCCAACTCCTCCTCATGGTCCCTAATGTAGCCTATTAACACCTCATGAAGCTTAGATCCAATGGATAGAAACAAAACTCTAAGATCCATAGGTAGAGATTAAATCTCTAAGATTCGACGGTTGAGATTAAATCTCTAGATCCGATGGTTGAGATTAAATCCCTAGAACCAATGGAGGAGATTAAATCATGGCTTGAGCCCAACTCTATAAATAGAGTCATGAAGTGGGCGGCAAGAAAAAAAGGATGGATGAGGGGATTAGCTTGGGCGGAAACCAATCCTAATTAGATTAGGATTGGGAGTGGTGGCTAGGGTTAGGGTTTTGGGAGCTAGGGGTGGGCGGCAACTCAAGGAGGTGTTCCTTCTTCTTCCAAAGGTTGGCTGGCCCTTATTCTTCTCCTCTCTACCTTGGCATGAGCTCATCCTATTCTTCTTCCCTTCTTCCATGGCCGACAATAAGGAAAGCTAGGGTTAGGGTTTGGAGGCTTAGGGTTTAGGAGGTTTGGGTGGCACCAAATAAGGAAAGTTTTGTTTCTTCTTCCTCCTTTGGTGCCCGGCGCCCACAGCCCTAACCCAGCCCTTGGGAAGCATCCAAAGACCTCTTTTCCTTCTCCTTAGGTGGTGGAAACAAGATATAGGGCTTTCCCTTGGTGTCTTGACCGGTTTCCACCATTATCTCCTTCTCCTTGTTGGTTGGCCATAGGAAGGAGAAGAGCTTTGTTTCTATTCTTCCTCTTGCTTTGGATGAGCAAGGAAGGAAGATTTGCGATCTAGGAGCTTCGACTTTTGGTGGATCATCGCCCACACGACGTCCAAAAGGAGGAAGGTCATACATTAGAAGATCGAGAGGTATACCTATTCTACTTTCTTCTTTTGTTTGTTGCTTGTTTTTGTTTTTCAATTATAAGCATGTTATAAATCTGTAAATGGCTAAATAATACTTGGATCCTGGGTATAAAGACGAAAACCGGCGATCCGTACATCGTCTATTCCGCGACCACTCGTAGAATAGAGGATGGTCACTTGAACAACTAGTTTGTTCAAGTGACCTCTCTAAACGAATAGCACGACGATGACTTGGGGGTTTGAGCAATCCCTTTTGTCTAGGATTAAATTTTTTAATCCAGGGACATCGAAGGGATCGCCATGGACAAGCTACCGAGGTGAAGTGGGAAGCAAAGTTTCCCCTCACGGACTCGATAAGAAAAACCCTTCAAGCCTTGGCAGCCTAAGTCCAAGCATGTAGACTTGGCGACGTAAAGTCCAAGCACACCTTGGCAAAGGAAACCCAAGCCATGACAAAACTGAAGGAAGCTCTTGGAAGCAAAGCGTAAAGGATGAACAAGTCGCGGACTCAGAGTGATTCTGGAGGCGCAAGGCTTAAGGAAGAGCTAGAAGGTTGAGTCTAGGTCTAAGGGGTAAAATCAAGTATGAATTACTCATACTTGATGAGTATCAGTCGACTGATACGATGTATCACCGACCGGGTCGTGCTCGACTAAGTCAAATGAAACCTCACCATCACCGACCGCTGGTCGTGGCAATGATCGATGTTGCGATCACGATCGATTGCCGGCAATGATCGATCAAGTTAAATACGAGCACAAAGTGGAGTCACACTCGACTGCGGCCTGTGATCACTCGGCTGATCACTCCATCAGTCGACTAATGGATGGATCAGTCGACTGATGAGAATGTCGTTGGAGGAAATGACTCTGAATCCCACGAATCCGGCTATTCAGAAGTCGTTAACTGCTCCGGCAGTCGACTGATGTTGTGTATCAGTTGACTGATGGTGCTCCAACGGGAAAATTAGCCTTCTCTCTATAAAAAGAGGGCTGGTAGAGGTTTTTGGGGTTAATGCTCATTCTCTCATTATTCTCTCAAGCCTCCATGAATTTTCAAGCTTTCTAGTGTTTTTAAATCTCCTCCACCTCTCTCTAAGCTCAAGTATCATTCTTTGTAAGAAGAGGAGGATTGTTGTAAAGGAAAGCTTCATAGTGATTTGATTAGGGTTGATCCACCTCAAGGATCATCGTGGAGTAGGAGCGCCATCTCTGAACCACGTAAAAGAATCGTGTTAGCATGTTTTTCATTTGTGTTATTGTTATTTTTGTTGTGCTTCCGCTAATATTTGTGTAGAGAAGAAAAAAAAGCTATTCACCCCCCCCCCTCTAGCTTCAAATTGATCTCCAACAATTTCGAGAACAAATTGTTAGTGTAAAGAGCACCACTCTTTAGTTTTGATGTATGAACCATAGTTTAAAATTAGGAATTACTTGTATTTTAATATGTGTGTTAAGTGTGCAAGTTTGACAAGAAGTCCTAGAAGGTTTGGTTGACCATATATTAAGCATTTAGTAAAAGTCCTAGTAGGTCATTTTGATCGGATACTAGGCAAAGGACTTGAAAGATCAATAGGATAGGACACCAAGAAAGAAGTCCAGATGGGTCATGTGGGTTGGACATCTGGTAGAAGACCGGTTGGGTCAGGAGACCAGACAACTGGCATGAAGCCTAGCTGGGTTAGGGAGACTGGATAGCGAGCGGAAAGCCCTAGTGGGTAAAATCAGATGTCAAGAATGGTAATTTTGGATGGACAGTCGACAGGTAAGCCTCGAGTGAAGAGGTGAACATTTTGTGGGTCCACTTGTATGAAAAGTTATGCCCGTTTTATCGTGAGCTACTTCAAAAGTGATTAGTTCGATTGATACTTGCAAATACACAAACAAAAAATAATGTATCAAGACTTGGTCTTGGATTAGTACTGTGGGAAAAACTTAAAACAATAAATATGAAAAGAAAAGTGCCCAATTGGTGGTTGCATCTAATTTAAGCACCCCCGCTCTGATACCAATTGTTGGATCGAAAAGTGTGCTAGGGGGGGGGGGGTGAATAGTGAGCGCTAAATTTTCTTTTCGTTTGTAGAAAAACTTGAGTATTGCAGTGGAAAAGTAAATGACACAAGTTTATTTTTACTTGGTTCACAGCCTAACGGTTGTTAATCCAAGGCCTTACGATCCTAGACCGCGTACAGAGGGCAAAACACTAAAAATCTCCACCTCGTTGGAGGTAGAAGACAACTGTTACAAAACAAGAGAGCTCGAGGTAGAGGGACAATCCCACTTCTCCTCGTTACGATTAAAAGCTCGATAAAGAAAACTCGAATAAACTAAAAGAGCAACTACAAAATATACCGATGATGATCTGAACTTGAAGTTGAAGGGGTGTCGTCAGCATCACTGTAGCGTTTCGGCATTATAGAGTTGTGGCATTGTGGAAGCACTTCGAGAGCTTGGAATGATGACCTAAAGGGGTGAAACCCCCCTTCTTTTATAGCCTTGGAAGACCCCCAATGTTTAGATCCAGCTAATGGTCAAAGAATCTCATCTCCCTAACATAAGTGGATCTTATCTTGACTTTCCTCAAGGTGGGTAGTTTGAATGACAGTTGACTAATTACCCTAATTAGTCGACTAATGACACCATCAGTCGATTGCCAATAGCCAGGAGTCGACTGATGGCTAGGTCATTTAGCTGCAACACAAAGTTAGCTCAAAAACATAACAGTAATGGTAAATTCGACGATCACTTACCATCCGATCTCGACCTAGACCTTCCACTGGAAGTCTTAGTCGGATCGTCACCTAAGGACGTCCCCGTACAGAGGACTCAACCTCACCTTTACTCACACTCGAGCTTACCTTTGGTCCTTTGTGACTTGTCGCTTAGCTTTCGGTCTTCACCTGGTTTCTTCGACTTCCTCCGAAGTTCTTTTGGTGTCGTCCGACCACCACAGTTTCTCGACTCGAAATTATTCGGGTTTCACCGACCTTCAGCTCAGCTTAAACATTTCTTGCACACTTAGTTCAACTCATTAGATAATAATATGTCCTTAACTTTGGCCCTTTTCCATAATCAAAACCTAGGTTCGATTATCTGGTGCCCCTGCACCAACGATGTGGAGGTATATGTGGATGATATTTTGGTTAAAACTCTATATTCTGAGCAGTTAATAGCTGATCTGGAAGAAACCTTTGGTACTTTGCGTCAATATAAAATGAAGTTGAATCCAAAGAAGTGTGTATTTGGGGTGACGCAGGGTCGTTTCTTGGGATATGTGGTCACTAAACAGGGTATAAAAGCTAATTCTATTAAGATTGAAGCTATTCAGCAAATGCAGCCTCCAAGAAATTTGAAGGAAGTATAGAGGTTATTAGGCAATATTACCACCCTGTCAAGATTCATATCCCGATCAACAGATAGGAGTCTCCCTTTCTTCGAGATATTAAAGAGGGCTACACAGTTCCAGTGGAATGAGCATTGTGATAAAGTCTTTCAATCTTTGAAGGAATAATTGGTGGAGCCTCCTTTCTTAGCTAAGCCTCAACCTGGAGAAGTGTTATGGGTGTATCTGGCTCTTTTAGAGGTTGTTGTAAGCTCAGTATTGATTTGAGAAGACAAGGGCCAACAACATCCAATCTATTATATTTGCTATCTATTGAAGGGGGTTGAAGTTCGTTATACTAATTTGGAGAAATTAACCTGGGGTCTAGTTTTGAATGCACGAAGGCTATGACCTTATTTCTTATCTCATCCCTTAGTAGTACTCACTGACACTCCCCTGTGGAGAATACTTACTCATCTAGAAGCTACGGGGAAGCTTATTAAATGGGCCACTGAACTCAGTGAGTATGACATTACCTATCAACCTTGTATCTCCATTAAAGTGCAAGCATTAGCTGACTTTTTAGTAGAACTGTACATAAGGAGGAATGTGAACCATGGATGGTATATGCAGATGGGTCTTCTAAAAAAGAGGGTTGCAGGGTAGGAATAATTCTGATTTCACTGCAAGGAGAAGTTAAGTTGGCAGTTAGACTACATTTCAGAGCCTCTAATAATGAAACTGAATATGAGGCTTTACTGATAGCTTTGCAAGCTGCTAAAAATGTAGGGGTCGAGTGGGTGATTGTACATATGGATTCTTAGTTAGTGGTACAGCAAACTATAGGGGGATTTGAGGTTAAGGATGATAAGTGCCGAAAATACTGTGAACTGGTAGAAAAGGCTAAAGGGGATTTTTCGGAAGTATTGAAAAAGAAAATAACTAGGACAGAAAATCAAAAAACCGATGAGATGAGTTAGCTCAGTTGGCTAGTTCACTGGGGAATTGGGGCACTCGGGACATAATTGCGAAGATCGAACTATTTCCATAGAATGAAAGATCGAGAGAGGTAATAGAGGATGACTGGAGGAAGGAGTTGGTTTCGTTCTTTATAGATAAGAGGGTGCCAGACGACCCTGTAAAGGCTCAACAATTTAAGCAGCAAGTAATTCATTTCTGCATGATAAAAGGAATTTTGTATAAAAGGATTTGTATTGGGCCTTTGTTGTGTTGTTTGGGGAAGACAGAAGCAAGTTATGTGCTGAAGGAAGTGCATGAAGGAGCTTGTGGCAGTCATATAGGGGGTCGGACATTAGCTCAGAAGGTGTTATTAGCTGGATATTTTTGGCCCACTCTGATAAAGGACTTTATACAGTTGGTATGACAATGTGAGAGTTGTCAGAAGCATCACAATTGGTAGCATCAACCAACTGAATGTATGAAAATAGTAGTAGCGGTTTGTCCTTTTGATCAATGGGGTATGGATATAGTAGGACCCTTTCCGGTCGGGACTAGTCAAAAGAAATTTTTGTTGGTAGCTATAGATTATTTCTCTAAGTGGGTGGAAGCTGAGCCCTTAGCCCGTATCATCGAGCAAATGGTATTTAAATTTTTATGGAGGAATATTGTATGTCTCTTTGGTATCCCTAGAAGATTGATATCTGATAATGGGTAGCAATTTCAGGGTAAGAAGTTAGCAAAATGGTGCCAAGATTTCAAAATTGAACAGGTATTCACATCTGTGGCTTATCCCCAGAGTAACAGGCAAGTTGAAGCAACTAATAGAGAGTTAGTGCATGGATTAAAAACCAAGTTGGAGCATGTAGGAGGTAGTTGGGTGGAGGAATTACCTAGTGTTTTATGGTCTTTCCAAACTACTTCCAGGAGAGGCACAGGAGCCACTCCCTTTAGTATGGTGAATGGTTCGGAAGCTGTGTTACCTGTAGAAGTTGGAATAGAGTTTGCTCGGGTACTAAGTTATTCCTGAGCAACAATAGCACAGCTCGAGGTATGGAATTGGATTTGATTCAAGAAAGGAGGGAGATGGCCGTGTATAATGCTAAATGATACAGGTCACAGGTAATTAAATCCTATAATAAAAAGGTAGTACCTCGTTCTTTTCAGGTAGGAGATTTGGTGTTAAAAAAAGGTGCTACCTAAAGGATCTAAAGGCAAGTTGGGACCCAAATGGGAAGGACCTTTTCAAGTGGAAAGCCGAGCGGGAGTGGGGGCTTACTATTTGAAGGATGCCCAAGGAAGATTGTTATCAAGGCCTTAGAATGTATATCATTTATAACCCTATTTTAGTGGATAAGATGTGAAATTTACATTTTTGATCTTTCAGGAAGTTGTAAGTAATAGTTTCTTTTTCAGAAAAGGTGTTTGTTAATTGTCATTTAGTTGTATGAATGTATCAACAAGTTTTATCAATAATTTTAGGAAAAACATGACTATTCATTTTTTGAAGGATTTTGTATTATTCATAAGGTGGTAGCATCACTTAAACTTGTGAAAGGATATTCTTATATTGGAAATTTTTGTTATGGCACGCTATATAACACAACATGTAAGACAGAAAATACATGATTCTTCATGAACAGTTAAATGATTGGAACATCTTTTTATAAAAAGCTAATGGGGAGAAGAGCCCACAGAGGAGTCTCCCCTGATTACTACGAGAACATCTTCTTCAGAAGCTGGTACAGGATTTGGTTGAGCTCGCTGTTGTAATATTGGTGGATGCCATAAGCGGTTGCTAAAGGAAGTGAACGGGGAACAAAAGGGCCCTGTAAAAGGTTGAGGATGATATGCGGAAGTTATTGTGGATTGAGTCTGTGATTCAGTGGAAGAATTTGTGTCAGAACTTATATGAATGAGACGGTAAGGAGAAGCCATGGAGGGAGGAAAGGGTGAAGGAAAAAAAAGGAGGAAGATGAAAGAGGAGGATTGGGGGTTTTGTTTTTATAGGAAAAAGGGGGAAGATGATGGGATAAGTGAGGGTTCCTAGGAGTTATAAATGATACCGAGGATGTTAAAAATTTAAGGGGTTATTAATTTGAATAGTAGCATCTTGGAAATGTAAATCTTGTGGTTGGCGGGAAGAGAAGGGTTGTTTGCGAAATTATCCGTTCGATAGAGCGATAGCCTACTTCCCAAGTGGTAAGGGCGATTAAAGAGAAGGGTTGTTTGCAGAATTATGCATTCGATGGAGCAATAGCCTACTTCCCGAGCGGTAAGGACGATTAAAGAGAAGAGTTGTTTGTGGAATTGTGTGTTCGATAGAACGATAGCCTACTTCCCGAGCGGTAAGGACGATTAAAAGGAAGGGTTATTTTGGTAATAAAAGTTTGTTTGAATGGTAATTTATTTCTTGAGCTGTTATGGCTTAGGTTGAGTTTTATTTCTGTTAGGATGTTACTTTAGTAAAGGAATAGGGCATAAAGCGTGATTAGTTAAAATTTGAGCGCCTTGTGTTTTTTACTTAGAGAATGATTGAGGAAGATTTATTAACAAGGTTATAGGATGTGAATCAGTAGCGTCCTTGAGTCGATCATGTAAAGAATTGTAGAATATATGATGTGTTCATAGAAAAAACAAGGTAATAAAGATAAATTAAACGTTGTTATGATAAGTACAAGTTACATTTTCCCGTCATGAGGAAATGGAAAAGATAGTAGTTTAGGGGGAGTGCGGTAAATGGTGTTCCCCATATCTAAAAAATTAGTAGAATGGCTGGAGGAGGGTAACCAGCTGCTTTAAATTGGTTGATGCAGTCTTGAAAGCCCCAGTGAAGGAAGACGAAACCTCTGTCCAGGAATATATCATTGATTGCAGCAGAAGTCCAAGAGTTTTCATGGGAAGTGCTGGTTCCTTCTGAGAGTGGTCGGGACTTCAAGAAATCTAGGGTATTTTGCAGGTAGGTGGTCTGGAATTGGAGAGCTGATAGTTCTGTACGGTCAGCTTGTGCTTTTATAAGAGAAGCTTGCAATTCTTTCTCGAGTCATTGGCAGGTTTGTTGAAGTAATAATTCTTTGGCTTGATACCCCTATAGTTCCTTTTTAAGAGTGTTAGTATACTGAATCCATTGGTTGTTTAGATGATGGATGCTGATGATGCCCTGAAAAAGAGGGTATTATTATCAAGAAAGAGGAAAATGGGAAAGTAATATGCTAACCTCGTTAATACTGGATAGTAGGGGGTCTAGGGGATCGGGTACTGAGGGTAAGGAGAGAGGTGTTGGTGGAGTCTGGCAGATAGGATGGGGTTGAAGAGTAAGCGTTAGTGAAGGAGGATGAAGGGGAGTAGGATGGTTTCGAGATGATAGGGGGATAGCATCGGTAGCCTATAGTAGGAGTAACTCTAGAAAAAGGAAGTTAAGTTGAAATTTGTAAGTTTTGTAACAGTATGTAGAGACGTAGTTGGAAAAAAAAATGTTAGGGCAATCAACCCATGTGATATGGTTTTGATGTGTGTGGCAAAGGGTTTAAGTTAGGTTGATTGGATTTTATATGTGCGTTGGAGTCTTGCAGGACTTAGTAATTCACACATGGAGTTTTGGCAAGTTTCATCAACTCATAACCTCGTGCTTGAGTCGGCAAAGGAGCATTGCGAAGTCGTTCGCTTGATGCATCCGAGGAACCGCCGGACGAGATGACTTGAAGCGAAGCCAAGGAAGCAGACTTCGAGGGCAAGAGACGCGAAGGAGCATTGCAGAGTCGTGCGCTTGATGCTGTCGAGGGAAGTGGCCACGAATAAAGAGAGCTTCGGCGAGGGACTTCAAGTGAGATGAGAGAATGAGTGAAATGTAAGTAGCTCATTAGGTGAACTTGGCCGAATGGCTAAGTGTCGGAGGCTCGACAGCAAGGGTTGAGGTTTACCTGACCGCCGGATGCTCAAACGGATGTAAAGTTCAAGATCGGGCCGATCACATGACATGGCAAATGACTACCTAAGTCGACTGTGACTCGACGGGTGTTCGAGTCTAGATTATTATCACCGACCGCCACGGGTTGGCCGATTATCGAGATTACCACCGACTAATGATGGCATTAGTCGACTGGTCGTGAGGGTTTCGGACACAGAATGTTGAGTAGTTGAGTGCTCGCTTTCGGCACTCGACTGATAGCTCCATCAGTCGACTGATGTGATGATCAGTCGACTGATGTGGGAGCCATTGGATGAAATCCAACATGGAAGAAGCCGTTGTTGGGAAATGACTACAGGAGCAATCGACTGATTGGGGCATCAGTCGACTGCTAGTGGCCAACGGGAAGAAAACAACCTTCTCTATTTATAGAGAAGGTGTGGGCTTTTGGATGACTAATGCTTATGCTCTAAACTATCATCCAAGTTCTTCACAAGTGTTAAACTCCTTCTTCTTGTTCTTACTTCAATCTTATTGTAAGAAGGAGTGTTGTGTTGTAAGAAGGTTTACCTCCACCTTGCTTTGGCTAAAGGGAGAGACCATATTGGATTGGTTTCGGAGTGATTCATCGGAGACGAATCGGACTGTGGATTAGCGGCGAGGCCATGAACCACATTATATCTTTTGTTAGCATTGTTTTATATTTGTGTTGTCTTAATTGCTTATTTAGTTTTGTTTCCGTTGCGCTAATATTGTTTTGTAGACGAGCGATTCCATCGTATGACGAAAGAGGGCTATTCACCCCCTCTAGCCGGCCACCAACGTTCCAACAAAAAAGAGAGATCTTACCGAGTGTGCCAATCGACTGCAAGCGATAGTTGTTTCTGACGAGTGATATTGCAGATTTGGTTAATATCTTGCTTAGGTCAAACTGTTCTTTTGAAAGTAATAAGTCATCATTTGGTATTCTTTATGATCTCGATAGGAGCCTAATGAAGGCTGGGGAGGAAGGGCAGTTAGCCATGTGGAGGGGAAAGGAAAAGGAGAGGTGGAATGCAGGAAGAAATAATGTTCTTTCCAGCCTTTATGGGAAGAAGGGACGTCTGTGAGAAATTGAAAGTCTGATCGGGCTTGAAAGTAGAATATGCTTATTTTGGATGATTTTATTTGAAAAAAGCAATGGAAAAGGGAGGCTGAAGGGGTAATTGATAAAAAGGAAGTGATAAGGTAAAAACCTAGCATAAATCGGGAAAAATTGGGGCTCAATTGGTTTAAGGGAATGGAAAAATACTCTAATATTTCAAGAAGAAAGGGGTGGATAGGAAAAAATAGAACAACTTCTATTTGCTCCAAGAAGAAAGCTTTAGTGTGTCCGAGAGGATGATGGGGATGTTCAATCGAGTTAGCCACAATGATGTGATATCCGGAGGGGAGTTGTGTTCGGGAGGAGAGGGATCGACAATGTTCCCTTGTCATTTTTGAGTGTATGGAAGCAAACCAGGGTTGTGGGATAGAGGTGATGGGTTGCATTTTCTGGAGAATATAGGACAATGGAGCCTGAAGGGTTTCTTGGCAGAGGTGAGGGAGGAGGAAGTTTTTGTATTTATATAAAAGGAAAAGGGCTAGATGAGAGGGAAGTAACAACTTTTCCTGCTTGATGTAGTGAAGTGGTGTTTCTAGGATGGAGTGACATAGGTTTGTTAGGGTGAAAATGGTGGGTAGGTAAAGAATCCAGTTTTTAATAAGGTAAGATGGGGGTATAGTAGTTTCTGTTATAGGATAATTGGGCGAGGAAATTTTTGAATAACGAGTGATGCTTTTGGATTAGGAATTGAGAGTATATATGTTTGGTATATCCATTCAGATAAATTGAGAATATAATGAAAATGTTCCTTTTTACACATAGGCTAGCAGTATAGCTAATATGAGGTATATTTTTTATGAAGGAGGTTAATGGGCCTATATAGGGCAGTGCAAGATAATGCAGATATAAGCATATTTCAAAGGAATAAACATTCATTGTAAAGGATGTTCAGAGTACACAAAATTGATTCAGAGATTGAAATGCAATTCTTCAAAATATTACAAGGATAGAAAGTTATTACTCTAAGTCAGTATCAGAGTCAGTTAAAAAGGCTTCCAAAGGAATACTTTTGTATGTCTCTTCTAGGTCGAACTCATGGAAAGGTGCACCGGGTATAAAATACTTTTTCTTGTTGGCTTGGTATAAGGCACCCTCGAATCCTCCTTGGAAGTGTTTGCTTATTTGCTTAGAGGATCTTTTTAGGAGTTTGGTCTACTCTATTGCCCATCTTTCACCCTCTGTCTCTTTTAATTCAGACAGCTCTTGATTCAGTTGGTTGGATCTGATGATTTGGGCGTGGGTAGTAGTGGCTAGCATAAGGAAATGTTATTTTAGAATGTTGAACTTAAAGTGGAACTCATCTAAGCTAGTATAGATGGTCACTTTCAGAGCTAGGTGGGCATCTATAACATCTTCTAAAGGTTGAAACAGTTCGCCAGAATGGAGGTGCTAGTTGATTTCTTTTTGTTTCCACTTGGAGAGTTCGGATTGTTGGTGGGCTATGGTTTTCTCTATTGCTTTAATCTGCTCTTGTAGTCGCTTTAGGTGTGCATCTTTGAGAGAAAGTTCTTTTTTGTGCTCTGATATTATTTCTTCCCGGTCAAGGGAAAGAGTCTTAACTTGAAGTTGTAACCAGTTTACTTTTTGTTGAAGTTCATTTTCTTTTACTGCTTGATCAGGGGAGGGAGGAAGACTGGCCTGTGTACTTCGGGTGATGATAGTAGTTTCTTCGGGGTTAGTTTGAGTGCCCGTTGATGAGGTGGAGGGAGCATTGCATGCGGTAAAGAAGGGCGATGGATTTGTGGAGGAGGAGGGCCTGCAGTGCTGACTTTGGAAACCAGAGAACCACTATTCGATGGTGTGAAGTTTGGAAGTACTCTGGAAAGTATAAGGAGGTATTGTAAGATGGGTTATTTGTAAAAAAAAGAAGAAAAAATAAAAAATATAATTAGTAGGTGAAGAAACTTACTGTCTGGAGGCTTCCTTTTGGTTCTTGAATAATAGGAGCAATATCGGAGGAAGGGGAGTGGTAAATGAATCTGATATGGGGGGGGGGATGTTATCAGAGGGAGAGTTAGGTGAAGGAACTAAAGAAGGAGGATTTGAAATAGGCATAACAGGAAGGGTGGAAAGTAGATGGCTAGGGTAGGAGTCTGATACAGCCTATACTAGTAAGTCTAAGGGGGGTGTAGGTTGTAGGTTTAGAAGTGGAGTGGTTGATGGGAAGAGGGGTTTTTTGTTGTCTAGTAGAGAATAAAGATATTAGAGGACGGTCGTCTGCTGAGGAGGAGGAAGGTGAAGAGGAAAGGTCAATAGGTTTAATATGGGTGTCAGAAGGAGGACTGGGTGTAGGGGAATAAGAGGATGGAAGAGAATTTAAGGGAGGGATAGTGGAAATAAGGTCAGAAGGAAATGCTAGGATTATGAAGGGGAAGAGATTGGGGATTGGTTCTGTTTGAGGAGGAAGGGGATATTAATGAACGTACGTGGAGGCTGATTTGGTTCATTGGAAGTGATGATGGGCACTTGTGTTAATTCAGGAGAGACATGTGGCAAAGAAATATATGTAATGCTGTTAAGAATTGTTAATATATTAGTTGTAAGCAGTAAGGGCTAGTTACTAAGGTGAGTGGCTCGACGGTGGAAGATGATGTGGTATTTGATGTTTTTCTCTTCTTTTGTTTGTTGGCTAGGGTCCTGGCAATGGATGTTCTCATCATGTCTTCTGTAAGGATAGAATGTGATTAAGTGTTATAAATACAATAAGGATGCATAATCTGATAATAATTGTTTAGTTTTTGGCACGAAGTAACAGTGATAATACAGGGGTTGTGTAGGTTTGTTGATTTAGGGATATGTAGAATTAAATGTTAAGGATATAGAAATTGTAGGTCAAGTAAGGGTTTTTGATACATAATGTCGAAAGAGTATGATAAGAAAAGGGGATATGTTGTTGGTTACAGGTTACGGAATAAAATGAAAGTGTTTTTGCTGTATGGGAAAAAGAAGGGAAGCTTACCGATAGGGTGTGTATCCAATGAAGGAATTAATGGGGGATAACCCATAGTAAGATAAAATGGGCTCTTTTATGAGTTCATTGATGCTGAAATACTTATTCTTCAATTTGGTTTCAATAGAGGGGAAGTTGATGGTAGCTTTAACAGTTTTTGGGTCAGGGAGATCCGGAAGGGAAGTTTTCTAGCGACAAGAAAATGGAAGAGGGGGATCCACAACAATAAACCAATAGAGCTCTTTCCAGCCTTTATGTGAGGAGGGTATGTCAGTCAGGAATTCGTAACATTGATAGACCATGAAATAGAAAACACCGGGGTCGGCCATTTTTAGTTGGTAGAAGCAATGGAATATATGGGGTACTTGTGGGATGTTGAGGTGATGGAAAACGATAATGGTTCCTACTAGGATGTAGAGGGAGTTGGGTGTTAGTTGATTAACCGAAAGGTTGTAGTAGAAGAGGATATGATAGGGAGGTTTTGGGAGGGGGAGATGGAGGCCTCCTTCTAACTGCCCTATGAATAGGGTGCTGGTTCCAGCCGGAGGTAGATGGGGGCGTTGGGAGTGATTGGGGATGACGATGGTGGAATCTTCGAGGAGGTATTTGGGGTCGCGATAGAAAAAGGAATGGTTAAAGGATAGTTGGCTGGGTGTGGGTTTTGTACCAAGGAGCAGTGGAAGACGATGAGGCCATTGAGGAGAAAGGGTTGCAGGAGATTTGAAGGTGTCGGGGAAGGAGGTTAGGGTTTTCGAGGAGAATCGCAGGGGGAATGGTGAGGGGGGGGGGTTTGGCAAGGACGGGAGTGGTATATAGTGGTTAAGAATGGGTTGTGTTAAAGAATTTTTATTAGTATTTCTGGAAGAAATTTTTCTTGCTTTGGTGCTTATTATAGAGTTTAAAGGTTAATGGAAGTGTTTTTGGGAAGGTTATTAATTTTCTAAAGGATTTTAGCTTGTCTGATGGGTTGTGATAAAAGGTTATGTTTTATATGGAGGTGGAAGGGTTTTTTATATTCTTTTATGTAAAAGGGTTATAAAATTATTTCTAGGGCATTGTGTGCTTGGTATAATCCGGGATTATGTTACATTCTTATACAAAGGGCCATTGGTATTTTTGGTATATATTCATATTCTCTTTAGCAGTTATTAATGACATTTGTATAGACGATTATTATGCTTGGTTGGAATTCCTTTTTTCTTATTTCAATGGTTTTATTTCTAAGGTTTGACAAGTTTGGTGTTATTTCTTTTAAGTGTTGGAAACTAACTCAGGCTCCGTGTCTACTATAATAGCCTAAGGGCTAGATAATTTTATGCCTCCATGGGGAACTATAACGCCTCTATATGACATATGTAAAGGATTCTTACAACTCTCTTATAAAAGTCTAAGGGCTAGATAGCTATTTTCCCCCACAGAGAGCTATAATGCCAGGTATAATGGGCAGGTAACATGCTAACACGGCTTAACGCCTCTTACAATATTTTAAGGCATTAACGCCTCCTACAGTATTCTAAGGCATAAACTCCTCTTACAGTATTCTAAGGCATAAACGCCTCTTACAGTATGCTAAGGCATAAACGTCTCATACATAATTTAGGGCATAAGAGTCTCATACAATATTTTAGGTATGGAATATCTCATATATTTGTCATGGTGCAGTGCCTCATACAGTATGTGGAGATCCATGTCTAGTATATCAGTATGATAGATGTGGTTGTTGAAGGTTAATATGATAGTGTTTGGGCATTCATGAGAACTTGTAAAACTTCACTGGACTTCTCTCTTCAGTTTTACGAAAGAGGGGGAACTTATGATGGGTGTGGGGTCTTTTTCAACTAAGGCAAAAAATTTTTTATTGTAGATACTTGTAAAATTTCACTCGACTACGCTCTTCAATTTTACTAAAGAGCGGGAACTTATGATGGGATCGGGGTTTCTAGAGCAGTATGAACATTTCCAGAGAAGTATGGGTATTTCTAGGGAAGTAGGAATATTTCAAGAGCAGTGTGAACATTTCCAGAGCAGTATGGGTATTTCCATGATAGTATGTGTAGGGAAAATCCGAATCATGACATTCACAATATCGCGGGTGAATACTTTGCACAACCATAGCGGAAACAAAATATAAACCGAATCCCTCCAGAGATCCATGCAAAACATATAAGTCATTTCGATTATCCTACTTTATCTAGATATTATCTAGAATAAGAAGTATACCTTCAATGCGAGCCCTTTGCAATCCCGCTAATCCAAGCGCTCCCGGATCTCAATACGGTAAGAACAACCATATATCCATGGTATCCACACTGACACTCAACAGTTTGGAGTCACGTTGTGCTAGCAACCCTAGAAAAACACCAAGAACACTTGGAAGAAAAGAAGGAGAAGAAGGGTAAAGCTATCTTGGTTTGCATGTCCAAACACACAAGGCCACTCTAGCTTTCACGTTGAAAGCATATACAAAACCCACAAGCCATCAACTCCCTTAATCAATACCATGACCCTTGGTATTCCCTTTCATCAATGCATAAAACCTTTCATCTCCTCATCATGAATACGAAGACCTTTGGTATTCTCTTGCATGATTAATCACATTAATCATGCAAAGTGATAGATGACCCTTGGATTTTCTACATGATGAATCATCTTCCATGGTTTAACTTGAGTCTAACTCAAGGCTTGGTCATTTGCTCAATTTTTCTTTTAGTCAAACTAAAAGAAACCATCTCCAAAATAGAATGCCATTAGTGTGTGACCCAATAGGCTCTTGTAATGTTGGCAATGTGTCTAAAATCCCTTTTAGATGCATAAACAATGAGCGACATCTAGCAATACATCATTGCTACCCATTGTTGGGATGTATATTGAAAGCCTAGCCTTTGTATGAACATCTTCATTTTGGAATAAAAATCACATGATCATTATTTGCATATTTATAGTTATGCATATTGTCTAATACTTTACATTGTAGATAACATGGTGTGTGGTGTTGCACAGAAGATCATGTTATCAGTTCCTTGTAGAGCATAAGTAGAGGCTCACAACCAAGATGGTTTTGGACAAACCATTGGCATGGTTGTAGTGTAATTTGGTATTGGTTTATCTTGACCATAGAGTAACACTAGTACACTTTGTGTGTATTAAGCAGGACCGACTTAGAGGTGATTCAATTTATTGCTGACAATATAATTGAATCAGACCTCAGATATTATGGTGTACATACTCTTAATCCCGATATAATAACGGACACATGTACTCAATATTTATTTCTTTGATTTGCCAATGGGCGAGATTTATGTGTTAAATCGATAGGCCCAATAAGTTGGAAAATAATATTATTTACATGGTGTGTCGTGAATTATAGGAGGAAACTGTTAGTGAAAGCCCTAGAGTCAATCATGTGATGATTGTTGTATGGACTTTATTGTATCATATTCCTATTTATAAAGGTAAGGTTATTATATTTACTTGTATTGGTGCCAAATAACTAAATATAATAATGTCCTTGAGTAGTAGGTTCTTATTTATATCAATCGATTGGTTGAATCGATAATGAGATGATATAGAGAACACTACTCTTAATCATTCCTAGTCAAGTATTAACATTCAGGGACAATGTTAATGCATAGAGACTATCATGTAGGTCAACACGATGACTTGATCTCACAAGTCATGGATATGAGATATCAAGTTTACACATAGGTATATATTGGAGAATGTATACTGAATGACCCGCCATGAGAAAGTATCATGGATCGTTATATGAGTGTCATATACTTTATCATGTGGCTATTAGTATGACTATTAGTCCTTAGACCTGAAGTCACCATGGTTCCCTGCATAAGGAGTTGCATACTTTGGCTTCGTCAAACGTCACCCGTAAATGGGTGGACTATAAAGGCGATTACTGGGTATGTGACAAATTATACGGAGGGATGTGAGTGATGTAGATGGTATCTATCCCTCCTATATGACGGGGGTGACATCGATATTCTTGATAGAGTGAGACCACGAAGTGCATGACTATGCCCAAATGAGTCAATATGAGATATTGAGCTCATTTGAATAGAGTGAGTCTACTTGGAGTTCAAGATATAGATTGTACCGAGGATGACACGGTCTATGCCTCAATTGATCAATCTAGATGTCAAGGATAGAGGGACATTGTCACATATTGTGAGAGTCACAATTAGTAGTCACAAAGGTGATGTTGGAGCTCAACATTCTTGTAACTTGGGTAGCAATGATGTGTTGCTAGATACCGCTCATTGCTTATGTTCCTAAATCGGTTTAGGGACATTGCCAACATTACAAGAACCTATAGGGTTACACACAAAGGGCAATTGAGATTAGGTTCATATGATGAACCATGAGGATTAGGTTCATGGGATGAACCAAATTGGATTAAGAGTAATCCAAATTAGACTAATTGAGTTGGACTCAATTTGATACAAGTGTTGAATGAGTCTAATTTAGATTTGTTTCATCAAATCAATTTAAATTAATGAATAGAGATTCATTAAATTAAATTGACTTAAATCAAATAGTTGGATTTGATCAACCATGGGAGATAAGAGTTCAAGTTTGACTTGACTTGAGAGGGAAGATGAAAGGTCAAGTTTGACTTGACCAAATGTCATGTCATGATGATGACTTGGCATGGCCGGCCAATGATGATGCTCCACATCATCATTGACTTATCATGTGGTGCCACCTCATGAGGGAGACCAAGAGCCATTGGCTCTTGGAGTTACATGCATGCATGTAACCCCCCAAGTCATGAAGTGGCCGGCCACTCCATTTGATGGGGGTAATTGATTTTGGTGAGTTACTAGAACTTCATCTTCTTCCTTGGATCATCCTCTCAAGATCCCCTCTCCTCCTTGGCCGAAACTTCTAAGGGTGCTAGCACACTCTAGGTTTCTTTTCTCCACCTATTTCTTGTGTGGATAACAATAGAGGAGTGTACACTTGACACTCTAGAGTTCCGGCAAGCTATTTGGACGAGCGGGATTTACGAAGGGCATCGCATCGAGGGTAACACTCTCAACTTCTATATCTAAGATAGATCTAGGTTTACTTAGCACATACATGTTTTTATTTTAATATATCTTCGCACGGATCTATGGACGGACTTCCGGGGTTTCCGCAACGCAAAAAGCGGTTTTTGCGGTTCGGAAAGTCCAACAGTGGTATCAGAGCCATGTGCAAAGCATGTATGTGTTTCATTTTTGTAGTTTTGTATCAGATATAAAAATTACAGATTTTTATGTTTCTATAAATTTCTTATTTTTATCAAATTTTTGGGTATTTTTCTCGAACAGTCGAAGCAATGAGTTTTTGGACACTTGTAGGCTTCAACTATCGAGAAAAACTCTCCGAAATGGCGAGTTCTCACTTTAGGTTTTTGAGATAGTGACTTAAGTCACTGTAAGATCGAGTAGGGACACTCAGAAAGTTTATTTTGCGAGTAGGGGCGCTGTCCCTATCCCCGAAAGAGGCCTTGTCCCGCGATCGCGCCCGGAAATTGCTTAGCGGGACCATTACGGAGAGGTGACTCATAAAATTGAAAAAAAATAGGAAAAATTATAGAAATTTCTGTAAAAATACATAATTTAGAATTATGTATAATTCTGTGATTGTCATGGCCCAAGAACCCCAATATGATTGGATGATGATGTGTTGTAATTCATAATACGGCCTGCGTGCCGTTTTTGTGGTTGTGCGTGTTGTATAGTGTATGCAAACTGCGTGTCGTACCTCTTCTTTTGAAATTCTAGTTGTAAATAGTTTTAGACTCGAATGTAACTCAAGTTTTATATTTGTAATGTACAAAATGGAGCGGTGGAAAGTCCACTTGTAGACGAAGTTACGAGAAGGGTGTCGATGACACATGGCGGTCAAAGGAAGCGCTTGGAGAAGCCGTTAGCCCTAGGTTGACCGTTCGATCTTCTCATTGGCTTGAGAAGATCGTAGTAGGGCCATGACCACATCACAGTTAATTATATATATATATATATATATATGATTTTGCTTGTATGTATGTGATGCATGCTAGTAGAATAATGCTTGTATGTATATGATGTATGCTAGGATATTTTTCTTGTATGTATATAATGCATGCTAGAATAATGCTTGTATGTATGTGATGCATGCTAGTATAGAATAATAAAGGCCTCAATGCGTATATGATACACATTACGATTAGATTAGATCTTAATCGAATTAACTCGTAAATGCCTACCAAGTCCTTGATACCCATCACTACCTCGATCATTTGTAGTTGTTGAATCTGCCAAAACAGAGCAATGCATATTATCTTAGTAGGGTGCGGAGGGACAATCTTGGTCCCGCCTATCATAGCTTGGGTTAGAGTAAGCTCAATTAGATTGAGTAAAACTAGTTAACTCAATTGGATCGAGTAGAACTATGGGCATATTCCAACCATTGGAAAGATAGGATAAGATCACATTTACACTAAATCTTGTGCGATTTAGCCAAAGCTAACTCAAGGTCTTTTGTAAATGTGGGTCTTGATCCTATAAACAAGAGTTGCATAGAGATGTAATCGGTGATGTGTTACCCACCGATTGTACTAAGTCTTGGGCGATTTAGCCAAAGCTAACTCAAGGCTTAGTATGATGTGGATTTTGTCCCGCAAGAATTATAGCTAGTTTGTATGAATCTAGTAATGTGGTTTGACCACATCCATAACTCGATTCTACAAAATTCCTATAATTCAGTGGGAGCATCATTTGATTAAAGGACTAATTAAATGATAAAAGAAATATGATATTAATTCTCTGCATTGTATGTTGTAGATTACTATGTCGACAAACATGAACACTCTCTCTCTGTGTTCTGTCCTTGAGAAGGACAAGCTCAATGGAGCAAATTTCCTAGACTGGTACAGAAACCTGAGAATTGTTCTCACCCAAGAAAGGAAACTGTATGTCCTGGAGCAGCCCATTTCGGAGGCACCTTCTGCCACTGCCTCGCGAGCTGACAAAGATGCTTACAAGAAGCATCAAGATGATGCATTAGATGTGTCATGTCTAATGCTCATGACCATGAACTCTGAGCTTCAGAAGCAACATGAGTTCATGAATGCTTATGATATGGTTGAACATCTTTGTCAACTATATCAAGGACAAGCAAGGCACGAGAGATATGAAGTCTCTAAGGAATTGTTTGGTTCCAAAATGCAAGATGGGACTCCCATAGGTCTATATGTACTCAAGATGATTGGGTACGTAGAAAACCTACAGAGATTGGGATTCCCCCTTGCCCAAGAGTTGTCCACTGACTTGATCTTGGAGTCTTTGCTGCAAAGCTACAATCAATTTGTCATGAATTATAACATGAATGAAATTGATAAGCCACTGCCTGAGATGCTCAACATGTTTAGAACTACTGAGCTCAACCTTAAAAAGGGAAAATATGACACCATTTTGATGGTGCAAAAGAAGAAAGGCAAGGGCAAGCCTAAAGGTAAGGGAAAGTCCCAAGCCAAGGGCAAAGGCAAGAAACTGAAACCCAAAGGAGGGGTGGCCAAGGAAGAGGCATGCTTCCACTGCAAGGAAGCTGGACACTAGAAGCGTAACTGCAAGGCATACCTGGAAGATCTTAAGAAGAAGAGAAGTGAGACTTCTACTTCAGGTATAAATGTTATAGAAGTCAATCTATCTATTTCTTCATCATGGGTATTAGATACCGGATGTGCATCTCACATTTGTACCAATGTGCAGGCGCTGAGAAATAGCAGGGCTTTGACAAAGGGCGAGGTGGACCTACGAGTAGGCAATGGAGAAAGGGTTGCTGCTATTGCTGTAGGAACTTATGATCTATCTCTGCCCTCTGGGTTTGTACTAGAATTAGATGAATGTTGTTATGTGCTTGCCTTAACTAAGAACATCATTTCGGTTTCTTGTTTGGACAAGAAAGGATTTACATTTATAATAAAGAACAAATGTTGTTCAGCTTATTTAAATGATATGTTATATTGTAGTGCAGATCTAATGAACAGACTCTACTTTCTAGATTTAAAGAGCCCTATCTATAACATAAGTACCAAAAGGTTCAAGACAAATGAGTTGAACCAAACCTATCTCTGGTATTGTCGCTTAGGTCACATAAATGAGAGTTGCTTATCTCAGCTCCATAAGGATGGGTTGCTAGACTCATTTGATTTTGAATCATATGAGACATGCGAGTCTTGCCTTTTAGGCAAGATGACCAAGACTCCCTTTAGTGGACATAGCGAAAGAGCAACAGACTTGTTAGGACTTATACATATTGATGTATGTGGCCCTTTCAATGTTGCAGCTAGAGGTGGTTACAGGTACTTCATTACATTTACTGATGACTTCAGTAGATATGGTTATGTGTATCTGATGACACATAAATCTGAATCCTTTGAAAAGTTCAAAGAATTCAAGAATGAAGTACAAAACTAGCTTGGCAAGAGTATTAAGATACTTCGATCAGAACGAGGTGGTGAATACCTTAGCCATGAGTTTCGTGACTATCTAGTTGAGTGTGAGATTCTATCCCAACTCACTCCTCCTGGAACACCACAGTGGAATGGTGTATCCGAAAGGAGGAATCGTACCCTATTAGATATGGTATGATCTATGATGAGTCACAAAGATCTTCCTATATCCTTTTGGGGATATGCTCTAGACACAACAGCCTTCACCCTTAACCGTGTACCATCCAAGGTTGTGATAAAGACACCATATACGATATGCACAGGGAGAAATCCCAAGATGTCTTTCATGAAGATTTGGGGTTGTGAGACTTACGTTCGACGTCAAGTCTTAGATAAATTGGGACCCAAATCCGATAGGTGCTATTTTGTTGGATATCCCAAGGATACAAAGGGATATTACTTCTACAATCCCAGTCAACACAAAGTGTTTGTGACAAAGACTGGGGTTTTTCTAGAAAGGGATTTTGTTTCTAGAAAAACTAGTGGAAGTACGTTCGATCTTAAAGAAATTCAAGATTAGGACCATAGCATTGAGGCCTTGATGTAGGTTGAACAGGAACCATAAAGTGTTATGGGTGATGAGATTTTTGCACAAAGAGTTGTGGAACAACCACCTGTTCTGGTAGACCTACCTCTTCGTAAGTCTCATAGGGTATGTCGTCAGCCTGAGAGATATGATAGGGCAATCTCTTGCCGTAATATGGTTTTGATGGTGTGGCAAAGGGTTTAAGTTAGTCTGTTATGTTGATTTGATATGTGTGTTAAAGTCGTGCAAGACTTAGTAATTCGCACATGGAGCCGTGGCAAGTTTCACATCTCATGACTCGTGCCTTGAGTCGGTGAAGGATAGCTTTACGGAAGCCGTGCGCTTGGAGCATCCGAGGGACCGCCGGACGAGGAGCTTGGAGTGAAGCCGAAGGAAGTAGACTTCGAGGCAAGAAACGCGAAGGAGCATTGCAGAGTCGTGCGCCTGATCTTGCCGAGGGACGTGGCCGCGAACGAAGAGAAATTCGAAGGCGAGGGACTTCGAGAGATGAGAGTGAGCGAATGTAACTCGTGAAGGGGTAGCTCTTAGGTGAAACTTGGCCATTTGGCCAAGTGTTGGATGAGTTTTTCCCGACACCAGTCTGTTAGTGAAAGCCCTAGAGCCAATCATGTGATGATTGTTGTATGGACTTTATTGTATCATATTCCTATTTATAAAGGCATGGTTATTATATTTACTTGTATTGGTGCCAAATAACTAAATATAATAATGTCCTTGAGTAGTAGGTTCTTATCTATATCAATCGATTGGTTGAATTGATAATGAGATGATATAGAGAAAACTACTCTTAATCATTCCTAGTCGAGTATTAACATTCAGGGACAATGTTAACGCGTAGAGACTAGCATGTAGGTCAACACGATGACTTGATCTCACAAGTCATGGATATGAGATATCAAGTTGACACATGGGTATGCATTGGAGAATGTATACTGAATGACCCGCCATGAGAAAGTATCATGGATTGTTATATGAGTGTCATATACTTTCTCATGTGGCTATTAGTATGACTATTAGTCCTTAGACCTGAAGTCACCATGGTTTCCTACATAAGGAGTTGCATACTTTGGCTTCGTCAAACGTCACCCGTAAATGGGTGGACTATAAAGGTGATTACAGGGTATGTAACAAATTATGTGGAGGGATGTGAGTGATGTAGATGGGATCTATCCCTCCTATATGACGGGAGTGACATCGATATTCTTGATAGAGTGAGACCACGAAGTGCATGACCATGCCCAAATGAGTCAATATGAGATATTGAGCTCATTTGATTAGAGTGAGTCTACTTGGAGTTCAAGATTTAGATTGTACCGAGGATGACACGGTCTATGCCTCGATTGGTCAATCTAGATCTCAAGGATAGAGGGATATTGTCACATATTGTGAGAGTCACAATTAGTAGTCACAAAGGTGATGTTGGAGCTCAACATTCTTGTAACTTGGGTAGCAATGATGTGTTGCTAGATACCGCTCATTGCTTATGTTCCTAAATCGGTTTAGGGACATTGCCAACATTACAAGAACCTCTAGGGTCACACACATAAGAGCAATTAGATGGAGATTAGGTTCATATGATGAACCATGAGGATTAGGTTCATGGGATGAACCAAATTGGATTAAGAGTAATCCAAATTAGACTAATTGAGTTAGACTCAAGTTGATTCAAGTGTTGAATGAGTCTAATTTATATTTGATTCATCAAATCAATTTAAATTAATGAATAGAGATTCATTAAATTAAATTGACTTGAGTCAAGTGGTTAGATTTGATCAACCATGGGAGATTAGAGGTCAAGTTTGACTTGTCTTGAGAGGGAAGATGAAAGGTTAAGTTTGACTTGACCAAATGCCATGTCATGATGATGACTTGGCATGGCCGGCCAATGATGATGCTCCACATCATCATTGACTTTGTCAATTGGTGCCACATCATGAGGAAGACCAAGAGGCATTGGAGTTACATGCATGCATGTAACCTCCCAAGCCATAATGTGGCTGGCCAACACCATTAGGGGTTATGATGGTGAAATTCATTTTGGTGAGTTATTCCAAGTTCATCTTCTTCCTTGGAATTTTTCTCTCAAGCTCTCTACCTCTCCCAACCTCATCTTGCCGAGATCTTCTAGGAGTGCTAGCACACTCAAGTTTGTCTCTTTCTCCACCTATTGCTTGTGTGGATACCATAGAGGAGTGTGCACTTGACACTCTCGAGTTCCGACGAACTTTTGGACGAGCGGGATAAGCGAAGGGCATCGCTACGAGGGTAATGTTCTAACCTCTTAGATCTAAGGTAGATCTAGGGTTTTTTTAAGCACATACATGTTTTTATATTTTTATACTTCGCACGGATCCATGGCCGGGGCTTCCGCAACGCAAAAAGCGGTTTTTGCGGCTCGGAAAAACACAACAGTGGTATCAGAGCAACGTGCGAAGCATGTATGAGTTTCGTCTTTATAATTTTTGTATTAGATATAAAAATTACAGAATTATATGTTTCTGTAAATTTCCTAATTTTATAGAATTTTTGGGTATTTTTCTCAAAGAGTCGAAGCAACGAGTGTTGGGACACTTGTAGGCTTCAACCGTCGAGAAAAACTCTCCGAAACAGCGAGTTCTCACTTTAGGTTTTTGGGACAGCGACTTAAGTCGCTGTAGGGTCGTAGTAGGGACACTCGCAAAGTTAATTTTGTGAGTATGGGCACTGCCCTATCCCCGAAAGGGGCTTTGTCTCGCGATCGCGCCCGTAAACCGCTTAGCGGGACCGTTACGGAGAGGTGACTCATTAATTTGAAAAAAAAATTAGGAAAAATTATAGAAATATCTGTAAAAATACATAATTTAGAATTATGTATAATTCTGTGATTGTCATGGCCCAATGACCCCAATTTGATTGGATTATGTGTGTTGTAATTCATAATACGGCCTGCGTGCCGTTTTGTGGTTGTGCGTGTTGTATAGTGTATGCGACCTGCGCGTCGTACCTCTTCTTTTGATATTCTAGTTGTAATTAGTTTTTAGACTCGAATGTAACTCGAGTTTAATATTTGTAATGTACAAAATGGAGCGGTGGAAAGTGTTGGTGCAATCGGCCCAGGTCACGATTGACCAGGACTCGAGTTTGGCTCGAGTGATGTTTTGATGTGTTTTGATGTTTCAACAAAAACATATGACAATGTAATTGTCATGGTAAAGTCCAAGCATGGGTCTTGGCATGGAAAGTCCAAGTGGGACACTTGGCATTGGGAAAAGTCCAAGCATGGGTCTTGGCAATGTAAAGTCCAACATGGGTTGGCAAGGGAAAGTCCAAGTATGGTCTTGGCATTTGAGAAGTCCAAGCATGGTCTTGGCATGGAAAGTCCAACATGGGTTGGCATTTGAAGTCCAAGGGATTTGATATTGGCGGCGTAAAGTCCAAGCGGTAGTCTTGGCAGCATAAGTCCAATGGTTGGCGGCGTAAAGTCCAAGCGGAGTCTTGGCGGCGTAAGTCCAATGTGCCTTGGCGGTGTAGACACCGTTAGCATGACATAGCCGACGGAAGCACCTGAAGGCTAGCGCGATGGATGAACAAGTCATGGATGACTTGGAGGGATCCGAGAGGCGTGAGGCTGATGGAGGTGACTAGAAGGCTTAGGTCTAGGCTAAGGGTGGTCTAGCAAGTATGGGGGAACCATACTTGAGTTAAAACCTCATGTTTGAGGTGTGCCAGTCGACTGGTGCCATGTGGCAGTCGACTGGACCGAGTCAACTAGGGTTTGACTGCGGGTTATGGCCTAGCAGTCGACTGCCATAGGTTGGCAGTCGACTGATGGCTCGAGCAGTCGACTGATCGTCTGATCAGTCGACTGGTGCTCGAGAATTCGGCCACAGAATGGAGTCGAGACTCGACTGGTCGAGTGAGGACTCCATCAGTCGACTGATGGTAGTTCCGTTGGACTTATCCAACGTGGAACTAGCCGTTGTCTCACGACAACAGTGGCATCAGTCGACTGATGGTCTCGATCAGTCGACTGATCGACTTTTTCCAGCACAGGTTGAAGCTATATATGGAGCTCGTGGTGGAAGAAAAAGGCATGGTTCTTTGAGGCGATTTGGGGCGATTCTTTGCGTCTCCAAGTGCTACTCGATCAACCAAGTGATCAAGCATTCAAAGAGCATTTGTAAAGTGTTTCCTTTACTTGTATTGCTTTGTATTTCACTATATTGCTTGTATTCATTTGATTATTGTTGTAATCATATTGTACGAGGTTTCTCCACCTCCGGATTGTTCCGAGAAGGAGTTATTTGATAGTGGTGTGTGATTGGCATCGCTAGGGCTCATTTGAGCCCGATCCGTGGAGTAGGAACCGTGCGGTTCCGAACCACGTTATATACTCGTGTTAGCGTGTTGTGTTTTCATTATTGTTATTGTATTATCTATATTCCGCTGCGCTAACGAATTTGTAGACACAACCGCGATTGAATTCCATTGACGCTAATCACCCCCCCTCTAGCGTTACAAAGGTTCTAACAAGTGGTATCAGAGCCCGGGGCTCTTCTACGGACTAACCTCCCGGAGCTAAGACAAGAAGCTAGAGGGAAGACGATGGATCTTCAAGAAAGATGGGGCGGGGACATCAATACTCCACCGCCATACGACCGAGAAGATTTTCTGGCATGGAGATCAAGAATGGAAAAATTCTTGATGATAAACATAGAGGATTGGTTCATCCTCGTTAAAAGCTTTAAACCCCCTAGGGATAAGAAGGGAAATGTCCTAAAATTGAAAAAGTGGACCAAAGAGCAATGCCAAAAGCTCAAGACCGAAATTAAGGTAACAAAACTTTTGGAAGATTTAATCCCTAATGATGTTTTGTGCAAGCTAGGGGAGTACACGTATGCCAAGGAGCTATGGAGAAGATTGGAAAGATTCCATGAGGGAGTTCATCCTCAAGTGAGTGAGGAATCGGAAGTTGAGGTGGAGTCAACTTCCGGATCGGAGAAGGAAGAGGAGGAGACCGAAGAGGAAGCTTCGTCATCCTCAAGTGAAAGTGAGGAATCGGAAGTTGAGAAGAACTCAACTTCCGGATCGGTGACGGAAGTGGAAGAAGTATCCACCTCTAGAATTGAGGGGAGAGTTAGACCATCCACTTGAGCAAGAGTCAAGTCAAGAAGAAGCCGACATCCGGTCAAGATGAAGAAGCTCAAAATCTAACTCCGGCACCTTCCACCACCCTAGGTAACTCAAACACTATAATTCGAAATAAAAATAATATCATGTGTTTTGAGTGTAGGGAATTTGGGCATTACAAGAGCAAATGCCCAAAGAAGATTAGGAAAACTCCTCCGGCACCAAAAGTAAATGAAAAGGTCAAGGATGCCGATGTCTCCACCAAGAAGAGCAAGGAGCACGTGGTGTGCTTCAAGTGCCGGCAACCGGGACATTACCGGAGTCAATGCCTAAAGGGAGAAGAAAGGGAAAAGGAGCTTCACAAGTAGGGGTAGCTAAGGCAAACCCTAGGGTAACTTCTAACTTTGCTCCTTCTTCAATTTACAAACAAAAGCATGCTTTTAATTCTCTTGCAATTGTACATGAAAAGCATGCTAAAAATAACAAACATCTTTGCTTAGGAGCTAAAAGTGTCCATTTTAGTAATAAGGAGAAATTTGGGACTAATGTCCCTAGAAAAACCATACCTAGGGAATCTATTAAGAAAATACAAGAACATCTAGGTTTTAACCCTAAATGGACTAGGCATATGCCTAGAAAGTCCCATGCCCATGATTTAAATCAAAATTCAAAAATTGGGCAATTAGAATTAGAGAATCAAGCCTTGAGGTCAAGGCTTGAAAAACTTGAAAATACCCTTAAAGTTATGCAAAATCAAATGCAAGGGTCAATTAGTCAACACCAAGGACCTAAGAGTCAAAGGTCAACCAAGGGCAAGAATGGTTTGGGTCACAAACCTAAGTCCAAGGTGACTTATCATAGTGTTCCATTTGACTATGGAATACTAACTAGGTCTAGGAAGACCAAGGTCAATAGGGAAGTCATCCCTAGAGTTGACCATGGTGTGTGCCTAGTGGCTAGGGTTTCTAGGAAACCTAGGGAGGCCACTAAGAAGGTTGCAAGGGGAGTCACCCCTAGAGTCAACCATGGCAAGACCCAAATGACCAAGGCTAATAAGCCTAGGAGGGTCATTAGGAAGGTATCTAGGGAGGTTATCCCTAAGGAATACCTAATTAACCCTAGGAGCTCAAATAGGTTTTGGGTTCCTAAGAGCGTGATTGATTCACGCTAAGATGGGTTTAGGGTGTGCCAACCTTGATTGGATGAGTAGTTAACTCAACCATGGTAAAGGTGGCACTTTAGGATATTTTCAAGGTTATGGTTACCTTGGAAATACATTTGAGTCTTAATCCTAAAGGTTTTTAGGATGTGCCAATATTACTTGAGAAGTTTGATAAAATGATCATTTTGGCACAATTTAGGTTTAGAGGTTAGTGTGCCATTTTGGGTTTTTGGCACACTTGGGAGAAAACTAGAAATATGGAAAAATATATTTAAGTATATCAAATGGCAATTAATATTAAAATTTAGGTATTATTATACCTATATATTTTATATGCCATGATTTGTTTGCCATATGCCATGACATGACATCATGTTTACTTTTATCATTTAAATGTCATGATCATGCTTAGGATTAAGTTTTAAATGTCATGTGTTTTTAGATTTTATCATATGCCATGACATCATGATCATTGGCCATGCTTAATTATTGCTATCTTTATGCCATGATCATTTCATGCAATTAAATTGATTAAAATTGAACTAAGGACAATGGCATGACTTGAAGTCCCATTTATAAGGGAATCAAGTAGAGTTGCCTTA
This sequence comes from Wurfbainia villosa, assembly GCA_025175895.1. NCBI lineage: Eukaryota > Viridiplantae > Streptophyta > Magnoliopsida > Zingiberales > Zingiberaceae > Wurfbainia > Wurfbainia villosa. The sequence goes on from CM045997.1 coordinate 61,601,895, forward strand.
GGAAAATGCATGAAACCTTAGTTTAGGGTGAGCAAAACCCACATCTCACATCTAATTGACATGTATGTGTATGTATACACCCTAAATATATGTGAGATGCTAGGATAATAGGTTAGGTTCAAGGTGCATCGGTAGTGCATCTAGATGAACTCAAACTTATTTTAATTATCACCAAAAATCATAAGGAAAGCTAATATACAAGCTATGTATATTTAGCCAATAAATTATGGTCCAAGATAAGGTTTGAAAACATTTTAAAATTATTTTGAAAAACCTTGGTGAAGTCTATCTTTCGATAGCAATCACCATTGATGAAGTTGATACAAAGTAGGGCCAAAACATTATAAATTTCAATGTTCTTGAACTTTGTACCAATGTCACTATTTAATGGGTAAAATAATTTTCAAACATTTTTCACCCATTGTATTGGTCATAAGTATTATACGTATCAAATTTCGTGATTTTTCGATAAACGTATAATTATTTATGATTTTTTGAAATTCATTTCTGATAACTGAAAATCGGATTTTGATCACGATCGCCTCTGGTGGCCGATCGATGTATGGGCAATGATTGTTATCGTGAGTCGATCGCCAAGGCTGATTTTGGGTTGACAAGGTTTGTTTAACCCATTCAAATGGTAAAGGTCCCTAACCACTCCTAACCCTAGGATATGCTTTGGGAAGCATTATGAAGGATGAAAATTCATTGGATATGGATTTGGAGAGGTGTTAGGTCAGAGTATCAAATTGAGGTGGTGAAAAGTTCAATGTTGAATTTCCAACCTTAATTTTGATGATTTAGAGTTCCTATTGGCTTAGGGACTCCCCAAGGACATTGTTGGTGCAATGGTCAAGGGGGAGCAAACCTTTAGGGGGAGGTATCCATCTTGGGATGATGGATGTGTTTTTCTCCTTGAAAAGGAGAAGTTATGGGAATGTATCATCAATTGGCAAATTGATGAGTTTTTGATACCCAATTTGGAAATTGGGAGAGTGAATAGGATTGCCTCTCTTGAGTGATATGGGACTTATCACTAGGAAGATTGAGGCATCCTAGGTATTTTTGGATCAAGGGGGAGATTGTAAGATCTCATTGGGACATGAGACATTGACCTCCTTGGAGAGATAAGCTTTTTGCTATTTGTCAAAAAGGGGGAGAATGTTTGGAGAATGTTTGGGGGAGAACATTCTGGGAGAAAACATTTTCGAAAATGTTTTTAAGATTACCAATTTGGGATAATTGGTAAGGGATTAGAGTTAGTGTTCTAACTAATGATTTGATTTGGTATTTGTCAAACATCAAAAAGGGGGAGATTGTTGGTGCAATCGGCCCAGGTCACGATTGACCAGGACTCGAGTTTGGCTCGAGTGATGTTTTGATGTGTTTTGATGTTTCGACAAAAACATATGACAATGTAATTGTCATGGTAAAGTCCAAGCATGGGTCTTGGCATGGAAAGTCCAAGTGGGACACTTGGCATTGGGAAAAGTCCAAGCATGGGTCTTGCAATGTAAAGTCCAACATGGGTTGGCAAGGAAAGTCCAAGCATGGTCTTGGCATTTGAGAAGTCCAAGCATGGTCTTGGCATGGAAAGTCCAACATGGGTTGGCATTTGAAGTCCAAGGGATTTGATATTGGCGGCGTAAAGTCCAAGCGGTAGTCTTGGCAGCATAAGTCCAATGGTTGGCGGCGTAAAGTCCAAGCGGAGTCTTGGCGGCGTAAGTCCAATGTGCCTTGGCGGTGTAGACACCGTTAGCATGACATAGCCGGCGGAAGCACCGAAGGCTAGCGCGATGGATGAACAAGTCATGGATGACTTGGAGGATCAGAGGCGTGAGGTGATGGAGGTGACTAGAAGGCTTAGGTCTAGGCTAAGGGTGGTCTAGCAAGTATGGGGAACCATACTTGAGTTAAAACCTCATGTTTGAGGTGTGCCGGTCGGTTCCATGTGGCGATCATGGACCGAGTCAACTAGGGTTTATTTGCGGGTTATGGCCTATGATGGCCATAGGTTAGCGATCGGTGATGAGCTCAGCGATCGGTGATCGATCGTCGATCGGTCGTGGTGCTCGAGAATCGACCAGAATGGAGTCGAGACTGATGGTCGAGTGAGGACTCCATCGATCGGCCCGATGGTAGTTAGTTGGACTTATCCAACGTGGAACTAGCCGTTGTCTCACGACAACGATGGCATCGATCGTGATGGTCTCGATCGATCGATCGACTTTTTCCAAAGACAGTTGAAGCTATATATGGAGCTCGTGGTGGAAGAAAAAGGCATGGTTCTTTGAGGCGATTTGGGGCGAGTTGCTGCTGCAATTCAGGGTCTCCAAGTGCTACTCGATCAACCAAGTGATCAAGCATTCAAAGAGCATTTGTAAAGTGTTTCCTTTACTTGTATTGCTTTGTATTTCACTATATTGCTTGTATTCATTTGATTATTGTTGTAATCATATTGTACGAGGTTTCTCCACCTCCGGATTGTTCCGAGAAGGAGTTATTTGATAGTGGTGTGTGATTGGCATCGCTAGGACTCATTTGAGCCCGATCCGTGGAGTAGGAACCGTGCGGTTCCGAACCACGTTATATACTCGTGTTAGCGTGTTGTGTTTTCATTATTGTTATTGTATTATCTATATTCCGCTGCGCTAACGAATTTGTAGACACAACCGCGATTGAATTCCATTGACGCTAATCACCCCCCCTCTAGCGTTACAAAGGTTCTAACAGAAAGTCACTCGAAGACGAGATTACGAGAAGGGTGACGACGACACATGGCGGTCAAAGGAAGCGCTTGGAAAAGCCGCTAGCCTTAGGTTGACCGTCCGATCTTCTCATTGGCTTGAGAAGATCATAGTAGGGCCATGACTATATCACATTTAATTATATATATATATATGTTGATATATATATATATATATATTTATTTGATTTTGCTTGTATGTATGTGATGCATGCTAGTAGAATAATGCTTGTATGTATATGATGCATGCTAGGATAATTTTCTTGTATGTATATGATGCATTCTAGAATAATGATTGTATGTATGTGATGCATGCTAATATATAATAATAAAGGCCTAAATGCGTATAAGATACACATTACGATTAGATTATATCATAATCGAATCAACTCGAAAATGCCTACCGAGCCTTGATACCCATCACTATCTCGATCATTTGTTGTTGTTGAATCTGCCAAAGCATAGCAACGCATATTATCTTGGTAGGGTGCGGAGGGACAATCTTGGTCCCGCCTATCACGCTTGGGTTAGAGTAAGCTCAATTAGATTGAGCAAAACTAGTTAAACTCAATTGGATCGAGTAGAACTATAGGCATATTCCAATCGTTGGAACGATAGGTCAAGATCGCATTTACACTAAATCTTGGGCGATTTAGCCAAAGCTAACTCAAGGTCTTTTGTAAATGTGGGTCTTGATCCTATAAACAAGAGTTGCATAGAGATGTAATCGGTAATGTGTTACCCACCGATCGTACTAAGTCTTGGGCGATTTAGCCAAAGCTAACTCAAGGCTTAGTATGATGTGGATCTTGTCCCGCAAGAATTATAGCTAGTTTGTATGAATCTAGTAATGTGGTTTGACCACATCCATAACTCGATTCTACAAAAATTCCTATAATTCAGTGGGAGCATCATTTGATTAAAGGCCTAATTAAATGATAAAAGGAATATGATATTAATTCTCTGCATTGTATGTTGTAGATAACTATGTCGACAAACACGAACACTCTCTCTCTGCGTTCTGTCCTTGAGAAGGTCAAGCTCAATGGATCGAATTTCCTGGACTGGTACAGGAACCTGAGAATTGTTCTCACCCAAGAAAGGAAGTTGTATGTCCTGGAGCAGCCCATTCCAGAGGCACCTCCTGCCAATGCCTCGCGAGCTGACGAAGATGCTTACAAGAAGCATCAAGATGATGCACTAGATGTATCATGTCTAATGCTCGTGACCATGAACTCTGAGCTTCAGAAGCAACATGAGTTCATGAATGCTTATGATATGGTTGGACATCTTCGTCAACTATATCAAGGACAAGCTAGGCATGAGAGATATGAAGTCTCTAAGGCATTATTTGGGTCCAAAATGCAAGAAGGGACTCCTGTGGGTACATATGTACTCAAGATGATTGGGTACGTAGAAAACCTACAAAGGATGGGATTCCCACTTGGCCAAGAGCTGGCCACTGACCTGATCTTGCAATCTTTGCCACAAGCCTTCAATCAATTTGTCATGAATTATAACATGAATGAAATTGAAATGCTCAAGATGTTGAGAATCACGAGCTTAACCTTAAGAAGGGAAAATCTGACACCATTTTGATGGTACAAAAGAAGAAAGGCAAGGGCAAGCCTAAAGGTAAGGGAATGTCCCAAGCCAAGGGCAAAGGCAAAGAACTTAAACCCAAAGGAGGGGTAGCCAAGGAAGGGGCTTGCTTCCACTACAAGGAAGCTTGACACTAGAAGCGTAACTGCAAAGCTTACCTGGAAGATCTTAAGAAGAAAAGAAGTGAGACTTCTACTTCAGGTATAAATGTTATAGAAGTCAATCTATCTATTTCTTCATCATGGGTATTAGATACCGGATGTGCATCTCACATTTGTACCAATGTGCAGGCGCTGAGAAATAGCAGGGCATTGACAAAGGGCGAGGTGGACCTACGAGTAGGCAATGGAGCAAGAGTTGCTGCTGTTGCTGTAGGAACTTATGATCTATCTTTGCCCTCTGGGCTTGTATTAGAATCAAGATGAATGTTGTTATGTGCCTGCCTTAACCAAGAACTTCATTTCAGTTTCTTGTTTGGACAAGAAAGGATTTTCATTTATAATAAAGAACAAATGTTGTTCAGTTTATTTAAATGATATGTTCTATTGTAGTGCACCTCTAATGAACGGACTCTACTTTCTAGACTTAGAGAGCCCTATCTATAACATAAGTACCAAGATGTTCAAGTCAAATGAGATGAACCAAACTTATCTCTGGCACTGTTTCTTAGGTCACATAAATGAGAGTCTCTTATCTCAGCTCTATAAGGATGGGCTGCTAGACTCATTTGATTTTGAATCATATGAGACATGCGAATCTTGCCTTTTAGGCAAGATGACCAAGACTCCCTTTAGTGGACAAAGCGAAAGAGCAACAGATTTGTTAGGACTTATACAAAGTGATGTATGTGGTCCTTTCAATGTTGCTGCTAGAGGTGGTTACAGGTACTTCATTACATTTACTGATGACTTCAGTAGATATGGTTATGTGTATCTCATGACACACAAATCAGAATCCTTTGAAAAGTTCAAAGAATTCAAGAATGAAGTACAAAACCAGCTTGGCAAGAGTATTAAGATACTTCGATCAGATCGAGGTGGTGAATACCTTAGCCATGAGTTTCGTGACTATCTAGCTGAGTGTGGGATTCTATTCCAACTCACTCCTCCTGGAACACCACAGTGGAATGGTGTATCCGAAAGGAGGAATCGTACCCTATTGGATATGGTACGATCTATGATGAGTCACACAGGTCTTCCTATATCCTTTTGGGGACATGCTCTAGACACAGCAGCCTTTACCCTTAACCGTGTACCATACAAGGCTGTGATAAAGACACAATATACGATATGGATAGGGAGAAATCCCGTGATGTCTTTTATGAGGATTTGGGGTTGTGAGGCTTACGTTTGACGTCAAGTCTCAGACAAACTGGGACCCAAATCTGATAGGTTCTATTTTGTTGGATATCCCAAGGATACAAAGGGATATTACTTCTACATTCCCAGTCAGCACAAAGTGTTTGTGGCAAAGACTGGAGTTTTTCTAGAAAGGGATTTTGTTTCTAGAAAAACTAGTGGGAGTACCTTCGATCTTGAAGAAATTCAAGATAAGGACCATAGCACTGAGGCCTTGATGGAGGTTGAACAGGAACCACAAAGTGTTGTGGGTGATGAGGTTATTGCACAAAGAGTTGTGGAACAACCACCTGTTCATGTAGACCTACCTCTTCGCAGATCTGATAGGGTACGTCGTCAGCCTGAGAGATATTCATTTCTCTTGTCTGACCATGATGACGTAATGCTCATTGAGAATGAGCCTACCTCCTATCAGGAAGCTGTGATGAGCCCAGATTCTGAGAAATGGCTAGAGGCCATGAGATCCGAGATGGAATCCATGTACACCAACCAAGTATGGACTTTGGTTGATCCACCTGAAGGGGTCAAACCTATTGGGTGTAAGTGGGTCTTTAGGAGAAAGACTGACATGGATGGACTTACGCATACCTATAAGGGCCGATTGGTGGCTAAAGGTTTCAAGCAAATTCATGGTATTGACTATGATGAAACCTTTTCTCCAGTGGCGATGTTTAAGTCCATTCGGATCTTGCTTGCTATTGCAGCATACCACGATTATGAGATCTGGCAGATGGATGTCAAAACCACGTTTCTGAATGGAAACTTGCTCGAGGATGTGTACATGACACAACCTGAGGGTTTTGTAGATCCACAGCATACTGGGAAGGTATGCAAGCTGCAAAGGTCCATTTATGGGCTAAAGCAAGCTTCTCGGAGCTGGAATCTTCGATTCGATGATGCGATCACATAGTTTGGTTTCATCAAGAATGAAGATGAACCCTGTGTCTACAAGAGGGCTGATGGGAACATAGTTGTCTTCCTTGTATTGTATGTGGATGACATACTGCTCATTGGGAATGACATCCCTTCGCTACAGTCTGTGAAGACTTGGCTCGGGACGTGCTTCTCAATGAAAGACTTAGGTGAAGCAGCCTGTATTCTAGGCATCAAGATCTATAGAGAAAGATCTAAGAGAATGCTTGGCCTAAGTCAGAGTACATACATTGACACGGTATTACTTCGGTTTGCCATGCAGAATTCCAAGAAAGGACTTCTGCCGATGTCACAAGGTGTGAGTCTTTCGAAGACTCAAAGTCCCTCTTCTAGAGAGGAGAGAGAACGCATGGATAAGATCCCTTACGCATCTGCTATAGGATCTATCATGTACGCCATGCTATGTACTCGTCCTGATGTCTCGTATGCTTTGAGCATGACGAGTAGATACCAGTCAGATTCAGGTGAGCGTCACTGGATAGAAGTCAAGAATATTCTTAAGTACTTGAGAAGGACTAAAGAATATTTCTTGATATTTGGAGGCGATGAGGAGCTAGCTGTAAAGGGTTACAGCGATGCCAGCTTCCAAACTGACCAGGATGATTATAGATCGCAGTCAGGGTTCGTGTTTTGCTTGAATGGTGGCGTGTGAGTCGGAAGAGTTGAGATACGCTTGCTTGATTCTACAACAGAAGCCGAGTATATCGCTGCATCTGAGGCAGCAAAGGAGGCAGTTTGGATCTGCAAGTTCATTACTGAGCTTGGGGTGGTTCCTAGCATTGCAGATCCCATAGAGCTCTATTGTGACAACAATGGAGCGATTGCACAGGCTAAGGAACCTCGCTCACACCAGCGGACCAAACACATACTACGACGCTTCCATCTCATTCGAGAGATTATCGATAGAGGAGATTACCCACAGAGGCTAACATCGCAGATCCTGCCGAAGGCTTTGTACGCGAAAAAGCATGATGGTCACACTAGGTCATTGGGTATTAGATACTACGGTGAATGGCACTAGTTCTAGTGGGAGATTGTTAGTGAAAGCCTAGAGCCAATCATGTGATGATTGTTGTATGGACTTTATTGTATCATATTCCTATTTATAAAGGCATGGTTATTATATTTACTTGTATTGGTGCCAAATAACTAAATATAATAATGTCCTTGAGTAGTAGGTTCTTATCTATATCAATCGATTGGTTGAATTGATAATGAGATGATATAGAGAACACTACTCTTAATCATTCCTAGTCGAGTATTAACATTCAGGGACAATGTTAATGCGTAGAGACTAGCATGTAGGTCAACACGATGACTTGATCTCACAAGTTATGGATATGAGATATCAAGTTGCCACATGGGTATGCATTGGAGAATATATACTGAATGACCCGCCATGAGAAAGTATCATGGATCGTTATATGAGTGTCATATACTTTCTCATGTGGCTATTAGTATGACTATTAGTCCTTAGACCTGAAGTCACCATGGTTCCCTACATAAGGAGTTGCATACTTTGGCTTCGTCAAACTTCACCCGTAAATGGGTGGACTATAAAGGCGATTACTGGGTATGTAACAAATTATGCTGAGGGATGTGAGTGATGTAGATGGGATCTATCCCTCCTATATGACGGGAGTGACATCGATATTCTTGATAGAGTGAGACCACGAAGTGCATGGCCATGCCCAAATGAGTCAATATGAGATATTGAGCTCATTTGATTAGAGTGAGTCTACTTGGAGTTCAAGATTTAGATTGTACCGAGGATGACATGGTCTATGCCTCGATTGGTCAATCTAGATGTCAAGGATAGAGGGATATTGTCACATATTGTGAGAGTCACAATTAGTAGTCACAAAGGTGATGTTGGAGCTCAACATTCTTGTAACTTGGGTAGCAATGATGTGTTTCTAGATACCGCTCATTGCTTATGTTCCTAAATCGGTTTAGGGACATTGCCAACGTTACAAGAACCTATAGGGTCACACACATAAGAGCAATTAGATGGAGATTAGGTTCATATGATGAACCATGAGGATTAGGTTCATGGGATGAACCAAATTGGATTAAGAGTAATCCAAATTAGACTAATTGAGTTAGACTCAAGTTGATTCAAGTGTTGAATGAGTCTAATTTATATTTGATTCATCAAATCAATTTAAATTAATGAATAGAGATTCATTAAATTAAATTGACTTGAGTCAAGTGGTTAGATTTGATCAACCATGGGAGATTAGAGGTCAAGTTTGACTTGACTTGAGAGGGAAGATGAAAGATCAAGTTTGACTTGACCAAATGCCATGTCATGATGATGACTTGGCATGGCCGGCCAATGATGATGCTCCACATCATCATTGACTTTGTCAATTGGTGCCACATCATGAGGAAGACCAAGAGGCATGGGAGTTACATGCATGCATGTAACCTCCCAAGCCATAATGTGGCTGGCCAACACCATTAGGGGTTATGATGGTGAAATTCATTTTGGTGAGTTATTCCAACTTCATCTTCTTCCTTGGAATTTTTCTCTCAAGCTCTCTACCTCTCCCAACCTCATCTTGCCGAGATCTTCTAGGAGTGCTAGCACACTCAAGTTTGTCTCTTTCTCCACCTATTGCTTGTGTGGATACCATAGAGGAGTGTGCACTTGACACTCTCGAGTTCCGACGAACTTTTGGATGAGCGGGATAAGCGAAGGGCATCGCTACGAGGGTAATGTTCTAACCTCTTAGATCTAAGGTAGATCTAGGGTTTTTGTAAGCACATACATGTTTTTATATTTTTATACTTCGCACGGATCCGTGGCCGGGGCTTCCGAGGTTTCCGCAATGCAAAAAGCGGTTTTTACGGCTCGGAAAAACACAACACAGTCGACTGCCATGTCATGGCAGTCGACTGCTCTGAGTCGATGGGTCGATCGACTGGTATAAAACCAGTTTAGTGCTTGGCAGTCGACTACTATGGACTGGCAGTCGACTGATGTCGACAGTAGTCGACTGCCAGGGAATGGCAGTCGACTGATGGCACTGTGCATGGGCACAGAATGGAGTCGACTCCATTGAGCACTCGACTGATCGAGCATCAGTCGACTGATGGTAGGATCAGTCGACTGATGCCAATACCGTTGGATGGAATCCAACGTGGAAAGCGGCCGTTATTGGGCAACGGCTACGGGATCAGTCGACTGATCGAGGGCATCAGTCAACTGATCCTATGTCAACGGGAAGAAACCCTCTTCCTCTATAAAAAGGAAGGGGGTGGGGGTTTGGGAGAAAAATGCTTATGCTCTAATACTCTCCCAAGTTCCCTAAAGCTTTCCATCCTCTTACTCAAGCTTATTTCCATTATATTTGTAAGAGGAGTGTTTTTGTGTAAAGAGGTTACCTCCACCTAGCTTTGTGTAAAGGAGAGATCTAGTGGATAGATTTGGAGGAGTGATTCACCTTGGATGAATCGGACCATGGATTAGCGGCGTAGCCGTGAACCACGTTACATCTCGTGTTTGTATTGCTTGTTTATATTTTGCTTGTCTTTATTTATATTTGCATATTCCGCTTGCGCTAACGTTTTGTAGATGAGCAAAATACGACATACATCGTAAGAAGGCTATTCACCCCCTATAGTCGGCCAACCGATCCCCCAACAAGTGGTATCAGAGCAAGGTTGCTTGTCACCGGACTAACCACCGCAACAAGCTCTACATCTCAAATGGCCGGCTCAAACATCCACCCACCGAAGTTCGACGACGAATTCTCTTGGTGGAAAAAGAGAATGGAGGTATTCTTCGAAACCGACTTTGAAATATTATTAATTATGGAAAATGGTTTCGAGTTGCCTAGGAACGAAGATGGTGAGTCATTGGAAAAATCGAGATGGAGCAAAAGACAAAGAGAGGAGTATTTGGCAAATTCAAAGGCCAAGCACCACCTCTACAATGTGCTCCCTCAACAAGAAGTCAATAGGATAGGGGAGTGTGCTAGCGCCAAGGAAATGTTGGAGAAATTAACAGAGATTCATGAAGGCACATCCGAGGCAAAGCTAGCAAGGAGAGATGTCCTTGCTCCCAATTGTCCAATATCAAACTCGAAAAGGGAGAGAAGGTAAAATCCCTACACTCTAGATTTAAGGAAATTCTAACCGGTTTAACAAGTGTAGGTGAAAAGTTTTCCAACCGGGATATGGTAATGAAGGCCATAGATGCCTTTCCCCGGTCCTCAAGATGGAGTTCCATGGTGGATTCATTTTACATCTCCAAGAACTTGGAAGTAAGTACCTTGGAGGAGTATTTCTCAACAATAGAGCTCCACGAAACGAGGCTTGAAGGAATACAAGAAGAGCCTAGAATCCAACCTTCAAGAGGAGTAGCATTGATGGCAAATAAGGGGAAGAAGAAGATAGAGATCCCACCCTCCTCCTCTGATGATGAAGCTTGTACCTCCTCTTCCATGGATAGCACGGAAGAAGCCCACATGGTAAGGAAGGTAAGGCGTGCATTTAAGAATTTTAGATTTGATAAATCTCATGATAGGAATAGAAGACCAAGGGGGAAGTGTTAGTAATATATGAGAGATGTCCTAAGGCAATCGCCTTATGTATGAACCATTTATATGATAAATGAAGATTCACTATTTGAGTATACATGTTTTATGTATTTGATTGGATCTTAAACTCATTTACTGAATGTCCACGATACGATTCACAGCATGAGAGAATTTGTAATTGGATCACAACTAGTGAGTATCTCTACATGTGTAATTGTGATGTATCGGAATTATCCCTAGTCGATGAATTGATGGATTTGGACACCATCAATTCTGTCGAGACTAGCACGAGGTATACTCCTTGGTGTATCCAAGCGGTGATTCTCGGTGGAGACATAGTGATGTCGGAGTTAATCGTGGATGCTAGTTATGGTAACTAGTTCATTGGAGTGACCAGGTAAGACTTCATATGGTTCTCTGCATATATAGATATGTCAATGAAGTTCTTACTGTGGCTTAAGTGCGATGTTCCTTTGACTTGCGGTATTCAAGTCATCTTGATCATGGAGACTTATGCTTTGACATCTTAAGCAAACATCTCTAAGGAGATGTGGACCCGGAATGATTGAGTATAAGTCGAAGTGATCGAAGGTGTTTGAATAGCCTATAAAGGATTCACCACTCCTTGCGAGGAGATGTATACCCATGGCCTCTCGTCGGATTGTTACTAAAGTCTTTGGCCAAAGCATTACATGTTTAGAGTAAGGTACTCTTCGATACATGTGGAGTAACTAGAATCCGTAGGACGAGGAAATAATACTTGGGTTAGGTGTGACGTAGTCAGCCTAGTGGGGACTGACACAATAGACCATGTCCTGAACCAAGTGGGTATAAGATGAGTGAAGGGAATGGGGCACGATTCATTCGAGCTACTGAAGGGTTTCAGAAATAGTTCTGGATCAACCGTTGATCTTTTAGGTTAATTGGGGATCATGATGTACTACTATGTGCCACTCATGATCGTTCTATAATTAATGGTTAATTATAGACGGCCAACATAAACCGAGAACCTATTTGGTCACACGCACAACGAGTGTAATCCAAAGGATTTAAAACGAGCTTGAGAATGGGATTCTCAGACCGAGAGAAACTATGTTTGGTTGGACCAAACAGAAAGCGAGCATGAAATTGTTTCAGTCGCAATGGAAGCGTGGATGGGCCGTGTCTTATGAAGACATAATGGATGGACCAAAATGGTTTGGTTCTAATCCAATGGATGAGAATAAACCAAAGGGTTTGGTTTATTTTAAACGAATGAACCAAAAGTTGGTTCGGTTCGTTTTAACTTAAAATAAACCATCATGGTTTGGTTTATTTTAACTTATCTTAATGGAGCGGGTTAACGGGCTTTATAGATATGATCCATTAACCATTAAGAGAATTAGTTCTCTATAAAAGAGGGCTTAATGGATAATTAAGCCCTAATCCACAACCCTAAGTTGCCTCCCACCTCTCCTTGGAGAAATTCGGAGCTAACTCTCCTCCTCCTTGCCGCCGCCCACCTTGAGGCTCCAACCGGCGTCTAGAAGGCTGATTCCTTCCCCCTCGCAGGCGTCGAGCTGCTGCCGGTTAGTGCTCCGGTGATCTCCTTTAAGTTTGGCATCAAGGTGAGCTCTATCTCCCTTGGTTGGCCGGCGCCTATCACCTCCACCAAAGCTGTCGAGTTTTCTGGACAGCTTGTTCTCCTCTCGTCGGAGCGTCGTTTGGACGACGGTTAGAGCTCCGACAGCGGCTAACTTACCGGGGATTCGATCTCCGGTAATCCTCTGAGGTGGAGGACGACGGATTCGTCAATTGGTTGACGAATACCTCTCCGGAGAAGCGAGTTTTGAGAACTCGTATTAGGATCCGAATTTGGATTCGGATCGTGATCATCTCTCGATCACGTCGTCTTCAACACGAGGCTAGTAACCCGCAGAAGACGGCTCGTGGCTTAGCGAAGTCATCCCGAGGAACTCGGCGTGGATACGGATAGAGACGATTCTAGCGAGGATCGTTCCGGTTGATGTCGTTCCCGCTACACGTCATACGAAAGGTATAACATAGATAAATTTCCTTTTATTGCAAATTTAAATTTACGGTTATGTCTACACTTGTTGTAATATGCATGCGTGTGTTGTGTGTGTTGTAATAAATGTAGATTTATTATTTTTAATTGCTTCCGCTGTGCTCATGTTTGAAACATGATCGAACACACACCTGCCTTGTCATGCGGAAACCCAATGATGGTATCGAGCCCAGGTTGTGTTTCGACATAATCGTAAAATGGTTTTGCGATAGTCATAATGTATTTCTGGAAATTTTCTAATTTTGGAAATTTAGAAGTATTTATGGAAATTTTTCAATTTTGGAAAGTCTAGAAGTATTTATGGAAATCTTCCACTTTTGGAAAGTTGGAAGTATTTATGGAAATTGATATTTCCATAAATAAAATATTTGATTAGATTCTGGAAATTTGTTTCCTAATTTAATCATGATTTGATTTGGGAAATCAAATCTTAAAATATTTTATTTCCATAAGTAGTTTTAATGATTTAGGAAATTGGTTTCCTAAATAGATTTTCCTTAATCAAATAATTCCATGAATAAAATATGTGATTAGATTTGGAAATATGTTTCCTAATTTAATTATGATTTGATTTGGAGAATCAAATCTTAAACATATTATATTTCCATAAATAGTTATGACATATAAGGAAATTATATACATGACATAATTGTATGTCATGTAATTGCATTAGATGCATAACATTATGCCATGCGTGTCGTGACATGTAGATGTATGCCATGTATGTCATGTCATGTAGATAATAGTTATTTGCATGCAAAGAGGATGAGACATAAAAACCCTTAATCAATATTAAAGCCTACACCTTCCATTAATATGGTTAGAACCAGAGTTCTGTTTCTTGTTTGGGTTGTTGGACTCTCTCCAAGCCCGGCTCGAACCTGAATATGTTCAAACCATGGAATAGTTTAATACTAATATGGTAAGAGTCAGAGGTCAATCGTTAGATTTGGTTGTTGGACTCTCTCCAAGCTGGGCTAATTGGTTGAATGCGCTCTAACCATATTAAAACTATGTCCTGATTAATGGGTAGGCTTTAACTTGGAGCATCGGCTTGTTGGACTCTCTCCAAGGTCGATGTAAAGGGAGGTGAAGTTGGGTGCTATGCATATGATGCATACTTGTTAATGTGTTAACAACCCGATGTATGTGTGAACATTCAATTAGTTGATAGCACATTGTGATAGTTGCATATACGGGATATGCAATCGGTATAGATGATACCTACCGTCGTAGTTATGAATGGCTTGTTGGACTCTCTCCAAGGTTGTTTATAATTATGATGGATATCAGCCCATTCAGAGATGGACCTACAATCTCCCGAAGTGATTTTGGGGTTTTTGAAATTCGAAAAATGAATGGGATTTATAAATGTATATTGATGCATTTTAAAATCATTTTCTCATATATGCTCATTTTGTATTTCTAAGATTGATCATGATGTCTTTGAATTTGCGTTCCATTTTGGATTTGAATAAATTGACTGGGCCGAGCTTCATGGACTAGCTTAGAAGCTTGAGAATTGTTCTCAAGGTTGAAAAGCTTGCAAATGTCCTTGAAGCGCCTCTTCCCGCCCGTCCTAGTGACGATGCAACTCTGGACCAATTGTTGGCCTATCAGAAACATATGAGTGATTCTGAACAAATGAGTTGCATCATGCTAACCGCGATGGAACCCAAGCTACGAAAGCAGCATGAGCATATGGATGCTCATATCGTAGTCCTTCATCTTTGTGAGTTGATGAGCAAGTGAGATTCGAAAGGTTCGAAGTCTCAAAGCTCCTCTTCACCTCTGAGATGCTAGAAGGTTCATCTGTGGTACTGCTCAATATGCTGAAGACTGTGGAGTCTTCTGAGAAGCATGAGCAGGGGACGGTGCTGTTAGTTGATTCCTCGAAGAAAGGTTCTAAGAGGAAGTCAAAGGAACAGCAGAAGGGAAAGAAGAGAAGGGCTATGAAGGTAGAACTAGCACAAAAGGAAACTTGCCATCATTATGGCAAGGAGAGCCATTTGCGAAGAAAGTGCAAGATTTATCTTGAGTCCGTGAAGAAGGATAAGGCATCGGATGCCCCATCTTCTTCAGAAATCTTCTTTATTGATTGTCATTCTATTTTCTCAGACACTTGGGTATTTGATACTGGGTGTGGCTCACATATATGTAATGACATACATGGGCTAAGGAATAGAAGAAGACTCGTCAAGGGGAGAGTCAAATTTACGTGTTGGGAATGGAGCAACGGTTGCTGCACTCGCTATCGGAACGTATTTGTTGGAACTCCCTGTAGGACTTATCTTAGAACTGGACAATTGCTTTTATGTTCCTTCGTTGATAAAGAACATCATTTCTATTTTAAATAGAAATGGGTACCATTTGACTTTTAGTAACAATTGTTGTTACATAACTTTGAATGGAGTTCTTTATGGGACTGGAACTTTAAGCAATGACATTTATACGTTGGACGTATCCAGTGACATTTTCAATATCGAAGCGAGCAACACGCGTGCTCGAAAGGATAATCAAATAGACTCCTATATGTGGCATTGTCGTCTTGGCCATATAAGCAAGAAATGCATGTCCGAATTACACCGATGTGGAATTCTGGAATCGTTTGAATTGGATTCATACGAATCATGCGAATCATGCTTAAAAGGCAAGATGACTAAGTTACCTTTTACAGGAAAAGGTGAACGAGTGGGAGAGTTGCTAGGCCTAATACATAGTGATGTATGTGGACCTATGTCAACTCAAACTTTAGGAGGCTATAGCTACTTCATTACCTTCACCGATGATCACTCACGGTTTGGGTATGTGTTCTTGATGAAACACAAGTCTGAAGCCTTTGAAAGGTTCAAAGAGTTCAGAAATGAAGTAGAGAAACAACATGACAAGAGTATTAAAATACTTCGATCGGATCGAGGTGGTGAATACTTAAGTCAAGAGTTTCTTGATTATCTAAGAGACAATGATATATTGTCTCAATGGACTCCGCCATATACACCACAGTATAATGGTGTATCTGAGAGGCGTAACCGAACCTTGTTGGACATGGTCAGGTCAATGATGAATCATGCAACTCTTCCCAAGTCCTTTTGGGGCTATGCACTTCAGACAGCTGTTTACTTGTTAAACAGAATGCCTACCAAGGTAGTCTCAACTACTCCATATGAGACATGGAATAGTAAGAAACCTCATGTATCTTACTTGAAGATATGGGGTTGTCCTGCTTATGTGAAGCGGACTGTATCAGACAAATTGGATGCTAAGTCTGATAAATGTCTATTTATTGGATACCCTAAGGAAACAAGGGGTTACCAATTCTATCATCCTGTGGAACAAAAGGTGTTTGTTTCAAGGCATGTTGTGTTTCTAGAGAAAGAGTTTCTCTTGCAAGAAAACAGTGGGAGTGTCGTCGAGCTTGAGGAGGCTCGAGAGACTCAAATAGACATTGATGAGATACGGTGAAGCACTGGCAAACAAACTCATAGTGATGAGCAATCGGTGGACCTATTGTAACACCACATCTTCGTAGATCCGGTAGAACACGCAATTATTCCCAGAGATATGGATTTCGTTAAGCGAATCGAACGACGTGTTACTCATTGATGATGAGGAGCCTACCAGCTTATGAAGAAGTGCCGAAGTTCAGTAAAGGGATAAGTGGCTTGGTGCCATGAAGTCGGAAATGGATTCCATGAATGAAAACCAAGTTTGGAACTTGGTTGACCCACCTGAAGGGATAAAGCCTATAGGGTGCAAGTGGGTTTTCAAGAAGAAAACCGACATGGATGGTAATGTGATTACCTATAAGGCTAGATTGGTGGCGAAAGGATATCGTCAAAAACAATGTGTTGATTATGACGAAACCTATTCGCCTGTAGCTATGCTTAAATCCATTCGGATGCTCCTGGCCATAGCGGCTCATTATGATTATGAGATATGGCAGATGGATGTGAAAATAGCTTTCCTTAATGAAAACCTGCTCGAGGACGTGTATATGATACAACCTGAGAGTTTCACATCGATTGATAAAACCAAGGTATGCAAATTGCAACGGTCTATTTATGGATTGAAGCAAGCATCCAGGAGCTGGAATATCCGTTTTGATGAGACAATCAAAAGGTTTGATTTCTCACAAAATCCAGACGAACCTTGTGTGTACAAGAAGGTTAGTGGGAGTGCAGTCGTATTCCTAGTATTGTATGTTGATGACATACTACTTATAGGAAACGATGTTTCAATCTTACAGTCAGTGAAGGTTTGGTTATCCAAGACATTCTCCATGAAAGACCTGGGAGAAGCAACCTACATCCTCGGGATTAAGATCTATAGAGATAGATCGAAACGGTTGCTTGGTCTTTCGCAGCTACATATATAGACCGAAAAGCAAAGAGGTTTAGCATGTCGGAATCCAAGAAAGGTTTCTTACCCATCAGGCATGGGGTACACCTTTCGAAGTCTATGTGTCCGCGCACAGAAGACGAGAGGATTTGCATGAGTAAGATCATCCGCAATAGGATCTATCATGTATGCTATGTTATGTACAAGGCCCGATGTATCGTGACGCTCGAGTGTCACGGCAGATACCACCGATCCAGAATGGATCATTGTGGTTAAGACGATCCTTAAGTACTTAAGAAGAACTAAGGATGTGTTCCTAATATATGGAGAAGGGTACATGGTGATACGTGGGTATACGGATGCCAGCTCCAGACAGACAAGGATGATTCCATGTCTCAGTCTGAGTATGTATTCACCTGGAATGGAGGCGCAATAAGTTGGAAAGGTTCCAAGCTTGACACTATAGCGGATTCTGCCACTAAGGCAGAATACATTGCAGCTTTGGAAGCAGCAAAGGAAGCGATTTGGATCAAGAAGTTCATCTCTGAACTTGATGTGGTCTCATCAATGATCCAAACATGTGTTTCGCCGCTATCATCTTATCAGAGAGATCATCAGTAGGAACGAAATACAAATCGAGAAAATTCCCACTGAAAGGAACTTAGCGGATCCTTTAACTAAGGCATTACCTCAAAATAAGTTTGAGGGTCATGTTCGAGCTTATGGTATTGGATACCGTAGCGATTGGCATTAGGCCAAGTGGGAGTCTGTTAGTAATATATGAGAGATGTCCTAAGGCAATCGCCTTATGTATGAACCATTTATATGATAAATGAAGATTCACTATTTGAGTATACATGTTTTATGAATTTGATTGGATCTTAAACTCATTTACTGAATGTCCACGATACGATTCACAGCATGAGAGAATTTGTGATTGGATCACAACTAGTGAGTATCTCTACATGTGTAATTGTGATGTATCGGAATTATCCCTAGTCGATGAATTGATGGATTTGGACACCATCAATTTCGGCCGAGACTAGCATGAGGTATACTCCTTGGTGTATCCAAGCAGCTGATTCTCACTGGCTGGAGACATAGTGATGTCCGGAGTTAATCGTGGATGCTAGTTATGGTCACTAGTTCATTGGAGTGACCAGCCGTAAGACTTCATATGGTTCTCTGCATATATAGATATGTCAATGAAGTTCTTACTGTGGCTTAAGTGCGATGTTCCTTTGACTTGCGGTATTCAAGTCATCTTGATCATGGAGACTTATGCTTTGACATCTTAAGCAAACATCTCTAAGGAGATGTGGACCCGGGATGATTGGGTATAAGTCGAAGTGATCGAAGGTGTTTGAATAGCCTATAAAGGATTCACCACTCCTTGCGAGGAGATGTATACCCATGGCCTCTCGTCGGATTGTTACTAAAGTCTTTGGCCAAAGCATTACATGTTTAGAGTAAGGTACTCTTCGATACATGTGGAGTAACTAGAATCCGTAGGATGAGGAAATAATACTTGGGCTAGGTGTGACGTAGTCAGCCTAGTGGGGACTGACACAATAGACCATGTCCTGAACCAAGTGGGTATAAGATGAGTGAAGGGAATGGGGCACGATTCATTCGAGAGCCATCAAGGGTTTCGTAAATAGTTCGATCAACCGTGCTGATCTTTTGGTTAATTGGGGATCATGATGTACTACTAGGTGCCACTCATGATCGCTTCTATAATTAATGGTTAATTATAGACGGCCAACATAAACCGAGAACCTATTTGGTCACACGACAACGAGTGTAATCCAAAGGATTTAAAACGAGCTTGAGAATGGGATTCTCGCATCGAGAGAAACTATGTTTGGTTGGACCAAACATAAAGCGAGCATGAAATTGTTTCAATGGAAGCGTGGATGGGCCGTGGTCTTATGAAGACATAATGGATGGACCAAAATGGTTTGGTTCTAATCCAATGGATGAGAATAAACCAAAGGGTTTGGTTTATTTTAAACGAATGAACCAAAAGTTGGTTCGTTCGTTTAACTTAAAATAAACCATCATGGTTTGGTTTATTTTAACTTATCTTAATGGAGCGGGTTAACGGGCTTTATGGATATGATCCATTAACCATTAAGAGAATTAGTTCTCTATAAAGAGGGCTTAATGGATAATTAAGCCCTAATCCACAACCCTAAGTTGCCTCCCACCTCTCCTTGGAGAAATTGAGCTAACTCTCCTCCTCCTTGCCGCCGCCCACCTTGAGGAAGGCTAATTCCTTCCCCTCGCAGGCGCCGAGCTGTTGCCGGTTAGTGCTCGGTGATCTCCTTCAAGTTTGGCATCAAGGTGAGCTCTATCTCCTTGGTTGGCCGGGCGCCTATCACCTTCCACCAAAGCTGTCCAGTTTTCTGGACAGCTTGTTCTCCTCTCGTCGGAGCATCGCTTTGGACGACGGTTAGAGCTCCGACAGCGCTAACTTATCGGGATTCGATCTCCGGTAATCCTCTGAGGTGGAGGAGAAGGCGATTCCAATTGGTTGACGAATACCTCTCCGAGAAGCGAGTTTTGAGAACTCGTATTAGGATCCGAATTTGGATTCGGATCGTGATCATCTCTCGATCACGTCGTCTTCAACACGAGGCTAGTAACCCGTACGAAGACGAAGCTCGTGGCTTAGCGAAGTCATCCCGAGGAACTCGGCGTGGATACGGATAGAGACGATTCTAGCGAGGATCGTTCCGGTTAATGTCGTTCCCGCTACACGTCATACGAAAGGTATAACGTAGATAAATTTCCTTTTATTGCAAATTTTAATTTACGGTTATGTCTACACTTGTTGTAATATGCATGCGTGTGTTGTGTGTGTTGTAATAAATGTAGATTTATTATTTTTAATTGCTTCCGCTGTGCTCATGTTTGCGAAACATGATCGAACACACACACGCCGCGGTGCCGGAAACCCAACAGGAAGATCATTTGTTACAATTGTCAAGGGGAGGGACACATAAGGGACAATTGTCCCCTCCTAAACAAGAGCAAAGAGGAAAGGAAAAAGAAGGAAGAAAAGAAGAAGAAGAAGGGGAGCAAGAAGAAAAAGGAAGAAGAAAAGAAGGCCAAGGATAAAGGAAAGGCCATGGCTCTCAAAGCAAAGACATGGGATGACCTTGCTTCCTCATCCTCATCCGAAGAAGAAGAGCATGTCTATTCCAACCTTGCATTGATGGCCTTCGACGACTTGGATTGCTCCTCCTCCTCAAATGAAGAATCAAGCACAAGTGGGCAGAGCTCAAATGAAGGGGGAGCTTCTACATCCTCATCATCCGAAGAAGAAGAAGAAGACATGGAAACTATGGTAACGAATGCCTCTCCTAAGAAAATAGTTTCCATAATTTCTAGTTTAACTAAGGACTTATTTGGAATGAAAAATAAAAATAAAAGCATGCTTGATCAAATTAAGGATTTAGAGCATAAGCTAGAAAATGCATGCTTAAATGATAATGATAATATTTCTTCTAGCTTAAATGATGCATGCTCACATGAATACATGCCATTTAATGTTAGTGATGCATGTATGGATGAAAATAGGGCTCTAAGGGAAAAGGTAGATTACTTGACAAAAGCCCTAGAAAAATTTACAATTGGCTCCAACACCCTTAACATGATAATTGGGAGTCAAAGAGCTAGCTTCAATAAGAAAGGCCTAGGATACAAAGAAAAGAAAAATGAAAAGGTCTACAAATGCCTAATTGCTAGGGGACAAGATAAGAAGAAAGTAATAGCTAAGAAATGGATCCCCAAGGAGTACTTAGTGAACCCAATAGGAAAGAACTTATTTTGGGTTCCAAAATCCATCCTTAAGGGTTAGGATAACCCTAGGGTAGTCAACCATATGCAATTGACCTATATCATATTTTGGTTGACTTAGGATGACGGGACAACATTTTTAAATAGTGTTGGGTGATGATAACGTACCCATAAAATAGATAATAATGCTTAAATCATGATGATTGAAGTAATTCCTACACATGTTTGCAATCATGATTTATGCTATTGATATTTGGCACATAATCATGAGAAATAGGGTTAAATCATGCTTTAGGTGATACTTTGCTCATTATGATGATAGAATACCTAATGCATGATTATTAATTGATGAATACTTTAGGATCATGATCATAATGTAAAATTAATTGATATATGCTTTTATGATCATGAGGTTTGTTAGGTTGATACTTAACCTTGATAGAATTGTATGAATATAATGGTTAAGTATATACAAATTCCCCCCTAGGATGCATCTCACACTCACCATAGGCTACCTTGATTGCAAAATTAGCATGAGTGAGATGTTAGGATGATACAAATGTCCACTAGTGCCTATGGCATTTAGATGGTCATTTAATGTATCAAAATAGCAATAATAGACCAATCATGGGGAAGACTTATGTTTAATTCATAGACATATTGCCCAAAGATCATGGTTGGATATTTCATATGTTTTCAAAACAATTTCTTACTTTAAAATCTATGTATTCATGTTTTGAAACAATTGGAATCAAAACTAAGTGTTAAACTTGATACTTTTATGATAAAAACCTAGTAGTTTTTAAAGCTTTTGGATTTTTGGCAAATACGTGGAAATATAATGATTTTTTATGAAAACCTATTTTTCACTGATAGATATACTTAAAAGAAATGTGTTCCCCAAATTTCATGATTTTTAGGATTTTCTGGAATTTTTAACGCATTTCTGAAATTCGGTCCGAAAATCAGGAAATCAAAAAATCATGTGCTGATCGTATCTGAACCAATGATCGATGGCTGTAAATCTTCTCAGTTGAGGCCGAATTCCGAATTTAAATCAATTTTTGGTATTTTTCCTTCTCTTAGACTTGATGTCATGAGTTTATAACTTAATATTAATCTTCTTGATGGTGTCAAAGGGGGAGAAATAATTATGTTTAAGTTATGATAGGGGGAGAAATTTGTATGATAGGGGGAGAAATTGTAAAGAGAGTTTCATGGATTAAGGGGGAGTTGCATGTTGCTATATCATGTTTATGTTTACATGCTTTCTTACCTTAAAATTTTTTTTATCAAATATTTTTACCTAACTTAAACGGATTGCCACACATCAAAAAGGGGGAGATTGTTAGGGCAATCTCTTGCCGTAATATGGTTTTGATGGTGTGGCAAAGGGTTATGTTGATTTGATATGTGCATTGAAGTCGTGCAGGACTTAGTAATTCGCACATGGAGCCGTGGCAAGTTTCACATCTCATGACTCGTGCCTTGAGTCGGTGAAGGATAGCTTTACGGAAGTCGTGTGCTTGGAGCATCCGAGGGACCGCCGGACGAGGAGCTTGGAGTGAAGCCGGAGGAAGTAGACTTCGAGACAAGAAACGCGAAGGAGCATTACAGAGTCGTGCGCCTGATGCTGCCGAGGGACGTGGCCGCGAACGAAGAGAACTTCGAAGGCGAGGGACTCCGAGAGATGAGAGTGAGCGAATGTAACCCGGGAAGGGGTAGCTCTTAGGTGAAACTTGGCCATTTGGCCAAGTGTCGGATGAGTTTTTCCCGACACCGCCGATCGCTATGTCATGGCGCTTGATCGCTTCCGAGTTGATGGGTCGATCGATCGTATAAAACCAATGGATCGGCAATGATCGATGTCGAGCAATGAACGCCAGGAATGGCAAATAATCGATGGCACTGTGCACGGGCACAGAATGGAGTCGACTCCATTGAGCACTCGACTGATCGAGCATCAGTCGACTGATGGTAGGATCAGTCGACTTATGCCAATACCGTTGGATGGAATCCAACGTGGAAAGCGGCCGTTATTGGGCAATGGCTATGGGATCAGTCGACTGATCCTGTGTTAACGGGAAGAAACCCTCTTCCTCTATAAAAAGGAAGGGGGTGGGGGTTTGGGAGAAAAATGCTTATGCTCTAATACTCTCCCAAGTTCCCTAAAGCTTTCCATCCTCTTACTCAAGCTTATTTCCATTATATTTGTAAGAGGAGTGTTTTTGTGTAAAGAGGTTACCTCCACCTAGCTTTGTGCAAAGGAGAGTTCTAGTGGATAGATTTGGAAGAGTGATTCACCTTGGATGAATCGGACCGTTGATTAGCGGCGTAGCCGTGAACCACGTTACATCTCATGTTTGTATTGCTTGTTATATTTTGCTTGTCTTTATTTATATTTGCATATTCCGCTTGCGCTAACGTTTTGTAGACGAGCAAAATACGACATACATCGTAAGAAGGCTATTCACCCCCCTCTAGCCGGCCAACCGATCCCCCAACAAGATACTCATTTCTCTTGTCTGACCATGATGATGTTATGCTCAATGAGAATGAGCCTACCTCCTATCAAGAAGCTGTGATGAGCCCAGATTCTGAGAAATGGCTAGAGGCCATGAGATTCGAGATGGAATCCATGTACACCAACCAAGTATGGACTTTGGTTGATCCACCTGAAGGGGTCAGACCCATTGGGTGTAAGTGGGTCTTTAGGAGAAAAACTGACATGGATGGACTTACGCATACCTATAAGGGCTGATTGGTGGCTAAAGGTTTCAAGCAAATTCATGGTATTAACTATGATGAAACCTTTTCTCCAGTGGCGATGTTAAGTCCATTCGGATCTTGCTTGCTATTGCAGCATACCACGATTATGAGATCTGGCAGATGGATGTCAAAACTGCATTTCTGAATGGAAACTTACTTGAGGATGTGTACATGACACAACTTGAGGGTTTTGACGATCCACAGCATGCTGGGAAAGTATGCAAGCTGCAAAGGTCCATTTATGGGCTAAAACAAGCCTCTCGGAGCTGGAATCTTCGATTCAATAATGCAATCAAACAGTTTAGTTTCATCAAGAATGAAGATGAACCCTGTGTCTACAAGAGGGTTAATGGGAACACAGTTGTCTTCCTTGTATTGTATGTGGATGACATACTACTCATTGGGAATGACATCCCTTCGCTACAGTCTGTGAAGACTTGGCTAGGGACGTGCTTCTCAATAAAGGACTTAGGTGAAGCAGCCTGTATTCTAGGCATCATGATCTATAGAGATAGATCTAAGAGATTGCTTGGCCTAAGTCAGAATACATACATTGACACGGTATTACTACGGTTTTCCATGCAGAATTCCAAGAAGAGACTTCTACCAATGTCACATGGTGTGAGTCTTTCGAAGACTCAAAGTCCCTCTTCTAGAGAGGAGAGAGACCGCATGGATAAGATCCCTTACGCATCAGCTATAGGATCTATCATGTATGCCATGCTGTGTACTCGTCCTGATGTCTTGTATGCTTTGAGCATGACGAGTAGATACCAGTCAGATCCAGGTGAGCATCACTGGATAGCAGTCGAGAATATTCTTAAGTACTTGAGAAAGACTAAAGAATATTTCTTGATATTTGGAGGCGATGAGGAGCTAGCTGTAAAGGGTTACAGCGATGCCAGCTTCCAAACTGACCAGGATGATTATAGATCGCAGTCAGGGTTCGTGTTTTGCTTGAATGGTGGCGCTGTGAGCTGGAAGAGTTCCAAGCAGGACACAGTTGCTGAGTCTACAACAGAGACCGAATATATCGGTGCTTCTATCTCATTCGAGAGATTATCGATAGAGGAGATATGAAGATTAGCAGAGTACCCACAGAGGCTAACATCGCAGATCCCTTGACCAAGGCTTTGGCATAGAAAAAGCATGATGGTCACACTAGGTCATTGGGTATTAGATACTATGGTGATTGGCACTAGTGCTAGTGGGAGATTGTTAGTGAAAGCCCTAGAGCCAATCATGTGATGATTGTTGTATGGACTTTATTGTATCATATTCCTATTTATAAAGGCATGGTTATTATATTTACTTGTATTGGTGCCAAATAACTAAATATAATAATGTCCTTGAGTAGTAGGTTCTTATCTATATCAATCGATTGGTTGAATCGATAATGAGATGATATAGAGAACACTACTCTTAATCATTCCTAGTCAAGTATTAAAATTCAGGGACAATGTTAATTCATAGAGACTAGCATGTAGGTCAACACGATGACTTGATCTCACAAGTCATGGATATGAGATATCAAGTTGACACATGGGTATGCATTGGAGAATGTATACTGAATGCCCCGCCATGAGAAAGTATCATGGATCATTATATGAGTGCCATATACTTTCTCATGTGGCTATTAGTATGACTATTAGTCCTTAGATCTGAAGTCACCATGGTTCCCTACATAAGGAGTTGCATATTTTGGCTTCGTCAAACATCACCCGTAAATGGGTGGACTATAAAGGCGATTACTGGGTATGTGATAAATTATGAGGAGGGATGTGAGTGATGTAGATGAGATCTATTCTTCCTATATGACGGGGGTGACATCGATATTCTTGACAGAGTGAGACCATGAAGTGCATGGCCATGCCCAAATGAGTCAATATGAGATATTGAGCTCATTTGATTAGAGTGAGTCTACTTAGAGTTCAAGATATAGATTGTACTGAGGATGACATGGTCTATGCCTCAATTATTCAATCTAGATGTCAAGGATAGAGGGACATTGTCACATATTGTGAGAGTCACAATTAGTAGTCACAAAGGTGATGTTGGAGATCAACATTCTTGTAACTTGGGTAGCAATGATGTGTTGCTAGATACCGCTCATTGCTTATGTTCCTAAATCAGTTTAGGGACTTTACCAATGTTACAAGAACCTATAGGGTCACACACAAAGGGCAATTAGATGGAGATTAGGTTCATATGATGAACCATGAGGATTAGGTTCATGGGATGAACCAAATTGGATTAAGAGTAATCCAAATTAGACTAATTGAGTTGGACTCAATTTGATTCAAGTGTTGAATGAGTCTAATTTAGATTTGATTCATCAAATCAATTTAAATTAATGAACAGAGATTCATTAAATTAAATTGACTTGAATCAAATGGTTGGATTTGATCAAGCATGGGAGATAAGAGGTCAAATTTGACTTGACTTGAGAGGGAAGATGAAAGGTCAAGTTTGACTTGACCAAATGCCATGTCATGATGATATCTTGGTATGGCCGGCCAATGATGATGCTCCACATCATCATTGACTTTTCATGTGGTGCCACCTCATGGGGGAGACCAAGAGCCATTGACTTTTGGAGTTACATGCATGCATGTAACCCTCCAAGTCATGAAGTGGCCAGCCACTCCATTTGATGGGGGGTAATTGATTTTGGTGAGTTACTAGAACTTCATCTTCTTCCTTGGATCATCCTCTCAAGCTCCCCTCTCCTCCTTGGCTAAAACTTATAAGGGTGCTAGCACACTCTAGGTTTCTTTTCTCCACCTATTGCTTGTGTGGATACCAATAGAGGAGTGTACACTTGACACTCTAGAGTTCCGGCAAGCTATTTGGACGAGCGGGATTTGCGAAGGGCGTCACATCGAGGGTAACACTGTCAACTTATAGATCTAAGGTAGATCTAGGTTTACTTAGCACATACATGTTTTTATTTTAATATATCTTCCCACGGATCTGTGGCTGGACTTCCGGGGTTTTCGCAATGCAAAAAGCGGTTTTTGTGGCTCGGAAAGTCCAACAGAAACCGTATCCTATGTTTTAGGATGATGATGTCCCCTTGAGGAGCTCATAAGGATCATCATGTAAATCCTGCAGGTTGACATGGTCCAGCATGATTATAAGGTTGAGTTGTACTACTCAGGGAGTTAGATGTTAATTAATTAATTGTCAGTAAATTACTTAATTAACGGACATTTGATATCTTAAACACGGGGAGATATTTTTACAATTAATATGTGGATCCAATATATAATTATAGGGTTGGTGAGGTAGATCAATGATGATCGCTTTAGTGGAATGGATCATCATTAATGGATCGGGTTTGGATCCATTGGGTGGCCAAGATCCAACTCCTCCTCATGGTCCCTATTGTAGCCTATTAAAACCCTCACGAAGCCTAGATCCAACAGACATGATTAAAAAAAGGCTTGGGAGAAATCTATAAATAGATTCCAAGGCTTGGGCGACAATAAAAGAAGGTGTTGTGCTAAGGGTTTGGAGTTGGGTTGGAGGCTTGGGCGGTAACCTAGGGTTTGGCTTCTTCATTGGGCGGCTGCAACACAACCTAGGGTTTGGCTCTTGTCTTGGACGGTGCCACTTCATCTCCTTCCTCACTTTGGCCGGTGGCAACAAGGGCTAGGACTTCTCTTCCTTCCTCTTGGATGGTGCCTCCCACTCCTCTCCAAGGGATGGTTAGGGTTTTGCTTTGGCTTTACCTAGAGCCAGCGCACCTCTACTTCTCCCTCTCCTTGGCTGGCGGCAACAACCAAGCTTGGAGGCTTGGTGGTCGGCACTAGATAAGAGAAGAAAGGAGGATTGTCTTCCCTTCGTTCGAAGCAAGCAAGGAAAGGGAAGATATAAGATCTAGGAGGCTTCGACTCTTGGAAGATTGTCGCCCACACTATTGGTGCAGGGGAACCAGATGATCGAACCTGTGTTTTGATTATGGCAAAAGATGCAAAGTTAAGATTTCATCGTTATCTCACAGGCTAAATTGAGTGTGCAAAAAAGTGCTAAAGCTGGAGCTAAAGGCTAGCGACACCCGGAGGAAGCCGCGGTGGTCGGACGACACTCGAGTGACTTCGAAGGGAGCCGAAGGAATCGAGTGGAAGGCTAGAAGAAATAGCTACAAAGTAAGTATCGAGGTTAGCTCATGTGTGTGAGCGTAAGTGAGGTCGTATCCTCCTTACGGGGATGGTCTTAAGTGTAGATCCGACCAAAGACATTCCATGGATGGTCTAGGTCGAGATCGGGCGGTCGGCGACCGTCAAAATTATGTTTTTATTAAGCTAACTTGTGATTTCAGCAAGCATTAGTCGACTTCCCACAAGAGCCACTCGACTGCCTTTCATCAATAGATTATTGGGTGTTGCGACTCGACTGATGCTTCCATCAGTCGACTGATGATGGGCATCAGTTGACTGATGGTCAAGGATCAGCTTCGAGGAGTCAAGCCTTATCACCTCATTCCAAGGAGCTTGGTGCCCAATTTTGATTGGCTGAAGACCCCCTCGATGAGGGGCTCAAAAACTATAAAAGGAGGGCTTCTCTAAGGGTTTTTCATCATCCTAAAAGCCTCCAAGTGCTTCCGATACACTACGACTCTCCGACATCCCTACGACGAAGCGCTGCAGACACGATGACTAGAGCTCAATCTTCTTCATCTATGAGTCGTCGGTAAAAGTGATTTTTAGTTTCAAATCTGTACTTAAGTTCATTATCGTGTTTCTATCGTAAAGAGAAGAGGGAGAGTGTCCCTCTATCTCGATCCTTTTCGTGGTTTTTGTATTCGATTAACTCCTACCTCCAACGAGGAGGAGTTCGTTAGTGATTTTCCCTCCGTGCATGGTCAAGGACCACTAGGGCCTTGGAGTAGTAGCCATAGGCTACGAACCAAGTAAAAAACCCTCGTCTTCTTTAGTTTTGTATTGTTTTATTCTTTCCGCTGCATAACTCAAGTATCGAAACGAACGAAAGTCTTTATCGCTATTCACCCCCTTCTAGCGATCCGCTCGATCCAACAATTGGTATCAGAGCTAGGGGCACTAAGATCTAGTGAAACCACCGATCTAGTATTTCTTTTTGATTTCGTATTCATTTAATTTTGATTTTACAAGTTTTTATTCGTTCCTTCCGCATTACTAATCCAAGACGCAAGTCTTGGAACATTCTTCTTGTTTTTGCCATTGCTAGGTTTTTTTTTCTTTCCTTTCTTCTTCTTGTCTCTGGTGTCAAATGGTCCATCTTGAGGGTTTTAGCACCGTCCGAGCTTCGTTTTACAATGGAGATGATTTCCGTTACTGGAAAGGTCGGATGGAGTGCTTTCTTAAAACTCAAATCGAGACGTGGATCATAGTCCAAGCCGGATTCACACTTCCCAGTAATAAAGTTGGTGAATCCTTGGATTATGACCACTGGACCATGGCCACTAAGAGACAAGTTGAAGCCGATGTGAAGGCAACTCAGATCCTCCAATGCGGATTGTCAAAGGTGTTGGGTTTCCGGCACCGCGGCGTGTGTGTGTTCGATCACGTTTCGCAAACATGAGCACAGCGGAAGCAATAAAAATAATAAATCTACATTTATTACAACACACACAACACACGCATGCATAGTACAACAAGTGTAGATATAACCATAAATTTAAATTTGCAATAAAAGGAAATTTATCTACGTTATACCTTTCGTATGACGTGTAGCGGGAACGGCATCAACCGGAACGATCCTCGCTAGAATCGTCTCTATCCGTATCCACGCCGAGTTCCTCGGGATGACTTCGCTAAGACACGAGCTTCGTCTTCATACGGGTTACTAGCCTCGTGTTGAAGACGATGTGATCAAGAGATGATCACGATCCGAATCCAAATTCGGATCCTAATATGAGTTCTCAAAACTCGCTTCTTCGGAGAGGTATTCGTCAACCAATTGACGAATCCTTCGTCCTCCACCTCAGCGGATTACCGGAGATCGAATCCCCGGTAAGTTAGCCACTGTCGGAGCTCTAACCGTCGTCCAAACGACGCTCCGATGAGAGGAGAACAAGCTGTCCAGAAAACTGGACAGCTTTGGTGGAGGTGATAGGCGCCGACCAACCAAGGAAGATAGAGCTCACCTTGATGCCAAACCTGAAGGAGATCTCCGGAGCACTAACCGGCAGCAGCTCGACGCCAGCGAGGGGGAAGGAAGCTACCTTCTGGACGCCGGTTGGAGGAGCTATGGGCGGCGGCAAGAGGTTGGCGCCGAAAAATCCAATAAGGAGGTGGGCGGCAACTTTAACCTAGGGGTTTTTTATTAGGGCTTAATTATCCCTTAAGCCCTCTTTTATAGAGAACTAATTCTCTTAATGGTTATTGGATCATAACCATTAGGCCCGTTAACCCGCTCCATTAAGATAAGTTAAAATAAACCAAACCATGATGGTTTATTTTAAGTTAAAACGAACCGAACCAACTTTTGGTTCATTCGTTTAAAATAAACCAAACCCTTTGGTTTATTCTCCTCCATTGGATTAGAACCAAACCATTTTGGTTCATCCATTACGTCTTCATAAGACTCGGCCTATCCACGCTTCCATTGAGACTGAAACGATTTCATGCTCGCTTTATGTTTGGTCCAACCAAACTTAGTTTCTCTCGGTCTGAGAATCCCATTCTCAAGTTCGTTTTAAATCCTTCGGATTATGCTCGTTGTGCGTGTGACCAAATAGGTTCTCGGTTTATGTTGGCCGTCTATAATTAACCATTAATTATAGAACGATCATGAGTGGCACCTAGTAGTACATCATGATCCCCAATTAACCGAAAAGATCAACGGTTGATCCAGAACTATTTCTGAAACCCTTCAGCAGCTCGAATGAATCGTGCCCCATTCCCTTCACTCATCTTATACCCACTTGGTTCAGGACATGGTCTATAGTGTCAGTCCCTACTAGGCTGACTACGTCACACCTAGCCCAAGTATCATTTCCTCGTCCTACGGATTCTAGTTACTCCACATGTATCGAAGAGTACCTTACTCTAAACATGTAATGCTTTGGCCAAAGACTTTAGTAACAATCCGACGAAAGGCCATGGGTATACATCTCCTCTCAAGGAGTGGTGAATCCTTTATAGGCTATTCAAACACCTTCGATCACTTCGACTTATACCCAATCATCTCGGGTCCTCATCTCCTTAGAGATGTTTGCTTAAGATGTCAAAGCATAAGTCTCCACGATCAAGATGACTCGAATACCGCAAGTCTAAAGAACATCGCACTTAAGCCACAGTAAGAACTTCATTGACATATCTATATATGCAGAGAACCATATGAAGTCTTACGGCTGGTCACTCCAATGAACTAGTTACCATAACTAGCATCCACGATTAACTCCGGACATCACAATGTCTCCAGCCAGTGAGAATCAGCTGCTTGGATATACCAAGGAGTATACCTCGTGCTAGTCTTGACAGAATTGATGGTGTTCAAATCCATCAATTCATCGACTAGGGATAATTCCATTACATCACAATTACACATGTAGAGATACTCACTAGTTGTGATCCAATCACAAATTCTCTCATGCTGTGAATCGTATCGTGGACATTCAGTAAATGAGTTTAAGATCCAATCAAATACATAAAACATGTATACTCAAATAGTGAATCTTCATTTATCATATAAATGGTTCATACATAAGGCGATTGCCTTAGGACATCTCTCATATATTACTAACAGACTCCCACTTTGCCTAATGCCAATCGCTACGGTATCCAATACCTTAAGCTCGAACATGACCCTCAAACTTATTTTGAGGTAATGCCTTAGTCAAGGGATCCGTTAAGTTCCTTTCAGTGGGAATTTTCTCGATTTGTATTTCGTTCCTACTGATGATCTCTCTAATAAGATGATAGCGGCAAAGCACATGTTTGGATCATTGATGAGACCACATCAAGTTCAGAGATGAACTTCTTGATCCAAACCCCTTCCTTTGCTGCTTCCAAAGCTGCAATGTATTCTTCCTTAGTGGCAGAATCCGCTATAGCTTCAAGCTTGGAATCTTTCCAACTTATTGCGCCTCCATTCTAGGTGAATACATACCCAGACTGAGACATGGAATCATCCTTATCTGTCTGGAGCTGGCATCCGTATACCCACGTATCACCATGTACCCTTCTCCATATATTAGGAACATATCCTTAGTTCTTCTCAAGTACTTAAGGATCGTCTTAACAGCCACCCAATAATCCATTCTTGGATCAGACTGGTATCTGCTCGTGACACTCAGAGCATACGATACATCGGGCCTCGTACATAACATAGCATACATGATAGATCTTATTGCGGATGCATAGGGAATCTTACTCATGCAAATCCTCTCGTCTTCTGTGCGCGGACACATAGACTTCGAAAGGTGTATCCCATGCCTGATGGGTAGAAAACCTTTCTTGGATTCCGACATGCTAAACCTCTTTAGCACTCGGTCTATATATGTAGACTGCGAAAGACCAAGCAACCGTTTCGATCTATCTCTATAGATCTTAATCCCGAGGATGTAGGTTGCTTCTCCCAGGTCTTTCATGGAGAATGACTTGGATAACCAAACCTTAACTGACTGTAAGACTGAAACATCGTTTCCTATAAGTAATATGTCATCGACATATAAAACTAGGAACACGATTGCACTCCCACTAACCTTCTTGTACACACAAGGTTCGTCTGGATTTTTTGTGAGAAATCAAACTTTTTGATTGTCTCATCAAAACGGATATTCCAGCTCCTGGATGCTTGCTTTAATCCATAAATGGATCGTCGCAATTTGCATACCTTGGTTTTATCAACCGATGTGAAACCCTCAGGCTGTATCATATACACGTCCTCGAGCAGGTTTCCATTAAGGAAAGTTGTTTTCACATCCATCTGCCATATCTCATAATCATAATGAGCCGCTATGGCCAGGAGCATCCGAATGGATTTAAGCATAGCTACAAGCGAATAGGTTTCGTCATAATCAACACCTTTCTTTTGACGATATCCTTTCAACACAAATCTAGCCTTATAGGTAATCACATTACCATCCATGTCAGTTTTCTTCTTGAAAACCCACTTGCACCCTATAGGCTTTATGCCTTCAGGTGGGTCAACCAAGTTCCAAACTTGGTTTTCATACATGGAATCCATTTCCGACTTCATGGCACCAAGCCACTTATCCCTTTCTGAACTTGTCAACACTTCTTCATAACTGGTAGGCTCCTCATCATCAATGAGTAACACGTCGTTCGATTCACTTACGAGAAATCCATATCTCTCAGGAATATTGCGTGTTCTACCAGATCTACGAAGATGTAGTGTTACAATAGGTCCAGCCGATTGCTCATCACTATGAGTTGTCGGCTGTTGTGCTTCACCAGGTATCTC
This sequence comes from Wurfbainia villosa, assembly GCA_025175895.1. Classification (NCBI taxonomy): domain Eukaryota; kingdom Viridiplantae; phylum Streptophyta; class Magnoliopsida; order Zingiberales; family Zingiberaceae; genus Wurfbainia; species Wurfbainia villosa. The sequence continues at coordinate 61,635,474 of CM045997.1, forward strand.
ATTAATGTCTATTTGAGTCTCTCGAGCCTCCTCAAGCTCGACGACACTCCCACTGTTTTCTTGCAAGAGAAACTCTTTCTCTAGAAACACAACATGCCTTGAAACAAACACCTTTTGTTCCACAGGATGATAGAATTGGTAATCCCTTGTTTCCTTAGGGTATCCAACAAATAGACATTTATCAGACTTAGCATCCAATTTGTCTGATACAGTCCACTTCACATAAGCAGGACAACCCCATATCTTCAAGTAAGATACATGAGGTTTCTTACCATTCCATATCTCATATGGAGTAGTTGAGACTACCTTGGTAGGCATTCTGTTTAACAAGTAAACAGTTGTCTGAAGTGCATAGCCCCAAAAGGACTTGGGAAGAGTCGCATGATTCATCATTGACCTGACCATGTCCAACAAGGTCCGATTACGCCTCTCAGATACACCATTATGCTGTGGTGTATATGGCGGAGTCCATTAAGACAATATGCCATTGTCTCTTAGATAATCAAGAAACTCTTGACTTAAGTATTCACTACCTCGATCCGATCGAAGTATTTTAATACTCTTGTCATGTTGTTTCTCTACTTCATTTCTGAATTCTTTGAACCTTTCAAAGGCTTCAGACTTGTGTTTCATCAAGAACACATACCCAAACCATGAGTGATCATTGGTGAAGGTAATAAAGTAGCTATAGCCTCTTAAAGCTTGAGTTGACATAGGTCCACATACATCAGTATGTATTAGACCTAGTAACTCTCCCACTCGTTCACCTTTTCCAGTAAAAGGTAACTTAGTCATCTTACCTTTTAAGCATGATTCACATGTATCGTATGAATCCTATTCAAACGATTCCAGAATTCCACATCAGTGTAATTCGGACATGCGTTTCTTGCTTACATGGCCAAGACGACAATGCCACATATAGGAGTCTATTTGATTATCCTTTCGAGCACACATGTTGCTCGCTTCGATATTGCAAATGTCACTAGATATGTCCAACGTATAAACACCATTGCTTAAAGTTCCAGTCCCATAAAGAACTCCATTTAAAGTTATGTAACAATAATTGTTACTAAAAGTAAAATGGTACCCATTTCTATTTAAACAAGAAATAGAAATGATGTTCTTTATCAACGAAGGAATATAAAAGCAATTGTCCAGTTCTAAGACAAGTCCTGTAGGGAGTTTTAACAAATGCGTTCCAATGGCGACTGCAGCAACCTTTGCTCCATTCCCAATACGCAAATTTGACTCTCCCTTGACGAGTCTTCTTCTATTCCTTAGCCCATGTATGTCATTACATATATGCGAGCCACACCCAGTATCCAATACCCAAGTGTTTGAGGAAATAGAATGACAACCAATAACGAAGATATCTGAAGAAGATGGGGCATCCGATGCCTTATTCTTCTTCACGGACTCAAGATAAATCTTGCACTTTCTTCGCAAATGGCTCTCCTTGCCATAATGATGGCAAGTTTCCTTTTGTACTAGTTCTACCTTCTTAGCCCTTCTCTTCTTTCCCTTCTGTTGTTCCTTTGACTTCCTCTTAGAACCTTTCTTCGAGGAATCAACTAATAGCACCGTCCCCTACTCATGCTTCTCAGAAGACTCCACAGTCTTCAGCATATTGAGCAGTACCACAAATGAACCTTCTAGCATCTCAGAGGTGAAGAGGAGCTTTGAGACTTCGAACCTTTCGAATCTCACTTGCTCATCAACCAACTCACAAAGATGAAGGACTACGATATGAGCATCCATATGCTCATGCTGCTTTCGTAGCTTGGGTTCCATCGCGGCTAGCATGATGCAACTCATTTGTTCAGAATCACTCACATGTTTCTGATAGACCAACAATTGGTCCAGAGTTGCATAAATCACTAGACCAAGCGGGAAGAGGCACTTCGAGGACATTTGCAAGCTTTTCAACCTTGAGAACAATTCTCAAGCTTCTAAGCCAGTCCAAGAAGCTCGGCCCAGTCAATTTATTCGAATCCAAAATGGAATGCAAATTCAAAGACATCATGATCAATCTTAGAAATACAAAACGAGCATATATGAGAAAATGATTTTTAAAATGCATCAATATACATTTATAAATCCCATTCATTTTTTGAATTTCAAAAACCCCAAAATCACTTCGGGAGATCGTAGGTCCATCTCCGAATGGGATGATATCCATCATAGTTATGAATAACCTTGGAGAGAGTCCAACAAGTCATTCATAACTACGACGGTAGGTATCATCTATACCGATTGCATATCACATATATGCAACTATCACAATGTGCTATCAACTAATTGAATGTTCACACATACGTTGGGTTGTTAACACATTAACAAGTATACATCATATGCATAGCACCCAACTTCACCTCCCTTTACATCGACCTTGGAGAGAGTCCAACAAGCCGATGCTCTAGGTTAAAACCAACCCATTAATCGAGAAATAGTTTTATTAGAGCGCATTCAACCAATTAGCCCAGCTTGGAGAGAGTCCAACAACCAAAGCTAACGATTGACCTCTGACTCTTACCATATTAGTATTAAACTATTCCATGGTTTGAACATGTTCGGGTTCGAGCCGGGCTTGGAGAGAGTCCAACAACCCAAATAAGAAACGGAACTCTGGTTCTAACCATATTAATGGAAGGTGTAGGCTTTAATATTGTTTAAGGGTTTTATGTCTCATCCTCTTTGCATGCAAATAACTATTATCTACATGGCATGACATACATGGCATACATCTACATGTCACGACACGCATGACATAATTTTATGCATCTAATGCAATTACATGGCATACAATTATGTCATGTATATGATTTCCTTATATGTCATAACTATTTATGGAAATAAAATATGTTTAAGATTTGATTCTCCAAATCAAATCATAATTAAATTAGGAAACAAATTTCCAAATCTAATCACATATTTTATTCATGGAATTATTTGATTAAGGAAAATCTATTTAGGAAACCAATTTCCTAAATCATTAAAACTACTTATGGAAATAAAATATTTTAAGATTTGATTTCCCAAATCAAATCATGATTAAATTAGGAAACAAATTTTCAGAATCTAATCAAATATTTTATTTATGGAAAATATCAATTTCCATAAATACATCCAACTTTCCAAAAGTGGAAGATTTCCATAAATACTTCTAGACTTTCCAAAATTGAAAAATTTCCATAAATACTTCTAAATTTCCAAAATTAGAAAATTTCCAGAAATAACATTATGACTATCGTAAAACCATTTTACAATTATGTCGAAACACAACCTGGGCTCTGACACCACTGTTGGGTTTCCGGCACCGCGGCGTGTGTGTGTTCGATCACGTTTCGCAAACATGAGCACAACGGAAGCAATAAAAATAATAAATCTATATTTATTACAACACACACAACACACGCATGCATATTACAACAAGTGTAGACATAACCGTAAATTTAAATTTGCAATAAAAGGAAATTTATCTACGTTATACCTTTCGTATGACGTGTAGCGGGAACGGCATCAACCGGAACGATCCTTGCTAGAATCATCTCTATCCGTATCCACGCTGAGTTCCTCGGGATGACTTCGCTAAGCCATGAGCTTCGTCTTCGTATGGGTTACTAGCCTCGTGTTGAAGACGACGTGATCGAGAGATGATCACGATCCGAATCCAAATTCGGATCCTAATACGAGTTCTCAAAACTCGCTTCTCCGGAGAGGTATTCGTCATCAAATTGACGAATCCTTCGTCCTCCACCTCAGAGGATTACCGGAGATCGAATCCCCGGTAAGTTAGCCGCTGTCGGAGCTCTAACCGTCGTCCAAACGACACTCCGATGAGAGGAGAACAAGCTGTCCAGAAAACTGGACAGCTTTGGTGGAGGTGATAGGCGCCGGCCAACCAAGGAAGATAGAGCTCACCTTGATGCCAAACCTGAAGGAGATCTCCGGAGCACTAACTGGCAGCAGCTCGACGCCGGCGAGGGGGAAGGAAGCTACCTTCTGGACGCCGGTTGGAGGAGCTATGGGCGGCGGCAAGAGGTTGGCGCCGAAAAATCCAATAAGGAGGTGGGCGGCAACTTTAACCTAGGGGTTTTTTATTAGGGCTTAATTATCCCTTAAGCCCTCTTTTATAGAGAACTAATTCTCTTAATGGTTATTGGATCATAAGCATTAGGCCCGTTAACCCGCTCCATTAAGATAAGTTAAAATAAACCAAACCATTATGGTTTATTTTAAGTTAAAACGAACCGAACCAACTTTTGGTTCATTCGTTTAAAATAAACCAAACCCTTTGGTTTATTCTCCTCCATTGGATTAGAACCAAACCATTTTGGTTCATCCATTACGTCTTCATAAGACTCAGCCTATCCACGCTTCCATTGAGACTGAAACGATTTCATGCTCGCTTTATGTTTGGTCCAACCAAACTTAGTTTCTCTCGGTCTGAGAATCTCATTCTCAAGATCGTTTTAAATCCTTCGGATTACGCTCGTTGTGCGTGTGACCAAATAGGTTCTCGGTTTATTTTGGCCGTCTATAATTAACCATTAATTATAGAACGATCATGAGTGGCACCTAGTAGTACATCATGATCCCCAATTAACCGAAAAGATCAACGGTTTATGCAGAACTATTTTTGAAACCCTTCAGCAGCTCGAATCAATCGTGCCCCATTCCCTTCACTCATCTTATACCCACTTGGTTCAGGACATGGTCTATAGTGTCAGTCCCCACTAGGCTGACTACGTCACACCTAGCCCAAGTATCATTTCCTCGTCCTACGGATTCTAGTTACTCCACATATATCAAAGAGTACCTTACTCTAAACATGTAATGCTTTGGCCAAAGACTTTAGTAACAATCCGACGAGAGGCCATGGGTATACATCTCCTCGCAAGGAGTGGTGAATCCTTTATAGGCTATTCAAACACCTTCGATCACTTCGACTTATACCCAATCATCCCGAGTCCACATCTCCTTAGAGATGTTTGCTTAAGATGTCAAAGCATAAGTCTCCATGATCAAGATGACTTGAATACCGCAAGTCTAAGGAACATCACACTTAAGCCACAGTAAGAACTTCATTGACATATCTATATATGCAGAGAACCATATGAAGTCTTATGGATGGTCACTCCAATGAACTAGTTACCATAACTAGCATCCACGATTAACTCCGGACATAACAATGTCTCCAGCCAGTGAGAATCAGCTGCTTGGATACACCAAGGAGTATACCTCGTGCTAGTCTTGACAGAATTGATGGTGTCCAAATCCATCAATTCATCGACTAGGGATAATTCCGTTACATCACAATTACACATGTAGAGATACTCACTAGTTGTGATCCAATCACAAATTCTCTCATGCTGTGAATCGTATCGTGGACATTCAGTAAATGAGTTTAAGATCCAATCAAATACATAAAACATGTATACTCAAATAGTGAATCTTCATTTATCATATAAATGGTTCATACATAAGGCGATTGCCTTAGGACATCTCTCATATATTACTAACAAAAGGAGGAGCTCAACTGCGTCGACCCATTCATCAGTGCTAAAGATTTATGGACAAAGTTGGTCGAATTACACGAAGGGACCGACGAAGCTAAGGTTTGTAAGCGCGACCTCTTTCTCAATAAGTTGTATAATCTAATAATGTAGGAACACGAGACAGCGTCGCAACTACATGCCCACGTCCAGGACATTATCAACAGTCTACACACTATTGGACACAAGGTCGAAAATCGAGACCTCTTAAGGTACGTTCTTAACTCATTTCCTAGGACTACCTTGTGGGCATCCATGGTCGATGCCTACAAGGTCTCTAAGAATCTTTCACATCTTAGGTTAAACAAATTATTTTCTGAGTTTGAACTTCACGAGCAGACTAATGTAGTCCAACCTGAGAGAGGTATTGCTCTACTTACATGACAAAGAAGCAAGCCACCTACCAGGCAAGAAGATGGACTCGAACCCGAAGACGAATTAGAGTCCGAATCCGAAGAAGTGGAAGCAATAGTGAACGTAGTGCGAAAGATCGTTCAGAGGGAAAGGAGGCTACTAAAGAACCAAAAGAGGGCACATTTCAAATCAAATCAAAAGAAGACTTTTCATGCAACATGGGACAACGAAGAAGGCATCGACATAGCGTGCATGGCAAGACCCGAAGAGTCCGAGTCAGAGTCCGAATCCGAATCCAATTACAACACCGACTCCAAATTCGAGGACTACTTCGAGAAGCAACTCAAAGCCGGACCAAAAGGGAAAATTAAGGTTAGCCGCTCACTAATTCATACGCTTTACAATACAATTAAATTGCTAACTAGGAAATTAGCTAAATCCGAGTCTAGGGTCGAGTCCTTGGTTGAGGAGGTTGAAACCCTCAAACAAGAGACACCCCTAAACTTTTCAACTAGACGAGTTCAAGAGGAGGACTCAACTTGAGTTGAAAAACTCGAAGAAGAGAACTCCCTCTTGAAAGGATGAGTCCAAGAGCTCAAATCTCGGTTGAACAAGTTCTTGACGGGATCCAAGAATCTTAACCAACTTCTTGGAACTCAGAGAGCCGTGTACAATAGAGCCGGACTCAGATATAGCTCAAAGACTACGAATAGATCTTACATGTCTATCGTAAATCATAGTCATCATCGAGTCCAAGCGTGGGTCCCGAAAGAGTTATTAAACTCACATATAATGACCAATAGGTTTTGGATTCCCTAGGATCAAGTTCATTACTTGACCAGCATATTGGTTCAATGATCCAGGGGGAGCTAATACCAAAATAGTATATCCGATAACCTAAACCTCTTTTTTTGAATGGTTAGATAGGACTATAACTCGTCAATGGTTGATAACATAGTACCAGGACGTGGCGAGATGATAGTACGCTAGGAAAATGGAGTCTCGTGTATTTGGGCTAGATAAGGCGTATCTAGTTCGGTTCACTTGACCGAGTTGAACTAGCTGAAGATACCTCACCGTATCCTAGACTAGTTAGACCAGGAAGTGGTCTTAGGTGAGTCAAGTTACTATTTTCTTGAAATTGGTTTTGTCTAAGGAAGTGATTGTTTTTCCGATCAAAGAAGGCCCCTGTGCCTCGCCACGACCTGGAAGCCAAGATCTTGAAAAGGTGACTTGATGAGCTTAGGATCAAATCTGAATCTAACGCAAGGTTGACCAGTTTCAAATCATTAGTTTTAATCAAGATAAAATTGGAATCATCTCACACAACATATAAGGTGAACCAATTCTAAGACACTTAGAATGGGTGAGATGAATAAGGAACAATGTCAATTTACATAATCTTTTCAAAAATGTTATCTATTTTTCAAACTATCGAGCTTAAACGTTTACTTATACTCAGACAAAACTCTAAATATACAACCTTCTAGGTCAATGTTTAGCGCCTCCTAACTCTTCTATACCTTATGTACTTAATTAAGGGGGAGAGCAAACTAACCCTAAGGGTTATATATTTTCAAAAGTTATTAGCGAATAAGTATTTTGAAACTCAAAGCTAATTTTATTTTGAAAATCAAATTAGTCTCAAGACTTATATTGATTGGTGTAGAGGGTTATACCTCGAACCAAAGTAAATCGAGACACATGATTGGACTCATGTTAGATAATCTTTATGCATGTTTTTTTTTGTTAAAAACCCCTACTTTTTATATACAACACCAAATATATTTTGATTTATGGAAAAAGGGGTAGAAGAGAACAAGTTAAGGGGGAGAACAAAAATTTAAAATTTTTAAGATTAACCTCACCTAAGGTTAAAGGGGACTTAACTTTGCGATGAGTGCATCGTTTACATTTACTCATTTTCCACATTATATTTTTCCTTAACTTTGCGTAAGTTTTCCATAGATCAAAAAGGGGGAGATTGTTGGTGCAAGGGCACTAGATGATCGAACCTGTGTTTTGATTATGGCAAAAGACGCAAAGTTAAGATTACATCGTTATCTCACAGGCTGAATCAAGTGTGCAGAAAAGTGCTAAAGTTAGAGCTGAAGGCTAGCGACACCCAGAGGAAGCCATGGTGGTCGGATGATAATCGAGTGACTTCGGAGGGAGCCGAAGGAATCGAGTGGAAGGCCAGAAGCAATAGCTACAAAGTAAGTATCGAGGTAAGCTCATGTGTGTGAGCGAAGTGAGGTCGTATCCTCCTAACGGGGATGGTCTTAAGCGTAGATCCGACCAAAGACATCCCATGGATGGTCTAGGTCGAGATCGAGCGATTGGCGGCTATCAAAATTATGTTTTTATTAAGCTAACTTGTGATTTCAGCAAGTATCAGTCGACTTCCCATAAGAGCCACTCGACTGCCTTTCATCAATCGACTACTAAGTGTTGCGACTCGATTGATGCTTCCATCAGTCGACTGATGATGTGGATCAGTCGACTGATGGTCAAGGATCAACTCTGAAGAGTCAAGCCTTATCACCTCATTCCAAGGAGCTTGGTGCCCAATTTTGATTGGCTGAAGATCCCCTCGATGAGGGACTCAAAAACTATAAAAGGAGGGCTTCTCTAAGGGTTTTTCATCATTCTAAAAGCCTCCAAGTGCTTCCGATACACTACGACTCTCTGACATCCCAACGACAAAGCGCTGCAGACACGATGACTAGAGCTCAATCTTCTTCATCTATGAGTCATCGGTAAAAGTTCTTTTTAGTTTCAAATATGTACTTAAGTTCATTATCGTGTTTCTATCGTAACGAGAAGAGGGGAAGTGTCCCTCTATCTCCATCCTTTTCGTGGTTTTTGTATTCGATTAACTCCTACCTCCAACGAGGAGGAGTTCGTTAGTGATTTTCCCTCTGTGAGTGGTCAAGGACCACTAGGGCCTTGGAGTAGTAGCCGTAGGCTACAAACCAAGTAAAAAACCCTCTTGTCTTCTTTAGTTTTGTATTGTTTTATTCTTTCCGCTGCGTAACTCAAATATCAAAACGAATGAAAGTCTTTATCGCTATTCACCCCCCTCTAGCGATCCACTCGATCCAACACACACGATGTCCAAGAGGAGGATAGGGCATACGATAGAAGATCAAGAGGTAAACAAGAGGTATAATTCTTGTTTTGGATTCCTTTTATTCTATGTAATTGTTTACAATTGTATGAACATGGACCCCAATGATAAACACAAAAATCGGCGATCCGTACATCATCTATTCTGCGGCTAATCAAGGAAAAGAGATAGGTTGCTTGAACAACAAGTTTGTTCAAGAAACCACTCAAATCGAATAGCACGATGATGAATCAGTTGCTTGGGTAATCCATCTTTGTCTGGATTAATTTTTTTTATCCGAGGACGTTTGATAGGATCGCCATCTACAAGCGACCGAAGCGAAGTGAGAAGCGAAGCTTCAACCTTCACCCAAGTTACAAGAAAGTCGAGATCTGACAACCTTTTCTGTGACTATTATCATGTATGACAGTGTCCTTCTATCCTTGATATCTTAGATTGATCAATGAGGCATAGACCGTGTCATCCCCTTATCGATCTTTGTGTTTCTCGATCTCCAAGTAGACTCAAACAAATGAGCTCAATATCTCATATTGACTCATTTGAGCATGACCATGCATTTTGTGGTCATACTCTATCAAGAGGCCAAAGATATCACTCTCGTTATATGGGAGGGATAGATCCCATCTACATCACTCACATCCCTTCGCATAATTCGTTACATACCCAGTAATCGCCGTTATAGTGCACCTTGTTATGGGTGACGTTAGACGATACCAAAGTATATAACTCCTTATGTAGGGAACCATAGTGACTTCAAGTCTAAGAACTATTCATACCAATAGTCACATGAGAAAGTATATGACACTCATATAACCATCCATGACACTTTCTCATGGCGGGTCAATTCAGTACATATATTCTCCAATATATATACCCATGTGTCAATGTGATATCACATATCCATGACTTGTGAGATTAAGTCATCCATTGACCTACATGCTAGTCTCAATGTATCAATATATCCTTTTGTCTATTAATATAATACTTGACTAGGAATATTTAAGTATAGTGTTCTCTATAGCTTCTCATAATCAATTCTACCAATTGATATACTATAGATTAGAACTTACTATTCAATGACATTATTATATTTATTTGACTGACACATGCATAAAGTAAATATAATAATCAATATTTGCCTATTATTAATGAAATATGATACATATGATCCTTAATCAATCATCTCATGATTGGCACTAAGGGCTGACACTAACAGTATGTGCATTTCTAGAGAAGTGTGTGCATTTCCAGGGTAGTAGGAACATTTCCAAAGTAGTGTGAACATTTCTAGAGCAGTATGGGTATTTTCAGGATAGTATTTGCATTTCTAGAGCAGTGTGTGTATTTCTAGGGAAGTAGGTACATTTCCAGGGTAGTATAAACATTTCTAGAGTAGTATGTGTATTTCCAGAGAAGTCTGAGTATTTCTAGGGCAGTGTGATTGTTTCAGAGTAGCATGTGTATTTCCATAGCAGTATGAGTATTTCTAGGGCAGTGTGATTATTTCAGAGTAGTATGTGTATTTCCAGGATAGTGTGTGCAATTCTAGAGTAGTATGAGTATTTCCAGGGTAGTGTGTGATGTTCCAGAGCAGTGGGTGTAGTTCTAGAGAAGTATGAATGTTTCTAGGGCAGTATGCTCAGTTCCAGAGCAATCTGAGTATTTCAAGGGCAGTGCGATTATTCTAGAGTAGTATGTGCATTTCTAGGCCAATGTGTGAAGTTCTAGAGTAGTATGAGTATTTCCAGGGTAGTGTGTGATGTTCCAGAGTAGTTGGTTCAGTTCAAGAGTAGTATGTGTATTTCCAGGGTAGTGTGGTTAGTTCCAGAGTAGTATGTGTATTGCCAGGACAGTATGTGTGGTTCCAGAGTAGTATGAGTATTTCCAGGGCAGTTAGTATATTTGTCGGGCAATGTATGAGGTTCTTGTTATTAAGGCAGGAAGATATAATATGGGTCATTGATCAAACGAGGTGTTAGCAGAGCAGTCCATGTGTTTCTAGGGCAGGTTATGTACTTCCAGGACAGTCTATGTGCTTCCAGGGCGGTTAGTACATCTGCCGAGCCATATGTTTATTTCCCTAGCCATCGGTGGATTTCGGGATTCTCTTCTCAGTGTGGTGAAATAAGGAGAAGAGGGGTATGCCGAAGGATAGGAGGTAACAATGAAAGGTTAAAGGTGGTTAGTTTAATATAATCACATGTATCTTTGTATTTTATTTAAAATTAACACATGGCAGAAGATATTTTGAATTATGAGGGGGAAAAATGATTATGAGGACAGCTTGGAAAAGGGCATTCAAGTAAATGCACTATAAGGAGAAGGCGGGGTGACTCATCTATAAAAGGGTCAGAGGACGACGGGATCAGGGATGGTCGTTTCTTCTCCATTTGGTATCTCCAAGATCTCTCTTCTTCTCCAGTTCATTACCTTTTTTATCATACTCATATTAACTTGAGCGTCGGAGTGGCCGTTCCAGGGAGCCGACCAACCTTTAACGCTCTTCCTTGGTGTGTCAAATTCAACTCCGTTCCTAATACTGAGGGTGATCCTTGTAACTAATCTTTTCCCTACTGAGCCTCCTTCGATGATAGATCCAATGATCCACAAGGAGAGGAAGGCGGATCTTGGTGATCCAAAGAAGCTAGCACCATCAAATGTCAAGTCAGTATTTCTGAATGGTTTTATCAAAGAGGAGGTGTATGTTAGCCAACCACCAGGATTTGAAAACTTACACCAACCTAACCATGTATTTAAACTTAGAAAAACCCTATATGGATTAAAGCAAGCACCTAGGGCTTGGTATGAAAGACTATTTATTTATCTAAAATCTAAAGGACTTAATCAAGGATTAATTGATCCAACTTTATTCATAAAAACTATAGGAAAAGAAATATTTATAGCACAAATCATGTAAATGATATAATCTTTGGAACAACAAACACAACATTTCTAAATGAATTTATTTCACTAATGGAAAGTGAGTTTGAAATGAGTTTAGTAGGTGAACTCACTTTCTTCTTAGGCTTACAAATAAAACAAACAAGAGAAGGAATCTATATGCATCAAAATAAATATGCTAAGGAGTTAATTAGTATGTTTGGCATGCAAAATGCTAAAGAAATTAATACACATATGGCAACTAATGTAAACATTAGAGAAGACTTAGAAGGAAAAACTATAGATTTAAAATACTATAGGAGTGCAATAGGTAGCCTTTTGTACTTAACTGCAAGCCGACCTGATATCCTTTTTGCAGTAAGTATTTGTACAATATTTCAGTCTTGTGCCAAAGAATCACACCTAATCTTAGTAAAAAGAATATTTAGATATATAAAAGGAACACAAAATGTAGGAATCTGGTACCCTAGGTCAAATGAGTTTGAACTAATTGGCTACTCTTACTCAGATTATGTTGGCAGTAAACTTGATAGGAAAAGCATGAGTGACTGTTGCCAACTTCTAGGATCAAGTCTAGATAGTTGGTGTAGTAGAAAATAATATTGTGTTGCTTTGTCTACTACTGAAGCAGCATACATAGCCATGGGTGAGTGTCTGGCTCAACTTCTTTAGATGAAGCACACTCTAATAGATTTCCAACTAAACTTTAGTAATACTAAAGTCATGATTGAGAATATTAGTTCAATTAATCTAACTAAAAATCCTATATATCATTCTAGAACTAAACATATAGAAGTAAAACGCCATTTTTTTAAGAGAACATGTAGCTAATGGAGGCGTAAAACTTGAATAAGTTGAATATAAATCTAACCTAGCAGATATTTTTATTAAACCATTACCCGAAGCAGAGTTCAGTTTGCTTAGACGAAAACTAGGTATGTGCATAGTAGAGTAGGAATTATTTTTACTTACTATTTATCATTTTCTTTTATGTTACATGGAACTAGCATAGGACTTACCTTAGAAAGCATGAGCCTATAATTTTAAGGAGCCAACACATTTCACAACACATAGGTTTAATGTGATTGTGTACTGAGCCACGTAGATGGGCGTGAGATGTTAGGACCTTACTCCTGATTCTAGATGTAGAACAAGTGCATCAACATGAATCATAGAGTATAATTTTTCAAAGTGAACAACTCTAACCAAGACTTATTGATTATCTAATATCAATTGGGTCAGAACAGAATTGAACATGCTTGTAAGGACAATTTATTAGATGATTTATATTTAAAATATTATTTTACAAAAAAGACACATGCTTGGATTCATAAAGGTATTTAATTATTTCTTTTATCATGTGAACTTATATTGCTTTCTAGAAAAGTTAATTAGAGTTTGAAATTTCATGAGATTCTTTTACTTTACATATGTGGTTAACATTAATCTTATAAAAGCACCCCTCATAAAATTATTTTTGATATATGACAAAGGGGGAGAGAGGTTAAAGTTAAGAGGTTAACTATTTTTTCGAAAAGTTAAGAACTTAGTATTTGTTTTTCAAAACTCACCTAGGGTTAAGGGGGAGGTAACCTTGAGGGGGCAGTTTTGAAAAATGTTAATGCTTACTATTCTCTTAACTTTGAATTGGTTTGCTATAGATCAAAAGGGGGAGATTGTTGGTGCAGGGACACCAGATAATCGAACCTAGGATTTTGATGATGGCAAAGATTCAAAGTTAAGTTATTTTGTTATCTCATATGTTGTGTTAAGTGTGCAAGTAATGTGTTAGACTTTGCTAAAGGTTGAAGATGCCAAGAGAATCTCGATGGGATGAGAAACCTTGGTGGTCAATTGACCAGGTTAAAAGACACTAGGAGAATCTTGGGAAGTCGAGAAACCTTGGTGGTCGAGTTACCGAAAGCTAAGCGACATGTCAGAAGGACCAAAGGTAAGCAAGGTAAGAAGCTTGTGTGGAGAGGACAAGTCACATCCTCAGTACAGGGACATCCATAGGCGACGATCCGACTAAGACATCTGGAGAAAGGCCTAAGTCGAGATCAAACGGTACACCATCATCACATTGCTCACTAATTAGTTCACTATGTAGTTCTTGTGCTAACCACGTGATGTAGGTGATTATTCAAGCTATTAGTCGACTGGATCATCATCAGTCGATTGATGATGATAGCAGTCGACTGCTAATGAATCTAGACACTTTGAATAAAGTCAAGATAAGAGTCACAAAATGAGGGATGATAATCTTGTTTGACACGGATTTGGATTTCAACGAGCTAGGGTTTGGAAGGCTATAAAAGTAAAGGTAAAACACCCTTCAAAAACTACTTGAAAGGCTCCCAAATTTCTCCATCAATCCAAAGCTCTCATCGCCACGCAACGATGCCATAATGCCGACCGAGCTTCCAACATGCACTCTTTATAAAATAGGTAGTTGTTACTTAGTTGTTTAATTGCTTGTGTTTTTATTAATTGCTAAGGGGAGAGGTAGGCGTGTTACCTCCTCCTCTACATCTATTGTAATCGATTTTGTCTCTTACCTCCAACAAGGAAGAAATTCCATTAGTGATTGCCCCTCGAAGTGATCAAGGATCACACGGGCCTTGGACTAGCAGTCGGTAGGCTATGAACCAAGTAAATTTTTTGTGTCTTGTGTCGTGTTCTTTTTACTTTTCACTACAAGCTTTGGTTTTAACAATGAAACGAAAAGAAAAGTTTTTCGGACGCTATTCGCTCCCTCTAGCATCTTTTTTCGATCCTACACTGAAGACCCTAATCGACACTTGGAAACATTCTTAGAAATCTGCTCAACCTTGAAATTCAATAGACTACCCACAGATGTGATCCGTTTGAGCCTATTCCCATTCTCACTGCGGGATAAGGCGAAGACGTGGCTTCACTCCTTGCCATCGGGAAGCATCACCATATGGGAGCAATGTGAGCTACAGTTTATGAATAAGTTTTTTCCACCGAGTAAGACAACTCATATGTGCCATATGATCACTAGCTTCCGCCATAAGGAAGGAGAGTCCTTGTTCGAAGCTTGGGATCACTACAAAGGGTTACTTTATTAGTGTCCCCACCATGGTCTCAAGAGGTGGTTGGTGATCCACATATTCTATAATGGGATCACGTATGCCACGAAGGTTTCCCTGGATTCTGCTGTAGGAGGAGCTTTGATGAACAAGACTATCGAGGAAGCAGAAGAACTGATTGAGGAGGTGGCCCAAAACCACCATCAATGGGCTTCCGAATGTAATCACCCAACACCTGCAGCCGAAAGATATGTCATTAACTCCATCGATCATCTAGTGGTGAGGATGGACACACTGAATAGATGGTTTGACTCCCTAACCACTGCTTCTATATGTGTGGCCAATTCCTTTAGTGATGGAGTAATGGCATACCAGGAAGACTACTGTGAAAAGCAGAGCAGTTCTGAAGAGCAGGTTGAGCATGTCGATGCGATGAGGGAGTATAATCAAAGGGCCAACAATCAATATTCGATCACGCACAATCCCAGATGGAGCAACCACTTGAACCTTTCATATAAGAATAATTCGAGAAATTTCCAACGATCGAGGAATGCGTAGCAGCAAAGGCGGTGGCAAAGAATCGCCTAAATCGCACTTGAGTTAATGATTGAAGGCTTCATTGCTACCCAGACAAAGGCTAATGCATAATTCCAGCAGTGACATCAAAGAACTGAAGATGTACTGAGGGAGTTGAAGGCCTCTATTGATGGGCTCACAAGCCAATCTAAGATGCTAGAAACACAGGTAACCCAGATAGCCAAGACCGCATCACAACCTATGGACAATTCTCCCGAAACATCTGAGCCAAGCCTGAGTGAACATTGTAACACTAGTTACACTTCAGAATGGCAACAAAACCTAGTAAAGGGAGATGGTGCATACAGGGAATCAGTGGGTCTGAAAAATAAGATTACTAAGGGGTGCGCAACCATGGTTTCAACTTTAGTAATCCAAGTAGAAATTGAAGATAAGGTTCTCCCCAAGCTTGATGACCCTGGTGATTTTGTCATACCCTGCATGATCTATGGGGAGAGCTTTGATGTAGCATTATGTGACCTAGGGTCATCCGTTAGCATGATGCCATATGCATTTTATAGGTAGATTGGACTAAATGGGATACATCCAACTGACATGGTTCTTCGAATGACAAATGACACGATCAGGGAACCAGTTGGCATGTTCCAAATTGTACATGTTATCATAGAAAATTTTATGATACCCATGGACTTCATTATACTAGACACAGGACAAGACCCTCAGAACCCACTCATCCTAGGGAGACCATTTCTGGCAACTGCTGGAGCTCGCATAGATGTGAAGGAGCATAGAGTCTCCGTGGAAGTGGATGGTGAGATCATCGAGTTTAACTTATCAGGGTGTAAGAATCCATTCCCAGCAGGGAATACTTCTTGCAGGATAGCAAAACCCCCAGTGGAATATAAACATTCTAACATCGACAAGTGGAAGTTCACAGAACCACCGAAGCTAAGCTGAAGGGTGGGAGTATGGTCGAGCTAAAGACCTTAAACAAGCGCTTCTTGGGAGGTAGCCCAAGTTTAACTTTACATGTTTTTAATCTTTTTTATTCATGCATGCTAGGCTTAGGCATAATTTTTTTTCTATTATAATCCTTACAAGTGTTTTAGGGTCATATAGAACTTACTAGGTAGAAGGAAGATTTCTTTTTAAAACCCCAGAAGAGCACACGACAAGGCGTGTGGTAAGTTTCAGACCGTGTGGGACTCCAGGAGAAATCCAAAGTCTCACACGGTCAGTCATGTAAAATTCCCACTGTCGTGCCAATTTTCGGACTTTTTCCAAGTGGCTAGGTCAGAGCCTGACACGGTCGGCCGTGTGGATTCCACACCGTCGTGTCGTACCCTTTTAAAAGGGGCATGAGCCGTGTGGTTGCCCCAAATCAGCCATGTGACTCAAATTCCTTGCCCTAAGTCTTGCTTTTCCTCGTCTCCAACCTCTAAACAACCATCTCCAACCTTCAAGAAGCATTCAAGAGGTGGCAATGAAGAGGACAAAGCACATCACAATAAAGGCTACCCCTTCAAGGACAAGGTTGAGGGGAAGAAACACCCAACATGAACCGGAGGAAGGTAATGCTCCCTCAAGCATTATATTTCAAGATGATACTCATAGGGATAGATTCAACATATTTTCTACTCAGAAAATAACTGCTACCCATTATTTAGATACTGCTCTTTTAGAAATCCTAAGTCTTATTAGAGATGTTCAATGGTTATTTTCCAAGGTAGGTTGGGAGGAGATAATGGGAGTTAGATGTCCAACCTACCCTACGATAGTTTTGGAGTTTTTAAGTTCAATAGATGCGGATATCTTGACAAGTAGAGATCATGAAGAGGGCAAGATTACCTTTAGATTATTTAACATAGAGCACGAGTGGACCCTTAATCAATGGAACCTTAGCTTTGGGTTTCCTAGTGGGTGAGAGAGGATGACACCTATTGAGTTTAATTCAAGATCATTTTGGTCAAAGTTAATAGGAGAAACCTCCTATGACCCTTCTAGAGTCAAATCATCCTGATTACAGAACCCAATTTTTCAATATATCCACCTGGTTATGGTAAGCATAATTTTCGGGAGAGGGGAGAGTGATGGTGTAGTAAGGGTGAGTGAAATTTTGTGCCTATGGAGTATGCTAGAGGGGAATAATTCTATTGATGTGGGATCTCACTTCATTAGGAACCTAGTGAAGATGGGGAAAGTGCCCAAGGGTGATATCATCTTTGGGAGTTTATTGACCCACATTTGTGACTCGATGGGGTACGATTGTGAGGGATTGGATAGGGTGGAAGGAAGCCTTGGTATAGATTTAGGGGTGTGCATGGCAATGAAGATGATAGTGAGAGAGAGTAACTATTTTTGTTTTGTAAGGAAGAACTTGCCACCCCTTAGGGTCCCTAATACCAATCGTACCACCATCACCAACCGTGTCAATTGATGATTGGATTTGATAGTGGAGTCCCCACCACACGCAAGGCCCTCCACTCATGCACCCCTTTCACCTCCTGCCCATCACTCACCTATAGACCCACCTATGAATAGGAGCCCACCTAGTCCACACCCCAATCTTGCACCGCATTCCTTTCATTCTTTTGAGCACGATACAGGTACATTTGCTTATGACTTCTCAGAGTTTCGATCGTGCCTTGACGATATCTTTACGGAGCAGCAGACCCAAGGGCAGCGATGGGAGGAGCACAAGGCCTATACACAGGCAGAGTTTTAGGGCCTTTGAGAGCATTTTCAGAGGGCCAAGGAGTTCTACGGTCGGACCCAGTACTATTTTCAGGGGGAGGCCGCCTACCGCCAGGAGGTTCAATAGTTCATGTGAGATGCATGATCACAGTGGGCCAAGGAGGAAGAGCACTGAGCAGCTGCTGCGTCCACTAGTTTCCAGGTTGACCATATGTACATGTGGTACCAACGGCTGAGCACATGATTCTCCCAAGAGCCCAACATGCCAAGACTTCCAGATCTCTTGCCGAGGCCACCACGCTAGAGGTATAGCTACTATCTCAGTTTGGGGGAGTCCTACATTTTGCTTGTTTTTCTGCTAGCTTTAGTTTAACATCTAGGTTTAGTCTTTATTTGTTCTGCTAGATTATGTGCATTTATTTGCTTGTACATGTAATATTTAGGTTCCTTTCAGCACTTTAGTTGTTGGTCACTTTAAGTTGCCTGAGTGATATTTTCAAAAATCTCTACAATATGTTTTCATTCCAGAGATAGTTTAACTTCATTTATCCTTTGGTACTTTATTTTTAAATGCTTTGATGGATTATTCTAGATTTTCACTTATTAGCTTTTCTCCTCACCTACACTTATCGAACATTCTAAAAGGGAAAATCTAGTACAGACGTAGTTATGATTTATCTCGATAGTCTACTACTTTGGAATCCATAGGGGACTCTAAAATTAGCATTTTAGTTATTGGTGATGCTTGGATTATGTAAGCCCATTCGAAAAAATCAAAATTCTAGTGAGGATTAATGAAAAAAAAATAAAAAAAGAAAAAAAAGGGAGAAAATAAAAAATATATAGAAAAAAAGGAGAGAAAAGAATGAGAGTAAAAAAAAAAGTTATCGTGGGTGGAAATGGTTAGGTACCCCTTTAAGACCGAATTAGGTTACTTGGGAAATACCTATCAATTTCTCTCAATACCGAACACGTTTTTGAGACTTTATGATAATTCTAGGGAACGACCCTCGCTTAGGGCAGGTAAGTGCCTAAAAGTTGGAGACCTTAGGAAAAGCTATAGGATGATGACTTAACTCAACATGGAATGTGTATCCCTTAGGAAATTCTCTCGGCACATGCACGAAAAGCTAACCTAGTGAACTTTTAGAACATATCTATTTGCTTTAATTGAAAGTACCACTGGATAATTTTAGTTAACATGCTAAGTGTGGAAACAATATTTTTCAAAATCCATGGCACTGAAGTTTTCCTGAGGACAAGCAAAGATCTAAGTATGGAGGATCTTGATGTGAGCAAATCATATAGAGTTTTGGAGTTGTTTTAGCACACATCTCATTGCATTTCATACTTGTTTCATGCATATTTTCTTTAGCTTGCACCAATTTTCTATTTTCTAGTTCGGAGATGTGTGTTTACTATTTTTACGCATAGGACGACGTTTTGGAGGCAACATGGCACTACAAAATGAGCTCAAGGAGGCCAAGCGTGCTCTAGCCATGTTCCCAAGACATGGGCACACTTTGGATGAGAAGAATTGCATCAAAATAGAGTTCCAGAGGAAGACACGATCGACCGTGTGAAATTTACATGACCGTTCCTATTCTTGATGCCAGATTAAGAGTTGATTTTTAGCCTTCCACATGGTCGACCATGTGGATTCCATACGACTATGCGGCGTCAACGTGGCTTATGCAAATCAGGGTTCGTGGGTAATTAAGGAAAGTCAGGGTGCACCCCTATATAAGAAAAGACACACCTAAACCTAGTGGGGGAGGCTCCATGGCTGGGATGACAAGAAGGTGTCCTAGAAGCACCGAAGGCTCGCAACGGGGAGGCAGGAACGGCTCGAAGACCCAAATCGACGCTCCAACACCTTGAAGAATGACCAAGGCACACATTGGATCCAACTGAACGTAGTATCTCTTTTCTTATAACTAATTGGATTGTAATGATTCATAAACAGATGTCTTATGTTTATTCATTGAGTATGTACTTTGATTCTAGGATTAGGAAGTAGCTTGTGTATGTTGGACTTGCTAGTTCAAATATTTATTCATTGCCTTTGAATATATTTGCAATTTATGTTGTTTAGATGAATGAAAGTTATATTTTGATTCTATTTCTATTGCACAAAATTGATACAAGGGTGGAATGCCTTTGCAACGAAACCTAGGAAAACCAAGGAGGGACCTTACAGTCATCCTCCCTCCCATAACCATAGGAAGTGGATATGAAATATGATCCACCTCTTCATAGGGATTAATAGGACATCCTAGAACACCAAGAGCCTATTCTAGTAGAAATCCCAAAGTAGGAGACATCAACTTTAGAAGGGTTGAGGGACCCCAGTGACAGGGGGCTCCCAAAGATATCAACCCCCAAAGCTCTGACGATTCGAAAGGGAAACTTTGCTAGGAATAGGTAGTTCCTGATAGAAGAAAAAGTTCATCGGGATAACACACGATGATCATAACTAGAGATCCTCGAAGTATTAAATTTATAGCATATTCAACAACACACAAGTGAAACCGAAATCCTAGAATCCTTTGAGAAACTTTGAGCCCCCCTTCGCTTTCTCCAAGTGACACCGAATTTGAGCCAAGACCATCGTCGAACTTGCACCTGACTCGCAAGAGATTTACTCCAAACAAACCACATTCACTAGACAAACATACTTGAATCACAGTCTCAATGGTATCGATACATAAATTAATACTTGATGACAATCGTGCACTTGCGGGAGTTGAGTGCGAGCGCGTGTTAGTAATATATGAGAGATGTCCTAAGGAAATCGCCTTATGTATGAACCATTTATATGATAAATGAAGATTCACTATTTGAGTATACATGTTTTGATGTATTTGATTGGATCTTAAACTCATTTACTGAATGTCCACGATACGATTCACAGCATGAGAGAATTTGTGATTGGATCACAACTAGTGAGTATCTCTACATGTGTAATTGTGATGTATCAGAATTATCCCTAGTCGATGAATTAATGAATTTGGACACCATCGATTCTGTCGAGACTAGCACGAGGTATACTCCTTGGTGTATCCAAGCAGCTAATTCTCACTGGCTGGAGACATTGTGATGTCCGGAGTTAATCGTGGATGCTAGTTATGGTAACTAGTTCATTGGAGTGACCAGCCGTAAGACTTCATATGGTTCTCTGCATATATAGATATGTTAATGAAGTTCTTACTGTAGCTTAAGTGCGATTTTCCTTTGACTTGCGGTATTCAAGTCATCTTGATCATGGAGACTTATGCTTTGACATCTTAAGCAAACATCTCCAAGGAGATGTGAACCCGGGATGATTGGGTATAA
This sequence comes from Wurfbainia villosa, assembly GCA_025175895.1. NCBI lineage: Eukaryota > Viridiplantae > Streptophyta > Magnoliopsida > Zingiberales > Zingiberaceae > Wurfbainia > Wurfbainia villosa. The sequence continues at coordinate 61,657,034 of CM045997.1, forward strand.
GTCGAAATGATCGAAGGTGTTTGAATAGCCTATAAAGGATTCACCACTCCTTGCGAGGAGATGTATACCCATGGCCTCTCGTCGGATTGTTACTAAAGTCTTTGGCCAAAGCATTATATGTTTAGAGTAAGGTACTCTTCGATACATATGGAGTAACTAGAATCCGTAGGACGAGGAAATGATACTTGGGCTAGGTGTGACGTAGTCAGCCTAGTGGGGACTGACACTATAGACCATGTCCTAAACCAAGTGGGTATAAGATGAGTGAAGGGAATGGGGCACGAATCATTAGAGCTGCTGAAGGGTTTCAGAAATAGTTCTGGATCAACCGTTGATCTTTTCGGTTAATTGGAGATCATGATGTACTACTAGGTGCCACTCATGATCGTTCTATAATTAATGGTTAATTATAAACGGTCAACATAAACTGAGAACCTATTTGGTCACATGCACAGCGAGCGTAATCCGAAGGATTTAAAACGAGCTTGAGAATGGGATTCTTAGACCGAGAGAAACTATGTTTGGTTGGACCAAACATGGAGCGAGCATGAAATCGTTTCAGTCGCAATGGAAGCGTGGATGAGCCATGTCTTATGAAGACATAATGGATGAACCAAAATGGTTTGGTTCTAATCCAATGGAGGAGAATAAACCAAAGGGTTTGGTTTATTTTAAACGAATGAACCAAAAGTTGGTTCGGTTCGTTTTAACTTAAAATAAACCATCATGGTTTGGTTTATTTTAACTTATCTTAATGGAGCGGGTTAACGGGCCTAATGGTTATGATCCAATAACCATTAAGAGAATTAGTTCTCTATAAAAGAGGGCTTAAGGGATAATTAAGCCCCAATCCAAAAAACCCTAGGTTGAAGTTGCCGCCCACCTCCTCATTGGAGTTCTCGGCGCCAACATCTTGCCGCCGCCCATTGCTCCTCAAACCGGCGTCCAGAAGGAAGCTTCCTTCCCCTCGCCGGCGTCGAGCTGCTGCCGGCTAGTGCTTCGGTGATCTTCTTTAGGTTTGGCATCAAGGTGAGCTCTATCTTTCCTTGGTTGGCCGGTGCCTATCTCCTCCACCAAAGCTGTCCAGTTTTCTGGACAGCTTGTTCTCCTCTCGTCGGAGCGTCGTTTGGACGATGGTTAGAGCTCTGACAGTGGCTAACTTACCGGGGATTCGATCTCTGGTAATCCTCTGAGGTGGAGGATGAAGGATTCGTCAATCGGTTGACGAATACCTCTCCGGAGAAGCGAGTTTTGAGGACTCGTCTTAGGATCCGAATTTGGATTCGAATCTTGATCATCTCTCGATCACGTCGTCTTCAACACGAGGCTAGTAACCCGTACGAAGATGAAGCTCGTGGCTTAGCGAAGTCATCCCGAGGATACTCGGTGTGGATACGGATAGAGACGATTCTAGCGAGGATCGTTCCAGTTGATGTCGTTCCCGCTACACGTGATACGAAAGGTATAACATAGTTAAATTTCCTTTTATTGCAAATTTAAATTTATGGTTATGTCTACACATGTTGTACTATGCGTGCGTGTGTTGTAATAAATGTAGATTTATTATTTTTATTGCTTCCGCTGTGCTCATGTTTACGAAACGTGATCGAACACACACACGCCGCGGTGCCGGAAACCCAACAGTGGTATCAGAGCCCAGGTTGTGTTTCGACATAATCGTAAAATGGTTTTGCGATAGTCATAATTTTATTTCTGGAAATTTATTAATTTTGGAAATTTAGAAGTATTTATGGAAATTTTTCTATTTTGGAAAGTCTAGAAGTATTTATGGAAATCTTCCACTTTTGGAAAGTTGGAAGTATTTTTGGAAATTGATATTTTCCATAAATAAAATATTTGATTAGATTTTGGAAATTTTTTTCATAATTTAATCTTGATTTGATTTGGGAAATCAAATCTTAAAATATTTTATTTCCATAAGTAGTTTTGATGATTTAGGAAATTGGTTTCCTAAATTGACTTTCCTTAATCAACTATTTCCATAAGTAAAATATGTGATTAGATTTGGAAATTTTTTTCCTAATTTAATCATGATTTGATTTGTAGAATCAAATATTAAACATATTTTATTTCCATAAATAGTTATTACAAATAAGGAAATTATGTACATGACATAATTGTATGCCATGTAATTGCATTAGATGCATATCATTATGCCATGCGTATCGTGACATGTAGATGTATGTCATGTATGTCATGCCATGTAGATAATAGTTATTTGCATGCAAAGAGGATGAGACATAAAAACCTTTAAACAATATTAAAGCCTACACCTTCCATTAATATGGTTAGAACCAGAGTTCCGTTTCTTGTTTGGGTTGTTGGACTCTCTCCAAGCCCGGCTCGAACCCGAACATGTTCAAACCATGGAATAGTTTAATACTAATATGGTAAGAGTCAGAGGTCAATCGTTAGCTTTGGTTGTTGGACTCTCTCCAAGCTGGGCTAATTGGTTGAATGCGCTCTAACCATATTAAAACTATTTCCCGATTAATGGGTTGGCTTTAACCTGGAGCATCGGCTTGTTGGACTCTCTCCAAGGTCGATGTAAAGGGAGGTGAAGTTGGGTGCTATGCATATGATGCATACTTGTTAATGTGTTAACAACCCGATGTATGTGTGAACATTCAATTAGTTGATAGCACATTGTGATAGTTGCATATACGTGATATGCAATCGGTATAGTTGATACCTACCGTCATAGTTATGAATGGCTTGTTGGACTCTCTCCAAGGTTGTTCATATCTATGATGGATATCAGCCCATTCGGAGATGGACCTACGATCTCCCGAAGTGATTTTGGTGTTTTTGAAATTCAAAAAATGAATGGGATTTATAAATGTATAATGATGCATTTTAAAATCATTTTCTCATATATGCTCGTTTTGTATTTTTAAGATTGATCATGATGTCTTTAAATTTGCACTCTATCTTGGATTCAAATAAATTGACTGTGCCAAACTTCTTGGACTGGCTTAGAAACTTGAGAATTGTTCTCAAGGTGAAAAGCTTGCATATGTCCTCGAAGCGCCTCTTCCCGCCCATCCTAGTGACGATGCAACTCCGGACCAATTGTTGGTCTATCAGAAACATGTGACTGATTCTGAACTGGCAAGTCGCATAATGCTAGCCGCGATGATACCCGAGCTGTGGAAGCAGCATGAGCATATGGATGCTCATACCTTAGTCTTTCATCTTTATGAGTTGTTTGATGAGTAAGTGAGATTCGAAAGGTTCGAAGTCTCTAAGCTCCTCTTCACCTCAAGATGCAAGAGGGTTCATCTATGGTACTGCTCAACATGCTGAAGACTATGGAGCCTTCTGAGAAGCATGAGTAGGGGACGGTGCTGTTAGTTGATTCCTCGAAGAAAGGTTCTAAGAGGAAGTCAAAGGAACAGTAGAAGAAGAAGAAAAAGGCTAAAAAGGCAGAACCAGCTCAAAAGGCACTTGCCATCATTATGGCAAGGAGGGCCATTGGCGAAGAAATTGCAAGATTTATCTTGAGTTCGTGAAGAAGAATAAGGCATCGGATGCCCCATCTTCTTCAGATATCTTCGTTATTGATTGTCATTCTATTTCCTCATACACTTGGGTATTGGATACTGGGTGTGGCTCACATATATGTAATGACATACATGGGCTAAGGAATAGAAGAAGACTCGTCAAGGGAGAGTCAAATTTACGTGTTGGGAATGGAGCAAAGGTTGCTGCACTCGCCATCGGAACGTATTTGTTGAAACTCCCTAAAGGACTTGTCTTAGAATTGGACAATTGCTTTTATGTTCCTTCGTTGATAAAGAACATCATTTCTATTTCTTGTTTAAATAGAAATGGGTACCATTTGACTTTTAGTAACAATTGTTGTTACATAACTTTGAATAGAGTTCTTTATGGGACTGGAACTTTAAGCAATGGTATTTATATGTTGGACGTATCCAGTGACGTTTTCAATATCGAAGCGAGCAACAAGCGTGCTCGAAAGGATAATCAAATAGACTCCTACATGTGGCATTGTCGTCTTGGCCATGTAAGCAAGAAACGCATGTCCGAATTACACCGATGTGGAATTCTGGAATCATTTGAATTGGATTCATACGATACATGCAAATCATGCTTAAAAGGCAAGATGACTAAGTTACCTTTTATGGGAAAAGGTGAACGAGTGGGAGAGTTGCTAGGCCTAATACATAGTGATGTATATGGACCTATGTCAACTCAATCTTTAGGAGGCTATAGCTACTTCATTACCTTCACCAATGATCACTCACGGTTTGGGTATGTGTTCTTGATGAAACACAAGTCTGAAGCCTTTGAAAGGTTCAAAGAATTCAGAAATGAAGTAGAGAAACAACATGTCAAGAGTATTAAAATACTTCGATCGGATCGAGGTGGTGAATACTTGAGTCAGGAGTTTCTTGATTACCTAAGACACAATGGTATATTGTCTCAATGGACTCCGCCATATACACCAAAGCATAATGGTGTATCTGAGAGGCATAACCAGACCTTGTTGGACATGGTCAGGTCAATGATGAATCATGTGAATCTTCCCAAGTCCTTTTGGGGCTATGCACTTCAGACAACTGTTTACTTGTTAAACAGAATGCCAACCAAGGTAGTCTCTACTACTCCATATAAGATATGGAATAGTAAGAAACCTCATGTATCTTACTTGAAGATATGGGGTTGTCCTGCTTATGTGAAGCGGACTGTATTAGACAAATTGGATGTTAAGTCTGATAAATGTCTATTTATTGGATACCCTAAGGAAACAAGGGGTTACCAATTCTATCATCCTGTGGAACAAAAGGTGTTTGTTTCAAGGCATGCTATGTTTCTAGAGAAAGAGTTTCTCTTGCAAGAAAACAGTGGGAGTGTCGTCGAGCTTGAGGAGGCTCGAGAAACTCAAATAGACATTGATGAGATACCTGGTGAAGCACAACAACCGACAACTCATAGTGATGAGCAATCGGCTGGACCTATTGTAACACCACATCTTCGTAGATTTGGTAGAACATGCAACATTCCTGAGAGATATGGATTTCTCGTAAGTGAATCGAACGACGTGTTACTCATTGATGATGAGGAGCCTACCAGTTATGAAGAAGTGCTGACAAGTTCAGAAAGGGATAAGTGGCTTGATGCCATGAAGTCGGAAATGGATTCCATGTATGAAAACCAAGTTTGGAACTTGGTTGACCCACCTAAAGGCATTAATCTTATAGGGTGCAAGTGAGTTTTCAAGAAGAAAACCGACATGGATGGTAATGTGATTACCTATAAGGCTAGATTGGTGGCGAAAGGATATCGTCAAAAGCAAGGTGTTGATTATGACGAAACCTATTCGCCTGTAGCTATGCTTAAATCCAATCGGATGCTCCTGGCCATAGCGGCTCATTATGATTATGAGATATGGTAGATGGATGTGAAAATAGCTTTCCTTAATGGAAACCTGCTCGAGGACGTGTATATGATACAGCCTGAGGGTTTCACATCGGTTGAAAAAACCAAGGTATGCAAATTACGATGGTCAATTTATGGATTGAAGCAAGCATCCAGGAGCTGGAATATTCGTTTTGATGAGACAATCAAAAGGTTTGATTTCTCACAAAATCAAGACGAACCTTGTGTGTACAAGAAGGTTAGTGGGAGTGCAGTCGTATTCCTGGTATTGTATGTCGATGACATATTACTTATAGGAAATGATGTTTCAATCTTACAGTCAGTTAAGGATTGGTTATCCAAGACATTCTCCATGAAAGACCTGGGAGAAGCAACCTACATCCTCGGGATTAAAATCTATAGAGATAGATCGAAACGGTTGCTTGGTCTTTCATAGTCTACATATATAGACCGAGTGCTAAAGGGGTTTAGCATGTCGGAATCCAAGAAAGGTTTTCTACCCATCAAGCATGGGATACACCTTTCGAAGTCTATGTGTCCGTGCACAGAAGACGAGAGGATTTGCATGAGTAAGATTCCCTATGCATCCGCAATAGGATCTATCATGTATGCTATGTTATGTACGAGGCCCAATGTATCATATGCTCTGAGTGTCACGAGAAGATACCAGTCTGAACCAGGAATGGATCATTGGGTGGTTGTTAAGATGATCCTTAAGTACTTAAGAAGAACTAAGGATGCGTTCTTAATATATGGAGAAGGGTACATGGTGATACGTGGGTATACAGATGCCAGCTCCAGACAGACAAGGATGATTCCATGTCTCAGTCTGTGTATGTATTCATCTAGAATGGAGGCGCAATAAGTTGGAAAGGTTCCAAACTTACACTATAGCGGATTCTGCCACTAAGGCAGAATACGTTGCAGCTTTGGAAGCAGCAAAGGAAGCGGTTTGGATCAAGTAGTTCATCTATGAACTTGATGTGGTCTCATCAATGATCCAAACATGTGCTTCACCGCTATCATCTTATCTGAGAGATCATCAGTAGGAACGAAATACAAATCGAAAAAATTCCCACTGAAAGGAACTTAGCGGATCCTTTGACTAAAGCATTACCTCAAAGTAAGTTTGAGGGTCATGTTAGAGCTTATGGTATTGGATACCGTAGCGATTGGCATTAGGCCAAGTGGGAGTCATTTAGTAATATATGAGAGATGTCCTAAGGAAATCGCCTTATGTATGAACCATTTATACGATAAATGAAGATTCACTATTTGAGTATACATGTTTTGATGTATTTGATTGGATCTTAAACTCATTTACTGAATATCCATGATACGATTCACAGCATGAGAGAATTTGTGATTGGATCACAACTAGTGAGTATCTCTACATGTGTAATTGTGATGTATCGGAATTATTCCTAGTCGATGAATTGATGGATTTGGACACCATCGATTCTGTCGAGACTAGCATGAGGTATACTCCTTGGTGTATCCAAGCAGCTAATTCTCACTGGCTGGAGACATTGTGATGTCCGGAGTTAATCGTGGATGCTAGTTATGGTAACTAGTTCATTGGAGTGACCAGTCGTAAGACTTCTTATGGTTCTCTGCATATATAGATATGTCAATGAAGTTCTTACTGTAGCTTAAGTGCAATGTTCTTTTGACTTACGGTATTCAAGTCATCTTGATCATGGAGACTTATGCTTTGACATCTTAAGCAAACATCTCTAAGGAGATGTGGACCCGGGATGATTGGGTATAAGTCGAAATGATCGAAGGTGTTTGAATAGCCTATAAAGGATTCACCACTCCTTGCGAGGAGATGTATACCCATGGCCTCTCGTCGGATTGTTACTAAAGTCTTTGGCCAAAGCATTATATGTTTAGAGTAAGGTACTCTTCGATACATATGGAGTAACTAGAATCCGTAGGAAGAGGAAATGATACTTGGGCTAGGTGTGACGTAGTCAGCCTAGTGGGGACTGACACTATAGACCATGTCCTAAACCAAGTGGGTATAAGATGAGTGAAGGGAATGGGGCACGAATCATTCGAGCTGCTGAAGGGTTTCAGAAATTGTTCTGGATCAACCGTTGATCTTTTCGGTTAATTGGGGATCATGATGTACTACTAGGTGCCACTCATGATCGTTCTATAATTAATGGTTAATTATAGACGGCCAACATAAACTGAGAACCTATTTGGTCACACGCACAACGAGCGTAATCCGAAGGATTTAAAATGAGCTTGAGAATGAGATTCTCAGACCGAGAGAAACTATGTTTGGTTGGACCAAACATGGAGCGAGCATGAAATCGTTTCAGTCGCAATGGAAGCGTGGATGAGCCATGTCTTATGAAGACATAATGGATGAACCAAAATGGTTTGGTTCTAATCCAATGGAGGAGAATAAACCAAAGGGTTTGGTTTATTTTAAACGAATGAACCAAAAGTTGGTTCGGTTCGTTTTAACTTAAAATAAACCATCATGGTTTGGTTTATTTTAACTTATCTTAATGGAGCGGGTTAATGGGCCTAATGGTTATGATCCAATAACCGTTAAGAGAATTAGTTCTCTATAAAAGAGGGTTTAAGGGATAATTAAGCCCCAATCCAAAAAACCATAGGTTGAAGTTGCCGCCCACCTCCTCATTGGAGTTCTCGGCGCCAACATCTTGCCGCCGCCCATTGCTCCTCAAACCGACATCCAGAAGGAAGCTTCCTTCCCCTCGCCGGCGTCGAGCTGCTGCCGGCTAGTGCTCCGGTGATCTTCTTTAGGTTTGGCATCAAGGTGAGCTCTATCTTCCCTTGGTTGGCCGGCGCCTATCTCCTCCACCAAAGCTGTCCAGTTTTCTGGACAGCTTGTTCTCCTCTCGTCGGAGCATCATTTGGACGACGGTTAGAGCTCTGACAACGGATAACTTACCGGGAATTCGATCTCTGGTAATCCTCTGAGGTGGAGGACGAAGGATTTGTCAATCGGTTGACGAATACCTCTCCGGAGAAGCGAGTTTTGAGGATTCGTCTTAGGATCCGAATTTGGATTCGGATCGTGATCATCTCTTGATCACGTCGTCTTCAACACGAGGCTAGTAACCCATACGAAGACGAAGCTCGTGGCTTAGCGAAGTCATCCCGAGGATACTCGGCGTGGATACGGATAGAGATGATTCTAGCGAGGATCGTTCCGGTTGATGTCATTCCCGCTACACGTGATACGAAAGGTATAACGTAGTTAAATTTCCTTTTATTGCAAATTTAAATTTACGGTTATGTCTACACATGTTGTACTATGCATGCATGTGTTGTGTGTGTTGTAATAAATGTAGATTTATTATTTTTATTGCTTCCGCTGTGCTCATGTTTATGAAACGTTATCGAACACACACACGCCGTGGTGCCGGAAACCCAACAGCGCGCACTTTAAACCCTTGGCGATCTCGACTGGAGATTTAAGGTTGTGCTCGTGTGCATCACCTGAGAGTAAAATCATAGAAACTGTAGTTAGCCAAACTAAAAGTGTAATATAAAAGTAAATGCTATGTTTTATGCATGCAATGCGAATGAAATGCTAGAAAAACTTGCTAAATAGACTCTAAAATATGCATGTGATTCATACTCATCAGCAGACATTTTTACTAAACCACTTCTAGAAGCTGAGTTTAGTACACTTAGAAGACAATTAGGGTTATGCTTGATAGAATATGTTTATTTATTACTTTCACACTTAAAACCTATTTTGATATTTAAGTACTACTATGATTTTTAAAATTGATCTAACCTAGGTCAAGTTTAGACTTCATGAACCTATAGAACTAGGCAAGCCTTCGCATCTCATAAACACCTAGGATTATCTGTTTATGTATTGATCCATGAAGATGGGCGTGAGATGCTAGGACTTCACCCCCTAGTTTCAGATGTAGATTAAGTGCATCGACATGAACCAAAAGGGATTTAAACCAAATTGATCACTTCAGTGACTAACTCTTACCCAAGACTTAATGATAATTTTATATCATTTGAGTTTTCCAAGAGTTAGACATTTGATTTAAGGACAAATTTTAGATGTGTATTTTCAATATATTTTCAATAAAAAAATATTTATTTTCAAGTCTGAATCCATGCTTGGATACCCTTAGGACATTAATTGCATTGCATAAATCAATGATTAGAGATTTAGTTTGAAATAAATATTTTTGAAAATTTTTAGTACATATTTTAAAAATTTAAAATATGTTTTGAATTAAGAGGGAGAATTAGTATTTTAAACTTTTTCAAGCCATGTTTGAGGGGTAGTTTTAAATATTTTGAAAACTTTTAGCCTTTATTAAGGGGGAGAAAATATTTTTCTAAGTTTAAGGGGAGTTTTCAAATTTTACCATTAAGCTATTAATTTTCAACTTTTCATAAAATTTAAGTACTTTGAGTTATTTTGAAATGCTTATAATTTTTTAAAGCTTAAGTACTTTGAAAAGCCTAAGTATTTTGAAAAAGCTTTCATGAACTTTAAAAAGCTAAAGGCTTATACCTTGAAAAATCTTTAAGTATTTTTGAAAAACATATACTTAAAGTGATTTGGGAAGTTCATGTAAAGCTTAAGTACCTTGAAGTGCTTATGTACTTTGTCAAAAGTGAAATGTTTAAACAATTTTCATAAACTTAGCATTTATCTTAAACCAATCTTGCTTATTTTGAAAGCTAATACTTTGAAATTACTTAATGACTTTTGTAAAATTCTCAAATCTTGAATTTTGACATTTGAATGATAAAAGTATTTTTGATGTATGCCAAAGGGGGAGAGAGAGTGATTTAAAGAGTGGTTTGAAGTTAATATTTAAAGTTAATACATTTACTTGATATAAAAATGCATTTCATGACTTCATTCATTTCATATGAACTCAAACTTGATATACTTGAACTTGATTCATGTGAATATGCTAATTTGTGTTGAACTTAATGCATTGCAAATTGATTCTCCTAACTTTAATCGGTGTTGTCATACATCAAAAAGGGAGAGATTGTTGGTGCAGAGATCACTACCTCTTAGTTTTGATGTATGAAGCATAGTTTAAAGTTAGGAATCACTTTTGTTTTAATATGTGTGTTATGTGTGTAGGTTTGATAGGAAGTCCTAGTAGGTTAGGTTGATTTGATACTAGGCATTGAGTAAAAGTCCTAGTAGGTCGTGTTGACTAGATACTAGGCATAAGATTTGACAGATCAGAAGGACCAAATACCAGACAGGAAGTTCAGATAGGTTGTGTGGACTGAACATCTGGCAGAAGATCGGTTGGGTCAGAAAACCAGACAACTGGCATGAAGCCCAACTGGGTTAGGGAGACCGGACAACTGGCGTAAAACCCTAGTGGGTCAGATCAGATGTCAAGAATGGTAACATCGGCTGGATAGTCGACAGGTAAGCCTCAAGTGAAGAGGTAAGGTCAAGTCCTCTATAGGGGGACAAGGTAGGTGTCGATCCAACGATAGTTCGTGTGAGACTAAGAAGTCAAGATCGGACAGTACTACTACTGTTATTCTATTTCATACTATATATTGTGCTAATATGATTTTACAAGTATCCAGGCAACTGGATGGTTTCTAATTGACTCATACCCAGTCGACTGGGTATGGTCCAGTCGACTGAAATACTAAGTTGGCAACACAGGATGGTGATGGACTGGAGATCTGGCGACCGAGATGGCAAGAATTCAGTCGATTGGGGAGGTCCAATCGACTATGATATGAATTTTCTCGAACTACGGAGGAGCGAAGCCAGGCGACCTGGAGTCGGTTGGACCAAGTCCAATCGACTGGAGAGGTTGAAATACCAAATGGACAAGTTGATTTAGAGTCGACTAGAGGGTATTCCAGTCTACTAGAAAGTGCCTATATAAGAAATGGAGAGCCAGCTCCAAATATAAGAACTCTAATATGTCCAAGTGTTGTTGTAAGTGTTCCTCATATACAAAAGCTTCGTCACACTACAACGCAACAACCCCGACACTCTAAACTACATTTCAACCCTCAAGGAAGTGTCGGTAGAGTCAATTTTTGCTTGTAATTTCATTTCTCTTGTATACTTTAATTCAAGAGAAGGTAGCTTGTTACCTTTCTCTTTATCTCTCGTAAAAAGTGAACCCCTCCGAAGTCTAGAGTTCTCAAGTCGGAGGGTATTTTAGTGATTGCCCGATGAGGTGACTCTAGGAAGGGTTACGGGCCTTGGAGTAGGAACCTGGTGTTGGTGCAGGGGCACTAGATAATCGAACCTATGTTTTGATTATGGCAAAGACACAAAGTTAAGTTTACATCGTTATCTCACGAGCTAAATTGAGTGTGCAGAAAAGTACTAAAGCTGGAGCTGAAGGCTAGCGACACCCGGAGGAAACCGCGGTGGTCGGGCGACACTCGACTTCGGAGGGAGCCGAAGGAATCGAGTGGAAGGCCAGAAGCGAGAGCTACTATCGAGGTAAGCTCGTGTGAGTGAGAGAATGTAAGGTCATGTCCTCTTTACGGGGACGACCGTAGGCGGCGATCCGATTAAGACTTCCCGTGGAAGGTCTAGGTCGAGATCGGACGGTTAGAAACCGTCGTATTTATCATTTTCCGAGCTAACCTCTTACTGCAGGGAAGTGGCCAGGCTGGCAGTCAACTGCTGGACATTGGACAGTCGACTGATGGCGACGACTCAGCCTTTGCGCTAGGTCAAAACGGATAACGTTTGACGCGGCCACTTCGCGATAAAATTTGGACAACTTTGTGATCTGTTCCAAAAAAAGGGAGACAAATTCAGAGGCCAAAGTCTATAAAAGGAGGAGGATTCCAACTCCAAAAGATATCAAGTTTATTCATCAAGTGCTCCTACAACGCCAACGCTCCAACACCGTCATAACGCCGATGCGACGATAACCTCAGATCTTCTTCGTCGGCAGCAGCATCTAGTAATTTATTTTAATATTGTATTCATTGTTTTTATTCATAACGAGGTGAGGTAGGCTTGTTGCCTCATCCTCGTACTTCCGGATTTTGTGATCGTTGTCTCCTACCTCCAACGAGGAGGAGACGTTATAGTGCTTTGCCCTCCGTACGCAGTCTAGGACCGATAAGGCCTTGGAGTAGCAACCGTTGGGTTGTGAACCAAGTAAAATAAACTTGTCTTCTTTACTTTCCACTGCTCTTACTTTGTGTATCGAACGAATTCGAACGAAAGATTTACGATCGCTATTCACCCCCCCTCTAGCGACGCTTCTCGATCTAACAATTGGTATCAGAGCGGGGGCGCTAAGATTTGGTGAAACCACCAATCTAGCACGTTTTGGTTTTCCTTTCATATTTTTCGATTAGTATTTTTCGTAGATTTCTTTTCCTTCCGCACTACTAATCCAAGACAAAGTCTTGGAACGCTTCTTTTGGTTGTGTATTTGCAAGTATTCTCTTTCGGAGTAGTCGACGGTAAAACGGCCATATCTTTTCACACAAGAGGACTCTCAAAACGATCTACCTACCAAATCGAAGCTCTCTGAGAGATCTACATTTTTTATGAGGGTTTACCCTCGTAACAAGCTGTTTCCAGCACCAAAATCCAACGTTTAGTACCCTTTTGGGGACATCGAAGGTCGTAAGTTTCGAGTTTTTGTTAGTTTTTTTATTCTCCTTATTTATATCTGTTTATTTCCTATTATTTCCCTCACTACTAATTCAAGACCAAGTCTTGGAATTCTCTTTGGTTTTTATTCGTGTTTTGCAAGATATTTAATGGCTCACATTGAGGGGTATAGCACCACTCGACCTCCGTTCTTTAACGGAAGTAATTTCCGTTATTGGAAAGGTTGGATGGAGTGTTTTCTAAAAACACAAGTCGAGACTTGGATAATCATCCAAACCGGCTTTGCTCTACCCACCAATGATCAAGGAGAGCCCTTGGATTTCAACAAGTGGACAAATACAACAAAGAGGCAAATCGAAGCCGATGCAAGAGCAACTCAAATATTACAATGTGGCTTGTCCAAGGAGGAGCTCAACCGCATCGGTCCATTCATTAGCGCCAAAGACCTCTGGAACAAATTGATTGATCTACACGAAGGGACGCCCGATGCTAAGGTATGTAAGAGAGATTTACTTTTAAATAAACTGTACAATCTAAAGATGTAGGATCGCTAGACCGTCACCCAATTACATGCGTGGATCCAAGACATCGTCAACGGTCTTCACTCGATCGGGCAAGCCATAGAGAACCGAGACCTTATAAGGTATTCTTTAAATGCTTTCCCTAGGACTACCTTGTGGGCATCCATGGTCGATGTCTACAAGGTCTCTAAGGACCTTTCAAAGCTTAGGTTAGACGAATTATTTTTCGAGTTTGAACTTCATGAGCAAACTAACATGGTCCGGGCCGAGAGAGGTATTGCTCTACTTGCAGGACAAAGAAACATGCCACCTACTTGGCAAGAAGATGGACTCGAACCCAAAAATGAATCAGAGTCCGAATTTGAAGAGGTGGAAGCAATAGTGAACGTTGTGCGGAGAATAGTTCGAAAAGAAAGAAGGAAATTGGAGAACGAGAACCAAAAGAAAAAGGGAGCAAGGAAAGCCTTCCATGTGTTAGGGCAATCTCTTGCCGTGATATGGTTTTGATGGTGTGGCAAAGGGTTTAAGTTAGTTTGATATGTTGATGTGATATGTGCATTGAAGTCGTGCAGGACTTAGTAATTCGCACATGGAGCCGTGGCGAGTTTCACATCTCATGACTCGTGCCTTGAGTCGGTGAAGGATAGCTTTGCGGAAGCCGTGCGCTTGGAGCATCCGAGGGACCGCCGGACGAGAAGCTTGGAGTGAAGCCGGAGGAAGTCGACTTCGAGGCAAGAGACGCGAAGGAGAATTGCAGAGCCGTGCGCCTGATGCTGCCGAGGGACGTGGCCGAGAATGAAGAGAACTCCGAAGGCGAGGGACTCCGAGAAATGAGAGTGAGCGATTGTAACCCGGGGAAGGGTAGCTCTTAGGTGAAACTTGGCCATTTGGCCAAGTGTCGGATGGGTTTTCGGACACCGATGCCATGTCATGGCGATCGATCGCTCGAGTCGAGTGAGTTCGACCGTATACGATCGATCGGATTAGCCGCATGACCGCCATACGTGGCGGCCGATCGCATCGATTATCACCGATCGCTAAAAGCGATGATCGGGTCAATAAGGGTTCGGCCATTGATCGTCGTGAGCCGATCAGGCGTCGATCACGAGGCGAATGACCGATGAGGTCCATCACGATCGCCAAGAGTTCCGGACTACAGGATCCGACGTGTTCGGAGGCCGCTAGGGCGGCAATATGGCGGCAAACGGAAGAAGTTAGCCCTCTCTATAAAAGAGAGGTGTGAGCCTGAGAGGCTAATGCTTATACTCCAAACAATCTTCCTAGTGCCCCACAAGCTCTAAACTCTTCTTACTTGTCTTTACTTCAATCCTATTGTAAGAAGAGTGATCTTGGTTGTAAAGGTTACCTCCACCTAGCTTTGTGCAAAGGAGAGACCGATAGTAATTGGTTTTGGCGAGTGATTCACCGTGATTTAATCGGATGTGGATTAAGCGGCGTAGCCGTGAACCACGCTATATCTCGGTGTTTGTATTGCTTGTTTATATTTTGCTTGTCTTTACTTATAGTTGTATATTCGCTTGCGCTAACGTTTTGTAGACGAGCAATTTACGACGCCCAACGTCTGAGGGCTATTCACCCTCTCTAGCCGCCATATCGATCCCCTACAAGTGGTATCGAGAGGTTGCTTGTCACCGACTAACCGCCGCAACAAGCCCTACATCAAAATGGCCGCTCCAACATCCATCCTCCGGTTTGAAGGAGAATTCGCTGGTGGAAGAAGCGAATGGAGGTATTTTCCAAACGGATTTTGATATAATGATTACAATGGAATCCGGTTTCGTTTTGCCTAGGGATGAAGAAGGGAAGCCAATAGAGAAATCTAGGTGGACCAAGAGGCAAAGAGAGGAGCACCTTGCAAACTCCAAAGCCAAGCACCATCTCTACAATGTGCTCCCTCAACAAGAGATCAACCGAATAGGAGAATGCCTAAGCGCCAAGGAGATGTGGGAGAAGCTAATTGAGCTTCATGAAGGCACATCCGAGGCAAAGCTAGCAAGGAGAGATCTCCTCCGCTCCCAACTATCCAACATCAAATTAGAAAAGGGAGAAAAGGTAATTTCACTACACTCTAGGTTTAAAGAAATTTTAATTGGGCTAACAAGTGTAGGTGAGAAGCTATCAAACCGGGATATGGTAATGAAGGCCATAGATGCATTTCCCCGGTCCTCAAAATGGAGCTCCATGGTGGACTCATTTTATATCTCCAAGAACCTAGAAGTGAGCACCTTGGAGGAATTCTTTTCAACCATGGAGCTTCACGAAACTAGGCTTGAGGGAATACAAGAGGAGCCTAGAATTCAACCCTCAAGAGGAGTAGCATTATTGGCAAGTAAGGGGAAGAAGAAGATGGAAATCCCCTCCTCCTCCTCCATGGATAGCACCGAAGAAGCCTACATGGTAAGGAGGGTAAGACGTGCATTTAAGAATTTTAGATTTGATAAATCTAATGATAGGATGAGAAGACCAAGGGGGAAGGTCATATGATATAATTGCCAAGGAGAAGGGCACATAAGGGACAATTGTCCTCTCCTAAACAAGAGCAAGGAAGAAAGGAAAAAGAAAGAAGAAAAGAAGAAGAAAAAGGGGAGCAAGAAAAAGAAGGAAGAGGAGAAGAAAACAAAGGAGAAGGGAAAGGCTAAGGCTCTCAAGGCAAGGACTTGGGATGATCCATCCTCATCCTCCTCCTCATCATCGGATGAGGAGAATGCCTTTGTCACCAATTGGGCCTTGATGGCCTTTGATGACTTGGATTGCTCTTCATCCGAAAATGAAGAATCAAGCTCAAGTGGGGAAAGCTCAAGTGAAGGGGGAGCCTCCACATCCTCATCATCCGAAGAAGAAGAGGACATGGAAACTATGGTAACAAATCTAACCCCTAAGAAAATAGTTTCTATGGTTTCTAGCTTAACTAAGGATTTATTTAGGGCTAAGAAGAAAAACAAAAGCATGCTAGATCAAATTAAGGACCTAGAACAAAAATTAGAAAAGGCATGCTTAAATGATAATATTTCTTCTAGCTTAAATGATGATGCATGCTCACATGATTATATGCCTTTGGATGTTAATGATGCATGCATAGAGGAAAATAGGGCATTAAGGGAAAAGGTAGATTACTTAACCAAAGCCCTAGAAAAATTCACTATAGGCTCCAACACCCTTAACATGATAATTGGGAGCCAAAGGGCAAGTTTTAACAAGAAGGGCCTAGGATATAAAGAGAAGAAAAATGAAAAGGCCTATAAATGCCTAATAGCTAGGGGACAAGATAAAAAGAAAGCAATAGCTAGAAAATGGATCCCCAAGGAATATTTAGTGAACCCAATAGGAAAGAATCTATTTTGGGTTCCAAAATCCATCCTTAAGGGTTAGAATAACCCCTAGGGTAGTCAACCATATGAACTTGACCTATATCATATTTTGGTTGACTTAGGATGACGGGACAACATTTTTTTTTAGATAGTGTTGGGTGATGATAACGTACCCATAAATAGGTAATAATGCTTAAATCATGATGATTGTTGTAATTCCTATGTATGTTTTAAATCATGATTTATGATTTTGAAATTTGGCACGCTATCACTAGAAATAGGTTTAAATCATGCTTTAGGTGATAATTTGTTTATTATCATCGTATAATACCTAATGCATGACTATTATTTGATGGATACATGATTTTCATGATCATAATGTAGAATTGATTGGTATATGTCATTATGATCATGTAGAATGTAAGGTTGATACTTAACCATGATAGAATTGCATGAATATATGGGTTAAGTATATACAAATACCCCCTAGGATACATCTCACACACACTATAGGCTAACTTGATTGCAAACTTAGCATGGGTGAGATATTAGGATGATACAAATGTCCACTAATGCCTATGGCATTTAGATGGTCATTTAAAGTATCAACATAGCAATAATAGACCAATCATGGGGAAGGCTTATGTTTAATAAATAGACATATTGCCCAAAGATCATGGTTGGATATTTCATATGTTTTCAAAACAATTTCTTAATCTAAAATCTATGTATTCATGTTTTGGAACAATTCAAAGCAAGACTAGGTGCTAAAATGGATACTAACATGCTCAAAAACTAGTGGTTTTTCAAGTGTTTGGATTTTTGGCAAAAACAAGAAAATATAATGAGTTTTCATGAAAAACTATTTTTCCTTGATAGATATACTTAATAGAAATATGTTCCCCAAATTTCATGATTTTTAGAATTTTCTGGAATTTATAATGCATTTCTGAAATT
Organism: Wurfbainia villosa; assembly: GCA_025175895.1. Lineage (NCBI taxonomy): Eukaryota > Viridiplantae > Streptophyta > Magnoliopsida > Zingiberales > Zingiberaceae > Wurfbainia > Wurfbainia villosa. Next base: position 61,674,877 of record CM045997.1, read on the forward strand.
GTAAAATCAAATTTAGATTCTTTGTGCCTGATCATTGCCACGATAGCTTGAATCCGTGGCCTGTAAATCAGAATATTGAAGGCCGAATTCAGTTTTTAAACCTCCTACAAGTGGTAGAAATATACTTGATGCCACCAACAAGTGGTAGAAATATACTTAATGTCATCAACAAGTGGTACCCAATTTTAAATTAACTTGTCATATTTTTCCTCTATTATACTTGATGCCATGAGCTTATAACTTAGTGTTAATCTTTTTTGATGGTGTCAAAGGGGGAGAAATAATTATGTTTAAGTTAATCACTTTAGGGGGAGAAATATATTGTAGGGGGAGAAATATATGATAGGGGGAGAAAATTTGCATGGAGAGTTTCATGGATTAAGGGGGAGTTGCATGTTGCTATATCATGTTTATCTTTACATGCTTTCTTACCTTAGAATTTATATCAAATGTTTTTACCTAACTTAAACGGATTGCCACACATCAAAAAGGGGGAGATTGTTAGGGCAATCTCTTGCCGTGATATGGTTTTGATGGTGTGGCAAAGGGTTTAAGTTAGTTTGATATGTTGATGTGATATGTGCGTTGAAGTCGTGCAGGACTTAGTAATTCGCACATGGAGCCGTGGCGAGTTTCACATCTCATGACTCGTGCCTTGAGTCGGTGAAGGATAGCTTTGCGGAAGCCGTGCGCTTGGAGCATCCGAGGGACCGCCGGACGAGAAGCTTGGAGTGAAGCCGGAGGAAGTAGACTTCGAGGCAAGAGACGCAAAGGAGCATTGCAGAGCCGTGCGCCTGATGCTGCCGAGGGACGTGGCCGAGAACGAAGAGAACTCCGAAGGCGAGGGACTCCGAGAAATGAGAGTGAGCGATTGTAACCCGGGGAAGGGTAGCTCTTAGGTGAAACTGTTGGGAGTATGAGGAATACAATCAAAGTCCCACATTGGTAAGACATGGAAAAGATCATGTGCTTATAAGAAAAAAGATATCTCCATTGGTATGAGGCCTTTTGGGTAAAGCCCAAAAACAAAACCATGAGGGCTTGGGCCCAAAGTGGACAATATCATATCATTGTGGAGATATATGAATCTTATAGGCACTAACAATTGGTATCAGAGCCATGGTCCATGTCAAGCCATGAACCTCGAACGAAGGAAGTTGAGCTCCCACGTCCGGATCAAGAGAACCAGACATCAGGAAGGAAGTCTAGTTGGGTCGGGGGGACCGAACAACTGGCAGGAAGTCCTGGTGGGTTGAAGATCGGACATCAAGCAGAGAAAATCCTTCGAGGAGGGATAGGCTTGAGGGGGGGCCCAATGTGGTCCTTCGTTTGAGGGGGGGATTGTTGGGAGTATGAGGAATACAATCAAAGTCCCACATTGGTAAGACATGGAAAAGATCATGTGCTTATAAGAAAAAAGATATCTCCATTGGTATGAGGCCTTTTGGGTAAAGCCCAAAAACAAAACCATGAGGGCTTGGGCCCAAAGTGGACAATATCATGCCATTGTGGAGATATGTGGGCCATTTGGCCAAGTGTCGGATGGGTTTTCGACACATGTCATGGCTGGCGCTTCCGAGCTAATCAGTGAGTTCGATATACATCGTGGATTGTGGCCAGCGATCGGCGCCATCGTGGCGGTCGATCGCCAAGACCATCGATCGGCCGATCGGTCAATAAGGGTTCGCCACGAGTTCGTAGTCGATCGGGCGATCGACTACGGAGGGCGTGATCGTGATGAGGTCCATCACCGACCGCGCCAAGAGTTCCGTTGGACTACAACGGTCGGGATCCGACGTGTTCGGAGGCCGTTGTAGTGACGATGCGCCAAGGGCGTGATGGCGATGGCGGCAAACGGGAAGAAGTTAGCCCTCTCTATAAAAAGAGAGGGTGTGAGCCTTTGAGAGGCTAATGCTTATACTCCAAACAATCTTCCTAGTGCCCCACAAGCTCTAAACTCTTCTTACTTGTCTTTACTTCAATCCTATTGTAAGAAGAGTGATCTTGGTTGTAAAGGTTACCTCCACCTAGCTTTGTGCAAAGGAGAGACCGATAGTAATTGGTTTTGGCGGAGTGATTCACCGTGGACGAATCGGACCGTGGATTAGCGGCGTAGCCGTGAACCACGTTATATCTCGGTGTTTGTATTGCTTGTTTATATTTTGCTTGTCTTTACTTATAGTTGTATATTCCGCTTGCGCTAACGTTTTGTAGACGAGCAATTTACGACGTCCAACGTACGAGGGCTATTCACCCCCCTCTAGCCGGCCATATCGATCCCCTACACCATGCAACTTGGGACAACAGAGAAGACATAGCTTACATGGCAAGACCAGAGGAGTCCGAGTCAGAATCCGAAGCCGAGTCCAACTACAACTCTGACTCCGACCTCGAAGATTACTTCGAGAGGAAACTCAAAGCTGGACCAAAAGGGAAAGTCATGGTTAATCGCTCTTTAATTAGTACACTTTACAGTACAATTAAAATGCTTACTAGGAAATTGACTAAGTCCTAGTCTAGGATTGAGTCATTACTTGAGGAGGTTGAAACCCTTAAGCAAGAGACTAATCTAACCTCTTCAACTAGTCAAGTTCAAGAGGGAAACTCAACTCAAATTGAAAAACTTGAGGAGGAGAATTCTCTTTTGAAAGACCAAGTTCAAGAGGTTGAGGGTAGGTTGGAAAGGTTCACGTTGGGATCTAAGAACCTTAATCGACTACTTGGAACCCAAAGAGCTGTGTACAACAAAGCCGGACTCGGATTTAAGTCAAAGACTACGAATAGGTCTTATATGTCTATCGTAAATCGTAGTCATCAAAGAGTCCAAGCATGGGTCCCAAAGGTTTTATTGAACTCACATATAAGGACTAATAAGTATTGGATTCCTCAGGATCAAGTTCATTATTTGAATAGACCATATTGGTTCAATGGTCCAGGGGGAGCTAACACTAAAATAGTATACCCGCTTACTTAAATCATTGAATATTTTACTTTAATTTTTAGAATGGCTAGATAGAAAAAATAGTTAGTCAACTCTTGACAACATAGTATCAGGACGCGGCGAGATGATAGTACGTTAGGGAAACAAAGTCTCGTGTATTCGAGCTAGATAAGGCGTATCTAGCTTGGTGCACTTGACCGAGTGGAACTAGCTGAAGCTACCTCGCCGTATCCTAAACTAGTTAGACCAGGAAGTAACCCTAAGTGACTTAAGTGATATTTTCTTGAATTTGACTTTGTCTAAGGAAGTGGTCGTTGTTCTGATTAAAGAAGGCCCCTGTGCCTCGCCACGACCTGGAAGCCAATTTCTCGAAAAGTTACTTAACGATCTAAAGGTTAAATCCGAATCTAACCCAAGGTTGACTATCTTTAATCAATTTAAAATCATCTCACAAAACATATAAGGTGAACAAATTATGAGACACATAGAATGGGTGAGATGTTAAGGATAATTGAAATATACTTAAAATAATCTTCAAAATACTACTTATTTTCCCAACTATTGTACTTAACAACTCTTAGGCCAAAGTTTAGCGCCCCCTACATCTTTTATACTTCATATATTTGACTAAGGGGGAGAGCAAACTAACCCTAAGGGTTATATTATAAACCTTTAGATTATTGGTGCAGAGGGACACACCTCGAACCAATCTATCTAACTACTGCTAGGCACATGCTTGGACTCATATTTGATTTATCTAGTTGCATGCATAAACGATATTATTTTTAAACCCCTATTTTATACAAAAACCCCAACTTTCTTTTTGATTTATGGAAAAAGGGGGAGAAGAGCAAAAGTTAAGGGGGAGTAACATAAAATTTAATTTTATCTCTTTCAAAACTCACCTAGGGGGTTTAGGGGGAGTTTTGGTTGAGCCGGAGTTTTTAGAAATAACATTTCACATTAATCTTCTACTATACCTGTTTTATGCTTTAATTTCCCTTAACTTTGTGTTGGTTTGCCATAGATCAAAAAGGGGGAGATTGTTAGTGCAGTGGCACTAGATAATCGAACCTGTGTTTTGATTATGGCAAAGACACAAAGTTAAGTTTACATTGTTATCTCACGAGCTAAATCGAGTGTGCAAAAAAGTACTAAACCTGGAGCTGAAGGCTAGTGACACCCGGAGGAAACCGTGGTGGTCGGGCGACACTCGACTTCGGAGGGAGCCAAAGGAATCGAGTGGAAGGCCAGAAGCGAGAGCTACTATCGAGGTAAGCTCTTGTGAGTGAGAGATTGTAAGGTCGTGTCCTCTTTATGGGGACGACCGTAGGCGGCGATCCGATTAAGACTTCCTGTCGAAGGTCTAGGTCGAGATCGGACGGTTAGAAACCGTCGTATTTATCATTTTCCGAGCTAACCTCTTACTGCAGGGAAGTGGCGGGATGGCGATCATTCTGGACATTAGCGCGATCGATGCTCATCGATCGGTGATGGGAGGCATCGATCCAATCGATGGCGACGACTCAGCCTTTGTGCTATGTCAAAATGGATAACGTTTAACGCGGCTACTTTGCAATAAAATTTGGACAACTTTGTGATCCGTTCCAAAAAAAGGGAGATAAATTCTGAGGCCAAAGTCTATAAAAGGAGGAGGATTCCAACTCCAAAAGATATCAAGTTTATTCATCAAGTGCTCCTACAACGCCAACGCTCCAACACCGTCATAACGCCGACGCGATGACAACCTCAGATCTTCTTCGTCGGCAGCAACATCTAGTAATTTATTTTAATATTGTATTCGTTGTTTTTATTCCTAATGAGGTGAGGTAGGCTTGTTGCCTCATCCTCGTACTTTCGGATTTTGTGATCATTGTCTCCTACCTCCAACGAGGAGGAGACATTATAGTGCTTTGCCCTCCGTACGCGGTCTAGGACCGATAGGGCCTTGGAGTAGCAACCGCTGGGTTGTGAACCAAGTAAAATAAACTTGTCTTCTTTACTTTCCGCTGCTCTTACTTTGTGTATCGAACGAATTCGAACGAAAGATTTACGATCGCTATTTACCCCCCCCCCTCTAGCGACGCTTCTCGATCCAACACCTGGCTCGGGTTGTGAACGAAGTAAAAGACTTGTCTATTTGTCTTATCTTGTTTTTAATTCTGCTGTAGAACTCTTATATTTCAGAAAGATAAGAAAAGTTTGTAGGAACTTCTGTGAGCGCTAGAGGTGGGGGGGGGGGGTGAATGGCGCATTTTCGTTCGTCGATTGATTCGATTGAGTTCTTGCTACAATTTGATTAGTACACAGTGGAAATAATAGAAAAGCATAAACAAAATACAAGCACAACAATACACACGATGTAACGTGGTTTGGAACCTTAGTTCCTACTCCACGGGGCGAGCTCGATAACGAGCTCTAGTGATGTACACACCACTACTCAATAAACTCCTTCTCGAAAACATGTCAGAGGTGGAGAAACTTCGTACAAATGATTACAACAGTAATACAATGAAATACAAGCAATTACAAGAAAAACAAGTAAAGAAAACTTTACAATAGATCTTTTGAATTCTTCCTTGGTTGATCGCTTGAGTCGCACTTGAAGACCTTGACTTGCACCAGCAAATCACCTCAAATTGCCCAAGAAATCACTGTGGAAATCCTCCCGGTCGAGCTCCTTTTATTCCTCCACGCAACCTAGATTTCCACCTGGCAGTAGACTGCCAAAAGGCTCCAGTCGACTGACAACAGTGTCATTGTCTCATAATAGACTTGATCCACGTTGACATTCAAGCCAACAGATACACTAACAATCGACTGCTCAAGCCCATAGCCGACTGCTCAGTCAGCTACCGAGCATTTTGTCTTCGCAACCAAAACCAGCGTCAGTCGACTGCCCTTCATGGAAGTCGACTGCTCAAGGCTAGTCAACTGCCTAATGTTAGCAGTCGACTGCCAAGGATTCTTTTCGCAGTCGAATGCCAATCGACTCACAGCAGTCGACTAGTCATAATCCCAATCGACTGCTCAGTGTCGACTCGGCTGCTAAGTGTCAAAATACTTGACCAGTCGAATGATTCATAATTCCAGTCGACTGCTACAACTCAACCATGAGGTTTATCTCAAGTATGATGCCCTCATACTTGCTAGACCACCCTTATCCTAGACCTAAGCCTTCTATCCACCTTCATCAGCCTCACGCCTATCGGATCCCTCCAAGTCATCCATGACTTGTTGATCCATATGCTAGCTTTCAGATGCTTCCATAGGCTATTGTCATGCTAAGCTAGTCTATACCTCCAAGGTACATTTGGGCTTATGCTGCCAAGACACATGCTTGGACTTGACGCCGTTAACCATTGGACTTATGCTACCAAGACTCCACCCTTGGACTTTACGTCGCCAATATCAAACCTTGGACTTCCCAAATGCCAAGTACCAATAACTTGGACTTTCACCGCCAAGACTACACACTTGGACTTACGTGACCAAGACTACACCCTTGGACTTTTCTTGCTAACCCATGTTGGGCTTCCCAATTGCCAAGACTCAAGCTTGGACTTTCCCTTACTAAGACCCTTGCTTGGACTTTCCATGACAAGTACTCAAGACTTGGACTTTACCATTGCCAAGACCCATGCTGGGACTTTCCATTCCAAGTACTCAAGACTTGGACTTTTCCATCATATGGTCAATCCCATGGCAACCATATAGTCAACCCATTGTCAAACAATGGTCAACTTATCGTCAAACATCAAAATACTACTTGAGTCAAACTCGAGTCTGGTCAATTGTGACCTTGGCCGATTGCACCAATAATCTTGCCCTTTTTGATGTTTGACAAAAACCAAACACCTTTGAGTTAGAACACTAACTCTATCCAATCCTCCCAATTGTCCAAATTGGGAATTCTCACATTCTCCCATCAATTTTCCATCAATTCTCCCCCTTTTCAACATACATCAAAAAGGCTCTCCCCAAGGGTATCAATGTCTCATATCCCAATGAGATCTTATAATCTCCCCCTTGGTCTAAAAACATCTAGGATGCCTTCACTCTTCCTGTGATAAGTCCTATATCACTAAAGAGAGACAATCCTTCAAACTCTCCAAATTTTCTAAATTCCCCCTTATGAGGAAGAACACATCCATCATCCCATGATGGATAAACTCCTCCTAAAGGCTTGCTCCCCCTTGACCATTGCACCAACAATGTGTTGGATCGAGCGGATCGCTAGAGGGGAGGGGGTGAATAGCGATAAAACTTTTTCTTCGAATTCGTTCGGTTGACAATTAAATGCAGCGGAAAGATAAATGATAAATAAACAAGACAAATGGATTTTTTACTTGGTTCGTAGCCTTCGGCTACTACTCCAAGGCCCTAACGGTCCTAGACCGTGTACGGAGGGCAATTCACTAAAACACTCCTCCTCGTTGGAGGTAGGAGTTAGACGATTACAAAAACCTTCGAAAGAAAAAGATAGAGAGACAAACCCTCTCTTCTATTAAGGTAAAATGCAACGATAGAAAACCTCGATTAGCAAAAAGAATTGCAATATTAAAGAGACGACAAAGTAAGATTATACCAACAACTAGGGAATAGAAATTAAGCTAGGGTTGTTGGTGTTTCGATAGCACTTCGTCATTGTAGAGTCATCGGAGAGTCGCAACGTTGTGGAGGCTTTTGGGCACTTAGAATTGATGAAAAAAACTCTAGGAAAGGCCCTCCTTTTATAGCCCTTGAGCCCCTTTTCGAGAGGAACTTCAGCCAATAAGATTTGAGCACCACCCCCCTTGAAATGAGGTGATAAGCCTTGACTCCTCGAAGCTGATCCTTGACCATCATCAGTCAACTGATGGCAACATCAGTCGAATGTTGACCGCAGATAGTCAACTGATGGATAGCAGTCGACTCCTCCAAGCTGGCAATCGACTGATGCTAGCTGAAATCAAAAGTTAGCTAAACAAAAACATTATTTCGATGCCCTCCGACCATCCGATCTCAACCTAGACCACTGATGGGATGTCTTGGGTCGGATCTACGCTTAAGACTATCCCCGTAAGGAGGATACAACCTCACTTACGCTCGCACACACAAGCTTACCTCGATACTTACTGTGTCGCTTTCACTTCCAGCCTTCCACTTGATTCCTTCGGCTTCCTCCAAAATCACTCGAGTGTCGCCCGACCACCACGACTTCCTCTGGGTGTCGCTAGCCTTCAGCTCCAGCGTTGGCACTTTTTTGCACACTCGATTTAGCTCGTGAGACAACAATATGAGCTTAACTTTGTATCATTTACTATAATCAAAACTCAGGTTCGACTTAGGTGCCTACTGCACCAACAATCTCCCCATTTTTGATCTATGGCAAACCCACATACAAAGTTAAGAAAATAACATGCATGAAGAATAATAATGTGCATAAAAAATGAATAATAAAGATTAGTAAGAATTTTCTTCAAGTACTCCCCCTTGAGGAAACCTCCCCCTTGACCGAGGGTGAGTCTTGAAAGAAGACCTTAATCCTCCCCCTTGATGGTTGCTATTTAGGAAGAGTTTAAGTAATTAACATTACTTAAAGTTGGCCTTAGTAAAACGTTTAAGTTAAGAGGACTTCTTAACTTGGCCCTTTCTCCCCCTTTCTTAACTTTTGGCCATAGTATTAAAAAATAAGTTTAAGTTAAGAATTATCTTAACTTAAACCTTTCTTAATGTTTGTTAACCCAAACAAGTTAAGTTAAGTAAACATTTACTTAACTTTTGGCCATATGAATAAATATTAAGTAAGTTAAGTTATCAAAAAATTTGATCCCTTAACTTTTGCCTATAAATATTAAGTAGGTTAAGTTATCAAAAAATTTGATCCCTTAACTTTGACCTTTTTCTCCCCCTTTTGCCATATATCGAAAAGAGTGGGGGTGTTTAAAAAAATAGGTATTAAAATTAAAGTCCAAGCATGTTCCATATGATTTTGAAAATAATAAACTGAAAATAAGATCATCTATAAAATGTTTGACTCATATTTGACTTGATTGATATGAAAGATCAACAAGTCCTGGTCAAAGTCGATTAATATATATGATTATACTCCATGGTTCATGGCGATGCACTAGCTCTACATCTGGAACCAGGAGTAAGGTCCTAACATCTCACGCCCATCTACGTGGCTAAGTACACAAACACATTAGTCCTATGTGTTGTGAGATGTATTGACTCCTTAAATCTATAGGTGCATGATATCTAAGGTATGTCATATGCTAGTTCCATGAAAATGAAAAGTAAGAAATAGTAGTAAGAAAATATAATTTGTAAATTCCTATTCTACTATGCACAGACCCAATTTTCATCTTAATAGACTGAATTCAGCTTTAGGTATGGGTTTAGTAAATAGGTCTGCCAAATTGGACTTCGATTCGACGTATTCGAGTTGTATGGCTCCGTTGGCCACATGTTCTCGAATGAAATGATGTTTGACCTCTATATGTTTGGTCCTAGAATGACATATTGGATCCTTAGTTAGGTTAATTGAGCTAATGTTATCTACGTGGAGTTTAGTGATCGTAAAGTCTAATTTAAAGTCTCAGAGAGTGTGCTTCATCCAATGAAGCTGAGTGACACACTCACCCATCGCGATGTATTCGTCTTCGATGGTAGATAAGGCAACATAGTGTTGCTTCCTACTGCACCAACTCACTAGACTCGAGTCGAGAAGTTGACAACAACCACTCATACTCTTTCTATCGAGCTTACTACCGGCATCGTCCGAATCGGAGTAGCCGGTTAGTTCGAACTCGGTAGATCTAGGGTACCAAATATTGACATTAAGTGTACCCTTTAGATATCTAAGGATACGCTTGACTAGAGTTAGGTGAGACTCCTTGGCACAGGTTTGGAACCTTGCGCACATACTTACTGCAAATAGGATATCCGGTCGGCTCGCAGTTAAGTAAAGGAGACTCCCTATTATGCTCCTATAGTATTTTAAATCAACTGAATTTCCGATTACATCTTCTTCTATATTCACATTAGTTGCCATTGGGGTATTAATAATTTTAGCGTCTTGCATTCCAAAGCATTTAATTAATTCCCTAGTATATTTGCATTGATGTAGGTATATTCCATCTTTAGTTTATTTAATTTGTAGACCTAAGAAGAAACTTAACTCACCTACTAAATTCATTTCAAATTCACTTTCCATAAGTGAAATGAATTCATTCAGTAGGATCAAGTTGGTGGTTCCGAAAATAATATCATCTACGTAGATTTGGGCTATGAATATATCTTTACCTACAGTTTTTACGAAAAGGGTTGGATCAACTACACCTTGGTTAAATCCTTTGGACTTAAGATAAACCGAAAGCCTCTCATACCAAGCTCGAGGAGCTTGTTTAAGTCCAGAGAGAGCTTTCTTTAACCTAAGAACATGGTCAGGTTTATCTAGACTTTCGAAACCGGAGGGTTGACTAACATAAACCTCTTCTTTAATGTATCCATTCAAGAATGCTGACTTTACATCCATTTGAAATAACTTAAATCCTCGATGTGTAGCATATGCTAATAACATTCGAATGGACCCTAACCTAGCTACTGGAGCATAGGTCTCGTCGTAATCTAAACATTCGACTTGACTAAACCCTTTAGCGACTAGTCTAGCTTTATTTCTAACTACTTCACCTTTATCATCAAGTTTATTTCTAAACACCCACCTTGTTCCAACGATTGTTTTATCTTTAGGTGGTGGTACTAATTCTCATACTTCGTTCCTAGTGAATTGAGCCAGCTCTTCTTGCATTGCAATAATCCAATGGGGATCAAGAAGAGCTTGGTCAATAGTTTTGGGTTCAATTTTAGAAATCAAGGAGATTTGAATAAGGTTTCTGTATGAGGCTCTAGTTCAAATTCCTAGGCTTGGATCACCTATCACTTGGTCGATAGGATGATTCATTTGAGTCCTAGTTTGGTTTGGGTTTGGGTCATCTACCACTTGATCAATAGGATGACTTGTTTGAGTCCTAGTTTGGTTAGAGTCATCTACCACTTGGTCAATAGAATGGCTTGGTTGACTTAGGTTAGGATTAATACTAGACTTGATTTCTGGATCGGAGTTGAGTCTGGTATGAATCGGCTCGCAAATTGGGGTTGTCGGGGGTTTTGTAGGTTCATGTCCTTCATTAAATACTACATTGATAGTCTCCTCGACTCTAAGGGTGTCATGGTTATATACTCTATAAGCTCTACTTGTAGTCGAGTATCCTAGAAAGATTTCGATCGAGGTTTTGGATCGAGCGGATCGCTAGACAATGTGTTGGATCGAGCAGATCGCTAGAGGGGGGGGGTGAATAGCGATAAAACTTTTTCTTCGAATTCATTTGGTAGACAATTAAACGCAGCGGAAAGATAAATGATAAATAAATAAGACAAATGGATTTTTTTACTTGGTTCGTATCCTTCGGCTACTACTCCAAGGCCCTAACGGTCCTAGACCGTGTACGGAGGGCAATTCACTAAAACACTCCTCGTTGGAGGTAGGAGTTAGACGATTACAAAAACATTCAAAAGCAAAAGATAGAGAGACAAGCCCTCTCTTCTATTAAGGTAAAATGCAACGATAGAAAACCTCGATTAACAAAAGGAATTGTAATATTAAAGAGACGACAAAGTAAGATTATACCAACAACTAGGGAATAGAAATTAAGCTAGGGTTGTTGATGTTTTGATAGCACTTCGTCGTTGTAGAGTCGTCGGAGAGTCACAGCGTTGCGGAGGCTTTTGGGCACTTAGAATTGATGAAAAAACCCTAGGAGAGGCCCTCCTTTTATAGCCCTTGAGCCCCTTTTCGAGAGGAACTTCAACCAATAATATTTGAGCACCACCCCCCTTGTAATGGGGTAAAAGCCTTGACTTCTCGAAGCTGATCCTTCACCATCAGTCGACTGATGGCCATCATCAGTCGACTGATGGCAACATCAGTCGAATGCTAACAGCAGATAGTCGATTGATGGATAGCAGTCGAGTCCTCTAAGCTGGCAGTCGACTGATGCTAGCTGAAATCAAAAGTTAGCTAAACAAAAACATTATTTCGACGGCCTCCAACCGTTCGATCTCGACCTAGACCACCGATGGGATGTCTTGGGTCAGATCTATGCTTAAGACTATCCCCGTAAGGAGGATGCGACCTCACTTATGCTCGCACACAAGAGCTTACCTCGATACTTACTGTGTCACTTTCGCTTCGAGCCTTCCACTCAATTCCTTTGGCTTCCTTCGAAATCACTCGAGTGTCGCCCGACCACCACGACTTCCTCTGTGTGTCACTAGCCTTCAGCTCCAGCATTGACACTTTTTTGCACACTCGATTTAGCTCGTGAGACAACAATATGAGCTTAACTTTGTATCGTTTGCTATAATCAAAACTCAGGTTTGACTTAGGTGCCTACTGCACCAACACAATATCCTTGGAGAGTCCCTAAACCTATAGGAACACTAAACCATCAAAATTAAGGGAAAAAGTTCAACCTTGAACTTTCACACACCTTAAAATTGATACACACCCTAAACAACTCTCCTAATCTATATCCAATGGATTTTCACCCTTCTCATGCTTTCCAAAGCATATCCTAGGATTATGAGCAGTTAGGGTAACCTAACATAGCTGAAACATGGGCTAAACATCTTTGTTTACCCGAAATCAGCATTGGTATTCGACTTTGTCAGTCAATAGTCGACTGCCCTTGACGCCAGTCGACTGCCATCCATCGTAGTCAACTGATTTCTACAAGTGCAGAAATCAGGTTCAGAAACTGAATTTTTAAAAAACATAAGTAATTATATGTAATTTTAAAAATTGTGAAACTTCATACATATAATACGTAAGTCAATCATTATGGGTGAAAAGTATTTAAAAAATAAAATATCCATAAAATAGTAAGATTGATACAAAGTTCAAAAATAAGAAAAACATCATTGTTTTGAGCCTACTTTGTATCAATGGTGACTTCTATCAAAAGGTAGACTACGCCAAAGATTTTAAAATGATTTTAAAACTTTATATTGAACCATGGTCTATGAGCTTAATGCACATGACTTGTACATAAGCTTTCCTCATGATTCATCCATAGTATAAGATGAGTTTGAGTTCATCTAGATGTAAGAACTATGCACTTTGAACTTAACTAATTTCCTAGCATCTCACATGTATCTAGGGTGTATGAAAATACACACATATCAATTTGATGTGAGATGTGGGTTTTGTTCATCCTAATCTAGGGTCTCATATATTTTTCTAGGCAACTCTATTCGATTCCATTATACATGGGACTTCAAATCATGTCATAGTTCTTAAATAAATTTTTTTAATGCATGAATGATGATTATGACATAAATGATAGCATAAATAAGCATGTGCCAAAAATCATGATGTCATGACATTAAATATGAACCTAAAGATACATGACATAAAAAAAAAACCCTAAGCATGATCATAATATTTTATATGATTAAAATGAAATATGATGTCATGACATGACATATGACAAACAAATCATGACAAATAAAATATGAAGGTATAAGAATACCTAAGTTTTAGTATTAGTTGTCATTTGTTAAGATTAAGTTCTTTTTGTCATATTACTACTCATCTCCCAAGGGTGCCAAAAACCCAAAATAGCACACTATGACCTCTAAACCTTAATTGTGCCAATTTGATCAATTTTTCATAGTTCTCAAAATATATAGGCACATCCTAAAATCGTTTAGGATAAAATCTCAACCTCCATTTTCAAGGTATCACATAATCTTGAAAATATCCTAAAGTGCCAACTTTGCTATGGTTGAGTTAACTACCCATCCAATTCAAGTTGAAACAACCTAACCCATCTAGCATGAAGGGATCACGCTCCTAGGAACTCAATACCTATTGGAGCTCCTTGGGTTAATTAGGTATTCACTAGGGATAACTGTTGGGATTTCCCGAGCCGCAAAAACCGCTTTTTGCATTGCGGAAACCTCGGAAGCCCCGGCCACGGATCCGTGCGAAGTATAAAAATTATAATTACATGTATGCTTACAGAAATCCTAGATCTACCTTAGATCTAAGAGGTTAGAACGTTACCCTCGTAGCGACGCCCTTCGCTTATTCCGCTCGTCCAAAAGTTCGTCGGAACTCGAGAGTGTCAAGTGCACACTCCTCTATGGTATCCACACAAGCAATAGGTGGAGAAAACTCAACCTTGAGTGTGCTAGCACTCCTTGGTTGGTTCGGCCAAAGAGAGGGATGGGAGAGGGAGAGCTTGAGAGAAAAAGTTCCAAGGAAGAAGATGAAGTTAAGAGAGTAACTCACCAAATGAATTCACCACCCATAACCCCAAAGTGGCCGGCCACTTCATGGAAGGGGGGTTACATGCATGCATGTAACTCCCATGACCCTTGGTCTCCCTCATGATGTGGCACCAATTGACCAAGTCAATGATGATGTGGAGCATCATCATTGGCCGGCCATGCCTAGTCATCATCATGACATGGCATTTGGTCAAGTCAAACTTGACCTTTCATCTTCCCTCTCAAGTCAAGTTAAACTTGACCTCTAATCTCCCATGGTTGATCAAATCTAACCACTTGACTCAAGTCAATTTAATATAATGAATCTCTATTCATTAATTTAAATTGATTTGATGAATCAAATCTCAATTAGACTCATTCAACACTTGAATCAACTTGAGTCTAACTCAATTAGTCTAATTTGGATTACTCTTAATCCAATTTGGTTCATCCCATGAACCTAATCCTCATGGTTCATCATATGAACCTAATCTCCATCTAATTGCTCTTATGTGTGTGACTATAGGTTCTTGTAGCTGGCAATGTCCCTAAACCGATTTAGGAACATAAGCAATGAGCGGTATCTAGCAACACATCATTGCTACCCAAGTTACAAGAATGTTGAGCTCCAACATCACCTTTGTGACTACTAATTGTGACTCTCACAATATGTGACAATGTCCCTCTATCCTTGACATCTAGATTGACCAATCGAGGCATAGACCGTGTCATCCTCGGTACAATCTAAATCTTGATCTCCAAGTAGACTCACTCTAATCAAATGAGCTCAATATCTCATATTGACTCATTTGGGCATGGCCATGCACTTCGTGGTCTCACTCTATCAAGAATATCGATGTCACCCCCGTCATATAGGAGGGATAGATCCCATCTACATCACTCACATTCCTCCGCATAATTTGTTACATACCCAGTAATCGCCTTTATAGTCCACCCATTTACGGGTGACGTTTGACGAAGCCAAAGTATGCAACTCATTATGTAGGGAACTATGGTGACTTCAGGTCTAAGGACTAATAGTCATACTAATAGCCACATGAGAAAGTATATGACACTCATATAACGATCCATGATACTTTCTCAAGGCGGGTCATTCAGTATACATTCTCCAATGCATACCCATGTGTCAACTTGATATCTCATATCCATGACTTGTGAGATCAAGTCATCTTGTTGACCTACATGCTAGTCTCTACGCATTAACATTGTCCCTGAATATTAATACTCGACTAGGAATGATTAAGAGTAGTGTTCTCTATATCATCTCATTATTGATTCAACCAATCGATTGATATAGATAAGAACCTACTACTCAAGGACATTATTATATTTAGTTATTTGGCACCAATACAAGTAAATATAATAACCATGCCTTTATAAATAGGAATATGATACAATAAAGTCCATACAACAATCATCATATGATTGGCTCTAGGGCTTTCACTAACAATAACTTTCCTTGATACCCTAATTGTTAGAGGATCGGTGGCCGACTAGAGAGGGTGAATAGCCCAATTCGACGTACATGATGGAAATCGTTCACTCGTCGTGTGCTTGTCTACAATATTCGTTAATACGCAGCGGAAATACAAATATAAAGACAATACAAGCACACACAACACAAGAGATATACGTGGTTCAGAACCATAGGGTTCCTACTCCATGGGGTGATCTCAACGAGCTCGAGTTATGCGCACGACACTAACAAAGCTCCTTCTCGACAACAAGTCGGAGGTGGAAAAACCTCATACAAGCAATTACAAAGTAATACAAAAACATACAAGAAAATACAAAGACAATAAATGAAATATGTAAAGAACACTTTACAACAAATGACTTTGAACTCTTGCTTGTTTCTTGCTTTGGTTTGCTCTTGAAGGTCTGAACTGCAGCAGCAATTCCCCTCCAAAATCTCCCCAAAAATCGCTGTAAAATCCTCCAACTCAAGCTCCTTTTATAACCTGCATCGAGCTGATTTCGTGCCCAGTAGTCGACTGACATAAGACCCCAGTCGACTGCTCCTGTAGTCGTTGTGAGACAATGACCTAATCCACATTGGCATCCAGCCAACAGATACACTGGCAGTCGATTGCTCAATATCATCAGTCGACTACTGACCTCGTAGCCGACTGATCAGTCGGCTACCAAGCGTTCTGTGTCCGCGACCACCTTCATCAGTCGACTATCGTCCCTTGTCAGTTGACTGATGGTCTTCCAGTCGACTGCCATCCCTTGGCAGTCGACTGCTTGGTCAGAACCCACCAGTTGCACACCAGTCGATTGCCATTAACTTGGATCAGTCGACTGCTATCTATAGCAATCAACTAGTGTCGGGTAAAACCTCAAACAAATACTTGTTTAAGCATCCGACCGTCGAGTAAACCTCAAACACCAATATTTGAGCATCCGACACTCGATCTCAGCCACTTGGCCAAGCTCAACTCTCATCTCCAATGGAGTCCCTCACCGAAGCTCTCTTTGTCCGGCCACGTCCCTCGGATGCACCAAGCTCACGGCTTCGCAATGTCATCCTTCGTGTCTTGCCCTGAAGTCTACTTCCTTTGGCTTCACTCTAATGCTCCTCGTCTGGCGGTCCCTCAAATGCACCAAGCGCATGGCTTCTGCAATTCCATCCTTCACCGACTCAAAGACCCGAGCCATGAGACGATGAACTTGCCAATGCTTTATCAAGCTACTCAAATGCCAAGACTCAAGCATGGACTTTCCCTTGCCAACCCATGTTGGACTTTCACCGCCAAGGCTACACACTTGGACTTACGTGGCCAAGGCTACCCACTTGGTCTTCTCATGCCAACTCCATGTTGGACTTCCAATGCCAAGCCCCATGCTTGGACTTCCTATGACAATCACATGTCATACATTTTGTCTAACATCAAAATACCGCTCGAATCAAACTCGAGTTTGGTCAATCATGACCTGGGCTGATTGCACCAACAATCTCCCCCTTTTTGATGTTTGACAAAACTGTAAACTCAAGTCTACCAATTATCCCCAATTGGCAATTCTCACATCCGAATGAGAATTTCAACTAACCCTAATTGGTAACTTCTCCCCCTTTTTGACATACATCAAAAAGGTCCTCCTCAAAGGTGTCAATGTCTCATATCCCAATGAGATCTTAAAATCTTCCCCTAGGTACAAAAACATCTAGGATGCCTTCAATCTTCCTAGTGATAAGTCCCATATCACTTAAGAGAGGCAATCCCCCAATTTTCCTCCCATGAGGAAAAATACACATCCATCTTCCCATGATGGATACCTCCCCCTAAAGGCTTGCTCCCCCTTGACCATTGTACCAACACTAATGACCCTCCTAAGCTTAGCAGCCTTAATCAATTGGGTTTTGCCTAGGTTAACTCTAGGGGTAACTCCCCATGTAACCTTCTTAGTGGATTCCCTAGGTTTCCTTGAAACCTTAGCCACTAGGCACACACCATGGTTACCCTTAGGGATAACTTCCCTAGACCTAGATTGAGTTCCATAATCGAATGGAACATGGTGATAGGAAGGCTTATCTACCTTGGACTTAGGCTTATGGCTCGAGCCTTTCTTGCCCATAGATGAGCCTTGCCTCCTAGACCCTAGGTTTTAACTCCTAGACCCTTTGATTGAATTTGTCATTTTTGCAAAGGTCTTTTCAAGTTTCTCAAGCCTTGACCTCAAGGCTTGGTTTTCTAACTCTAATATCCCCAATTTTGATTTTTCATTAACCCTTTGGGAAGGATTCTTCCTAGGCATATGCCTACCCTTCTTAGGGTTAATGCCTAAATGCTCCTCTGCCCTCCTAATAGTTTCCCTAGGTAGAATTGTTTTAGGGGTATTTTTTTTCAAATTTCTCCTTAGTTCTAAAATTATCACTCTTAGCACCTAGGCAATAAAATCTATTATTTCTAGCATGCTCTTTATGATTATGCACAATTGCAAGAGTATTAAAAGCATGCTTTTCATTATAAAATAAGGAAGGTGCATTACTAAATTTTACCTTAGGGTTTGTTTTAGAAGCTCCCCCTACATATGATTCTCCTTCTTGGACTTTCTTCCTCCCCTAGGGCATTGACTCCTATAATGCCCCCCCCTTTGATTGCACTTGAAGCAAATTACATGCTCCTTGCTTTTCCTAGTGGGGACACTGACATCCTTGACTTTTGGTGTCGGTTGAGCCTTCTTGACCTTCTTAGGGCACTTGCTCTTATAGTGCCCATATTACCTACACTCAAAACACATAATATGATTTTTATTATTTATTAAAATGCTTGAGTTACCTTAGTAAATGGTGGTGGAAGTGTCTTGATCTTTTTCATCACTTCTTCCGGAGGTGGAGGCTACTTCTTGATCTTGCTTCGGAGTGGAAATTCTCTCCTCCCCCTCAATCCTAGAGGTAGAGGCTTCTTCAATTTCTTTCACTTCTTCCTCGGATGTCGAACACCTCTCGACCTCCGAATCCTCACTTTCTTGTAAGGATGAGCTTTCTTCTTTGGGCTCTCTCTCTCTACTTGAGCCATAGATGGTTCTTCATGGAGCTTGGCCAATTTATCCCATAGCTCCTTGGCATCTTGAAATTCACCTAACCTAGACACGACATCGTTAGGTAATGAATTTAATATCAATTGCGTTACCTTATCATTTTTTTCGAAGGCTTGGACTTGCACTTCGGTCCATCTCTTCTTCTTGAGGTATCCACCTTTTGGACCTCTTGGAAGTTCAAATCCCTTCACTAGTATCATCCAATCGTCAAAGTTCATCATGAAGAAGTTCTCCATCTGTGCCCTCCATTGCTCAAAACCTTCTCGTCCATAGAAGGTGTATAGAATTAGTGTGTTGATGTCCCACCCAAAACTATTATTTGGCAACTCCATCCTCTAGCGCATTTGCTCCCGGTTGTTAATCTGTAGAAGAGTTCATAGCTCTGATACCAATTGTAGGAACTTTGGTGAGCGCTAGAGGGGGGGGTGAATGGCGCATTTTTGTTCGTCGATTGATTCGATTGCGTGCTTGCTATAATTTGATTAGTACGCAGCAAAAATAATAGAAAAATATAAACAAATACAAGCACAACAATACACACGATGTAACGTGGTTCGGAACCCTAGTTCCTACTCCACGGGGTGAGCTCGATAACGAGCTCTAGTGATGTACACATCACTACTCAATAAACTCCTTCTCGAAAATATGTCGGAGGTGGAGAAACCTCGTACAAATGATTACAATAGTAATATAATGAAATACAAGCAATTACAAGAAAAAAAAAGTAAAGAAAACTTTACAAAAGATCTTTTGAAAGCTTGCTTGGTTGATCGCTTGAGCCGCACTTGATGACCCTGACTTGCACTAGTAAATTACCTCAAATCGCCCAAGAAAAATCTGTGGAAATCCTTCCCATCGAGCTCCTTTTATTCCTCTATGTGACCTAGATTTCCATCTGATAGTCAACTGCCAATAGTGTCGTTGTCTCACAATGGACTTGATCCATGTATTTGCTCAATCGGCTATCGAGTGTTCGCCTTAGCGACTAAAACCCGATGTGATCGACTACTCAAGGCCCGATCGCGCCCAATCTTGATAGTCGATTGCCAAGGCTACTAATGCGTAGTCGAGCGCCCGATCGGTAGTCATAATCGATCATTGCTCAGTGTCGACTCAGCTACTAAGTGTCAAAATACTTAACCAGTCAACTGGTCCATAATCCTAGTTGACTACTACTCAACCATGAGGTTTATCCCAAGTATGATGCCCTCATACTTGCTAGACCACCCTTAAACTAGACCTAAGCCTTCTAGCCATGTCCATCAACCTCACGCCTATCGGATCCCTCAAAGTCATCTATGACTTGTTCATCCATACACTAGCCTTCAAGGACTTCCATCGGCTATTGTCATGCTAAGCTGGTCTACATCGCCAAGGAACATTTGGGCTTACATTGCCAAGACACACACTTGGACTTTACGGTGCCAACCATTGGACTTATGCTGCCAAGACTCCACCCTTAGTCTTTACTCCGCCAGTATCAAACCTTGGACTTCCCAAATGCCAAGTACCCATGACTTGGACTTTCACCGCCAAGACTACACACTTGAACTTACATGGCCAAGACTACACCCTTGGACTTTCCTTGCCAACCCATGTTGGGCTTTTCAATTGCCAAGACTCAAGCTTGGACTTTCCCTTGCCAAGACCCATGCTTGGACATTCCATGGCAAGTACTCAAGACTTGGACTTTACCATTGCCAAGATCCATGCTTGGACTTTCCATGCCAAGTACTCAAGATTGGGCTTCTCCATCATATGGTCAATCCCATGTCAATCATATAGTCAACCCATTGTCAAACAATGGTCAACTCATAGTCAAATATCAAAACACAAACATCAAAATACTACTCGAGTCAAACTCGAGTCTGGTCAATCGTGACCTTGGCCGATTGTACCAACAAAATTTTTTAAAAGTTAAAAAGAAATTTTATAATCTCTGAGATTCACCCATCTCTTAGAACTCGCGATCCTACACAAATTTACTGATCAGTTTGAACAAAATGATAATTCAAACAAGGATAATTCTAAAACTATCTCACTGTGTAGCTAGGGTAAACTGATGCTTTACTCATTGATAACTCAGAAAGATTCACAACGAACAGAACTGGCGGCGAGGACAAACAAAACTCCGATTATGCGATTGAAGACAATCTTGAAGGAGAACCATTGTGATTTAAGCTGGATTAATGAGTAGGGAATCCCTTTACTCTTCCTCATCTCGTCAGTAGTAGGATGAATCCATTGATAGTGGATCGAGATTAGATCAGCTGCGATGGTTAGCAGAACTTACGGTAGCTGGATGGAAGAAATGGGAGATCACTTGGTTGGCTGTGGTTAAGCAAGGAGGAAGACAAAGATAGCGACCAGAGGGAAAATCCCCTTCTCCGATGGTTGTTGGTGATAGAGATGATGAAGGTGGCGATCGGAGGGGAAATCCCCTTCTCTGATGGCTTGGTGAAGCTGATGGATGCGATTGCAGAGGAGATGGAGTTATAAAGTCCATCGTTGCCTTGATGGAGTGGCCAGCGGTGCTTCATGGGAGGAAACAATGGTGGAGCTCAATGAAAAGATCACAGATGAATAAGAAAAGTCGTGACCCCCCTTTTTTCTGATTGGAAATGTGAAGTATTAATAGTGAAATCTTAAATTTGATCCAACGACCCAGGTTCCTCCGATATGTAATGAAGGGATTTGATCAAATATGAATGAAAGGTCGCTATCAAACTAATTCGAATGAATGACAAAGATGTATGGATCTTAATGTATGAACCGAATCTCTCCAGATCTAGATAGATTGCTTAGAATCAAGCTAATCTCATTGAATGATCAAGATTGATCAGATCTATCCCTTGATTAAGTTGCTTCATATTTTGATTAAGGGGCCAGATTAATCTAGCTTGAAATGCCCCTTATGACCCTAGATGAAGTCATATTCGATCCAACTCAAGTCTAGTCCTTCGGATCATCTCGATCTCCTACAAATAAGATGTAAAATTTGCATAGAAGTTCAAAATTTAGGAGAATTTATAATAAGGTCCAAAATGAATCCAAACTCGTAAACACATGATAATAATCACGCGAGCGGATTAAAAACATCGAAATTAAGGACCAAAATAATATACTAAATTGTTATTATCAACCCTCAAGAACAAAATGTTGGAGGACGAAGCCTTCGATATTATCGAAAGTGTCGCACTTAGCCACCACCAGTGGGAAATCGAGAAGGGAGTATCTACTTGCACCCTAAGTAAGTATGAGGTAAGCGCTATAGATTTATTCACTGCAAAATTAGATGCACTATCTCACAATTTTGAATACTTTAATATGAATTTTGTCAATTCTACTAATATTGCTTGTGAGATATGTGGTGTTTCAAGTCATGCAGCTCAAAATTGCAAAATAGGACTTACCCCATCTTCAGGAACATCCATCGAACAAGTCGACACATTAAACAATTTCAACCAGTGACCTATAAACAACTTTTACTCCAACACTTATAATCCAGGCTGGAGGAACCATCCAAAATTTTCGTATCAGAACAATCAATCCCAATAGGGACAAAACACTCCGGAACAATCTCCAGGTCCCCATTGCGAGAAAAAGCTTGCATTGAAGTTAATGATGGAGAAATTCATTAAAGTTTAGACTATTCAAAACAATGAGTTCCGCCAACATATGAGAGAATCCACTCAACAACATAAAGAAATGACAGAAACACTTCAACAACTAAGTAAGATTGATAATTTAGCTAACCATATTAAATTGTTGGAAACCCAAATACCTGGGAGATTCCCTATAAAGGCTAAAGCAAATCCAGTAGGACATTGCGATGCAATACTTACTGATGAATACCATATCTTGGAAGAACAGAACAAAAAAGCAACTCAAGATTGTGCAACCATCATCTTGATAAAAGGAAACAACTTGGTAATTCAAGATAAATATGCTTCTAAACTCGAAGACCCAGATGACTTTTCAATTCCCTATATAATCTATGGAATTAATTTTGATTCCGCTTTATGCGACTTAGGTGTTGGGGATTTTGGGATCATGCCCAGCGGAATAAAGCGAATAAAACAATTTTCACTACATCCCAGACATCCCCTGAGGGCCAAGAAAACTTGCTTTGGCATAATCACATGAAAACACACACAAGGATAAGGAGAAGTTATACCTTCGAGATTCTTTTGAATATGTCAAAACCACAAGAAAGATGAACGAGACATGCCTCTATCAGTATCCACGTCGAGATCACCTGAGACAACTCCTAGAGCAACTAGCCTTTGTCTCCGATTGGTGCTAGCCAACCGGTGGAGACAAGAGAAGAGGAGAGAGGAAAGATGACTACCAAGGGAGAAACCTAATTAAAACCACCCCCCCCCCCAAAGATTATCAAGGGATATATTTATAGATCTCTTGATTAGGTTATCTTAGGATTCTTAAATGGAGCATATCTTACCATAATTATCCTATAATTAAGGTAAGAACAACCCAGGAAATTTCCATAAGAGAAATCTCTAAAATCGGCGGAACTGCGACATGACTGTGTGTCTTACACACGACCGACCATTCCAAAAAGGCATGATCGTGCCAGGACACACGACCAGTCGTGTGTCCTTCTAAGCACAATGCAGTTTTTGCCATTTTTTGGCCAGAGCAAGGCACGACCCGTGCCAAAATAGGCATGGTCGTGTGAGGCTCTGTATGGTGCGTTTGACTTCGTTTAGGCGTGATATGGTCGTGCTAAGTCAAACAAGGCCATAGAAGGTTTCATAGCCTCTGTTTTGCACCGCTGGTCTAGTTCAACCAGATATATCCTCTCTTAATGAGAATCTAATTCTCAGACTTGTTTTACATCTCGAGATCACCTGTTGTGTGTGTGACCCAATAGGTTCTCGGTTATGTTGGTCATTCATAATTAAGCCCTTAATTATGAATAGATCAAAAGTGATATCTAGCAGTATATCATGACCCCCAATTGATCGAAAAGTCTAAATCGACTCCATAACATTTTTTGAACCCTTCAGCAACTTTAGTTGTTCGTGCCTTATTCCTTTCACTCATCCTATACCCACTTGGTTGAGGATATGGTCTATGTGTTCGTCCCCACTAGGCTAACTATGTCACACCTAGCCCAAGTTATTTTCCTTGTCCTATGGATTCAAGTTAATCCTACATGTTCCCAAGAAGACCATCTTCTTAACATGCTTGCTCTGGCCAGAAACTTTTGAGTAACAATCCTGACAAGAGGCCTAGGGTATACATCTCTTTTATCAGGAGAGGTGAATCATCTATGGGCTATTCAAACACCTTCGATCACTTTGGCTTATACCCAATCATCCCGGAGTTACAACTACTATGTAGATGGCTGCGAAGAAGTCAAAGTACAAGCCGCCATGATCAAGGTGACTTGAATACCACAAGTCTATGGAAGCTCGCACTCAAGATGGAATAAGATCTTCAACGACATATAGAGCCATATGAAGTCTCATAGCAGGTCACTCTAATGAACTAGTTATCATAACTAGCATCCACATGTTCACTCTCAGTATCCCTATGCTTCCATTCAGTGAGTATTGAATGCTTGGATAAACCAAGCAGCATAACATGTACTATTCTCACAGAATTGATGATGTCCAATCTCATCAATTCATCGACTAGGGAAAGTTTCAATACTTGCATATTTACACATGAGATACCCACTAATTGTGATCCAATCACAATTTCTCTCATGTTATGCATCGTATTATGGACTTTAGTACATGAGTTTAGGATCCGATCAAATACATAGATAATGTATACTCAAATAGTAAATTTTATTAATAACTTCTAAGGAGATTGCCTTAGGATACCTCTCAATTACATCAAACTCCCACTTGGCCAACAACCAATCACCTTGATATCTAATACCATAGGTCTCTATATGCCTCTCAAACTTTTCTTGGGGAAGAGACTTTGTTAAGGGATCTGCTAGATTTATATCAGTGAGAACTTTCTCTATTTGTACGTCTCTTCTACCTATGATCTCTCTGATCAGATGGTAACAACGTAGTACGTTCTTGGATCGCTGATGAGACAGTGGTTCCTTCACTTGTGCAATGGCGCCATTGTTGTCGTAGTAAACAATTAATTCTTCAACAATGCTCGAAACTACTCCAAGTTCAATAATGAAATTCTTGATCCATACCACCTCCTTTGTTGCTTCAAAAGCTTCTATGTACTCTGCCTCCGTAGTAGAATCAACAACGGTGTCTTGCTTGGAACTTTTCCAACTCACTACACCTCCATTCAAGATGAATATGTATCCAGACTGAGATTTAGAATCATCCTTATCTGTTTGGAAGCTGACATCAATATACCTGCTTACTACCATATAACCCCCTCCATATACAAAGAACAAATCCTTAGTCCTTCTCAAGTACTTAAGGATTGTCTTGACAACCACCCAATGGTCCATACCAGGATCTGACTGGTATCTACTCGTAACACTCAAAGCATATGATACATCAGGCCTCTTACATAACATAACATACACGATCGATCCTATAGCTGACGCATATGGGATCTGACTCATGCGAATCCTCTCGTCTTCAGTGTCCGGGCACATAGACTTTGAAAGGTGAATCCCATGCCTCATGGGAATAAAACCTTTCTTGGATTCTTCCATGCTAAACAATTTTAGCACTTTGTATATGTATGTAGACTGCAAAAGACCAAGCAACCGATTCGATCTATCTCTATAGATCTTAATCCCCAAAATATAGGTTGCTTTTCCCATATCTTTTATAGAGAATATTTTGGACAACCAGACCTTGACTGTTTGCAAAACAGAAATATCATTTACTATAATTAATATGTCATCGACATACAATACTAGGAACATGACCACACTCCCACTAACTTTTTTATACACACAGGGCTCCTTAGGATTTTGTGAGAAATTAAACTGTTTGATTGCCTCATCAAAATGGATATTCCAACTCCTAGATGCTTGCTTCAATCCATAAATGGAACATTGAAACTTGCATACTTTGTTCTTGTCAATGGATGTGAAACCCTCAGGTTGTATCATATATACATCCTCAGATAGGTTTCCGTTAAGGAAAGCTATTTTCACATTCATCTGCCATATCTCATAATCAAAATGAGCCGCCATGGCTAGGAGTATCCGAATGAATTTAAGCATAGCTAATGGTGAAAAGGTTTCGTCATAGTCAACACCTTGTCTTTGACGATAGCCTTTTGCCACTAATCTAGCTTTATAGGTAATAATATTACCATCCATGTTGGTTTTTTTCTTGAAAACCCACTTGCATCCTATAGGCGTTATGCCTTCGGGTGGGTCTACCAAGTTCCAAACCTAGTTTTCATACATGGAATCTATTTCTAATTTCATGGCTATTAGCCATCTATCCCTGCCTGAACTATATAGTGTTAGTGAAAGCCCTAGGGCCAATCATGTGATGATTGTTGTATGGACTTTATTGTATCATATTCCTATTTATAAAGGCATGGTTATTATATTTACTTGTATTTGTGCCAAATAACTAAATATAATAATGTCCTTGAGTAATAGGTTCTTATCTATATCAATCGATTGGTTGAATCGATAATGAGATGATATAGATAACACTACTCTTAATAATTCCTAGTAAAGTATTAACATTCAGGGACAATGTTAATGCGTAGAGACTAGCATGTAGGTCAACACGATGACTTGATCTCACAAGTCATGGATATGAGATATCATGTTGACACATGGGTATGCATTGGAGAATGTATATTGAATGACCCGCCATGAGAGAGTATCATGGATCGTTATATGAGTGTCATATACTTTCTCATGTGGCTATTAGTATGACTATTAGTCCTTAGGCCTGAAGTCACCATGGTTCCCTACATAAGGAGTTGCATACTTTGGCTTCGTTAAACGTCACCCGTAAATGAGTGGACTATAAAGGCGATTACTGGGTATGTAACAAATTATGCGGAGGGATGTGAGAGATGTAGATGAGTTCTATCCCTCCTATATGACGGGAGTGACATCGATATTCTTGATAGAATGAGACCACGAAGTGCATGGCCATGCCAAAATGAGTCAATATGAGATATTGAGCTCATTTGATTAGAGTGTGTCTACTTGGAGTTCAAGATATAGATTGTACCGAGGATGACACGGTCTATGCCTCAATTGGTCAATCTAGATGTCAAGGATAGAAGGACATTGTCACATATTGTGAGAGTCACAATTAGTAGTCACAAAGGTGATGTTGGAGCTCAACATTCTTGTAACTTGGGTAGCAATGATGTGTTGCTAGATACCGCTCATTGCTTATGTTCCTAAATCGGTTTAGGGACATTGCCAATGTTACAAGAACCTATAGGGTCACACACATAAGAGAAATTAGATGTAGATTAGGTTCATATGATGAACCATGAGGATTAGGTTCATGGGATGGACCAAATTGGATTAAGAGTAATCCTAATTAGACTAATTGAGTTGGACTCGATTTGATTCAAGTGTTGAATGAGTCTAATTTAGATTTGATTCATCAAATCAATTTAAATTAAAGAATAGAGATTCATTAAATTAAATTGACTTGAATCAAATGGTTGGATTTGATCAACCATGGGAGATAAGAGGTCAAGTTTGACTTGACTTGAGAGAGAAGATGAAAGGTCAAGTTTGACTTGACCAAATGCCATGTCATGATGATGACTTGGCATGGCCGGTCACATCATCATTGACTTATCATATGGTGCCACCTCATGGGGAGACCAAGAGACATTGGAGTTACATGCATGCATGTAACCCCCCCCCCCCCCTTGCGCCCTCCATGAAGTGGGCGACCACTTTACTACATTTTTGGTGAAATTGATTTGGTGAGTTGCTCTCCAACTTGATCTTCTTCCTTGGATCATCTTCCTCTCAAGCTTGCTCTCCCATCCCTCTCTTTGGCTGAACCATCCATAGGGTTCTAGCACACTCAAGGGTGTGTTTTCTCTACCTATTTCTTGTGTGGATACCAATAGAGGAGTGTGCACTTGACACTCTTGAGTTCCGGTGAAGCTTTTGGACGAGCGGGATTTGCGAAGGGCGTCGCATCGAGGGTAATGATCTCACCTTCTAGATCTAAGGTAGATCTAGGGTTTTTAGTAAATACATACATGTTTTAGTTTTAATACATCTTCGCACGGATCCGTGGCCGGACTTCCGGGGTTTCCGCAATGCAAAAAGCGGTTTTTGCGGCTTGGAAAGTCCAACAGTGGTATTAGAGCCATGTGCGAAGCATGTATATGTTTCATTTTTGTAATTTTTGTATTAGATATAAAAATTACAGAATTTTATGTTTCTGTAAATTTCCTAATTTTATAGAATTTTTGGGTATTTTTCTCGAAGAGTCGAAGCGACGAGTGTTGGGACACTTGTCGGCTTCAACCACCGAGAAAAACTCTCCGAAACGGCGAGTTCTCACTTTAGGTTTTTGGGACAGCGACTTAAGTCACTGTAAGATCGTAGTAGGGACACTCACAAAGTTTATTTTGTGAGTAGGGGCACTGCCTCTATCCCCGAAAGGGGCCTTGTCCCGCGATCACGCCCGGAAACCGCTTAGCGGGACCGTTGCGGAGAGGTGACTCATAAAATTGAAAAAAAAAAAGGAAAAATTATAGAGATTTTCTGTAAAAATACATAATTTAGAATTATGTATAATTCTGTGATTGTCATGACCCAAGAACCCCAATTTGATTGGACGTTAATGTGTTGTAATTCATAATACGGCCTGTGTGCTGTTTTTGTTGTTGTGCGTGTTGTATAGTGTATGCGACCTGCGCGTCGTGCCTCTTCTTTTGAAATTCTAGTTGTAAATAGTTTTAGACTCGAATGTAACTCGGGTTTCATATATGTAATGTACAAAATGGAGCGGTAGAAAGTCCACTTGTAGACGAAGTTACGAGAAGGGTGCCGAATGACACATGGCGGTCAAAGGTAGCGCTTGGAAAGCCGCTAGCCCTAGGTTGACCATCCGATCTTCTCATTGGTTTGAGATGATCGTAGTAGGGTCATGACCACATCACAGTTGATTATATATATATATATATATATATATATATATATATATATATATATATATATATATATATATATATATATGTTGATATATATATTTGATTTTGCTTGTATGTATGTGATACATGCTAGTAGAATAATGCTTGAATGTATATGATGCATGCTAGGATATTTTTCTTGTATGTATATGATTCATGCTAGAATAATGCTTGTATGTATGTGATGCATGCTAATATAGGATAATAAAGGTCTTAATGCATATATGATACACATTATGATTAGATTAGATCTTAATCGAATCAACTCGTAAATGTCTACCAGGTCCTTGATACCCATCATTACCTCGATCATTTGTAGTTGTTGAATCTGCCAGAGCAGAGCAACGCATATTATCTTGGTAGGGTGCAGAGGGACAATCTTGGTCCCGCTTATCATGGCTTGGGTTAGAGTAAGCTCAATTAGATTGAGTAAAACTAGTTAACTCAATTGGATCGAGTAGAACTATAGGCATATTCCAATCGTTGGAAAGATAGGATAAGATCTCATTTACACTAAATCTTGGGCGATTTAGCCAAAGCTAACTCAAGGTCTTTTGTAAATGTGGGTCTTGATCCTATAAACAAGAGTTGCATGGAGATGTAATCGGTAATGTGTTACCCACCGATCGTACTAAGTCTTGGGCGATTTAGCCAAAGCTAACTCAAGGCTTAGTATGATGTGGATCTTGTCCCACAAGAATTATAGCTAGTTTGTATGAATCTAGTAATGTGGTTTGACCACATCCATAACTCGATTCTACAAAATTCCTATAATTCAGTGGGAGCATCATTTGATTAAAGGCCTAATTAAATGATAAAAGGAATATGATATTAATTCTCTGCATTGTATATTGTAGATAACTATGTCGACAAACACGAACACTCTCTCTCTGTGTTCTGTCCTTGAGAAGGACAAGCTCAATGGAGTAAATTTCCTGGACTGGTATAAGAACCTGAGAATTGTTCTCACCCAAGAAAGGAAGTTGTACGTCCAGGAGCAGCCCATTCCGGAGACACCTCCTGCCACTGCCTCGTGAGCTGACAAAGATACTTATAAGAAGCATCAAGATGATGCATTAGATGTGTCATGTCTAATGCTCGTGACCATGAACTCTGAGCTTCAGAAGCAACAAGAGTTCATGAATGCTTATGATATGGTTGAACATCTTCATCAACTATATCAAGGACAAGCAAGGCACGAGAGATATGAAGTCTCTAAGGCATTGTTTGGGTCCAAAATGCAAGATGGGACTCCCGTAGGTCCATATGTACTCAAGATGATTTGGTACGTAGAAAACCTACAAAGGCTGGGATTCCCACTTGGCCAAGAGATGGCCACTGACCTGATCTTGAAATCTTTACCACAAGCCTACAATCAATTTGTCATGAATTATAACATGAATGAAATTGATAAGCCACTGCCTGAGATGCTCAGCATGTTGAGAACTGCTGAGCTTAACCTTAAGAAGGGAAAATCTGACACCATTTTGATGGTGCAAAAGAAGAAAGGCAAGGGCAAGCCTAAAGGTAAGTAAAAGTCCCAAGCCAAGGGCAAAGGCAAGGAACTTAAACCCAAAGGAGGGGTAGCCAAGGAAGGGGCTTGCCTCCACTACAAGGAAACTGGACACTGGAAGCGTAACTGCAAGGCATACCTGGAAGATCTTAAGAAGAAGAGAAGTGAGACTTCTACTTTAGGTATAAATGTTATAGAAGTCGATCTATCTATTTCTTCATCATGGGTATTAGATACCGGATGTGCATCTCACATTTGTACCAATGTGCAGGCGCTGAGAAATAGCAGGGCATTGACAAAGGGCGAGGTGGACCTACGAGTAGGCATTGGAGCAAGGGTTGCTGCTATTGCTGTAGGAACTTATGATCTATCTCTGCCCTCTGGGCTTGTACTAGAATTAGATGAATGTTGTTATGTGCCTGCCTTAACTAAGAACATCATTTTGGTTTCTTGTTTGGACAAGAAAGGATTTACATTTATAATAAAGAACAAATGTTGTTCAGTTTATTTAAATGATATGTTCTATTGTAGTGCACCTCTAATGAACGGACTCTACTTTCTAGACTTAGAGAGCCCTATATATAACATAAGTACCAAAAGGTTCAAGTCAAATGAGTTGAACCAAACCTATCTCTGGCATTGTCGCTTAGGTCACATAAATGAGAGTCGCTTATCTCAGCTCCATAAGGATGGGCTGCTAGACTCATTTGATTTTGAATCATATGAGACATGCGAGTTTTGCCTTTTAGGCAAGATGACCAAGACTCCCTTTAGTGGACACAGCGAAAGAGCAACAGACTTGTTAGGACTTATACATAGTGATGTATGTGGCCCTTTCAATATTGCTGCTAAAGGTGATTATAGGTACTTCATTACATTTACTGATGACTTCAGTAGATATGGTTATGTGTATCTGATGACACATAAATCTGAATCCTTTGAAAAGTTCAAAGAATTCAAGAATGAAGTACAAAACCAGCGTGGCAAGAGTATTAAGATACTTCGATAAGATCGAGGTGGTGAATACCTTAGCCATCAGTTTCGTGACTATCTAGCTAAGTGTGAGATTCTATCCCAACTCACTCCTCCTGGAACACCACAGTGGAATGGTGTATCCGAAAGGAGGAATCATACCCTATTAGATATGGTACGATCTATGATGAGTCACACAGATTTTCCTATATCCTTTTGGGGATATGCTCTAGACACAGCAGCCTTTACCCTTAACCGTGTACCATCAAAGGTTGTAATAAAGACACCATATACGATATGGACAGGGAGAAATCCCAAGATGTCTTTCATAAGGATTTGTGGTTGTGAGGCTTACGTTCGACGTCATGTCTCAAACAAACTGGGACCCAAATCTGATAGGTTCTATTTTGTTGGATATCCCAAGGATACACAGGGATATTACTTCTATATTCCCAGTCAGCACAAAGTGTTTGTGGCAAAGACTAGGGTTTTTCTAGAAAGGGATTTTGTTTCTAGAATAACTAGTGGGAGTACGTTCGATCTTGAAGAAATTCAAGATAAGGACCATAGCACTGAGGCCTTGATAGAGGTTGAACATGAACCACAAAGTGTTGTGGGTGATGAGATTGTTGCACAAAGAGTTGTGGAACAACCACCTATTTATGTAGACCTACCTCTTCGCAGGTCTGATAGGGTACGTCGTCAGCCTGAGAGATACTCATTTCTCTTGTCTGACCATGATGACGTTATGCTCATTGAGAATGAGCCTACATCCTATCAGGAAGCTGTGATGAGCCCAGATTCTGAGAAATGGCTAGAGGCCATGAGATCCGAGATGGAATTCATGTACACCAACCAAGTATGGACTTTGGTTAATCCACCTGAAGGGGTCAAACCCATTGGGTGTAAGTGGGTCTTTAAGAGAAAGACTGACATGGATGGACTTACGCATACCTATAAGGGCCGATTGGTGGCTAAAGGTTTCAAGCAAATTCATGGTATTGACTATGATGAAACCTTTTCTCCAGTGACGATGTTTAAGTCCATTCGGATCTTGCTTGCTATTACAGCATACCACGATTATGAGATATGGTAGATGGATGTCAAAATCGCGTTTCTGAATGGAAACTTACTCGAGGATGTGTACATGACACAACCTGAGGGTTTTGTAGATCCACAGCATACTGGGAAAGTATGCAAGCTACAAAGGTCCATTTATGGGCTAAAGCAAGCTTCTCGGAGTTGGAATCTTCGATTCGATGATGCAATCAAATAGTTTGGTTTCATCAAGAATGAAGATGAACCCTGTGTCTACAAAAGGGTTAATGGGAATACAGTTGTCATCCTTGTATTGTATGTGGATGACATACTACTCATTGGGAATGACATCCCTTCGCTACAGTCTGTGAAGACTTGGCTGGGGATGTGCTTCTCAATGAAGGACTTAGGTGAAGCAGTCTGTATTCTAGGCATCAAGATCTATAGAGATAGATCTAAGAGATTGCTTGGCCTAAGTCAGAGTACATACATTGACACGGTATTACTACAGTTTGCCATGCAGAATTCCAAGAAGGGACTTGTGCCGATGTCACATGGTGTGAGTCTTTCGAAGACTCAAAGTCCCTCTTCTAGAGAGGAGAGAGACCGCATGGATAAGATCCCTTACGCATCTGCTATAGGATCTATCATGTACGTCATGTTGTGTACTCGTTCTGATGTCTCGTATGCTTTGAGCATGACGAGTAGATACCAGTCAGATCTAGGTGAGCGTCACTGGATAGCAGTCAAGAATATTCTTAAGTACTTGAGAAGGACTAAAGAATATTTCTTGATATTTGGAGGCGATGAGGAGCTAGCTATAAAGGGTTACAGTGATGCCAGCTTCCAAACTGACCAGGATGATTATAGATCATAGTAAGGGTTCGTGTTTTGCTTGAATGGTGGCGTTGTGAGCTGGAAGAGTTCGAAGCAGGACACAGTTGCTGATTCTACAACAGAAGCCGAGTATATTGCTGCATCTGAGGCAGCAAAGGAGGTAGTTTGGATCCGCAAGTTCATTACTGAGCTTGGGGTGGTTCCTAGCATAGCAGATCCCATAGAGCTCTATTGTGACAACAATAGAGCGATTGCACAGGCTAAGGAACCTCGCTGACACCAGTGGACCAAACACATACTACGACGCTTCCATCTCATTCGAGAGATTATCGATAGAGGAGATGTGAAGATTTGCAGAGTACCCACAGAGGCAAACATCGCAGATCCCTTGACCAAGGCTTTGGCACAAAAAAAGTATGATGGTCACACTAGGTCATTGGGTATTAGATACTACGGTGATTGGCACTAGTGCTAGTGGGAGATTGTTAGTGAAAGCCCTAGAGCCAATCATGTGATGATTGTTGTATGGACTTTATTGTATCATATTCCTATTTATAAAGGCATGGTTATTATATTTACTTGTATTGGTGCCAAATAACTAAATATAATAATGTCCTTGAGTAGTAGGTTCTTATCTATATCAATCAATTGGTTGAATCGATAATGAGATGATACAGAGAACACTACTCTTAATCATTCCTAGTCAAGTATTAACATTCAGGGACAATGTTAATGCGTAGAGACTAGAATGTAGGTCAACATGATGACTTGATCTCACAAGTGATGGATATGAGATATCAAGTTGACATATGGGTATACATTGGAGAATGTATACTGAATGACCCACCATGAGAAAGTATCATGGATCGTTATATGAGTGTCATATACTTTCTCATGTGGCTATTAGTATGACTATTAGTCCTTAGACCTGAAGTCACCATGGTTCCCTGCATAAGGAGTTGCATACTTTGGCTTCGTCAAACGTCACCCGTAAATGGGTGGACTATAAAGGCGATTACTGGGTATGTAACAAATTATGCGAAGGGATGTGAGAGATGTAGATGGGATCTATCCCTCCTATATGACTGGAGTGACATCGATATTCTTGATAGAGTGAGACCACGAAGTGCATGGCCATGCCCAAATGAGTCAATATGAGATATTGAGCTCATTTGATTAGAGTGAGTCTACTTGGAGTTCAAGATATAGATTATACCGAGGATGACACGGTCTATGCCTCGATTGGTCAATCTAGATGTCAAGGATAGAGGGACATTGTCACATATTGTGAGAGTCACAAAGGTGATGTTGGAGCTCAACATTCTTGTAACTTGGGTAGCAATGATGTGTTGCTAGATACCGCTCATTGCTTATGTTCCTAAATCAGTTTAGGGACATTGCCAATGTTACAAGAACCTATAGGGTAACACACATAAGGGAAATTAGATGGAGATTAGGTTCATATTGTAAACCATGAGGATTAGGTTCATGGGATGGACCAAATTTGATTAAGAGTAATCCTAATTAGACTAATTGAGTTGGACTCGATTTGATTCAAGTGTTGAATAAGTCTAATTTAGATTTAATTCATCAAATCAATTTAAATTAATGAATAGAGATTCATTAAATTAAATTGTCTTGAATCAAATAATTGGATTTGATCAACCATGGGAGATAAGAGGTCAAGTTTGACTTGACTTGAGAGGGAAGATGAAAGGTCAAGTTTGACTTGACCAAATGTCATGTCATGATGATGACTTGGCATAGCCGGCCAATGATGATGTTCCACATCATCATTCACTTATCATATGATTCCACTTCATGGGGAGACCAAGAGCCATTGGAGTTACATGCATGCATGTAACCCCCCCCCCCCCTCTATGAAGTGGCCGGCCACTTTACTCCATTTTGGTGAAATTGATTTGGTGAGTTACTCTCCAACTTGATCTTCTTCCTTGGATCACCTTCCTCTCAAGCTTGCTCTCCCATCCCTCTCTTTGTCTGAACCATCCATAGGGTGCTAGCACACTCAAGGGTGTGTTTTCTCCACCTATTGCTTGTGTGGATACCAATAGAGGAGTGTGCACTTGACGCTCTTGAGTTCTGGCGAAGCTTTTGGACGAGCAGGATTTGCGAAGGGTGTCGCATCGAGGGTAATGATCTCACCTTCTAGATCTAAGGTAGATCTAGGGTTTTTAGTAAACACATACATGTTTTAGTTTTAATACATCTTCGCACGGATCCGTGGCTGGACTTCCGGGGTTTCCGCAACGCAAAAAGCGGTTTTTGCGGCTCGGAAAGTCCAACATACAGTGACTCTTCATAACTAGTAGGTTCCTCATCATCTATGAGCAATACGTCATTGGATTCACTTATGAGAAATCCATATCTCTCAGGAATCCTACGTGTTTTACTAGATCTATGAGGAGGTGGTGCATTATTAGGTTCAACTATTACCTCATCCGAATGAGTAATCTGTTGTGGTTTTTGACTAGGCATCTCTTCTGTGTCTTCTAGAGCCTCTTGAACTAGACTTAGTTCAACCTCACTCCCACTATTTTCCTGTAAGAGAAACTCCTCCTCTAGGAATACAAGATGCCTTGAAACAAACACTTTTTGTTCCAAGGGATGATAAAATTGGTAACCCCTCGTTTCCTTAGGATAACAAATAAATAGACACTTATCAGACTTAGCCCCTAGCTTGTATGATACTGTCCTCTTCACATAAGCAAGACAATCCCATATCTTTAAATAAGATAAATGAGGTTTTCTACTATTCCACATCTCATATGGAGTAGTAGAGATTGCCTTAGTTGAGACTCTATTTAACAAGTAAACAGCGGTCTCGAGTGCGTAACTCCAAAAGGTTTTTGGAAGACTTGCATGTTGCATCATTGACCTAACCATGTCCAACAAGGTCCGGTTTCTCCTTTTAGCCACACCATTATGTTGTGGCGTGTAAGGTGGAGTGCTTTGGAACAAGATGTCATTGTCCCTTAGATAATCTTGAAACTCTTGGCTTAAGTATTCACCACCTCGATCCGATCAAAGTACTTTAATACTTTTTCCAAGTTGTTTCTCTACTTCCTTTCTAAATTCTTTAAACCTTTCAAAGACTTCAGATTTGTATCTTAACAGATACAAATACCCATATCGTGAATAATCATCGATAAAGGTAACGAAGTAGCTATAACCTCCTATGACATGAGTTGACATTGGTTCGCATACATCGGTATGTATAAGGCTCAATACCTCAATTGCTCGTTCACCTTTTCCTCTGAAAGGTAGTTTAGTCATCTTTCCTTTTATGAATGAAACACATGTCTAATGAATCTGATTCATAAGACTCCAAAATGCCAAGCCTATGCAGTTTGGATATGCGTTCATTGCTTATATGACCAAGACGACAATGCCATAATTACGAGGTTAATTGATCATCTAACTTAGGTGTTTGCTATTTGATTCGATATTGAATATCTCATTGGATGTATCTAACGTGTAGATTCCATTATTTAATATCCCAGTAGAATAAAGAACAACATTTAACGTAATTGTAACAACAATTATTACTAAACGTCAAATGATAACCTATCTTATTCAAACATGAAATAAAAACAATGTTCTTTATTAATGCAGGAATATAAAAATAATCATCCAACTCTAAAACTAGTCTCGTAGGAAGTCGCAACATATAAGTACCCTTCGCTACTATAACAATTTTTGCTCCATTGCCAACCCTTAGATCTACTTCTCTCTTAACACGTCTTCTTCTATTCCTAAGCCCTTGTATGTCATTACATATATATGAGCCACACTCGGTATCCAATACCCAGGTGCTAAAAGAAATAGTATGACATTCAATAACAAATATACATGAAGTAGATTGGGCATCAGATGCCTTTGTCTGCTTCAGTGACTCAGATACTTCTTGCAGTTTCTCTTCCAATGCTCATCCTTGTCACAATGATGGAAGGTGCCCTTGGGAGTTATTTCTTCCTTCTTTGTCTTTTTCTTCCCTTTAGCTTTGGTTTTTAGCTTCCTCTTAGAACCTTTCTTTGAGGAGTCAACAACATTACAACCTTCTATTCTTTAGCAACAGATGACTCCACTATTTTTAGCATATTGATTAATTCAGGAATCGTAGACTCAATCTTATTCATCCGATAGTTCATCACAAATTGTGAATAGCTACCAGTAAGATTGTGAAGAATTAAGTAAATACTTAATTCATGGTCCATGAAAAATCCTAATGATCCCAATCGTTCAATTTAGATATTCATCATTAGTGCAAACAACACTGCAGATGAACCCTCCTACATCTTTGAGCGAAAGAAGAGCTGGGTGACCTCGAACCTTTCAGATCATGTCTGCTCATCAAACAACTCCCGAAGATGAAAGACAATTGTATTAGCATCCATATGCTCATGTTGCTTCTGTAACTCAGGAGACATCGACGCTAGCATAATGCAACTCGCCATCTCAGAGTCAGTAACATATTTCTGGTAAACCAACTTTTGGTCACAGATGCATTGTCTACAGGAGGTTGGGGAAGAACCTCTTCAAGGACATAAGCTAGCTTTTCATCCTTGAGAACAATTCTCAGGTTGCGAAGCCAATCCAAGAAGTTTGCCCCAGTCAATTTGTTGTTGTCCAAAATAGAACGTAAATTAATGGAAGTTGACATGTTGTTCCAATTAGTACCTAGACATACAAAAAAAGGTGTATAAGAGAGATGAATTTATTGTAATGCAAACAATTTACATTAACAAGAAACTCCCACTATTTTATCAAATTCAATAGCCCTCACTTTGAATTTGAGAGATGGTAGGCTATCTCCTAGTGAGTTGATATCCATTATGACTAAGAACAACCTTGGAGAGAGTCCAACAAGTCATTCATCGTCATAATGTTAGGTATCAATAGTACCCATTATATATCAAATATATAACTATCACTTTATGCTATCAACTAATTGAATATTCATATATACATTAGGTTGTTAACTCATTAACATATATACATCCAATGCATATCACCTAATTGCACCTCTGTCCACATTAACCTTGGAGATAGTCCAACAAATCAATGCTTCCAGTTAAGGCCGACCCATTAATAGTGATATCGAATTTAAATAATTTGAACACATCCAATTTACAAGCCAAGCTTGGAGAGAGTCCAACAACCCAAACTTGAAATTGACCTCTGGTCCTTACCATTTAAAACAAACATCGAATCTCATATGAATTGAACATGCTTAATGTCAAGCCAGGCTTAGAGAGAGTCCAACAACCCAAACACAAAAAAGAACTCTGGTTCAACCATATTAATGGAATGTGTTAGCTCTAATATTTGCACGAGGGATTTAAGGTTATTATGGGTCTCATCTATAAAAGGAAATAAACCTACATATGGAAAAATCAAGGTCACATTAGGAAATAAATTTCCCGATGTGAACGTGAGTCTAACAATTGACAAACATGACATTTTAGGAATTAGATACGCGAACTGTGCAACCTATTCCCAAACACATGACTAGTCTATGTCTAGGCTCTAACAATGCGACCAACACCTTCGGTGCTTCTAGGTACATCCTCGGTATTTCCTTTTTAGGTTACAAACATATCCTATATGTAAAATCAAGCATACTCTAATCTATTGTTAGGGAAATCTCTTGCCGTAATATGGTTTTGATGGTGTGGCAAAGGGTTTAAGTTAGTGGGTTATGTGATTTGATATGTGCGTTGAAGTCGTGCAGGACTTAGTAATTCGCACATGGAGCCTTGGCGGGTTCACCCTCACAACCTCGGTCCTTGAGTCGGTGAAGGATGACTTTGCGGAAGCCGTGCGCTTGGAGCATCCGAGGGACCGCTGGACGAGATGACTTGAAGTGAAGCCAAGGAAGCAGACTTCGGAGGCAAGAGACGCAAAGGAGCATTGCAGAGCCGTGCGCCTGATGCTGCCGAGGGACGTGGCCGTGAACGAAGAGAGCTTCGGCAAGGGACTTCAAGTGAGATGAGAGAATGAGTGAAATGTAAGTAGCTCATTAGGTGAACTTGGCCGAATGGCTGAGTGTCGGAGACTTGACCGCAAGAGTTAAGGTTTACCCGACCGTCGGAAGCTCAATCTTATGTTAAGGTTGAGTTTCACGCGGCACCAGTCGACTGCCATGTCACGGCAGTCGACTTCGACTGGTATCCGACTGATGGGTTTATGCCCAGCAGTCGACTGCCATGGAATGATAGTCGACTGCCAGAGGATATCTCGGGCACAGAACCGCTCGTAGCCGACTGGGCAGTCGACTACGGAGGCAGCAGTCGACTACTGAGGTCCAGCAGTCGACTGCCAAGAGTTCCGTTGGACTACAACGGTCGGGATCCGATGTGTTCGGAGGCCGTTGTAGTGACGGCAGTCGACTGCCAAGGGCAGCAGTCGACTGGTGGCAGCCAACGGGAAGAAATCAGCCCTCTCTATAAAAAGAGAGGGTGTGAGCCTTTAAGAGGCTAATGCTTATGCTCTAAGTGATCTTCCTAGTGCCCCACAAGCTCTAAACTCTTCTTACTTGTTTTTACTCCATTCTTATTGTAAGAAGAGTGATCTTGATTGTAAAGGTTACCTCCACCTAGCTTGGTGCAAAGGAGAGACCAATAGTGATTGGCTTTGGAGGAGTGATTCACCTCGGACGAATCGGGATCGTGGATTAGCGGCGTAGCCGTGAACCATGTTACATTCTTTGTTAGCGTTTGTTTTCTCGTATTTCTATTTGCTTGTCTTTATTAGTCTTCCGCTTGCGCTAATTAGTTTTGTAGACGAGCAAATACCGGCATCCAAACGAAGAGGGCTATTCACCCCCCTCTAGCCGGCCGTACCGATCTCCTACAAGTGGTATCAGAGCCGAGGAAAGCTTGTCGAGGACTAACCGCCACAACAAGCAACTTTCAAAATGGCCGGCTCCAACATCCATCCTCCGAAGTTTGAAGGAGAATTCGCTTGGTGGAAGAAGCGAATGGAGGTATTTTTCGAAACGGATTTTGACATTATGATTACAATGGAATCCGGTTTCGTTTTGCCTAGGGATGAAGAGGGGAAGCCAATAGAGAAATCTAGGTGGACCAAAAGGCAAAGGGAAGAGCACCTTGCAAATTCAAAAGCCAAGCATCATCTCTTCAATGTGCTCCCCCAACAAGAAATCAACCGAATAGGAGAATGCCTAAGCGCCAAGGAGATGTGGGAGAAGCTAATTGAGCTTTATGAAGGCACATCTGAGGCAAAGCTAGCAAGGAGAGATCTTCTCCGCTCCCAACTATCCAACATTAAATTAGAAAAGGGAGAAAAGGTAACTTCTTTGCATTCTAGATTCAAAGAAATTTTAAATTGATTAACAAGTGTAGGAGAAAGGCTCTCCAATCGCGATATGATAATGAAGGCCATAGATGCTTTCCCCCGATCATCCAAGTGGAGATCAATGGTGGACTCATTTTACATTTCAAAGAATCTAGAAGTAAGTACTCTAGATGAATTTTTCTCCACTATGGAATTACATGAATCTAGGCTTGAAGGAATACAAGAAGAGCCTAGAATTCAACCTTCAAGGGGAGTAGCATTTTTGGCAAATAAGGGGAAGAAGAAGATGAAAATCCCCTCCTCCTCCGATGACGAAGCATCTTCCTCCTCCTCCATGGATAGCACCGAAGAAGCTTATATGGTAAGGAAGGTAAGATGTGCATTTAAGAATTTTAGATTTGATAAATCTCATGATAGGAATAGAAGACCAAGGGGGAAGGTCATATGCTACAATTGCCAAGGAGAAGGGCACATAAGGGAAAATTGTCCTCTCTTAAACAAGAGCAAGGAAGAGAGGAAAAAGAAAGAAGAAAAGAAGAAGAAAAAGGGGAGCAAGAAAAAGAAGGAAGAGGAGAAGAAGACAAAGGAAAAGGGAAAGGCTAAAGCTCTCAAGGCAAGGACTTGGGATGATCCATCCTTATCCTCCTCATCATCATCGGATGAGGAGAATGCCTTTGTCACCAATTTGGCCTTGATGGCCTTTGATGACTTGGATTGCTCTTCATCCGAAAATGAAGGATCAAGCTCAAGTGGGGAGAGCTCAAATGAAGGGGGAGCTTCTACATCCTCATCATCCGAAGAAGAAGAGGACATGGAAACTATGGTAACGAAAGCCTCTCCTAAGAAAATAGTTTCCATAATTTCTAGTTTAACTAAGGACTTATTTGGAATGAAAAAGAAAAATAAAAGCATGCTTAATCAAATTAAGGCATTGGAAAATAAGCTAGAAAATGCATGCTTAAATGATAATATTTCTTCTAGCTTAAATGATGCATGCTCACATGACCTTTATGTGCCATTAGATGTTAGTGATGCATGTATAAATGAAAATAGGGCCTTAAGGGAAAAGGTAGATTATTTAACAAAAGGCCTAGAAAAATTCACAATTGGCTCCAACACATTGAACATGATCTTAGGGAGCCAAAGGACAAGTTTCAACAAAAAGGGCCTAGGCTACAAGGAAAAGAAAAATGAAAAGGCCTACAAATGCCTAATAGCTAGGGGACAAGATAAGAAGAAAGTAATAGCTAGGAAATGGATCCCCAAGGAATACTTAGTGAACCCAATAGGAAAGAACTTATTTTGGGTTCCAAAATCCATCCTTAAGGGTTAGAAAACCCTTAGGGTAGTCAACCATATGCAATTGACCTATATCATATTTTGGTTGACTTAAGATGACGGGACAACATTTTTTAGATAGTGTTGGGTGATGATAACGTGCCCATAAATAGATAATAATGCTTAAATCATGATGATTAATGTAATTACTATGTATGTTTGAAATCATGATTTATGATTTTAATATTTGGCACGTAATCATGAGAAATAGGGTTGAATAATGCTTTAGGTGATACTTTGCTTATTATCATCATATAATACCTAATGCATAATTGTTATTCAATGAATACATGTATTTCATGATCATAATGTAGAATTAATTAACATATGCCTTTATGATCATGATGATTGTTAGGTTGATACTTAACCTTGATAGAATTGTATAAATATGATGGTTAAGTATATACAAATACCCCCTAGGATGCATCTCACACTCACTATAGGCTAACTTGATTGCAAACTTAGCATGGGTGAGATGTTAGGATGATACAAATGTCCACTAATGCCTATGGCATTTAGATGGTCATTTAAAGTATCAACATAGCAAATAATAGACCAATCATGGGGAAGGCTTATGTTTAATTCATAGACATATTTCCCAAAGATCATGGTTGGATATTCCATATGTTTTCAAAACAATTTCTTAATCTAAAATCTATGTATTCATGTTTTGAAATAATTCAAAGCAAGACTAGGTGTTAAAATGGATACTCTTATGATCAAAAACCTAGTAGTTTTTAAAGCCTTTAGAATTTTGACAAATCTAGAAAAATATAATGATTTTTCTTGAAAAACTATTTTTCATTGATAGATATACTTAAAAGAAATATGTTCCCCAAATTTCATGATTTTTCAAATTTTATAGAATTAATAATGCATTTCTGAAATTCATCCAGAAAATCAGAAATTGATTCTTGTGCGATCACGCCATATCCGATAGCAATGATCATGATCTGTGAACAAGTACAGTAATCTGATTTTATCATGTTTTGACTGATTTTAATATATGTTTCTCTTTATACTTGATGACATGAGTTTATAAATTAGGATTAATCTTTTTGATGGTATCAAAGGGGGAGAAATGTATGTTTAAGTATGTTTAAGTAAAGAGGAACATATTTAGCGGGAGAAATGATTATGTTTATGATAGTGGGAGAAATGATTGTGTTTATGATAGGGGGAGAACATTTTTATGGGGAGTTTCATGGATTAAGGGGGAGTTGCATGTTGCTATATCATGTTTATCTTTACATGTTTTTCTTACCTTAGAATTTATATCAAATGTTTTTACCTAACTTAAACGGATTGCCACACATCAAAAAGGGGGAGATTGTTAGGGCAATCTCTTGCCGTAATATGGTTTTGATGGTGTGGCAAAGGGTTTAAGTTAGTGGGTTATGTGATTTGATATGGGCGTTGAAGTCGTGCAGGACTTAGTAATTCGCACATGGAGCCTTGGCGGGTTCACCCTCACAACCTCGGTCCTTGAGTCGGTGAAGGATGACTTTGCGGAAGCCGTGCGCTTGGAGCATCCGAGGGACCTCCGGACGAGATGACTTGAAGTGAAGCCAAGGAAGCAGACTTCGGAGGCAAGAGACGCGAAGGAGCATTGCAGAGTCGTGCGCCTGATGCTGCCGAGGGACGTGGCCGTGAACGAAGAGAGCTTCGGCAAGGGACTTCAAGTGAGATGAGAGAATGAGTGAAATGTAAGTAGCTCATTAGGTGAACTTGGCCGAATGGCTGAGTGTCGGAGACTTGACCACAAGGGTTAAGGTTTACCCGACCGCCGGAAGCTCAAACTTATGTTAAGGTTGAGTTTCACACGGCACCAGTCGACTGCCATGTCATGGCAGTCGACTTCGACTAGTATCCGACTGATGGGTTTATGCAGGAATGATCGCCATGGAATGGCAATGATCGCTAGAGGATATCCCGCACAGACCGCTGTAGCCGATCGGGCCGATTATTGAGGCAAGAATGATCGCCGAGGTCCAAAGCAGCCGATCGCCAAGAGTTCCGCTGACTACACGCCGAGATCCGACGTGTTCGGAGGTCATTGTAGTGATGGCAGTCGACTGCCAAGGGCAGCAGTCGACTGGTGGCAGCCAACGGGAAGAAATCAGCCCTCTCTATAAAAAGAGAGGGTGTGAGCCTTTAAGAGGCTAATGCTTATGCTCTAAGTGATCTTCCTAGTGCCCCACAAGCTCTAAACTCTTCTTACTTGTTTTTACTCCATTCTTATTGTAAGAAGAGTGATCTTGATTGTAAAGGTTACCTCCACCTAGCTTGGTGCAAAGGAGAGACCAATAGTGATTGGCTTTGGAGGAGTGATTCACCTCGGACGAATCGGGATCGTGGATTAGCGGCGTAGCCGTGAACCACGTTACATTCTTTGTTAGCGTTTGTTTTCTCGTATTTCTATTTGCTTGTCTTTATTAGTCTTCCTCTTGCGCTAATTAGTTTTGTAGACGAGCAAATACCGGCATACAAACGAAGAGGGCTATTCACCCCCCTCTAGCCGGCCGTACCGATCTCCTACATCTATCATATAGATAAACATGGCACAGGTATATTAAAACATCAAACATTCTTTAAATATTCTCCTACAACATGCAATCTATGCCAAACAAACAAGGTGACTCTAATACCACTTGTTGGGAATTACGAGATCATGCACAGTTGAATAAAGAGAATAAAATAATTTTTATTACATCCCAGACATCCCCTGGGGGTTAGGAAAACTTACTTTGGCATAATCACATGAAAACACACACAAGGAGAAGGAGAAGTTATACCTTCGAGATTCTTTTAAATCTATTGAAACCACAAGAAAGACAAATAAGCCTTGCCTCTATCTGTATCCATTCCGAGATCACCTGAGACAACTCCTAGAGTAGCAAACCTTTGTCTCCGATTGCTGCTAGCCAATCGGTGGAGACAAGAGAAGAGGAGAGAGGAAAGATGACTACCAAAGGAGAAACCTAACCCCCCCCCCCCCAAAGATTATCA
Source organism: Wurfbainia villosa (assembly GCA_025175895.1). Lineage (NCBI taxonomy): Eukaryota > Viridiplantae > Streptophyta > Magnoliopsida > Zingiberales > Zingiberaceae > Wurfbainia > Wurfbainia villosa. The sequence goes on from CM045997.1 coordinate 61,719,861, forward strand.
AGGGATCTATTTATAGATCTCTTGATTAGGTCATCTTAGGAGGCTTAAATGGAACATATCTTACCATAATTACCCCATAATTAAGGTAAGAACAACCCAGGAAATTTCCATAAGAGAAATCTCCTAAATCGACGGAACCACGACATGACCGTATGTCATACACATGGTCGGCCATGCCAAAAAAGCATGATCATGCCAGGACAGACGGTCGACCGTGTTTCCTTCTGGGCACAACCCAATTTTTGTCATTTTTGGCCAGAGCCAGGCACAACTTCTGCCAAGTTAGGCACGATCGTGTGAGGCATTGTATGGTCTATTTGACTTCATTTATGTGTGATATGGTCGTGCTAAGTCCAACAAGGCAATAAGAGGTTCCATAGCCTCCGTCTAGGACATTGTCAATGGCCTGCACACCATCGGACACATGGTCGAAAACTGTGACCTCCTAAGGTACGTTCTTAATTCATTTCCTAGGGCTACCTTGTGGGCATCCATGGTTGATGCCTACAAGGTCTCTAAGGACCTTTCGAAGCTTAGGTTAGACGAATTATTTTTCGAGTTTGAACTTTACGAGCAGACTAACGTGGTCCGGGCTAAGAGAGGTATTTCTCTACTTGCAGGACAAAGAAGCAAGCCACCTACCAGGCAAAAAGATGGACTCGAACCCGAAGACAAATCAGAGTTCAAATCCGAAGAGGTGGAGGCAATAGTGAACATAGTGCGGAAGATCGTTCGGAGGGAAAGGAGGCTACTAAAGAACCAAAAGAGGGCACAATTCAAATCAAATCAAAAGAAGGCTTTCCATGCAACTTGGGACAACAAAGAATACATAGCTTACATGGCAAGACCGGAGGAGTCCGAGTCAGAATCCGAAGCCGAGTCCAACTACAACTCCGACTCTGATCCTGAAGACTACATCGAGAGGAAACTCAAAGTTGGACCAAAAGGGGAAGTCAAGGTTAGTTGCTCTTTAATTAGTACACTTTACCTTACAATTAAAATGCTTACTAGGAAATTAACTAAGTCCGAGTCTAGGGTTGAGTCGTTACTTGAGGAGGTTGAAACCCTCAAGCAAGAGGCTACTCTAACCTCTTCAACTAGTCAAGTTCAAGAGGAAAACTCAATCCAAGTTGAAAAACTTGAGGAGGAGAATTCTCTCTTGAAAGATCGAGTTCAAGAGGTCGAGGCTAGGTTGGAAAGGTTCACGTTGGGATCTAAGAACCTTAACCGACTACTTGGAACCCAAAGAGTCGTGTACAATAAAACCGGACTCAGATTTAAGTCAATGACTATGAATAGATCTTACATGTCTATTGTGAATCATAGTCATCAAAGAGTCCAAGCATGGGTCCCAAAGGTTTTATTGAATTCACATATAAGGACTAATAAGTATTGGATTCCTCAGGATTAAGTTCATTATTTGAATAGACCATATTAGTTCAATGGTCCAAGGGGAGCTAACACTAAAATAGTATACCCGCTTACTTAGCAAAACCATTGCATATTTTACTTTAATTTTTTAGAACAGCTAGATAGGGAAAATAGTTAGTCAACTCTTGACAACATAGTATCAGGACGCGGCAAAATGATAGTACATTAGGGAAACAAAGTCTCGTGTATTCGAGCTAGATAAGGCGTATCTAGCTTGGTGCACTTGACCGAGTGGAACTAACGGAAGCTACCTCACTGTATCCTAAACTAGTTAGACCAGGAAGTAACCCTAAGTGACTTAAGTGATATTTTCTTGAATTTGGCTTTGTCTAAGGAAGTGGTCGTTGTTCTGATCAAAGAAGGCCCCTGTGCCTCGCCACGACCTGGAAGCCAGTTTCTTTAAAAGTTACTTAACGATCTAAAGGTTAAATATGAATCTAACCCAAGGTTGACTATCTTTAATAAATTTAAAATCATCTTACAAAACATATAAGGTGAACAAATTCTGATACACATAGAATGGGTGAGATGTTAAGGATAATTGAAATATACTTAAAATATAACCTCTTCAAAATGCTACTTATTTTCTTAACTATTGTACTTAATGACTATTTACAACTCTTAGGCCAAAGTTTAGCGCCCCCTACATCTCTTATACTTCATATATTTGACTAAGGAGGAGAGCAAACTAACCCTAAGGGTTATATTACAAACCTTTAGATTATTTGTGGAGAGGGACACACCTCGAACCAATCTATCTAACTATTGCTAGATGCATGTTTGGACTCATATTTGATTTATCTAGATGCATGCATATATGATATTGTTTTAAAACCCCTATTTTATACAAAAACCCCCAACTTTTTTTTTATTTATGGCAAAAGGGGCAGAAGAGCGAAAGTTAAGAGGGAGTAACACAAAATTTAATTTTGAAAAGTAAAGTATCTCTTTCAAAACTCACCTAGGGTTAAGGGGGAGTTTTGGTTAAGGGGGAGTTTTGATTAAGGGAGTGTTTTTGAAAATGGTATTCATCATTTACTATACTTGTTTTATGCTTTAATTTCCCTTAACTTTGTGTTGGTTTGCCATAGATCAAAAAGGGGGAGATTGTTGGTGCAGGGGCACCAGATAATCGAACCTGTATTTTGATTATGGCAAAGACACAAAGTTAAGTTTACATCGTTATCTCATGAGCTAAATTGAGGGTGCAGAAAAGTGCTAAACCTGGAGCTGAAGGCTAGCGACACCCGGAGGAAGCCGCAGTGGTCGAGTGACACTCGAGTGACTTCGGAGGGAGCCGAAGGAATCGAATGGAAGGCCAGAAGCGAGAGCTACAAGGTAAGTATCGAGGTAAGCTCGTGTGAGTGAGAGATGGTAAGGTCGTGTCCTCTGTACGGGGATGACCGTAGGAGGCGATCCAACTAAGACTTCCTATGGAAGGTCTAGGTCGAGATCGGATGGTTACAAACCGTCACATTTACCATTTTTCGTGCTAACCTCTTACTGCAGGGAAGTGGCCAGGCTGGTAGTCGACTGCTGGATATTGGAAAGTCGACTGATGCTCATCAATCGACTGATGGGATCCATCAGTCGACTGATGGCGATGAATCAGCCTTTGCGCTAGGTCAAAATGAATAATGTTTGATGCGGCCACTTCGCGATAAAATTTGTTACCACTTCATGATCTATTCCAAAAGATGAGGAGACATATTCTGAGGACAAACTCTATAAAAGGAGGGGAGGATTCCAACTCCAAAGATCATCAAGATTATTCTTAAGTTATCCTACAATGCTAAAGCTCTAACACCGTCATAACGCTGACGCGACGCCAAGCTTTCACCTTCTTCGTCGGTAGTAGCAACAAGTAACATATTTTGTTAATGTATTCTTTGTTTTTATTCATAACGAGGTGAGGTAGGCTTGTTGCCTCATCCTCGTACTTTCGGTTTTGTGATCGTTGTCTCTTACCTCCAACGAGGAGGAGACGTTATAGTGCTTTGCCCTCCATACGTGGTCTAGGACCGTTAGGGCCTTGGAGTAGCAACCGCTGGGTTGTGAACTAAGTAAAAATAAACTTGTCTCCTTAGTTTTCCGCTGTGCTTACTCGTATATCGAACGAACAAAACGAAAGATTTACGCTCGCTATTCATCCCCCCCCTCTAACGATGCTTCTCGATCCAACAGTTTATTGTTGGTGCAAAGTTAAGTCATATTTTCATGTTATGCTTTGCTCAACATGTTGGTCACACATCATGAAACATATCTTGGATTAACGGGGAGCTTTATTTCTATCTTATACCTTAGTTCAAGACATACCTAAACTTTCCTCATGCATTACTTAATTTCTTTTATACCTTCTCTTTTTGATGCATGTCAAAGGGAGAGAAGGGAAATTTAAGTTATAATTCATATTGATATATGATGTTTAATGTTTATTTTTGAGCATATTTCAAGACCTAAGTTAAATGATTGACAAAAATAAAAAAGGGGGAGATTGTTGGTGCAATAATGCCCCAAGCATTTATGTCTTTTGTTGTTTAGATAATCATTTGTAGTTAGTCATTAATGGTGATTTAATTGAGATTGTGTTAAGTGACAGGAAAATCCAAGTATGAAGACTTGGTGAGGAAAAGTCCAAGTATGATCTTGGCAAGAGAAGTCCAAGGAAAGGTCTTGGCAGCATAAGTCCAAGCATGTAGTCTTGGTGGTGTAAAGTCCAAGCGGACCTTGGCAAAGGAAGACCAAAGGCAAGGTCTTGGCAGTGTAAGTCCAAGCATGTAGTCTTGGCGGCTTAAAGTCCAAGCAGTCCTTTGGCAAAAGAGAAACCCAAGACATGACGAAACTGAGGGAAGCTCTTGGAAGCAAGCGCAAGAATGAAGAAGTCGCGGACTCGGAAGGATCCTGGAGGCGCAAGGCTGAAGGAAGAGCTAAAAGGTTAAGTCTAGGGCTAGGGGGTTAATTCAAGTATGATTTATTCATACTTGAAGTGTATCGATCGTGCTTCATCTCGATCGCTCGATCACTCATTGAAGTTGGTTGAATTCTCAGAGCCAACATCAATAATCGCTAGGGTTTGCGATCGGTCCACCATCTGTCGACTGCTATACCCCATCAGTCGACTGCTATAAGTGGATTTCAGCACAGAGAGTTTTCCAGTCGAGTGATCGCCTGAAGCACTCGACTAGTTACTCAATCAGTCGACTGATCAGCTTCCCGTTGGGTAGTGACGATCATTAATCTGGCTTGTCAGAAGCCGTTGGATTGCTTCGGCTACAACAACAGTTGACTGATAGAGACCATCTGTTGACTAATCAAGGCTCAATGGGAAAATCAGCCTCTTCTCTATAAAAAGAGGCCATGGGGTGCTTGATGAGGCTAGTGGTTATATTCAAACCATACTCTCAAGCTCCCATATTTTTCCTAAGCTTTCTAAGTGTTTTAAATCCTCTTCTTCTCTAATTTTCATCTTCATCAATTGTAAGAAGAGGAGTGTGTTTGTAAAGGAAGCTTTCTTAGTGGAGAATTGCTTGGATTGATCCACCTTAAGGATCGCCGTGGAGTAGGAGCTTAATCTCCGAACCATGTAAAATCTTTCTTATTAGCGATTGTGTTCTAGCTTCTTAATTTCGTTTAGTATTTGTTTTGCTTTCGCTAACCTTTCTTGTAGAAACGAAAAGAGGCTATTCACCCCCCCCCCCTCTAGCCTTCCAAAGATCCCTAATAGAAAGCACTAAGCTATTCATCCTTTCCTCTTTAGTTCTTGTGCTACCTTCTTCTCCAATCTTCTCCAAGCAAGGCTAGCACCTTTCGGAGAAGATAGCTTGTTAACCTTTGAAAAAAGTTATCTTGTGAAGATCCGATGTGGATATCGATAGAGGCAAGATTTCTTAATCTTGCTTGTGGTTTCTACAGATCCAAGAGGATCACGAAGGTATGAGATACAGTCTCTTCTTCTTATTTTATACTCTAACCCTATTATGCTTATGTGATAATCTATGGGGAGGTCAAGTGATCTTGGCAAGAGATCTTTGGGGTCCAAGAAATTTTTATTTTCTGCTACGCATGCATCTCATAGGATTTCAATCCATGATGACGATGCACTATGTGACAGTGCTCGTAGATGCCTCGGATAACAACAAGTGGTATCAGAGTAGTCTCTGCTTCCAACAAGTGGTATTAGAGAAGTCTCTGCTTCCAACAAGTGGTATTAGAGCACTGTTGGACAGAGTCTAATGGACCCCACTTGTCCAATAAGTGGTATCAGAGACACGCTTGTTTATTGACATAGATCATTTAGTTTAGGGTTAGAGAACATGTATATTGTGATATGCATGTGTATACCTAGATTGGATTTAGGTTTATGATCATAATAGTGTATGTATATGAGATACTCTAACATGTTTAGGGTTAGAGTATATGTTTATTGACATAATAGTGTATGTATACTCTAACATATATGAGATACATATGTAGGGTCGATGATGTTGCACTAGAGGGGGGTGAATAGCGATTTCTAGTCATTTTCTTCGTTCGATTGCGTTCGTTCTTGTCTACAATTCGTTAGCACAACGGAATATACAAAATAGCATAAACGAAAACAACACAAGCACTACACCACTATTTTACACGGTTCGGAACTAGGGTTCCTACTCCATGACCGAGTCTAGTGTACACACCACTAATAACTCTTCTCCTTTACGAAAACAATCCATAGGTGGAGAAACCTCTTACAAGGGTATACAACACAAATACAACAACTAAAAAATGATACAAAAAAAAAATACAAAACAATGAAGTGAAAACACTTTATAAATGAGAGATTTTGAATGCTTGATCTTTTGATTGCTTTGAATGTCTTTGAAGGTCTAGAAAGCAGCATCCTTCAAATCCAAGAACCAACAGATTCATCTCCTCTCGTTGAGCTCCTTTTAAAGCATGCATGACCTCGATTTTTGCCTAGTAGTCGATTGCCAAAAGGCACCAATCGACTGCCAATAGTGTCATTGTCTTACAATGAACTTAATCCACATTGGATTAATCTAATGGATACCCTAACAGTCGACTACCAAGCCAATAGTTGACTGTCCAGTCGACTACAAGAGCTTCTATGCTCTGGTCACTCATGATTAGTCGACTGCCATACTCAAGGCAAGTCGACTGCCCATACATGGTAGTCGACTGCCACAGTCTTAGCCGAGCAATCGAACCTCAGTTGATTACACACTCATTCGACTAGTCATAATCCCAGTCAACTGCTTCGAGTTAACTAGGATCTCGAGTGTGTAGGAGATTTGACGCCGCTAGAGGGGGGTGAATAGCGTTTGACCGTTCGTAGATGGAAATCGTTCACGATCGTCTCTACAAAACTCGTTATGCGCAGCAGAATAGAAATAATAAAAGCAATAACGAAAAGATACAATCACGAATACAAGGATATAACGTGGTTCGGAACCGAACGGTTCCTACTCCACGGATCGAGCTCTAAAGAGCCCTAGTGATGCACACACACTCACTAATCACAAATACTCCTTCTCGACACAAGTCGGAGGTGGAGAAACCTCTTACAATAAGATTACAACAATAATCTAAATACAACAAGCAAATATAAGAAGAAATACAATAAGAGAAGTAAAGAAAACTTTACAAAAACTCTTTAGAAGCTTACTTGTTGATTGCCTTGGACTAGCACTTGAGAGCCCTGATTTGCAGCAGCAAATCGCTTCAAAACGTCCAAGAAAATCGATTGCAAAAACCCTCCCGTCGAGCTCCTTTTATCCTTGTGCGCGACCTGGATTTCCGCCCATTAGTCGACTGCCATAAGTCACCAGTCGACTGATGCCACTGTTCTCGTGAGACAACGACTCGATCCACGCTGGAAAAATTCCAACGGATCTCTTGGCGATCACACCGCGTAGAGTCGATCGCCTACGGCCACGGAGAATTCGCTGCTTTCACCGAACTAGCAATGATCACGAATTTGGCAATGATTGTCAGAGACATCGGGCCGATTGCTCTAATGAGCAATGATCGCCAAAGCGTTTCAGTCTTAAACGGCAAATAACTGTCGACTCACTGCAGTCGAACCGTCCATAATGCCAGTCGACTGCCAACCTCAAAGATGAGGTTTTAACCCAAGTATGGTGCCCCCCATACTTGCTAGACCACCCTTAGCCTAGACCTAAGCCTTCTAGCCACCTCCATCAGCCTCACGCCTCTCGAATTCCTCCAAGTCATCCATGACTTGTTCATCCATCGCGCTAGCCTCTAGGTGCTTCCCTCGACTATGTCATGCTAACGGTGTCTACACCGCCAAGGCACATTGGACTTACGCCGCCAAGACTCCGCTTGGATTTTACGCTGCCAATATCAAACTCCTTGGACTTCCCAAATGCCAAGACTCAAGCTTGGACTTTCCCTTGCCAACCCATGTTGGACTTTCCATGCCAAGACCCATGCTTGGACTTCTCATTTGCCAAGACCCATGCTTGGACTTCTCATGCCAAGTACTCAAGACTTGGACTTTCCCAAATGCCAAGTACCCATGACTTGGACTTTCCATGCGCCAAGTGTCCCACTTGGAATTTTCATGCCAAGTACTGAAGACTTGGACTTTACCAAATGCCAAGTGTCCCACTTGGACTTTCCATGCCAAGTACCCATGACATGGACTTTACCTTGCCAAGACCCATGCTTGGACTTTCCATTTGCCAAGACCCATGCTTGGACTTTCCAAAATCACATGGTCAACTCTAGTCAACCATTAAGGTCTTCCTCGAGTCAAACTCGAGTCCGGTCAAACATGACCTGGGTCGATTGCTCCAACAATCTCCCCAACATATTAACCGACATTAATGTCAAACATCAATGCCAAACCACTTTGTCAAACATCAAAACATCACTCGAGTCAAACTCGAGTCTGGTCAATCGTGACCTGGGTCGATTGCACCAACAATCTCCCCCTTTTTGATGTTTGACAAAAACCAAACAAATCATCTGAGTTAGACCACTAACTCAAATCTCTTACCAATTATCCCAAATTGGTAAACACTCTCCAAATGTTCTCCCCCAAACATTCTCCCCCTTTTTGACTAACATCAAAAAGGTTTTATCTCCAAGGAAGTCAATGTCTCATGTCCCAATGAGATCTTACAATCTCCCCCTTGATCCAAAAATAAATACCTTGGATGCCTACCATCTTCCTAGTGATAATTCACATATCACTCTAGAGAGACAATCCTATACTCTCTCCCAATTTCCAAATTGGGTATCAAAAACCCATCAATTTTCCCAATTGATGATACTCTCCCAATAACTTCTCCTCTTCAAGGAGAAAAATGTAGGGTTTTTCCGAGCCGCAAAAACCGCTTTTTGCGTTGCGGAAACCTCGGAAGCCCCCGGCCACGGATCCGTTCGAAGTATAAAAATTATAATTACATGTATGTGCTTACAGAAATCCTAGATCTACCTTAGATCTAAGAGGTTAGAACGTTACCCTCGTAGCGACGCCCTTCGCTTATCCAGCTTGTCCAAAAGTTCGCCGGAACTCGAGAGTGTCAAGTGCACACTCCTCTATGGTATCCACACAAGCAATAGGTGGAGAGAAATGCCTTAGAGTGTGCTAGCACTCCCTTAGGAATTTCGGCCAAAGAGAGGGATGGGAGAGGGAGAGCTTGAGAGGAAAGGTTCCAAGGTTGAAGATGAAGTTATGAGAGTAACTCTACCAAATGAATTCATCCACATAACCCCTAATGGTGTTGGCCGGCCACATTATGGAGGGGGGGGGTTACATGCATGCATGTAACTCCCATGACCCTTGGTCTCCCTCATGATGTGGCACCAATTGACCAAGTCAATGATGATGTGGAGCACCATCATTGGCCGGCCATGCCTAGTCATCATCATGACATGGCATTTGGTCAAGTCAAACTTGACCTTTCATCTTCCCTCTCAAGTCAAGTCAAACTTGACCTCTAATCTCCCATGGTTGATCAAATCTAACCACTTGACTCAAGTCAATTTAATATAATGAATCTCTATTCATTAATTTAAATTGATTTGATGAATCAAATCTCAATTAGACTCATTCAACAGTTGAATCAACTTGAGTCTAACTCAATTAGTCTAATTTGGATTACTCTTAATCCAATTTGGTTCATCCCATGAACCTAATCCTCATGGTTCATCATATGAACCTAATCTCCATCTAATTGCTCTTATGTGTGTGACCCTATAGGTTCTTGTAACGTTGGCAATGTCCCTAAACCGATTTAGGAACATAAGCAATGAGCGGTATCTAGCAACACATCATTGCTACCCAAGTTACAAGAATGTTGAGCTCCAACATCACCTTTGTGACTACTAATTGTGACTCTCACAATATGTGACAATGTCCTCTATCCTTGACATCTAGATTGACCAATCGAGGCATAGACCGTGTCATCCTCGGTACAATCTAAATCTTGAACTCCAAGTAGACTCACTCTAATCAAATGAGCTCAATATCTCATATTGACTCATTTGGGCATGGCCATGCACTTCGTGGTCTCACTCTATCAAGAATATCGATGTCACCCCCGTCATATAGGAGGGATAGATTCCATCTACATCACTCACATCCCTCCGCATAATTCGTTACATACCCAGTAATCGCCTTTATAGTCCACCCATTTACGGGTGACGTTTGACGAAGCCAAAGTATGCAACTCCTTATGTAGGGAACCATGGTGACTTCAAGTCTAAGGACTAATAGTCATACTAATAGCCACATGAGAAAGTATATGACACTCATATAATGATCCATGATACTTTCTCATGGCGGGTCATTCAGTATACATTCTCCAATGCATACCCATGTGTCAACTTGATATCTCATATCCATGACTTGTGAGATCAAGTCATCTTGTTGACCTACATGCTAGTCTCTATGCATTAACATTGTCCCTGAATGTTAATACTCGACTAGGAATGATTAAGAGTAGTGTTCTCTATATCATCTCATTATCGATTCAACCAATCGATTGATATAGATAAGAACCTACTACTCAAGGACATTATTATATTTAGTTATTTGGCACCAATACAAGTAAATATAATAACCATGCCTTTATAAATAGGAATATGATACAATAAAGTCCATACAACAATCATCATATGATTGGCTCTAGGGCTTTCACTAATAATCTCCCACTAGCACTAGTGCCAATCACCGTAGTATCTAATACCCAATGACCTAGTGTGACCATCATGCTTTTTCTGTGCCAAAGCCTTGGTCAAGGGATCTACGATGTTAGCCTCTGTGGGTACTCTGCAAATCTTCACATCTCCTCTATCGATGATCTCTCGAATGAGATGGAAGCGCCGTAGTATGTGTTTGGTCCGCTGGTGTGAGCGAGGTTCCTTAGCCTGTTCAATCGCTCCATTGTTGTCACAATAGAGTTCTATAGGATCTGCAATGCTAGGAACCACCCCAAGCTCAGTAATGAACTTGCGGATCCAAACTGCCTCCTTTGCTGCCTCAGATGCAGCGATATACTCGGCCTCTGTTGTAGAATCAGCAACTGTGTCCTGCTTCGAACTCTTCCAGCTCACAGCGCCACCATTCAAGCAAAACACGAACCCTGACTGCGATCTGTAATCATCCCGTCGTTTGAAGCCGCATCACAGAACCCTTTACACTAGCTCTCATCGCCTCCAATATCAAGAAATATTCTTTAGTCCTTCTCAAGTACTTAAGAATATTCTTGATCGCTATCGATGACGCTCACCGATCCGATCGTATCTACTCGTCCATGCTCAAAGCATACGAGACATCGTGACAGTACACAAGATGGCATGATAGATCCTATAGCAGATGCGTAAGGGATCTTATCCATGCCTCTCTCCTCTCTAGAAGAGGGACTTTGAGTCTTCGAAAGACTCACACCATGTGACATCGAAGTCCTTTCTTGGAATTCTGCATGGCAAACCAAGTAATACCGTGTCAATGTATGTACTCGACTTAGGCCAAGCAATCTCTTAGATCTATCTCTATAGATCTTGATGCCTAGAATACAGTCGCTTCACCTAAGTCCTTCATTGACCAAGTCTTCACTGCATCAGAGAAGGGATGTCATTCCCAATGAGTAGTATGTCATCCACATATACATACAAGGAACACAACTGTGTTCCCATTAACCCTCTTGTAGACACAGGTTCATCGTCCATTCTTGATGAAACCAAACTGCTTTGATCGCATCATCGAATCGAAGATTCCACTCGAGAAGCTTGCTTTAGCCCATAAATGGACCTTTGCGGCTTGCATACCTTCCCAAGATATCGTGGATCTACAAAACCTCGGGTTGTGTCATGTACACATCCTCGAGTAAGTTTCCATTAAATGCATTTGACATCCATCCGCCAGATCTCATAATCGTGGTATGCGAATAGCAAGCAAGATCCGAATGGACTTAAACATCGCCATCGGAGAAAAGGTTTCATCATAGTCAATACCATGAATTTGCTTGAAACCTTTAGCCACCAATCGCCCTTATAGGTATCGTAAGTCCATCCATGTCGGGCCTTTCTCCTAAAGACCCACTTACACCCAATGGGTTTGACCCTTCGGTGGATCAACCAAAGTCCATACTTGGTTAGTGTACATGGATTCCATCTCGGATCTCATGGCGTCTAGCCATTTCTCGTAACTGGGCTCATCAGCCTTCGATAGGAGGTAGGCTCATTCTCAATGAGCATAACGTCATCATGGTCAGACAAGAGAAGTGAGTATCTCTCAGGCTGACGACGTACCCTATCAGACCTGCGAAGAGGTAGGTCTACTTGAACAGGTGGTTGTTCCACAACTCTTTGTGCAACAACCTCATCACCCACAACACTTTGTGGTTCCTGTTCAACCTCCATCAAGGCCTCAGTGCTATGGTCCTTATCTTGAATTTCTTCAAGATCGAAGGTACTCCCACTAGTTTTTCTAGAAACAAAATCCCTTTCTAGAAAAACCCTAGTCTTTGCCACAAACACTTTGTGCTGACTGGGAATGTAGAAGTAATATCCCTTTGTATCCTTGGGATATCCAACAAAATAGCACCTATCGGATTTGGGTCCCAGTTTGTCTGAGACTTGACGTCGAACGTAAGCCTCACAACCCCAAATCCTCATAAAAGACATCTTGGGATTTTTCCCTGTCCATATCGTATATGGTGTCTTTACCACAGCCTTGGATGGTACACGATTAAGGGTAAAGGCTCGTGTCGAGCATATCCCCAAAAGGATATAGGAAGATCTGTGAGACTCATCATAGATCGTACCATATCCAATAGGGTACGATTCCTCCTTTCGGATACACCATTCCACTGTGGTGTTCCAGGAGGAGTGAGTTGGGATAGAATCCCACACTCAGCTAGATAGTCACGAAACTCATGGCTAAGGTATTCACCACCTCGATCTGATCGAAGTATCTTAATACTCTTGCCAAGCTGGTTTTGTACTTCATTCTTGAATTCTTTGAACTTTTCAAAGGATTCAGATTTATGTGTTATAAGATACACATAACCATATCTACTGAAGTCATCAGTAAATGTAATGAAGTACCTGTAACCACCTCTAGCAGCAACATTGAAAGGACCACATACATCACTATGTATAAGTCCTAACAAATCTGTTGCTCTTTCGCTATGTCCACTAAAGGGAGTCTTGGTTATCTTGCCTAAAAGGCAAGACTCGCATGTCTCATATGATTCAAAATCAAATGAGTCTAGCAGCCCATCCTTATGGAGCTGAGATAAGCGACTCTTATTTATGTGACCTAAGCGACAATGCCAGAGATAGGTTTGGTTCAACTCATTTGACTTGAACCTCTTGGTACTTATGTTATAGATAGGGCTCTCTAAGTCTAGAAAGTAGAGTCCGTTCATTAGAGGTGCACTACAATAGAACATATCATTTAAATAAACTGAACAACATTTGTTCTTTATTATAAATGAAAAACCTTTCTTGTCCAAACAAGAAACTGAAATGATGTTCTTAGTTAAGGCAGGCACATAACAACATTCATCTAATTCTAGTACAAGCCCAGAGGGCAGAGATAGATCATAAGTTCCTACAGCAACAGCAGCAACCCTTGCTCCATTGCCTACTCGTAGGTCCACCTCGCCCTTTGTCAATGCCCTGCTATTTCTCAGCCCCTGCACATTGGTACAAATGTGAGATGCACATCCAGTATCTAATACCCATGATGAAGAAATAGATAGATTGACTTCTATAACATTTATACCTGAAGTAGAAGTCTCACTTCTCTTCTTAAGATCTTCGTGTATGCCTTGCGCTACGCCTTCCGTTGTCCTCGCTTCCTTGCGAAGAAGCAAGCCCTTCCTTGGCTATCCCCCTCCTTTGCTTAAGTTCTTTGCCTTTGCCCTTGGCTTTGGGACTTTCCCTTACCTTTAGGCTTGCCCTTGCCTTTCTTCTTTGCACCATCAAAATGGTGTCGATTTACTCTTCTTAAGGTTAAGCTCATAGCTTCTCAACATGCCGAGCATTTCAGTAATGGCTTATCAATTTCATTCATGTTATAATTCATGACAAATTGATTGAAGGCTTGTGGCAAAGATTGCAAGATTAGGTCGGGCTACTCTTGGCCAAGTGGAATCCCACTTTGTAGGTTTTCTACGCACTCAATCATCTTGAGTACATATGTACCTACGGAGTCCCTTCTTGCATTTTGGACCCAAATAATGCCTTAGAGACTTCATATCTCTCATGCCTAGCTTGTCCTTGATATAGTGACGAAGATGTCCAACCATATCATAAGCATTCATGAACTCGTGTTGCTTCAAGCTCGTAGTTCATGGTCGCGAGCATTAGACATGACACATCTAATGCATCATCTTGATGCTTCTTGTAAGCATCTTTGTCACCGCGAGGCATTGGCGGTGGAGGTGCCTCCGGAATGGGCCGCTCCAGACGCATAACCTTCCTTTCTTGGGTGAGAACAATTCTCGTGTTCCCTGCATCAGCCCAGAAATTTGCTCCATTGAGCATGTCCTTCTCAAGGACAGATCGCAGAGAGAGAGTGTTCGTGTTTGTTGACATAGTAATCTACAACATACAATGCAGAGGATTAATATCATATTCCTTTTATCATTTAATTAGGCCTTTAATCAAATGATGCTCCCATTGAATTATAGGAATTTTGTAGAATCGAGTTATGGATGTGGTCAAACCACTTTTACTAGATTCATACAAACTAGCTATAATTCTTGCGGGACAAGATCCACATCATACTAAGCCTTGAGTTAGCTTTGGCCAAATCGCCCAAGACTTAGTACGATCGGTGGGTAACACATTACCGATTACATCTCTATGCAACTCTTGTTTATAGGATTAAGACCCACATTTACAAAAGACCTTGAGTTAGCTTTGGCTAAATCGCCCAAGATTTAGTGTAAATGCGATCTTAACCTATCTTTCCAACGATTGGAATATGCCTATAGTTCTACTCGATCCAATTGAGTTAACTAGTTTTGCTCAATCTAATTGAGCTTACTCTAACCCGAGTCGTGATAGGCGGGACCAAGATTGTCCCTCCGCACCCTACCAAGATAATATGCGTTGCTCTGCTTTGGCGATTCAACAACAACAAATGATCGAGGTAGTGATGGGTATCAAGGCTCAGAGGCATTTTCGAGTTGATTCGATTATGATCTAATCTAATCGTAATGTGTATCTTATACGCATTTAGGCCTTTATTATCCTATATTAGCATGCATCATATACATACATTAATTATTCTAGCATGCATCATATACATACAAGAAAATTAACCTAGCATGCATCATATACATACAAACATTTTTCTACTAGCATGCATCACATACATACAAGCAAAATCAATTAAATATACATATATATATATCAACATATATATATATCATTAAATGTGATATAGTCATGGCCCTACTACGATCTTCTCAAGCCAATGAGAAGATCGGACGGTCAACCTAAGGCTAGCGGCTTCTCCAAGCGCTTCCTTTGACCGCCATGTGTCGTCGTCACCCTTCTCGTAAGCTCGTCTTCAAGTGTACTTTCCACCGCTCCATTTTTGTACATTACAAATACGAAACTCGAGTTACATTCGAGTCTAAAACTATTTACAACTAGAATATTAAATGAATAGGTGCGACGCGCAGTCGCAAACACTTTACAACACGCACAACCACAAAACGGCACGCAGGCCGTATTATGAATTACAACACACATAATCCAATCCAATTGGGTTATTGGGCCATGACAATCACAGAATTATACATAATTCTAAATTATGTATTTTTACAGAAAATTTCTATAATTTTTCCTAATTTATTTTGAATTTATGAGTCACCCCTCCGAACGGTCCCGCTAAGCGGTTCGGCGCGATCGCGGGACATGGCCCCTTCGGGATAGGGCAGCGCCTACCGCAAAAATAAACTTGCGAGTGTCCCTACAATGATCTTACAGCGACTTAAGTCGCTGTCCCAAAACCTAAAGCGAGAACTCGCCGATTGGAGAGTTTTTCTCGACGGTTGAAGCCTACGAGTGTCCCAACACTCGTTGCCCGACTCTACGAGAAAATACCCAAAAATTCTATAAAATAAGAAAATTTACAGAAACATATAAATCTGTAATTTTTATATCTAATATAAAAACTACAAAAACGAAACACATACATGCTTCGACGTGGCTCGATACCCTTTGTAGGGTTTTTCCGAGCGCAAAACCGCTTTTTGCGTTGGAAACCTCGAAGCCCGCCACGGATCCGCGCGAAGTATAAAAATTATAATTACATGTATGTGCTTACAGAAATCCTAGATCTACCTTTAGATCTAGAGGTTAGAGCGTTACCCTCGTAGCGGCGCCCAAAGCTTATCGCTCGTCCAAAAGTTCTTGGAACTCGAGGTGTCAAGTGCACACTCCTCTATGGTATCCACACAAGCAATAGGTGGAGAAATGCCTTAGAGTGTGCTAGCACTCCTTAGGAATTTCGGCCAAAGAGAGGATGGGAGAGGAGGCTTGAGAGAAAAGGTTCAAGGTTGAAGATGAAGTTAATGAGAGTAACTCTACAAATGAATTCATCCACATAACCCTAATGGTGTTGGCGGCCACATTATGGAGGGGGTTACATGCATGCATGTAACTCCCATGACCCTTGGTCTCCCTCATGATGTGGCACCAATTGACCAAGTCAATGATGATGTGGAGCACCATCAGTGGCCGGCCATGCCTAGTCATCATCATGACATGGCATTTGGTCAAGTCAAACTTGACCTTTCATCTTCCCTCTCAAGTCAAGTCAAACTTGACCTCTAATCTCCCATGGTTGATCAAATCTAACCACTTGACTCAAGTCAATTTAATTTAATGAATCTTTATTCATTCATTTAAATTGATTTGATGAATCAAATCTCAATTAGACTCATTCACCACTTGAATCAACTTGAGTCTAACTCAATTAGTCTAATTTGGATTACTCTTAATCCAATTTGGTTCATCCCATGAACCTAATCCTCATGGTTCATCATATGAACCTAATCTCCATCTAATTGCTCTTATGTGTGTGACCCTATAGGTTCTTGTAACGTTGGCAATGTCTCTAAACCGATTTAGGAACATAAGCAATGAGCGGTATCTAGCAACACATCATTGCTACCCAAGTTACAAGAATGTTGAGCTCCAACATCACCTTTGTGACTACTAATTGTGACTCTCACAATATGTGACAATGTCCCTCTATCCTTGACATCTAGATTGACCAATCGAGGCATAGACCGTGTCATCCTCGGTACAATCTAAATCTTGAACTCAAGTAGACTCACTCTAATCAAATGAGCTCAATATCTCATATTGACTCATTTGGGCATAACCATGCACTGGTCTCACTCTATCAAGAATATCGATGTCACCCCGTCATATAGGAGGATAGATCCCATCTACATCACTCACATCCCTCGCATAATTAGTTACATACCCGATGTCGCCTTTATAGTCCACCCATTTACGGGTGGCGTTTGTGAAGCCAAAGTATGCAACTCCTTATGTAAGGAACCATGGTGACTTCAGGTCTAAGGACTAATAGTCATACTAATAGCCACATGAGAAAGTATATGACACTCCTATGACGATCCATGATACTTTCTCATGGCGGGTCATTCAGTATACATTCTCCAATGCATACCCATGTGTCAACTTGATATCTCATATCCATGACTTGTGAGATCAAGTCATCTTGTTGACCTACATGCTAGTCTCTATGCATTAACATTGTCCCTGAATGTTAATACTCGACTAGGAATGATTAAGAGTAGTGTTCTCTATATCATCTCATTATTGATTCAACCAATCGATTGATATAGATAAGAACCTACTACTCAAGGACATTATTATATTTAGTTATTTGGCACCAATACAAGTAAATATAATAACCATGCCTTTATAAATAGGAATATGATACAATAAAGTCCATACAACAATCATCATATGATTGGCTCTAGGGCTTTCACTAACAAAAAACACATCCATCATCCCAAGATGGATACCTCCCCCTAAAGGCTTGCTCCCCCTTGACCATTGCACCAACAATATCCTTGGGAAGCCCCTAAGCCAATAGGAACTCTAAACCATCAAAATTAAGGTTCTAAGTTCAAACTTGAACTTTCCATACCCTAAAATTGATACTTTGACCTAACACTTCTCCTAATCCATATCCAATGGATTTTCATCCTTTATAATGCTTCCCAAAGCATATCCTAGGGTTAGTAGGGGTTAGGGACCTTTACCATGGCTGAAAATGGGCTAAACAAACCTTGTTAACCCAAAATCAGACCTGGCAGTCGACTCTACGGTAATTAGTCGATGCATCACATCACGATCACACCGATAATCAATCTCGATTTTCAACTATCAGAAATGAATTTTGGAAATTCATTAATAATTATACATAATTTGAAAAATCTTGAAAATTCATACGTATAATACTTATGACACACACAATGGGTGAAAAATATTTGAAAATTATTTTACCCATAAAATAGTGAGTTTGATACAAAACTCAAAACCATTGAAATTTTCAATGTTTTGGCCCTATTTTTTATCAACTTCATCAATGGTGATTGCTATAAAAAGATAGACTTCACCAAGGTTTTTCAAAATGATTTTAAAATGTTTTCAAAACCTTATTTTGGATCATATTCCTTGGGCTCTATGTACATGACTTGTACACATGCTTTCCTAATGATCCACTAATTGAAATTAGATTAGTTTTAGTTCATCTAGATGCAAAAACTATGTACCTTGAACTTAACTCATATCCTAGCATCTCACATGTATCTAGGGTGTATAAATACACATACATGTCAATTGGATGTGAGATGTGGGTTTTGGTTCATTTAAAACTAGGGGTTCATGCATTTTTTCTAGGCAACCCTACTTGATTCCCTTATAAATGGGACTCCAAGTCATGTCATAGTCCTTAAATCAATTTCAATTGAGATTTTCTTAAATGCATGAATGATTATGGCATTAATGATGACATAAATAAACATATGCTCATAACCATGATATCATGACATAATATGAAATCTAAAACACATGACATTTAAATCCTTAAACCTAAGCATAATCATGACATATAAAATGATTAGAAATACACATGATGTCATGACATGGCATATGGCAAACAAGGCATGACATATAAAATATATAGGTATAGTGTTGGATCGAAAGTGTCGCTAGAGGGGGGGGTGAATAGCGATACGATGTCGTTAAAAAACTTTTGCAATAAGTAAAAAACAAGTAGAGAGTGCACAGCGGAAATATAAAGTAGACAAGATATTTTTACGTGGTTCACAATCTTTCGATTGCTAATCCACGGCCCTAGTGATCCTTGATCACGTACGGAGGGCAATTCACTAAAACCACTCCTCCTCGTTGGAGGTAGGAGCAACGATTACAAAAAGAAATCAAGGCAAAGGGACACTCCCCCTTTCCTTGTTACGATTAAAGCACAAAGACAATTTAAAGAAGTAGAACTTAAATAAATATACCGACAACTCTTATAAGTAGAAGATGTAGCTTTCGTTGTCGGCGGCACTTCGTCGTAGCAAATGTGAGTAGTAGTAGCGGCGTTACGACGGCGTGTTGAGAGCTCTTGAATTCTTGTGATTTGCTTGGCTTGAACATGTCTATTTATGGATATTGATCTATGAATTTAGACATAGGTAGTGTCCAAGGTGAGGTTCTTATCCCAACTCAAGGATGAGGTGTTTCATCCAACCACCTTGTGCCACCTCCAACCTTCTTGTGCGCCAACTCAAGGATGAGGTGTTTCATCCAACCACCTTGTGCCACCTCCAACCTCCTTGGGCGCCAACTTGAGGATGAGGTGTTTCATCCAACCACCTTGTGCCACCTCCACCCTCCTTGGGCGCCAACTTGTTGGAGCCATTCAACTTGTGCCACATCATGGGAGCCAACCATCTTGTGCCAACTCACCTTATCTTGGGCGTCCACCACAAGGAAGCTTGGTGATGGTTTGGATGTCCACCTTGATGCCACATCACCCTTTGTACCAAAACACGAGTCAAGTCCAAATTCACCCCCTTGAAATTGAGCTCTTCTCGATTTGGAACTTGACTAGCAGTTGACCGTAGTCAAAGGGTTTTGGGCTGATACAAGTTAGCTTAAAATATAAAGTACGATGGTTCTAACCATCTGATCTCGACCTAGACCTTCCATTGGAGGTATTGGGTCGGATCTACGCTTAACGACCTTGCTTCGCTTTCACACGAGCTTACCTTGTAGCCTCGCTTCCGGTCTTCACCCGAGTACCTCGGCTTCCTCCGAAGTCCCTCTGGCGTTGCCCGACCACCTCGGTTCCCACCGGGTGTCGCAGACCTTCCGCTCAACTTTAGCATTTCTGCACACTTAATTGAGCTCGTAAGATAACAAATATACCCTTAACTATTGAGCCTTTTGCCATAATCAAAATACGGTTCGACTTTGGTGCCCATCTTTGCACCAACAATCTCCCCTTTGATTCATGGCAAACCGACACAAAAGTTAAGGAAAAATTAAGCATAACGATAGCTAGCATAATGATTAAGCATGAATGAGCTAGCATAAAGATTAAATATGAATGAGCTAGCATAATGATTAAGCATGAATGAGCTAGCATAAAGATTAAATATGAATGAACTAGCATAAAGATTAAATATGAATGAGCTAGCATAATGATTAAATATGAATGAGCTAGCATAATGATTAAGTATGAATGAGCTAGCATAAAGATTAAGCATGAGTGAGAAATATTATTGTTTCAAGTTCTCCCCTTTGAGGTAACCTCCCCCTTGACCGAAGGTGAGTTCTTGAAAAATAATTTTTACTCCCCCTTAATAGTTGCTTAAGTAAACGGAATTACTTAATATAAAAGGTAATAATTTTGTTTACTTTCTTCCTTACTTTTGTGACTTTCTCCCCCTTTTGCCTTAACTCAAAAAGTTTGTAAATATATTTTAGGGTTTGTAAGTCCAAGCAAGTTCCCAATATGATTTCTAAGGTAAGACTTAGGCTAATTTCATAAAAAGAAGCAAAAATAGAGTACATATATAGAAAAATTTAAATCCTACTCTATTACGCACATACCTAACTTTTAATGTTGTTAAAGATTAAGCTAAAGTCTTGGAGAGTGTGCTTCATCCACAGGAGCTGAGAGACACACTCACCCATCATAGCGTATTCGGCGGTGGTAGATAAGGCAGCGCAATCTTTGCTTCCTCTTGCACCAACTCACTAGACTCGTAGAGGATTTGACAACAACCACTCGTGCTCTTTCTATCGAGTTTACTACCGGCATAGTCGGTCGGAGTAGCCGATTAGATTAAACTCGGTAGATCTAGGGTACCAAATACCTCGTTTAGCGTGCCCTTTAGATATCTAAGGATCGCTTGACTAGGGTTAGGTGAGACTCCTTAGCACAGGTTTGTAACCTTGCGCACATACTTACATGAATAAAATGTCGGGAATTTCGCTCGGTTAAGTATAGGAGACTTCCTATTGCGCTCCTATAGTATTTTAGGTCAACGGGTTTTCCTTCTACATCTTTGTTTATATTAACATTAGTTGCCATAGGTGTATTGATTATTTTAGCATCTTGCATTCCAAATCGATTTATTAAGTCCTTAGTATATTTTTGTTGATGTAAATATATTCCATCTTTAGTTTGTTTAATTTGTAAACCTAAGAAGAAACTTAACTCTCCCACTAAATTCATTTCAAATTCACTTTCCATAAGTGAGATGAATTCGTTTAAGCGAGGATCGAGTTGGTAGTTCCAAAAATTATATCATCTACATAGATTTGGGCTATAAAGATTTCTTTTCCTACGGTTTTTACGAATAAGGTTGGGTCGACTAAACCTTGGTTGAATCCTTTGGACTTAAGATAGATCGAAAGCCTTTCGTACCAAGCTCTTGGGGCTTGTTTGAGTCCATATAGGGCTTTCTTAAGTCTAAGGACATGGTCGGGTTTTTATAGATTTTGAATCCGGAGGTTGGTAGCGTAAACTTCTTCCTTAATGTATCCATTCAAAAATGCTGACTTGACATCCATTTGAAACAATTTAAAACCTCGATGTGCGGCATATGCTAACAACATTCGGATGGACTCTAGTGCTCTGGCGTAGGTCTCATCGTAATCTAAACCTTCGACTTGACTAAACCCTTTTGCGACTAACCTAGCTTTATTTCTAACTACTTCACCTTTATCATCAAGTTTATTTCGAAATACCCACCTTGTTCCAATAATTGATTTTTCTTTAGGTGGTGGTACTAATTCCCAGACTTCATTTCTAGTGAATTGAGCTAGCTCTTCTTGCATAGCAATAATCCAGTCGGGATCAAGAAGTGCTTGTTCAATAGTTTTGGGTTCGATTTTGGAAATTAACGAGATTTGACTAAGGTTTCTATATGAAGCTCTAGTTCGAACCCCTAAATTTGGATCACCTATAACTTGATTGATAGGATGATTTGTTTGAGTCTTAGTGTGACTCGGGTTAGGGTCATCTATCACTTGGTCGATAGGATGACTTGGGTGAGTTCTAGTTTGACTTGGGTTAGAGTCATCTATCACTTGGTCGATAGGATGACTTGGGTTAGGACGAGATTCAAGTTCAAGATCAGTCGGGTTCGCTATAAGTTGATTTGCTAGTTGGTTTTGTTAAGGATTGAGCGGGTTCGTGTCCTTAAATCGAAAACTATATTAATGGTTTCTTCGACTCTTATGTGTAGGATCAATGGAATTACTAAAGGGTTGTTTGTAAGTTTTTAAACCTAAATCATCTCACCAATATCTACATGATCAAAACATGTTATTCCTATGTGTTATTATTGTGAGATGACTTTCAATTTTACTTGATTAATTTTAATGAATTTAAATTAACCAACATTAGGTTAGATTCGGATTTAGTCTAAGCTCATCAAGTAATCTTTTCAAGAGATTAGCTTCCAGGTCGTGGCGAGGCACAGAGGCCTTCTTTGATCGGAACAACGACCACTTTCTTAGACAAAGCTAATTTCAAGAAATTGATAACTCGACTTACTTGAGACTACGTCTTGGTCTAACTAGTTATTTTTGAAAAGAGGCTCCCCGAGGCTCAATCTTTTCGTAGGATTTTAGTTGGTTTATTTTTGAAAAGAGGCTCCCGAGGCTCAATCTTTTCGCAGGATTTTAGTTGGTTATGAGTCCTATCTAACCATTCTAAAAATAAAGGAAAAACTAAGCATGCAATTTCTAAGACTTAACAAAAATACATTTTGTATTGGCTCCCCCTGGACCATTGAATCGAGTGGGTCTATTCACATAGTGAATTTGGTCCTTGGGAACCCAATACATGTTAGATCCTAAAGTTGAAATCAAAGTGGTCTTAGGGACCCATGCTTGGACATTTTTCTTATGTTGGTTTACTATAGACATATATGACTTATTGGTTGTATTTGAGTTAAACCCGAGTCCGGCCTTGTTGTACACGGCCCTTTGTGATCCAAGTAAGAGGTCAAGTCCCTTGGATCCCAAAGTGAACCTTTCCAACGTGTTCCTAAGGTCTTCGACTTGTGTTTTCAAAAGCGAGTTCTCAACTTCAAGCTTTTCAACTTGAGTTGAGTCCTCCTCTTGAATACGAGTAGTCGAAGAGGTTAGGGAGACCTCATGTTTGAGAAGGTTAACCTCCTCAATTAGGGTCTCGACCTTGGACTCGGACTTAGCTAGTTTCTTATTTAAAAATTTAATTGCACCATACAAAGTTTTAAGTAACGACCGACTTACCCTTAATGATTCTTTTGAACCGGTTACGGATCCGTGGCTTGTCTTGAATGGTAGCTCATCATCGGATTCGGACTAGGACTCTTCTTCGGTTTGAGTCGTGCTCGGTCGGCTTGGCCATTAGAGCTTGGATATAAATCTTCTTCCTCCGACAACTCCTCCCAAGTAGCGTTTAGCGCTTTCTTGGTCTTTGATCGTTATTCTTTAGCTTTGGGCACTCGGACTTGATGTGACCGAACTGTTGTACTCATAGCATCTAAAATTAGAAGTATTTGAATTAGGTTTAGGCTTACCTTGAGTTGTTGGTCGTTTCGTCTCTTGATCATCTTCCGAACTAGATTGACTAGTTCGGATTCTATTCGAGTCTACTTCCGATTCGGACTCGTCTTCTTCCTTGGGGTGGCTTGCTTGCGGGCTTCTTCTTCTTGGAACACGCAACTAACGCAATACTCTTCTCGGCTGGACCACGTTAGTTTGCTCATGTAATTCAAGTTCGAAAACAATTGTCTAACCTAATTTTAGAAAGGTCCTTGGAGACCTTGTAGGCATCGACCATGGATGCCCACAAGGTGGTCCTAGGAAAGCGAGTTAAGAGAATACGATAAGGTCGCGATTCTCGACCTTTTGTCCGATGGCATGGAGTTGGTTGTGATGTCTTGAATCGAGCATGTAGTTGAGTTGCGGTCTCGTTTTCCTGCATTTTCAAGTTATACAATTTATTTAAAAGTAAATCTCTTTTACATACCTTCGTGTCGTCGGTGCCTTCGTGTAGTTCCACTAGCTTGGTCCATAAGTCCTTTGCACTAATGAAGGGCCGACGCGGTTGAACTCTTCCTTGGACAACCACATTGCAAGATTTGAGTTGCCTTGGCATCGGCTTCTACTTGTTTTTCATGGAATTTGACCATTGATCGTAACCCAAAGATTCACCATCTTCATTAATAGGAAGTGTGAAACCGGTTTGGATTACGATCCACATCTCGATTTGGGTTTTAAGAAAGCATTCCATCCGACCCTTCCAATAACGAAAGTCATTACCGTTGTAAAGCGGGGGTGGTGTGCTAAACCCTTCGAGATGGGCCATTTAAAAACAAGAAGAAGAACGACTTAAAAGAATCTTACCAAAACACACACGGAAAGAATATTCCAAGACTTTCGTCTTGGATTAGTAGTCTTGAGAAGTAAAAAGATATATAAAATGTAACTTGCAAAAGAAATAAACAATCAAATGCGAATGTCGTTGAAGTTCCGAGGACAACCTTACTCGATCTAACCCAAGGACAACCTTATCCGGATCCTAAAGCCTCTAATGCAATTCTATATGTAGGAGAAGATAAGCAAGTGAAATAATTATCACGAAAACAGAAATAAATAAAAAAAAATCTGTAAAAAAGAAAAACAAAGCTAGATTGGTGGTTTCACCGAATCTTAGCGCCCCCGGCTCTGATACCAATTGTTGGATCGAAAGTGTCGCTAGAGGGGGGGGGGTGAATAGCGATATGATGTCGTTAAAAAACTTTTGCAATAAGTAAAAAGCAAGTAGAGAGTGCACAGCGGAAATATAAAGTAGACAAGATATTTTTACGTGGTTCACAATCTTTCGATTGCTAATCCACGGCCCTAGTGATCCTTGATCACGTACGGAGGGCAATTCACTAAAACCACTCCTCCTCGTTGGAGGTAGGAACGCGATTACAAAAGAAATCAAGGCAAAGGACACTCCCCTTTCCTTGTTACGATTAAAGCACAAAGACAATTTAAAGAAGTAGAACTTAAATAAATATACCGACAACTCTTATAAGTAGAAGATGTAGCTTTAGTCGTTGTGCGCACTTCGTCGTAGCAAATGTGAGTAGTAGTAGCGGCGTTACGGCGCGTGTTGAGAGCTCTTGAATTCTTGTGATTTGCTTGGCTTGAACATGTCTATTTATGGATATTGATCTATGAATTTAGACATAGGTAGTGTCCAAGGTGAGGTTCTTATCCCAACTCAAGGATGAGGTGTTTCATCCAACCACCTTGTGCCACCTCCAACCTCCTTGTGCGCCAACTCAAGGATGAGGTGTTTCATCCAACCACCTTGTGCCACCTCCAACCTCCTTGGGCGCCAACTTGAGGATGAGGTGTTTCATCCAACCACCTTGTGCCACCTCCACCCTCCTTGGGCGCCAACTTGTTGGAGCCATTCAACTTGTGCCACATCATGGGAGCCAACCATCTTGTGCCAACTCACCTTATTTTGGGCGTCCACCACAAGGAAGCTTGGTGATGGTTTGGATGTCCACCTTGATGCCACATCACCCTTTGTACCAAAACACGAGTCAAGTCCAAATTCACCCCCTTGAAATTCGAGCTCTTCTCGAGGCTGGAACTTGACTAGCAGTTGACTGTAGTCAAAGGGTTTTGGACTGCAGTACAAGTTAGCTTAAAATATAAAGTACGATGGTTCTAACCATCTGATCTCGACCTAGACCTTCCATTGGAGGTATTGGGTCGGATCTACGCTTAACGACCTTGCTTCGCTTTCACACGAGCTTACCTTGTAGCCTCGCTTCCGGTCTTCACCCGAGTACCTCGGCTTCCTCCGAAGTCCCTCTGGCGTTGCCCGACCACCTCGGTTCCCACCGGGTGTCGCAGACCTTCCGCTCAACTTTAGCATTTCTGCACACTTAATTGAGCTCGTAAGATAACAAATATACCCTTAACTATTGAGCCTTTTGCCATAATCAAAATACCGGTTCGACTTTGGTGCCCACTGCACCAACATATAGTAATACCCAAATTTTAATATTAATTGTCATTTGATATAATTAGATATATTTTGTCATATTATCATTAATCTCCCTAGTGTGCCAAAAACCCAAAAATGACACACTAACCTCTAAACCTAAATTGTGTCAATTTAATTGATTTTTCTTAAATTCAAAAGTGCATTGGCACATCCTAAAATCTTTTAGGATATTGATTCAAATCTATTTCCAAGGTAACCATGTAACGCCGGCCCTTATCTGCTCTCAGGGCGGCGCTACTTGACCCCTTTTTTTTTTTTTTTTTAACATAACATATATGGATCATTTCACCATTTACTTAAGCATGTTATCATGGCATAAACCTTCTTTTCTACATGCATCACCTATCTTATTCATAGTTAGCATGTTACCATATCTTATCTCATTTCATAACATGCCCATCATAAGGATCCATTCGTGAGTTCTATCATATCAACTTTCTTAAGTAATTGAACAATAACATAACTAAGCAACATCCAGCGTGGTACTAATAATTCACAAGTCTTATAAGCGGAAGCAATGTCTTAAGTTGTTAATTGAGCATATAAATATAAGCAGATAGTAATAGGGTCTTTCTCCACCATGCCACTATCACACACACGGGGCCCTTCCTGCTACTTCCTCTAGTTCAGGTTTCCTTGATCTGCAGTATATGGACAACATAAACTATAAGCATAAAGCTTAGTAAGATTCTTGCCTACTCACAAAAACACGAACTACATCAAGCAATTAGAAACATAAGCATGCTAGCATAAATGGCCTAAGTATTCCATAGTAACACTAATCAACAACATACCATGTAATGAAACCTAAGCATGGCATAGAGTTTACATCAGCATGCTAAGCATAATTAAAACCAAGCAGGGCATAATCTAAACATAAGCATTCATGGTATAAATCTTAGACATGCAGGAAGTACATAAACCCAAATGTTCTTACTATAAGCATCATAACTTAGTAAAATCTAACATGCTTAAAGAACATAATCATAAGCATTTTTAACTTGAGCATAAACATTTATAATGACATAAATCCTAAACATGCATAAGGTACATAATCACAAGTATTCTTAAACTACTGCAAGCATCATAACTTCATAGAGTCTAACATGCATAAAGGACATAATCATAAGCATTTTTAACTTGAGCATAAACATTTATAATGACATAAATCCTAAACATGCATAAGGTACATAATCACAAGTATTCTTAAACTACTGTAAGCATCATAACTTCATAGCATCTAAAATGCATAAAGGACATAATCATAAGCATTTTTAACTTGAGCATAAACATTTATAATGACATAAATCCTAAACATGCATAAGATACATAATCACAAGTATTCTTAAACTACTGTAAGCATCATAACTTCATAGCATCTAAAATGCATAAAGGACATAATCATAAGAACTTTTTTAACTTGAGCATAAACATTTATAATGACATAAATCCTAAACATGCATAAGGCACATAATCACAAGTATTCCTAAACTACGGTAAGCATCATAACTTCATAGCATCTAAAATGCATAAAGGACGAGTTAGTTAGCATTCATAATCCTTAACATAAGCATACACAATTTCATAAAAGTCTTTTCTTTTCAAAACATATATATATAGGTACTTCAATATCATCATAACTTGTTTGGGGGGCCCCAGGTTAAGTACCACATAATGCGCGTTCCCTAATAGGCTGGGGTAGCGAGCCACCAGACCTACCAGAGCAAGACCTCTTACGTCTTACCAGGGCAAGACCTCTTACGTCTTCTTATGTCCCTATGGATTTGATTAACGACCACCTGACGAGTCGGGTACTTAACCTCTTACAAAGTAAAATACTTAATTCCTTTCTTTTCTTGTCATATTATAAAGAATACTCTTGATCCCCAACATAAAAAGGGAAGCATCTTAATCTTATCTTATCATAAGGAGAGCTCTTGATCCCTACTTGAAAGGGAAGCATCTCCATTTTATCTTATCTTAAGGAGAGCTCTTGATCCCTACTTGAAAGGGAAGCTTCTCCATCTTATCATAAGGAGAGCTCTTGATCCCTACTTGAAAGGGAAGCATCTCCACCTTATCATAAGGACACATGCATTCATAACATAAGAGTACCCTAAAGGGGTCCTAAAGTATAAACATGTTCATCACATAAGCATATTTCGTGGCACATTACTTCATAAACATGAAGCATATTTCCTTGGCATATTCATGGCATATTAAATCACAAAAACATGTTCATCACCTAAGCATATTTCATGGCACATTACATCATAACATGAAGCCTATTTCTTTGGCATATTCATGGCATATTAAATCACAAAGCATGTTCATCACCTAAGCATATTTCATGGCACATTACATCATAAACCTGAAGCATATTTCCTAGGCATATTCATGGCATATTAAATCATAAAAACATGTTCATCACCTAAGCATATTTCATGGCACATTACATCATAGCATGAAGCATATTTCCTAGGCATATTCATGGCATATTAAATCATAAAAACATGTTCATCACCTAAGCCTATTTCATGGCACATTACATCATAACATGAAGCCTATTTCTTTGGCATATTCATGGCATATTAATCACAAAGCATGTTCATCACCTAAAACTCCTACATGAGGCTTACAACATCCCCTAGTTCCCTTAGAAGCCTTTTCCTTGCAACCCTAACCCTAGTTTCCTTGGTTGCCCAAAACTTGTGGGGGTGGGGGGGGGGGGGGGCTCAAGCTTGGGTTTGTCCCCTAAAATTCATTCATGAAGCCTTATAACCTATCATAGTATCATTAGAAATATTTTTCATGCAACCCTAACCCTAATTTCATGGGTGGGCCGAAACTTGTAAGGGGCTCGAGCTTGGGTTTGTCCCCTAAAATTCATTCATGAAGCCTTATAACCTATCATAGTATCCTTAGAAATATTTTTCATGCAACCCTAACCCTAATTTCATGGGCTGGCCGAAACGTGTAGGGTTAAGATCTTTGGATTTTTATCACCTAAATCTATTCATATAGGCATATATCATAACCTAACTTCATAAGGGGGAGCTCTTCATGAAACCCTAACCCTAAACCCATGGTGCCCGAAACATATAGGGTTAAAACCCTTGAACTTTTGTTACCTAAGGATCCCTACTTGGAGCATACAACATATAAAAGGTTTCCCTAATAGCCTATTTCATGAATCCTAGCCCAAGACTTAGTTGGCCGAAACATATAAAGCTCCAAACTCATATTTCTTTCATGTAATTCATCCTACAAAACTAATATACTGCAGGTGAGGAAATCTTACATCCTTCGCTTTGCTTTTTAGTTGGAAGATGACCTAATGGAAGCCAACCCTAGCCTTCTTCTTGCTTGGAGGAATTTCGGCCAAAGGTGCAAATGGGGAGGGGGAGCAAGGTGGTTTCGGTGAGGATGAAGAGGAGAGGAAGAAGTTGCCAAATGGGAGCTTCCTTCTTCTTTATAAAGGGAGGAAGAGAAGTTCCTCTTTTCTTTTCCATGCCCCTTCATTTACCCTCATCACCCTTATCTATAATTCCCCTTTTCTCTTAATGATATAATCCTATAGGGCTTATGGTTAGTGGGTGCATCTATAGGGCTTGGCTATCTCTAGAGGTTTGGGGTTCAATTCCTAGGCCTTGCATCTCCTTTTTGGCTATTTCCTTTTTATTTTCGGAAAACCCCCATAAAGCCCATTATCGTAAAGCCAAAAATCCTCGTAAAATTGCTGGAGACTTTTTACGGGCGTTACAAACCATAACCTTGAAAACATCCTAAAGTGCCACCTTTACCATGATTGAGTTAACTACCCATCCAATCAAGGTTGGAACACCCTAAACCCATCTTAGCGTGAATCAATCACGCTCTTAGGAATCCAAAACCGATTTGAGCTCCTAGGGTTAATTAGGTATTCCTTAGGGATAACCTCCCTAGATACCTTCCTAATGACCCTCCTAGGCTTGTTAGCCTTGGTCATTTGGGTCTTACCTAGGTTGACTCTAGGGGTAACTCCCCTTGCAACCTTCTTAGTGGCCACCCTAGGTTTCCTAGAAACCCTAGCCACTAGGCATACCCTTTAGTCAATTCTTGGGATGAATTCCCTATTGACCTTGGTCTTCCTAGACCTAGTTTGTGTTCCATAGTCAAATGGAACACTATGGTAAGCTACCTTAGGCTTAGGTTTGTGACCCAAACCTTGCTTGCCTTTGGTTGACTTTTGACTCTTAGGTCCTTGGTGTTGACTTTGACTTTGACTATTAGACCCTTTAAATTGGTTTTGTATATTCCTAAGAGTCTTTTCAAGTTTTTCAAGCCTTGACCTCAAGACTGTTGGTGCAGTGGGCACCAAAGTCGAACCGGTATTTTGATTATGGCAAAAGGCTCAATAGTTAAGGGTATATTTGTTATCTTACGAGCTCAATTAAGTGTGCAGAAATGCTAAAGTTGAGCGGAAGGTCTGCGACACCCGGTGGGAACCGAGGTGGTCGGGCAACGCCAGAGGGACTTCGGAGGAAGCCGAGGTACTCGGGTGAAGACCGGAAGCGAGGCTACAAGGTAAGCTCGTGTGAAAGCGAAGCAAGGTCGTTAAGCGTAGATCCGACCCAATACCTCCAATGGAAGGTCTAGGTCGAGATCAGATGGTTAGAACCATCGTACTTTATATTTTAAGCTAACTTGTACTGCAGTCCAAAACCCTTTGACTACATCAGCTGCTAGTCAAGTTCGACCTCGAGAAGAGCTCGAATTTCAAGGGGGTGAATTTGGACTTGACTCGTGTTTTGGTACAAAGGGTGATGTGGCATCAAGGTGGACATCAAACCATCACCAAGCTTCCTTGTGGTGGGCGCCCAAAATAAGGTGAGTTGGCACAAGATGGTTGGCTCCCATGATGTGGCACAAGTTGAATGGCTCCAACAGTTGGCGCCCAAGGAGGTTGGAGGTGGCACAAGGTGGTTGGATGAAACACCTCATCCTCAAGTTGGCGCCCAAGGAGGTTGGAGGTGGCACAAGGTGGTTGGATGAAACACCTCATCCTCAAGTTGGCGCCCAAGGAGGTTGGAGGTGGCACAAGGTGGTTGGATGAAACACCTCATCCTTGAGTTGGCGCAAGGAGGTTGGAGGTGGCACAAGGTGGTTGGATGAAACACCTCATCCTTGAGTTGGGATAAGAACCTCACCTTGGACACTACCTATGTCTAAATTCATAGATCAATATCCATAAATAGACATGTTCAAGCCAAGCAAATGACAAGAATTCAAGAGCTCTCAACACGCCGTCGTAACGCCGCTACTACTACTCACATTTGCTACGACGAAGTGCCGCCGACAACGAAAGCTACATCTTCTACTTATAAGAGTTGTCGGTATATTTATTTAAGTTCTACTTCTTTAAATTGTCTTTGTGCTTTAATCGTAACAAGGAAAGGGGGAGTGTCCCTTTGCCTTGATTTCTTTTTGTAATCGTTGCTCCTACTTCCAACGAAGAGGAGTGGTTTTAGTGAATTGCCCTCCGTACGTGATCAAGGATCACTAGGGCCGTGGATTAGCAATCGAAAGATTGTGAACCACGTAAAAATATGTTGTCTACTTTATATTTCCGCTGTGCATTCTCTACTTGCTTTTTACTTATTGCAAAAGTTTTTAACGACACCGTATCGCTATTCCCCCCCCCCCCCTCTAGCGACACTTTCGATCCAACAATTGGTATCAGAGCCGGGGGCGCTAAGATTCGGTGAAACCACCAATCTAGCTTTGTTTTTCTTTTTTACAGATTTTTATTTATTTATTTCTGTTTTTAGTATAATTATTTCACTTGCTTATCTTCTCCTACATATAGAATTGCATTAGAGGCTTTAGGATCCGGATAAGGTTGTCCTTGGGTTAGATCGAGTAAGGTTGTCCTCGGAACTTCAGCGACATTCGCATTTGATTGTTTATTTCTTTTTGCAAGTTACATTTTATATATCTTTTTACTTCCCTACTAATCCAAGGCGAAAGTCTTGGAATATTCTTTCGTGTGTGTTTTGCAAGATTCTTTTTCGTTCTTCTTCTTGTTTTTAAATGGCCCATCTCGAAGGGTTTAGCACCGCCCGACCCGTTTTACAAGCGGTAATGACTTTCGTTATTGGAAGGGTCGGATGGAATGCTTTCTTAAAACCCAAATCGAGATGTGGATCGTAATCAAACCAGTTTCACACTTCCTATTAATGAAGATGGTGAATCTTTGGGTTACGATCAATGGTCAAATTCCATAAAAACAAGTAGAAGCCGATGCCAAGGCAACTCAAATCTTGCAATGTGGGTTGTCAAGGAAGAGCTCAACCGTCGGCCCCTTCATTAGTGCAAAGGACTTATGGACCAAGCTAGTGGAACTACGAAGGCACCGGCGACACGAAGGTATGTAAAGAGATTTACTTTTAAATAAATTGTATAACTTGAAAATGCAGGAAAAGCGAGACCGCAACTCAACTACATGCTCGTATCCAAGACATCGCGTCAACCAACTCCATGCCATCGGACAAAGGTCGAGAATCGCGACCTTATCGGTATTCTCTTAACTCGTTTCCTAGGACCACCTTGTGGGCATCCATGGTCGATGCCTACAAGGTCTCCAAGGACCTTTCTAAAATTAGGTTAGACAATTGTTTGAACTTGAATTACATGAGCAAACTAACGTGGTCGGTAGAAGAGTAT
Source organism: Wurfbainia villosa (assembly GCA_025175895.1). NCBI lineage: Eukaryota > Viridiplantae > Streptophyta > Magnoliopsida > Zingiberales > Zingiberaceae > Wurfbainia > Wurfbainia villosa. Next base: position 61,753,123 of record CM045997.1, read on the forward strand.
TGCGTTAGTTGCGAGTTCCAAGAAGAAGAAGCCCATAAGCAAGCCACCCCGAAGGAAGAAGGCGAGTCCGAATCGGAAGTAGACTCGAATAGAATCCGAACTAGTCAATCTAGTTCGGAAGATGATCAAGAGGCGAAAGCGACCAACAACTCAAGGTAAGCCTAAACCTAATTCAAATACTTCTAATTTTAGATGCTATGAGTGCAAGCGAGTTCGGTCACATCAAGTCCGAGTGCCCAAAGCTAAAGAATAACGCATCAAAGACCAAGAAAGCGCTAAACGCTACTTGGGAGGAGTTGTCGGAGGAAGAAGACGATATCCAAGCTCTAATGGCCAAGCCGACCGAGCACGACTCTGAAACCGAAGAAGAGTCCGAGTCCGAATCCGATGATGAGCTTCCATTCAAGACAAGCCACGGATCCGTATCCGGTTCAAAAGAATCATTAAGGGTAAGTCGGTCATTACTTAATACTTTGTATGGTGCAATTAAATTTTTAAATAAGAAACTAGCTAAGTCCGAGTCCAAGGTCGAGACCCTAATTGAGGAGGCTAACCTTCTCAAACATGAGGTCTCCCTAACCTCTTCGACTACTCGTATTCAAGAGGAGGACTCAACTCAAGTTGAAAAGCTTGAAGTTGAGAACTCGCTTTTGAAAACACAAGTCGAAGACCTTAGGAACACGTTGGAAAGGTTCACTTTGGGATCCAAGGGACTTGACCTCTTACTTGGATCACAAAGGGCCGTGTACAACAAGGTCGGACTAGTTTAACTCAAATACAACCAATAAGTCATATATGTCTATAGTAAACCAACATAAGAAAAATGTCCAAGCATGGGTCCCTAAGACCACTTTGATTTCAACTTTAGGATCTAACATGTATTGGGTTCCCAAGGACCAAATTCACTATGTGAATAGACCCACTCGATTCAATGGTCCAGGGGGAGCCAATACAAAATGTATTTTTGTTAAGTCTTAGAAATTGCATACTTAGTTTTTCCTTTATTTTTAGAATGGTTAGATAGGACTCATAACCAACTAAAATCCTGCGAAAAGATTGAGCCTCGGGGAGCCTCTTTTCAAAAATAAACCAACTAAAATCCTACGAAAAGATTGAGCCTCGGGGAGCCTCTTTTCAAAAATAACTAGTTAGACCAAGACGTAGTCTCAAGTAAGTCGAGTTATCAATTTCTTGAAATTAGCTTTGTCTAAGGAAGTGGTCGTTGTTCCGATCAAAGAAGGCCTCTGTGCCTCGCCACGACCTGGAAGCTAATCTCTTTAAAAGATTACTTGATGAGCTTAGACTAAATCCGAATCTAACCTAATGTTGGTTAATTTAAATTCATTAAAATTAATCAAGTAAAATTGAAAGTCATCTCACAATAACACATAGGAATAACATGTTTTGATCATGTAGATATTGGTGAGATGATTTAGGTTTAAAAACTTACAAACAACCCTTTAGTAATTCCAATATCCGATCCAACTACCTTATGTGTAGGATCAATGGATGTTGATGTGGTTGCTCGACACATGACCGGGATCAACTCAAATTTTGAAGTTACAATTCAAGCGACAAGGATCGGTAGCCGGAAATAGCGGCAAGCTCAAAATCATCGGATCGGGTGATATTGAGCTCAACTCTAACTTTACAATTCAAAATGTCTTATTAGTAGAAAACTTTCAATATAATTTACTTAGTGTAAGCCAATTGTGTGATAACAATTATAAGGTCATATTTCTAGAAAATGAATGCGTAATCAAAATAAATGCAACATCTAAAATAATACTTAAAGGAACTAGGAGTAGCAACATCTACACAATAAATTTACCCAACTCCTCAACCAAGTGTCTTATGACACAGCAATATGAATCTTGGTTATGGCACAGAAGACTCGGACACTGCACTTTTAAGACTCGTCCACAAGATGAGTCAGTGAGTGGCTTGGTTATAGGTTTGCCTAAACTAAACAACTTGGTTAATAAAATATGTAATGCTTGTCAACAAGGTAAACAATCTAGGACACAACATCAATTAACTAATCAAGAACGAACCAAAAGTGTTCTTGAGCTCCTACACATGGATCTATTTGATTCACATGGAGCTAAGTCACTCAATGGTAGTCAATTTTGCTTAGTCATAATTGGCGACTATTCTAGATTTACTTAGGTTAGGTTTATCAAACATAAAAATGATACCTAGACCAACTAATCAATCTTTGTAGGTTAATCAAAAATCAAAAGAACCTTAAGATTAAAAGACTTAGAAGCGATCATGGTGGTGAATTCGAAAACCACAGTTTCTGATTTACGTAACCTAAGCGGATACCACCATGAGTTTTCATGTCCTAGAACCCCACAACAAAATGGGTTAGTCGAGCGGAAAAATAGAACCCTACAAGAAGCCGCTAGGACAATGTTAAGCAGTATAACCTACCCGATAGATTTTGGGCGAGGCGTTAGTACGCTTGCTATGTCCAAAATAGGATCATATGGTAAAGAGGCACCAAAAGACCTCGTGAGATTTATCACGATAAAATACCGAACATCAAGTACTTTAGGGTATTTGGATGCAAGGTACATATCTTAAACACTAAGGATTACCTAGGAAATTCAAATCCAAAACCTCTCTGGAACCTTTCTAGGATACTCAACCACCAGTAGAGCTTATTGGTTATACAATCACGACACTCTTAGAGTCGAAGAAACCATTAATATAGTTTTCGACAAAGGACACGAACCCGTTCAATCCTTAACAAAACCAACTAGCAAATCAACTTATAGCGAACCCGACTCTGATCTTGAACTTGAATCTCGTCCTAACCCAAGTCATCCTATCGACCAAGTGATAGATGACTCTAACCCAAGTCAAACTAGAACTCACCCAAGTCATCCTATCGACCAGTGATAGATGACCCTAACCCAGTCACACTAAGACTCAAACAAATCATCCTATCAATCAAGTTATAGGTGATCCAAATTTAGGGTTCGAACTAGAGCTTCATATCGAAACCTTAGTCAAATCTCGTTAATTTCCAAAATCAGACCCAAAACTATTGAACAAGCACTTCTTGATCCCATTGGATTATTGCTATGCAAGAAGAGCTAGCTCAATTCACTAGAAATGAAGTCTGGGAATTAGTACCACCACCTAAAGAAAAATCAATTATTGGAACAAGGTGGGTATTTGAAATAAACTTGATGATAAAGGTGAAGTAGTTAGAAATAAAGCTAGGTTAGTCGCAAAGGGTTTAGTCAAGTCGAAGGTTTAGATTACGATGAGACCTACGCCCGTAGCGGACTAGAGTCCATCCAGAATGTTGTTAGCATATGCACATCGAGGTTTTAAATTGTTTCAAATGGATGTCAAGTCAGCATTTTTGAATGGATACATTAAGGAAGAAGTTTACGTCAGTCAACCTCCCGGATTGAAAATCTAGATAAACTGACCATGTCCTTAGACTTAAGAAAGCCCTATATGGACTCAAACAAGCCCCAAGAGCTTGAGTACGAAGGCTTCGATCTATCTTAAGTCCAAAGGATTCAACCAAGGTTTAGTCGACCCAACCTTATTCGTTAAAACCGTAGGAAAAGAAATCTTTATAGCCCAAATCTATGTAGATGATATAATTTTGGAACTACCAACTCGATCTGCTAAGCAATTCATCTCACTTATGGAAAGTGAATTTGAAATGAATTTAGTGGGAGAGTTAAGTTTTTCTTAGGTTTACAAATTAAACAAACTAAAGATGGAATATATTTACATCAACAAAAATATACTAAGGACTTAATAAATCGATTTGGAATGCAAGATGCTAAAATAATCAATACACCTATGGCAACTAATGTTAATATAAGCGAAGATGTAGAAGGAAAACCCGTTGACCTAAAATACTATAGGAGCGCAATAGGAAGTCTCCTATACTTAACATGAGCCGACCGACATTTTATTGCGGTAAGTATGTGCGAGGTTACAAACTGTGCCAAGGAGTCTCACCTAACCCTAGTCAGCGTATCCTTAGATATCTAAAGGGCACGCTAAACGTAGGTATTTGGTACCCTAGATCTACCGAGTTTAATCTAATCGGCTACTCGACTCCGACTATGCCCGGTAGTAAACTCGATAGAAAGAGCACGAGTGGTTGTTGTCAAATCCTCGGCTCGAGTCTAGTAAGTTAGTGCGATGAGGGAAGCATTGCGTTGCCTTATCTACCACCGAATGTTGCGATGGGTGAGTGTGTCTCTCGGCTCCTCGTGGATGAAGCACACTCTCCAAGACTTTAGCTTAATCTTTAACAACATTAAAACCTACATAGATAACATTAGTTCAATTAACTTAACTAAAAATCCAATATGTCATTCTAGGACAAAACATATAGAAGTTAAACACCACTTCATTAGGGAACATGTAACTAATGGAACTATACAACTAGAGTATGTTGAGTCCAAATCAAACCTAGCGGACATCTTCACTAAACCACTACCCGAAGCCGAATTTAGTTTATTAAGACGAAAGTTAGGTATGTGCGTAATAGAGTAGGATTTAAATTTTTCTATATATGTACTCTACTTTTGCTTCTTTTTATGAAATTAGCCTAAGTCTTACCTTAGAAATCATATACCTATAGATTTAAGGAGCCAACACATCTCACAACACATAGGACTAATGTGTTTGTGTACTTAGCCACGTAGACGGGCGTGAGATGTTAGGACCTTACTCACAGTTCCGGATGTAGATTCATTGCATCTGAACCATGGAGTATAATTATTTAAAATTAATCAACTCCTTCAAGACTTATTGATCATTCTATATCAATCAAGTCCAACCGGAGTTGTACATTTTAGATGAACATATTTTCAAGCTTATTATTATTTTAAAAAAATATATATATATATATATATTTATATTGGGAACTTGCTTGGACTTACAAACCCTAAAATATATTTACAAACTTTTTGAGTTAAGGCAAAAGGGGGAGAAAGTCACAAAAGTAAGGAAGAAAGTAAACAAAATTATTACCTTTTATATTAAGTAATTCCGTTTACTTAAGCAACTATTAAGGGGGAGTAAAAATTATTTTTCAAGAACTCACCTTCGGTCAAGGGGGAGGTTACCTCAAAGGGGAGAACTTGAAACAATAATATTTCTCACTCATGCTTAATCTTTATGCTAGCTCACTCATGCTTAATCTTTATGCTAGCTCATTCATATTTAATCATTATGCTAGCTCATTCATATTTAATCTTTATGCTAGCTCATTCATACTTAATCATTATGCTAGCTCATTCATATTTAATCATTATGCTAGCTCATTCATATTTAATCTTTATGCTAGCTCATTCATATTTAATCTTTATGCTAGCTCATTCATGCTTAATCATTATGCTAGCTCATTCATATTTAATCTTTATGCTAGCTCATTCATGCTTAATCATTATGCTAGCTTACTGTTATGCTTAATTTTTCCTTAACTTTTGTGTCGGTTTGCCATGAATCAAAAAGGGGGAGATTGTTGGTGCAGTGGGCACCAAAGTCGAACCGGTATTTTGATTATGGCAAAAGGCTCAATAGTTAAGGGTATATTTGTTATCTTACGAGCTCAATTAAGTGTGCAGAAATGCTAAAGTTGAGCGGAAGGTCGGCGACACCCGGTGGGAACCGAGGTGGTCGGGCAACGCCAGAGGACTTGGAGGAAGCCGAGGTACTCGGGTGAAGGACCGAGCGAGGCTACAAGGTAAGCTCGTGTGAAAGCGAAGCAAGGTCGTTAGCGTAGATCCGAGGCCCAATACCTCCAATGGAAGGTCTAGGTCGAGATCGGATGGTTAGAACCATCGTACTTTATATTTTAAGCTAACTTGTATCTGCGGTCAAAACCCTTTGACTACGATCAAGCTAGTCAAGTTCCAGCCTCGAGAAGAGCTCGAATTTCAAGGGGGTGAATTTGGACTTGACTCGTGTTTTGGTACAAAGGGTGATGTGGCATCAAGGTGGACATCCAAACCATCACCAAGCTTCCTTGTGGTGGACGCCCAAAATAAGGTGAGTTGGCACAAGATGGTTGGCTCCCATGATGTGGCACAAGTTGAATGGCTCCAACAAGTTGGCGCCCAAGGAGGTTGGAGGTGGCACAAGGTGGTTGGATGAAACACCTCATCCTCAAGTTGGCGCCCAAGGAGGTTGGAGGTGGCACAAGGTGGTTGGATGAAACACCTCATCCTCAAGTTGGCGCCCAAGGAGGTTGGAGGTGGCACAAGGTGGTTGGATGAAACACCTCATCCTTGAGTTGGCGCACAAGGAGGTTGGAGGTGGCACAAGGTGGTTGGATGAAACACCTCATCCTTGAGTTGGCGCAGGATGTGGATGAACAAGTCTTGGGGGATAAGAACCTCACCTTGGACACTACCTATGTCTAAATTCATAGATCAATATCCATAAATAGACATGTTCAAGCCAAGCAAATGACAAGAATTCAAGAGCTCTCAACACGCCGTCGTAACGCCGCTACTACTACTCACATTTGCTACGACGAAGTGCCGCCGACAACGAAAGCTACATCTTCTACTTATAAGAGTTGTCGGTATATTTATTTAAGTTCTACTTCTTTAAATTGTCTTTGTGCTTTAATCGTAACAAGGAAAGGGGGAGTGTCCCTTTGCCTTGATTTCTTTTTGTAATCGTTGCTCCTACTTCCAACGAAGAGGAGTGGTTTTAGTGAATTGCCCTCCGTACGTGATCAAGGATCACTAGGGCCGTGGATTAGCAATCGAAAGATTGTGAACCACGTAAAAATATCTTGTCTACTTTATATTTCCGCTGTGCATTCTCTACTTGCTTTTTACTTATTGCAAAAGTTTTTAACGACACCGTATCGCTATTCACCCCCCCCCCCTCTAGCGACACTTTCGATCCAACAAAGACTTGATTTTCCCTTTCTAATTGCCCGATTTTAGAATTTTGATTTAAATCTTGGGCATTGGACTTCCTAGGCATATGCCTAGTCCATTTAGGGTTTAGATCTAGGTGCTCTTGCACCTTTCCAATTGTCTCCCTAGGTAAAATTGATCTTGAGTTATTTGACCTAGGTTTGCCCTTAGGTAAAATATTTTTAGGGACATTAGTCCCAAATTTCTCCTTACTCCTAAGGTAAACATTTTTAGCACCTAAGCAAAATTCCTTACTTCTAGCATGCTCTTTATGAATTGCAAGAGAATTAAAATTTCTAGCATGCTTTTGACTTTTAAATTTAGAAGGTGCATTATTTAAATATACCTTAGGGTTAGCTATAGAAGCTCCCCCTACTTGTAATGCTCCTCCTTGCCCCTTCTTCTTCCCCCTAGGACATTGACTCCGATAATGCCCCTTTGAATTGCACTTGAAGCATATGATGTGCTCCTTGCCTTTAGGTGTTGGGGAACCGATATCCTTGACTTTTGGTGCCGGTGGAGCTTTCCTAATCTTCATTGGGCACTTGCTCTTATAGTGCCCAAATTCCCTAAACTCAAAACACATAATATTATTTTTATTTGAAATTAGAGTGTTTGAGTTACCTAGGTTAATGGAGACCGGAATTGGATTTTGGGCTTCTTCATCTTGACCGGATGTCGAAGCTTCTTCTTGATGCTCTGGTGTTGAGGAAACTCTAATCTCCTCCTCAATCCTAGAAGTGGATGCTTCTTCCACTTCCTCCACCTCTTCCGATCCAGATGTTGATTCCCTATCAACCTCCAAATCCTCAAGCTCTTTGGATGAAGATGTACTTGCTTCTTTTTGAGCTTGAGAGGATGAGCACTCTTCTTCTTCTTCTTCTTCTTGAACCAATGATGAGTTTTCATGGAGTTTTGCCACTTGGCTCCACAACTCCTTAGCGTCCATATAGTCCCCTACCATACACACAATTTCATTAGGGACCAAATCAAGAATAAATTTTACTACCTTCATGTTTTTCTCGAAGGCTTGGAGTTGATCTTCACTCCACTTCTTCTTCTTGAGGAATCCACCTTTTGGTCCTCTTGGATAGCTATATCCTTCCATTAAGATAGACCATTCTTTGAAGTCCCTCATCATTAGGAAGTCTTCAATTCTTGACTTCCATTGCTTAAACCCTTCTTGTCCATAGAAGGAGTAAGGGATCGGTGTGTTAATATTCCATCCCAATTGTTCTTCCATCTTCACCCTCTAGCTTATTTGTCCTAGCTCCCGGCGGTTAGTCCGTAGAAGAGCCCCGGGCTCTGATACCAATTGTAGGAGATTTGACGCCGCTAGAGGGGGGTGAATAGCGTTTGACCTTTCGTAGATGGAAATCATTCGTGATCGTCTCTACAAAACTCGTTATGCGCAGCGGAATAGAAATAATAAAAGCAATAATGAAAAGATACAATCACGAACACAAGGATATAATGTGGTTCGGAACCGAACGGTTCCTACTCCACGGATCGAGCTCTAAAGAGCCCTAGTGATGCACACGCACTCACTAATCACAAATACTCCTTCTCGACACAAGTCGGAGGTGGAGAAACCTCTTACAATAAGATTACAACAATAATCTAAATACAACAAGCAAATATAAGAAGAAATACAACAAGAGAAGTAAAGAAAACTTTACAAAAACTCTTAAGAAGCTTGCTTGTTGATTGCCTTGGACTAGCACTTGAAAGCCCTGATTTGCAGCAGCAAATCGCTTCAAAACGTCCAAGAAAATTGGTTGCAAAAACCCTCCCATCGAGCTCCTTTTATCCTTGTGCGCGACCTGGATTTCCACCCATCAGTCGACTGCCATAAGTCACCAGTCGACTGATACCACTATTGTCGTGAGACAACGCCTCGATCCACGCTGAAAAAATTCCAACGGATCTCTTGGCGATCGGCGCCAACATTTAGCGATCGGCCAGCCCGGTCGTAATCATTGCCTAGTCGGCTCACGAACGTCATGCTCGCGGTGAACTAGCGATCGATTGTCGACTTGGCGATCATTCAGAGACATCACCGGCTCATTGCTCCAATGAGCGATCGCGAGCGATTCAGCTCTTAAACGGCAGTCGAACTCAAGTCGACTCACTGCAGTCGAACCGTCCATAATGCCAGTCGACTGCCAACCCCAAAGATGAGGTTTTAACCCAAGTATGGTGCCCCCCATACTTGCTAGACCACCCTTAGCCTAGACCTAAGCCTTCTAGCCACCTCCATCAGCCTCACGCCTCTCGGATCCCTCCAAGTCATCCATGACTTGTTCATCCATCGCGCTAGCCTCCAGGTGCTTTCCTCGGCTATGTCATGCTAACGGTGTCTACACCGCCAAGGCACATTGGACTTACGCCGCCAAGACTCCGCTTGGATTTTACGCTGCCAATATCAAACTCCTTGGACTTCCCAAATTCCAAGACTCAAGCTTGGACTTTCCCTTGCCAACTCATGTTGGACTTTCCATGCCAAGACCCATGCTTGGACTTCTCATTTGCCAAGACCCATGCTTGGACTTCTCATGCCAAGTACTCAAGACTTGGACTTTCCCAAATGCCAAGTACCCATGACTTGGACTTTCCATGCGCCAAGTGTCCCACTTGGACTTTTCATGCCAAGTACTCAAGATTTGGACTTTACCAAATGCCAAGTGTCCCACTTGGACTTTCCATGCCAAGTACCCATGACTTGGACTTTACCTTGCCAAGACCCATGCTTGGACTTTCCATTTGACAAGACCCATGCTTGCACTTTCCAAAATCACATGGTCAACTCTAGTCAACCATTATGGTCTTCCTCGAGTCAAACTCGAGTCTAGTCAAACATGACCCGGGTCGATTGCTCCAACAATCTCCCCAACATATTAACCGACATTAATGTCAAACATCAATGCCAAACCACTTTGTCAAATCCCTTTGTCAAACATCAAAACATCACTCCAGTTAAACTCTAGTCTGGTCAATCGTGACCTGGGCCGATTGCACCAACAGAGTGCAGAACACTCGATCAGTCGACTGGCCCAAAGTCTCAGTCGACTGATAAACCTCAACTATGAGGTTTAACCCAAGTATCATCTCCTCACACTTAATTGACCACCCTTAGCCTATACTTAAGCCTTCCAGCCACCTCCATCAGCCTCATGCCTCTTGGATCCCTCGAGTCCATGACTCTTCATCTATCGTGTTAGCCTTCATGTGCTTCCATCAGCTATGTCATGCTAACCGTGTTAGCCTTCAGGGTCCTTCAGGACTTTCCGAGCCACAAAAACCGCTTTTTGCGTTGCGAAAACCCCGAAAGTCCGGCCACGGATCCGTGCGAAGATGTATTAAAACTAAAACATGTATGTGTTTGTATAAAACCCTAGATCTACCTAAGATCTACATGATAAGGACATTACCCTCGATGCGATGCCCTTCGCAAATCTCGCTCATCCAAAAGGTTCGCCGGAACTCGAGAGTGTCAAGTGTACACTCCTCTACAAGTATCCACACGAACAAATGGTGGAGAAAAACACCTTAGAGTGTGCTAGCACCCCTTGGACGTTCATGGCTAGATGAGGAAGAGAGAGCTTGAGGGAAGAGATGAGGAAGAAGATGAAGTTACACACTTAACTTCACATCATCCATAACCCACTATAAGGGGGTTACATGCATGCATGTAACTCCAAGAGCCAATGGCTCTTGGTCTCCCTCATGAGGTGGCACCCCATGATGTGTCCATGATGATGTGGAATCATTGGCCGGCCATGCCAAGTCATCATCAGGACATGGCATTTGGTCAAGTCAAACTTGACCTTTCATCTTCCCTCTCAAGTCAAGTCAAATTTGACCTCTTATCTCCCATGGTTGATCAAATCTAACCATTTGATTCAAGTCAATTTAATTTAATGAATCTCTATTCATTTAATTTAAATTGATTTGATGAATCAAATCTAAATTAGACTCATTCAACACTTGAATCAACTTGAGTCTAACTCAATTAGTCTAATTTGGATTACTCTTAATCCAATTTGGTTCATCCCATGAACCTAATCCTCATGGTTCATCATATGAACCTAATCTCCATCTAATTGCCCTTATGTGTGTGACCCTATAGGTTCTTGTAACGTTGGCAATGTCCCTAAACCGATTTAGGAACATAAGCAATGAGCGGTATCTAGCAACACATCATTGCTACCCAAGTTACAAGAATGTTGAGCTCCAACATCACCTTTGTGACTACTAATTGTGACTCTCACAATATGTGACAATGTCCCTCTATCCTTGACATCTAGATTGACCAATCGAGGCATAGACCGTGTCATCCTCGGTACAATCTAAATCTTGAACTCCAAGTAGACTCACTCATATCAAATGAGCTCAATATCTCATATTGACTCATTTGGGTATGGCCATGCACTTCGTGGTCTCACTCTATCAAGAATATCGATGTCACTCCCATCATATAGGAGGGATAGATCCCATCTACATCACTCACATCCCTCCGCATAATTTGTTACATACCCAGTAATCGCCTTTATAGTCCACCCATTTACGGGTGACGTTTGACGAAGCCAAAGTATGCAACGCCTTATGTAGGGAACCATGGTGACTTCAGGTCTAAGGACTAATAGGCATACTAATAGCCTCATGAGAAAGTATATGACACTCATATAACGATCCATGATACTTTCTCATGGCGGGTCATTCAGTATACATTCTCCAATGCATACCCATGTGTCAACTTGATATCTCATATCCATGGCTTGTGAGATCAAGTCATCGTGTTGACCTACATGCTAGTCTCTACACATTAACATTGTCCCTGAATGTTAATACTCGACTAGGAATGATTAAGAGTAGTGTTCTCTATATCATCTCATTATCGATTCAACCAATCGATTGATATAGATAAGAACCTACTACTCAAGGACATTATTATATTTATTTATTTGGCACCAATACAAGTAAATATAATAACCATGCCTTTATAAATAATAATATGATACAATAAAGTCCATACAACAATCATCACATGATTGGCTCTCGGGCTTTCACTAACAATCTCCCACTAGCACAAGTGTCAATCACCGTAGTATCTAATACCCAATGACCTAGTGTGACCATCATGCTTTTTCTGTGCCAAAGCCTTGGTCAAGGGATCTGCGATGTTAGCCTCTGTGGGTACTCTGCAAATCTTCACATATCCTTTATCGATAATCTCTCGAATGAGATGGAAGCGCCGATATACTTGGCCTCTTGTTGTAGAATTAGCAACCGTGGTCCGCTGGAACTCTTCCACCACAAGACTACCATTCAAGCAAAACACGAACCCTCGACTATGATCTATAATCATCCTCGTCAGTTGAAGCCGCATCACTGTAATCCTTTACATGCCTAGCTCTCATCGCTTCCAAATATCAAGAAATATTCTTAGTCCTTCTCAAGTACTTAAGAATATTCTTGATCGCTATCCAAAGGACGCCACCGATCCGATCCGGGTATCTACTGGCCATGCTCAAAGCATACGAGACATCGTGAGAGTACATAGCATGGCGCATATGATAGATCCTATAGCAGATGCGTAAGGGATCTTATCCATGCGGTCTCCTCTCTCTAGAAGAGGGACTTTGAGTCTTCGAAAGACTCACACCATGTGACATCTACAGTAAGTCCTTCTTGGAATTCTGCATGGCAAACCAAGTAATACTGTGTCAATGTATGTACTCGACTTAGGCCAAGCAATCTCTTAGATCTATCTCTATAGATCTTGATGCCTAGAATACAGTCGCTTCACCTAAGTCTTCATTGAGAAGCACGCCCCGAGCCAAGTCTTCACAGCATCAGAGCTAAGGGATGTCATTCCCAATGAGCAGTATGTCATCCACATACAATACAAGGAAGACAACTGTGTTCCCATTAACCTCTTGTAGACACAGTGGTTCATCTTCATTCTGATGAAACCAAACTGCTTGATCGCATCATCAATCAAGATTCCACCCGAGAAGCTTGCTTTAGCCCATAAATGGACCTTTGCAGCTTGCATACCTTCCCAGTATGCTGTGGATCTACAAAACCCTCAGGTTGTGTCATGTACACATCCTCGAGCAAGTTTCCATTCAGAAACGCGGTTTTGACATCCATAGGCCAGATCTCATAATCATGGTATGCTGCAATAGCAAGTAAGATCCGAATGGACTTAAACATCGCCACTGGAGAAAAGGTTTCATCATAGTCAATACCATGAATTTTCTTGAAACCTTTAGCCACCAATCAACCCTTATAGGTATGCGTAACTCCATCCATGTCAGTCTTTCTCCTAAAGACCCACTTACACCCAATGGGTTTGACCCCTTCAGGTGGATCAACCAAAGTCCATACTTGGTTGGTGTACATGGATTCCATCTCGGATCTCATGGCCTCTAGCCATTTCTCAGAATCTGGGCTCATCACAGCTTCCTGATAGGAGGTAGGCTCATTCTCAATGAGCATTACGTCATCATGGTCAGACAAGAGAAATGAATATCTCTCAGGCTGACAACGTACCCTATCAAATCTGCGAAGAGGTAGGTCTACATGAACATGTGGTTGTTCCACAACTCTTTGTGCAATAACCTCATCACCCACAACACTTTGTGGTTCCTGTTCAACCTCCATCAAGGCCTCAGTGCTATGGTCCTTATCTTGAATTTCTTCAAGATCGAAGGTACTCCCACTAGTTTTTCTAGAAACAAAATCCCTTTCTAGAAAAACCCCAGTCTTTGCCACAAACACTTTATGCTGACTGGGAATGTAGAAGTAATATCCCTTTGTATCCTTGGGATATCCAACAAAATAGCACCTATCGGATTTGGGTCCCAGTTTGTTTGAGACTTGACGTCGAACGTAAGCCTCACAACCCCAAATCTTCATGAAAGACATCATGGGATTTCTCCCTGTCCATATCGTATATGGTGTCTTTATCACAACCTTGGATGGTACACGGTTAAGGGTAAAGGCTGCTGTGTCTAGAGCATATCCCCAAAAGGATATAGGAAGATCTATGTGACTCATCATAGATCGTACCATATCCAATATGGTACGATTCCTCCTTTCGGATACACCATTCCACTGTGGTGTTCTAGGAGGAGTGAGTTGGGATAGAATCCCACACTTAGCTAGATAGTCACGAAACTCATGGCTAAGGTATTCACCACCTCGATCTGATCGAAGTATCTTAATACTCTTGTCAAGCTGGTTTTGTACTTCATTCTTGAATTCTTTGAACTTTTCAAAGGATTCTGATTTGTGTGTCATGAGATACACATAACCATATCTACTGAAGTCATCAGTAAATGTAATGAAGTACTTGTAACCACCTCTAGTAGCAACATTGAAAGGACCACATACATCACTATGTATAAGTCCTAACAAATCTGTTGCTCTTTCGCTGTGTCCACTAAAGGGAGTCTTGGTCATCTTGCCTAAAAGGCAAGACTCGCATGTCTCATATGATTCAAAATCAAATGAGTCTAGCAGCCCATCCTTATGGAGCTGAGATAAGCGACTCTCATTTATGTGACCTAAGCGACAGTGCCAGAGATAAGTTTGGTTCAACTCATTTGACTTGAACCTCTTGGTACTTATGTTATAGATAGGGCTCTCTAAGTCTAGAAAGTAGAGTCCGTTCATTAGAGGTGCACTACAATAGAACATATCATTTAAATAAACTGAACAACATTTGTTCTTTATTATAAATGAAAATCCTTTCTTGTCCAAACAAGAAACTGAAATGATGTTCTTAGTTAAGGCAGGCACATAACAACATTCATCTAATTCTAATACAAGCCCAGAGGGCAAAGATAGATCATAAGTTCCTACAGCAATAGCAGCAACTCTTGCTCTATTGCCTACTCGTAGGTCCACCTCGCCCTTTGTCAATGCCCTACTATTTCGGCTGCACATTGGTACAAATGTGAGATGCACATCCAGTATCTAATACCCATGATGAAGAAATAGATAGATTGACTTCTATAACATTTATACCAGAAGTAGAAGTCTCACTTCTTTTCTTCTTAAGATCTTCGAGTAAGCTTTGCATACGCTTCCAAAGTTGTCCGCTTCTGCGGTGAAGCAAGCCCCTTCCTTGGCTACCCCTCCTTTGGGTTTAAGTTCTTTGCCTTTGCCCTTGGCTTGGGACTTTCCCTTACCTTTAGGCTTGCCCTTGCCTTTCTTCTTTTGTACCATCAAAATGGTGTCAGATTTTCCCTTCTTAAGGTTAAGCTCAGCAGTTCTCAACATGCTGAGCATTTCAGGCAGTGGCTTATCAATTTCATTCATGTTATAATTCATGACAAATTGATTGAAGGCTTGTGGCAAAGATTGCAAGATCGTGTCATGGCCTCTTGGCCAAGTGGGAATCCCAGCCTTTGTAGGTTTTCTACGTACCCAATCATCTTGAGTACATATGTACCTACGGGAGTCCCTTCTTGCATTTTAGACCCAAATAATGCCTTAGAGACTTCATATCTCTCATGCCTAGCTTGTCCATAATATAGTTGACAAAGATGTCCAACCATATCATAAGCATTCATGAACTCATGTTGCTTCTGAAGCTCAGAGTTCATGGTCGCGAGCATTAGACATGACACATCTAATGCATCATCTTGATGCTTCTTGTAAGCATCTTTGTCAACTCGCGAGGCACTGGCAGGAGGTGCCTCAGGAATGGGATGCTCCAGGACATACAGCTTCCTTTCTTGGGTGAGAATAATTCTCAGGTTCCTGTACCAGTCCAGGAAATTCGTTCCATTGAGCTTGTCCTTCTCAAGGACAGAACGCAGAGAGAGAGTGTTCGTGTTTGTCGACATAGTTATCTACAACATACAATGCAGAGAATTAATATCATATTCCTTTTATCATTTAATTAGGCCTTTAATCAAATGATGCTCCCACTGAATTATAGGAATTTTTTGTAGAATCGAGTTATGGATGTGGTCAAACCACATTACTAGATTCATACAAACTAGCTATAATTCTTGTGGGACAAGATCCACATCATACTAAGCCTTGAGTTAGCTTTGGCTAAATCGCCCAAGACTTAGTATGATCGGTGGGTAACACATTACCGATTACATCTCTATGCAACTCTTGTTTATAGGATCAAGACCCACATTTACAAAAGACCTTGAGTTAGCTTTGGCTAAATCGCCCAAGATTTAGTGTAAATGCGATCTTGACCTATCGTTCCAACGATTGGAATATGCCTATAGTTCTACTCGATCCAATTGAGTTTAACTAGTTTTGCTTAATCTAATTGAGCTTACTCTAACCCAAGCGTGATAGGCGGGACCAAGATTGTCCCTCTGCACCCTACCAAGATAATATGCGTTGCTCTGCTTTGGCAGATTCAACAACAACAAATGATCGAGGTAGTGATGGGTATCAAGGCTCGGTAGGCATTTTCGAGTTGATTCGATTATGATCTAATCTAATCATAATGTGTATCTTATACGCATTTAGGCCTTTATTATCCTATATTAGCTTGCATCATATACATACATTCATTATTCTAGCATGCATCATATACATACAAGAAAATTATCCTAGCATGTATCATATACATACAAGCATTATTCTACTAGCATGCATCACATACATACAAGTAAAATAAATTAAATATAAATATATATCAACATATATATATATAATTAAATGTGATATAGTCATGGCCCTACTACAATCTTCTCAAGCCAATGAGAAGATCGGACGGTCAACCTAAGGCTAGCGGCTTCTCCAAGCGCTTCCTTTGACCGTCATGTGTCGTCGTCACCCTTCTC
This sequence comes from Wurfbainia villosa, assembly GCA_025175895.1. Taxonomy (NCBI): domain Eukaryota; kingdom Viridiplantae; phylum Streptophyta; class Magnoliopsida; order Zingiberales; family Zingiberaceae; genus Wurfbainia; species Wurfbainia villosa. The sequence continues at coordinate 61,769,876 of CM045997.1, forward strand.
GTAATCTCGTCTTCGAGTGGACTTTCCACCGCTCCATTTTGCACATTACAAATATGAAACTCGAGTTACATTTGAGTCTAAAAACTAATTACAACTAGAATATCAAAAGAAGAGGTACGACGGGCAGGTCGCATACACTATACAACACGCACAACCACAAAACGGCACGCAGGCCGTATTATGAATTACAACACACATAATTCAATCAAATTGGGGTCATTGGGCCATGACAATCACAGAATTATACATAATTCTAAATTATGTATTTTTACAGAAATTTCTATAATTTTTCCTAATTTCTTTTTTTCAAATTAATGAGTCACCTCTCCGTATCGGTCCCGCTAAGCGGTTTTCGGGCGCGATCGCGGGACAAAGCCCCTTTCGGGGATAGGGAAGTGCCCATACTCGCAAAATTAACTTTGCGAGTGTCCCTACTACGATCCTACAGCAACTTAAGTCATTGTCCCAAAAACCTTAAGCGAGAACTCGCCGTTTCGGAGAGTTTTTCTCGACGGTTGAAGCCTACAAGTGTCCCAACACTTGTTGCTTCGACTCTTTGAGAAAAATACCCAAAAATTCTATAAAATTAGGAAATTTATAGAAACATATAAATCTGTAATTTTTATATCTAATACAAAAATTACAAAGACGAAACACATACATGCTTCGCACGTGGCTCTGATACCACTGTTGGACTTTCCGAGCCACAAAAACCGCTTTTTGCATTGCGGAAACCCCGGAAGTCCGGCCTGTAGGTTTTGCCCGGAAGCTCTGATACCAATTGAAGGGATTTCCCTTGTCGAGTCCGTGAGAGGAAACTTCGCTTCCCCTTCGCCTCGGTTGCTTGACCATGGTGATCCCTTCAATGTCCCCGGATTAAAAATTTAATCCTAGACAAAAGGGATTCCCAAAGCAACCAAGTCATCGTCGTGCTATTCGTTTAGAGAGGTCACTTGAACAAACTAGTTGTTCAAGCGACCATCCTCTATTCTACGAGTAGCCACGGAATAGACGATATCCGGATCGCCGGTTTTTGTGTTTATACTCGGGATCCAAGTATTATTTAGCCTATTTATAGAAATATAACATGCTTATATTTTAAAAAACAAACACAAGCAATGAATAAAAGAGATAGAAGAATAGTTATACCTCTTGGTCTTCTAATGTATGACCCTCCTCCTTTTGGACGTCGTGTGGGCGACGATCCACCAAAAGTCAAAGCTCCTAGATCGCAAAACTTCCTTCCTTGCTTTTCCCAAGCAAGAGGAAGAAGAGAAACAATGTTTTTCTCCTTCAAAAACTCAACCAACAAAGAACTATAGAAGTTCTTGCCGCCGGCCAACTAGAAGGAGAAGAAGATGATGGAAAACTACCAAGACACCAAGGGAAACCCTATATCTTGTTTCCACCACCTAAGGAGAAGAGAGGGGAGTGTTTTGGGTGCCGGACAAGGGCTGGGAAGGGCTGGAATAGCTGCTGGACGTTGGCCACAAGGCAAGGAAGAAGAAGGAAAACTTGCCTTATTTGGTGCCACCCTTGCTTCCAAACCCTAACCCTAATTCCAATCCTATCTCAACTAGGATTGCCCTATTCTTGCCGCCCAAGCCTTGCTCCCTCTCAATCTGATGTTATTCACGCCAACCCCATGCCACCTTTTATAGAGTTTGGGGATAAGCCATGAATTAATCTCCTCCATTGGTTCTAGGGATTTAATCTCAACCGTCGGATCTAGAGATTTAATCTCAACCGTCGGATCTTAGAGATTTAATCTCTACCAATGGATCTTAGTGTTTTGTTTCTATCCATTGGATTTAAGCATCTTGAGGTGTTAATGGGCTACATTAGGGACCATGAGGAGGAGTTGGGTCTTGGCCACCCATGGATCAAGCCCACATAAAGTCCGATCCACTAATGATGGTCCAATCCACTAAAGGTCCATCATTGATCTACCTCACCAACCCCCATATGATAATATGTGTTGGTGCAGTGAGGCACCGAAATCGAACCTGTGTTTTGATTATAGCAAAGACACAAAGTTAAGTCTATTTTGTTTTCTCACGAGCTGAATCGAGTGTGCAGAAGATTGATATAGCTGGAGCTGAAGGCTAACGACACCCGGAGAAAGCCGCGGTGGTCGAGCGACACTCGAGTGATTTCGGAGGGAGCCGAAGGAATCGAGTGGAAGGCCGGAAGCAAAAGCAACACGTAAGCATCGAGGTAAGCTCGAGTGTGCGAGAGTAAGTAAGGTCGTATCCTCTTTACGGGGATGATCTTAAGCGTAGATCCGACCAAAGACTTCTTATAGATGGTCTAGGTCGAGATCGGATGGTCGACGACCATCGAAATTATGTTTTTGTTGTGCTAACCAAGCATCTGGAGGACTCATTGCTGTATCGATCTTAGAAGGTCATCAATCGATCGATGTCGCCATCGATCGATGATGGCCATCGATCGTGATGGTCAATGATCAGATTCGAGGAGTCAAGGCTTATCACTCCACCTCAAAGCGGTTTGGTGTCCATTTGTGATTGGTTGAAGACCCACTCGAAAAGGGGCTCAAAGGCTATAAAAGGAGGGCCAAACCTAGGGTTTTTACAACAATTCTAAGCTTCCAAAAAGTCTCCGCAAAGCTACCGACAACAACGTGCTTCTTCTTCTCCGACGTCTAGGTTTCATTTCCTTTATTTTTGTACGTCGGCTTTAATTTTAGTGTCGTTGCTCATTTACATTCTTCGAAGCTTTTTTTTATCGTAACGAGGAGAGGGGGAGTATCCCTCTACCTCAAGTTTTTTTTGTAGCGATTAACTCCTACCTCCAACGAGGAGGAGTTTGTTTAGTAATTTGCCCTCCGTGCGTGGTCAAGGACCACTAGGGCCTTGGAGTAGTAGCCTACGGCTACGAACCAAGTAAAACCTTTGTCTCTCTTGTTTTTACATTTACATTCCGCTGCGATTAATTATCTCTTGAGTTTTTAACACGAACATCGAAAAAGAAAAATTTTCTATCGCTATTCAACTCCCCTCTAGCGCTCAAATCGATCCAACAATTGGTATCAGAGCCGGGGACGCTTAGATTTGGTGAAACCACCAATCTAACATTTTTTTTCCAGATTTGTTTTTCGTTTAAATTTTTCTCCCGCACTACTAATCCAAGACGAAGTCTTGGTACTCTTCGTTTGATTTTGTTTTGCAAGTATTCGCTTTTGGAGTAGCCGACGGTCAAACGGGCATAACTTTTCGTACAAGTTGACCCACGACACGGTCTACCTACCAAATCGAAGCTCTCGCAGAGATCTACACTTCTTACTAGGGTTTAACCCCGTAACAAGCTGTTTTCATCCTCAAAAATCGACGTTTAGTAGCCTTTCGGGGACATCGAAGGTTGTGAGTACTTACTTTTTATTTAGTTTCTTATTTCTTTGCTTAACTCTCTATTTTTTGTTTATTTCTTTTTTTTTCCTGCACTACTAATCCAAGACGCAAGTCTTGGTACTTTCGTGTGTTTTTGTTGTTGCTAGGTTTTCATTTTAGTCTCCTTGTCTTTTTGTTCTAATGGCCCATCTCGAGGGTTTTAGCACCGTCCGACCTCCGTTTTACAACGGAGATGATTTCCGTTACTGGAAAGGTCGGATGGAATGCTTTCTCAAAACCCAAATCGAGATGTGGATCATAATCCAAACGAGTTTCACACTTCCGACTAATGAAGTGGGTGACTCCTTGGATTATGATCAATGGACCGTTGCAACAAAACGACAAGTCGAAGCCGATGCCAAGGCAACACAAATCCTCCAATGCGGCTTGTCCAAGGAGGAGCTAAATCGCGTCGGCCCCTTCATAAGCGCAAAGGATCTTTGGACAAAGCTAATCGAGTTACACGAAGTATCGGATCAAGCTAAGGTTTGCAAACATGATTTGTTATTCAATAAATTGTACGCACTAAAAATGCAGGAACACGAGTCCGCGACGCAACTCCACGCCCGTGTCCAAGACATAGTCAACAACCTACACGCAATCGGGCAAAAGGTCGAAAACCGTGACCTTATTAGGTATGTCCTAAACTCTTTTCCGAGGACTACCTTATGGGCATCCATGGTTGATGCCTATAAGGTCTCCAAGGACCTTTCTAAAATTAGGTTAGACGAACTCTTTTCGGATTTCGAATTACATGAACAATCCAACTCGGAACCCGAGAGGGGTATAGCCTTGTTTGCAGGTTCAAAGAAGAAGAAAATTGCAAGCAAGCCACCACCACCCGAGGAGGAAGATGAGTCCGAAGAAGAAGTTGACCCGGAGTTGACTGCCGAACTAATGAACCTAGCTCGAAGGATAGCCAAGGGACGAAAGTGAACTACAACTCGACCCAACCAAGGTAAGCCTAAAAGTTCTAATATTAGGTGTTATGAGTGTAACAGGTTTGGACATATCAAGTCCGAGTGCCCTAAGCTCAACCACCAAGCACCTAAGCACAAGAAGGCCCTCAACGCGACAAGGGAAGAAGCGTCATCCGAAGAAGACGAAGACCACGTCTTCATGGCGAAATCAATTGAGTCGGACACGGAGACCGAGCCTGAACTTGAGTCAGAACCTGAGGATGACTCGGACTATGAAGCTACCTTCAAGTCAAGCCACGGATACGCATCTGGTTCAAAAGATACCCTTAAAGTAAGTCGAGCTTTATTTAATACCTTACATAATACGGTTAGGTTTTTGTCTAGGAAATTAGTTAAATCCGAGTCCAAGGTCGAGACCCTGGTTGAGGAGGTTAAACTCCTCAAACACAAGGTCTCCCTAACCTCTGCGACTAGTCGAGTTCAAGAGAAGGACTCAACTCGGGTTGAAAAACTCGAAGTTGAGAACTCACTCTTGAAGAGTCAAGTCGAAGATCTTAGGAATATGTTGGAAAGGTTTACTTTGGGATCCAAAGGACTTGACCTCCTACTTGGATCGCAAAGGGCCGTGTACAACAAGGCCGGACTAGGGTTTAACTATAACACGACCAATAAGTCATATATGTCAATCGTAAGTAGACATAAAAAATGTGTCCAAGCATGGGTCCCTAAGACCACTTTGATTTCAACTCTAGGATCCAACTTGTACTGGGTTCCCAAGGACCAAATCCACTATGTGGATAGACCGAACCAATTCAACGGTCTAAGGGGAGCCAGTACAAAACATGTTTGTGTTTTAACTTAGAAATTGCATGCTTAGATTTTTTTTGTTGTTTTTGTTTTTTTTCGTGAACTCACTTAGAACACGTAAATAATCAACTAAAATCCTTTGAAAAGATTGAGCCTCGGGGAGCCTCTTTTCAAATAATCAACTAAAATCCTTTGAAAAGATTGAGCCTCGGGGAGCCTCTTTTCAAATAATCAACTAAAATCCTTCGAAAAGATTGAGCCTCGGGGAGCCTCTTTTCAAAAAAAAATAACTAGTTAGACGAGGAAATAATTTTAGGTGAGTCAAGTCATCATTTTCCTGAAAATGGCTTTGTCTAAGGAAGTGGTCGATGATCCGATAAAAGAAGGCCCCTGTGCCTCGCCACGACCTGGAAGCCATGATCTTGAAAAGGTAAACTTGACAAGCCTTGGGTTAAATCCAAATCTAACATAAAATTACTTGAACCTAAATCCACTTAATCAACTTAATTGGAAGTCATCTCAAAAGCATATAAGTATAACATGCTTGATCATATAGACTCCGGTGAGATGACCTAGGGTTAACAACTTACAACCAATTTTCTTAACAAAAATCTAACATCCAATCCAACCACCTTGTGTGTAGGATCAATGGATGTTGGACAGCGGTTGCTCCCGACACATGACCGGGGATCAACTCAAATTCACAAAGCTTCGATTCAAACGACAAGGATAGGTAGCCTTTGGGAATAACGGCAAGCTCAAAATCATCGGATCAGGTGATATCGAGCTTAACACGAATTTTGTCATTAAAAATGTATTACTTGTAGAGAATTTTGAATATAACTTACTTAGTGTAAGCCAATTGTGTGATAATAACTATAAGGTTATATTTCTAGAAAATGAATGCGTAATTAATACCAACGAAACCTCTAAAACAATTCTTAAAGGAACTAGAAATAACAACATTTATACGATCAACTTAACCAACTCCTCAACTAAGTGTCTTATGACACGGCAAGAGGAATCATGGTTGTGGCACCGACGACTCGGTCACTCACCAGAGACTCATCCACAAGATGAGTCGAGTGGCTAGTAATGAGGCTTACCCAACCTCAACAACACAGTTAATAAAATCTGTAATGCTTGTCAACAAGGAAAACAACCTAGAACACAACACAAGTTAACTAACCAAGAACGAACCTCAAGAGTACTTGAGCTCCTGCATATGGATCTATTCGATTCACATGGAGCCAAGTCACTCAATAGAAGTCAATATTGCTTAGTCATAATTGACGACTACTCCAGGTTTACCTGGGTTAGGTTCATCAAACATAAAAATGATACCCTAGATCAATTAACTAATCTATTCAAATTAATCGAGAATCAAAAAGACCTTAAGGTTAAAAGACTTAGAAGCGATCATGGTGGTGAATTCGAAAATCAAAGGTTCACCGACTTCTGTAACCTAAACGGATACCACCATGAATTCTCTTGCCCTAGGACCCCTCAACAAAATGGCCTAGTGGAGCGGAAAAATCGGACTCTACAAGAAGCCGCTAGGACCATGTTGAACGAATACGACCTACCCGATAGGTTTTGGGCAGAAGCCGTTAGCACGGCTTACTATGTCCAAAATAGGATCCTTATGGTAAAGAGGCACCTTAAGACCTCGTACGAGATTTATCACGATAAAATACCTAACATCAAGTACTTTAGGGTATTTGGGTGTAAGGTACATATCCTAAACACTAAGGATTACCTAGGGAAATTTACATCCAAAACCACGACCAGAATCTTTCTAGGATACTCGACTACAAGTAGAGCTTATAGAGTATATAACCACGACACCCTTAGAGTCGAGGAGACTATCAATGTAGTATTCGATGAAGGACATGAACCTACAAACCCCCCGGCAACCCTAATTAGCGAGCCGATTCATACTAGACCTTACTCTGATCCGGAGATCAGGTCTAGTGTTAATCCTAACCTAAGTCAACCTAGTCACTCTATTGATCAAGTGATAGATGACTCCAACCAAACTAGTGTTCAACCAAGTCACCCCATTGATCAAGCATTAGGTGACACAAACCCAACCCAATCTAGGACTCAGACTAACAACCCTATCGATCAAGTGATAGGAGATCCTAATCTAGGAGTTCGAACTAGAGCATCCTATAGGAACCTTAGTCAAATTTCCTTAATTTCAAAGATATAACCCAAATCAATTGAACAAGCTCTTCTTGATCCCGATTGGATTATTGCAATGCAAGAAGAGCTAGCTCAATTTACTAGGAACGAAGTGTGGGAATTAGTACCACCACCTAAAGACAAAACGATAATTGGAACAAGGTGGGTGTTTCGAAATAAGCTTGATGATAAAGGTGAAGTAGTTAGAAACAAGGCTCGGTTAGTCGCCAAAGGATTTAGCCAAGTCGAAGGCTTAGATTATGACGAAACCTATGCCCTGATAGCTAGACTCAATCCATTCGAATGTTGCTAGCTTATGCACATCGAGGATTTAAGCTGTTTCAAATGGATGTTAAGTCGGCATTCCTAAATAGATACATTAAAGAAGAAGTTTATGTTAGCCAACCCCCCAGATTCGAAAATCTAGATAAACCCGACCATGTTCTAAAACTTAAGAAAGCTCTCTATGGACTTAAACAAGCTCCTCGAGCTTGGTACGAGAGACTTTCAATCCATCTTAAGTCAAAAGGGTTTAACCAAGGCTTAGTTGACCCAACTCTCTTTGTAAAAACCTTAGGTAAAGAAATATTCATAGCTCAAATTTACGTAGACGATATAATTTTTGGAACCTCTAACTCAGCCTTACTAAACGAGTTCGTTTCGCTCATGGAAAGTGAGTTCGAAATGAACTTGGTAGGCGAGTTAAGTTTCTTTTTAGGTCTACAAATTAAACAAACTAAGGATGGTATATACCTATATCAACAAAAATACACTAAGGAGTTAATTAAAAGATTTGGAATGCAAGACGCTAAGGTAATAAACACCCCAATGGCAATAAATGTTAACATAGGAGAATACCTAGAAAGTAAGTCCATTGACTTAAAGTACTATAGGAGTGCAATAGGAAGTCTTCTATACTTAACTGAGTCGACCGACATCCTATTCGCATGAAGTATGTGCGCCGAGTTTCAAACCTGTGCTAAGGAGTCTCACCTAACCCTAGTTAAGCGTATCCTTAGATATCTAAAGGGTACACTTAATGTCGGTATTTGGTATCCTAGATCTACCGAGTTCGAACTAATCCGCTACTCCGATTCGGATTATGCGTAGTAAACTCGATAGAAAGAGCAGTGGTTGTTGTCAACTACTCGGCTCGAGTCTAGTGAGTTGGTGCGAGGAAGCAACATTGTGTTGCCTTATCTACCACCGGAATACATCGCGATGGGTGAGTGTGTCACTCAACTTCTTTGGATGAAGCACACTCTCCGCGACTTTAAGTTAGACTTTACGAATACTAAACTTCACGTAGATAACATTAGTTCAATTAATCTTACCAAGAATCCAATATGTCACTCTAGGACCAAACATATAGAAGTCAAACACCATTTCATTCGAGAACATGTGGCCAACGGAGCCATACAACTCGAGTACGTCGAATCGAAATCTAACCTAGCAGACCTATTTACTAAACCCCTACCCGAAGCCGAATTTAGTCTATTAAGACGAAAATTGGGCATGTGCGTAATAGAATAAGAACTTGCAAACTATATTTTCTTACTATTATTTCTTATTTTTCATTTTGATGGAACTAGCATAGGACATACCTTAGATATCATGCACCTATAGATTTAAGGAGCCAGTACATCTCACAACACATAGGACTAATGTGTTTGTGTACTTAGCCACGTAGATGGGCGTGAGATGTTAGGACCCTACTCCAGGTTCCAAGATGTAGATCAAGTGCGTCAATATGAACCTCGGAGTATAAATATGCAACTAATATTAACCAACTCTAATCAGGACTTGTTGATAATATGATTTCAATCAAGTCAAACTAGAGTTGAACATTTAGATGAATTATTTTCACATACTATTTTCAAAATCATCATGCTTGGACTTTAGTTAGGGTTCAATTTCAAATTTTAACTTTGATTCTGGCCTAAGTTAAGGGGGAGTAAGGTTTAGGTTTCAACTCTTCGGAATTGAAAACTTTAAAGGCCTAAGATAAGTAATGCCATTAACATACTTAACTCGTTTGGAGTTAAGTAATGTCATTTACTTAACTCATTATCTTTTGTGTTTGGAGAACTAAAAGTCTTTTTCAAGTACTCACCCTCGGTCAAGGGGGAGGGTTCCTCTAAGGGGAGAACTTGAGAAATATTTTTACTACTCCTACTTTTGCTTCTTGTCTTTACTGTTTCATGCACTTAATTTCCTTAACTTTGTGTGTTTTTGCCATATATCAAAAAGGGGGAGATTGTTGGTGCAGTGAGGCACCGAAATCGAACCTGTGTTTTGATTATAGCAAAGACACAAAGTTAAGTCTATTTTGTTTTCTCACGAGCTGAATCAAGTGTGCAGAAGATTGATATAGCTGGAGCTGAAGGCTAGCGACACCCGGAGAAAGCCGCGGTGGTCGAGCGACACTCGAGTGATTTCGGAGGGAGCCGAAGGAATCGAGTGGAAGGCCGGAAGCAAAAGCAACACGTAAGCATCGAGGTAAGCTCGAGTGTGCGAGAGTAAGGTCGTATCCTCTTTACGGGGATGATCTTAAGCGTAGATCCGACCAAAGACTTCTTATAGATGGTCTAGGTCGAGATCGGACGGTCGACGACCATCGAAATTATGTTTTTGTTGTGATAACTTTGACTTGCAGCAAGCATCGATCGTTGCCCGGCTTGGAGGACTCATTGCCGTGTATCGATCGGTGCGAAGGTCATCAATCGGTGATCGCCATCGATCGATGATGGCCATCGATCGTGATGGTCAATGATGATCGGTCAGTCAAGGCTTATCACTCCACCTCAAAGCGGTTTGGTGTCCATTTGTGATTGGTTGAAGACCCACTCGAAAAGGGGCTCAAAGGCTATAAAGGAGGGCCAAACCTAGGGTTTTACAACAATTCTAAGCTTCCAAAAGTCTCCAATGCTACTCAACAACGTGCTTCTTCTTCTCCGACGTCTAGGTTTCATTTCCTTTATTTTTGTCGTCTTTAATTTTAGTGTCGTTGCTCATTTACATTCTTGAAGTTTTTTTATCGTATCGAGGAGAGGAGTGTCCCTCTACCTCAAGTTTTTTTGTATCGATTAACTCCTACCTCCAAGCGAGGAGGAGTTTGTTTAGTAATTTGCCCTCCGTCGTGGTCAAGGACCACTAGGGCCTTGGAGTAGTAGCCTACGACTCTGAACCAAGTAAAACCTTTGTCTCTCTTGTTTTTACATTTACATTCCGCTGCGATTAATTATCTCTTGAGTTTTTAACACGACCATCGAAAAAGAAAAATTTTCTATCGCTATTCACCCCCTCTAGCGCGATCGATCCAACAATTGGTATCGAGCCGGGGTGTAGATTTAGTTAAACCACCAATCTAACATTTTTTCCAGATTTGTTTTTCGTTTAAATTTTTCTCCCTTTTTACTAATCCAAGGCGAAGTCTTGGTACTCTCGTTGATTTTGTTTTGCAAGTATTCGCTTTTGTAGTATCCGACGGTCAAAAGGGCATAACTTTTATTACAAGTTGACAAACGACACGGTCTAACTACCAAATATAAGACCTATCAGAGATCTAAAATTCTTACTGGGGTTTACCCCCGTAACAAGCTGTTTTCATCCTCAAAAATCGACGTTTAGTAGCCTTTCGGGGACATCGAAGGTTGTGAGTACTTACTTTTTATTTAGTTTCTTATTTCTTTGCTTAACTTTCTATTTTTCGTTTATTTATTTTTATTTCCCGCACTACTAATCCAAGACACAAGTCTTGGTACTTTCGTGTGTTTTTGTTGTTGCTAGGTTTTCATTTTAGTCTCCTTGTCTTTTTGTTCTAATGGCCCATCTCGAGGGTTTTAGCACCGTCCGACCTCCGTTTTACAACGGAGATGATTTCCGTTACTGGAAAGGTCGGATGGAATGCTTTCTCAAAACCCAAATCGAGATGTGGATCATAATTCAAACGGGTTTCACACTTCCGACTAATGAAGTGGGTGACTCCTTGGATTATGATCAATGGACCGTTGCAACAAAACGACAAGTCGAAGCCGATGCCAAGGCAACACAAATCGTCCAATGCGGCTTGTCCAAGGAGGAGCTAAATCGCATCGGCCCCTTCATAAGCGCAAAGGATCTTTGGACAAAGCTAATCGAGTTACACGAAGGATCGGATCAAGCTAAGGTTTGCAAACGTGATTTGTTATTCAATAAATTGTACACACTAAAAATGCAGGAACACGAGTCCGCGACGCAACTCCACGCCCGTGTCCAAGACATAGTCAACAACCTACACGCAATCGGGCAAAAGGTCGAAAACCGTGACCTTATTAGGTATGTCCTAAACTCTTTTCCGAGGACTACCTTATGGGCATCCATGGTTGATGCCTATAAGGTCTCCAAGGACCTTTCTAAAATTAGGTTAGACGAACTCTTTTGGTTGAATTACATGAACAATCCAACTCGGAACCCGAGAGGGGTATAGCCTTGTTTGCAGGTTCAAAGAAGAAGAAAATCGCAAGCAAGCCACCACCACCCGAGGAGGAAGATGAGTCCGAAGAAGAAGTTGACCCGGAGTTGACTGCCGAACTAATGAACCTAGCTCGAAGGATAGCCAAGGGACGAAAGCGAACTACGACTCGACCCAACCAAGGTAAGCCTAAAAGTTCTAATATTAGGTGTTATGAGTGTAACAGGTTTGGACATATCAAGTCCGAGTGCCCTAAGCTCAACCACCAAGCACCTAAGCACAAGAAGGCCCTCAACGCGACATGGGAAGAAGCGTCATCCGAAGAAGACGAAGACCACGTCTTCATGGCGAAATCAATTGAGTCGGACACGGAGACCGAGCCTGAACTTGAGTCAGAACCTGAGGATGACTCGAACTATGAAGCTACCTTCAAGTCAAGCCACGGATACGCATCCGGTTCAAAAGATACCCTTAAAGTAAGTCGAGCTTTATTTAATACCTTACATAATACGGTTAGGTTTTTGTCTAGGAAATTAGTTAAATCCGAGTCCAAGGTCGAGACCCTGGTTGAGGAGGTTAAACTCCTCAAACACAAGGTCTCCCTAACCTCTTCGACTAGTCGAGTTCAAGAGAAGGACTCAACTTGGGTTGAAAAACTCGAAGTTGAGAACTCACTCTTGAAGAGTCAAGTCGAAGATCTTAGGAATACGTTGGAAAGGTTTACTTTGGGATCCAAAGGACTTGACCTCCTACTTGGATCGCAAAGGGCCGTGTACAACAAGGCCGGACTAGGGTTTAACTCAAACACGACCAATAAGTCATATATGTCAATCGTAAGTAGACATAAAAAATGTGTCCAAGCATGGGTCCCTAAGACCACTTTGATTTCAACTCTAGGATCCAACTTGTACTGGGTTCCCAAGGACCAAATCCACTATGTGGATAGACCGAACCGATTCAACGGTCTAAGGGGAGCCAGTACAAAACATGTTTGTGTTTTAACTTAGAAATTGCATGCTTAGATTTTTTTTGTTGTTTTTGTTTTTTTTTGTGAACTCACTTAGAACACGTAAATAATCAACTAAAGTCCTTTGAAAAGATTGAGCCTCGGGGAGCCTCTTTTCAAATAATCAACTAAAATTCTTTGAAAAGATTGAGCCTCGGGGAGCCTCTTTTCAAATAATCAACTAAAATCCTTCGAAAAGATTGAGCCTCGGGGAGCCTCTTTTCAAAAAAAATAACTAGTTAGATGAGGAAATAATTTTAGGTGAGTCAAGTCATCATTTTCCTGAAAATGGCTTTGTCTAAGGAAGTGGTCGATGATCTGATAAAAGAAGGCCCCTGTGCCTCGCCACGACCTGGAAGCCATGATCTTGAAAAGGTAAACTTGACAAGCCTTGGGTTAAATCCAAATCTAACATAAAATTACTTGAACCTAAATCCACTTAATCAACTTAATTGGAAGTCATCTCAAAAGCACATAAGTATAACATGCTTGATCATATAGACTCCGGTGAGATGACCTAGGGTTAACAACTTACAACCAATTTTCTTAATAAAAATCTAACATCCAATCCAACCACCTTGTGTGTAGGATCAATGGATGTTGGACAGCGGTTGCTCCCGACACATGACCGGGGATCAACTCAAATTTGCAAAGCTTCGATTCAAACGACAAGGATCGGTAGCCTTTGGGAATAACGGCAAGCTCAAAATCATCGGATCAGGTGATATCGAGCTTAACACGAATTTTGTCATTAAAAATGTATTACTTGTAGAGAATTTTGAATATAACTTACTTAGTGTAAGCCAATTGTGTGATAATAACTATAAGGTTATATTTCTAGAAAATGAATGCGTAATTAATACCAACGAAACCTCTAAAACAATTCTTAAAGGAACTAGAAATAACAACATTTATATGATCAACTTAACCAACTCATCAACTAAGTGTCTTATGACACGGCAAGAGGAATCATGGTTGTGGCACCGACGACTCGGTCACTCACACCCGAGACTCATCCACAAGATGAGTCAGAGTGGCTTAGTCAGAGGCTTACCCAACCTCAACAACCTGGTTAATAAAATCTGTAATGCTTGTCAACAAGGAAAACAACCTAGAACACAACACAAGTTAACTAACCAAGAACGAACCTCAAGAGTACTTGAGCTCCTGCATATGGATCTATTCGATTCACATGGAGCCAAGTCACTCAATAGAAGTCAATATTGCTTAGTCATAATTGACGACTACTCCAGGTTTACCTGGGTTAGGTTCATCAAACATAAAAATGATACCCTAGATCAATTAACTAATCTATTCAAATTAATCGAGAATCAAAAAGACCTTAAGGTTAAAAGACTTAGAAGCGATCATGGTGGTGAATTCGAAAATCAAAGGTTCACCGACTTTTGTAACCTAAACGGATACCACCATGAATTCTCTTGCCCTAGGACCCCTCAACAAAATGGCCTAGTGGAGCGGAAAAATCGAACTCTACAAGAAACCGCTAGGACCATGTTGAACGAATACGACCTGCTCAGATAGGTTTGGCGCGTTAGCGCACTTGCTATGTCCAAAATAGGATCCTTATGGTAAAGAGGCACCTTAAGACCTCGTACGAGATTTATCACGATAAAATACCTAACATCAAGTACTTTAGGGTAATTGGGTGTAAGGTACATATCCTAAACACTAAGGATTACCTAGGGAAATTTACATCCAAAACCACGACCGGAATCTTTCTAGGATACTCGACTACAAGTAGAGCTTATAGAGTATATAACCACGACACCCTTAGAGTCGAGGAGACTATCAATGTAGTATTCGATGAAGGACATGAACCTACAAAACCCCCGGCAACCCCAATTAGCGAGCCGATTCATACTAGACCTTACTCGATCCAAGATCGGGTCTAGTGTTAATCTAACCTAAGTCAACCTAGTCACTCTATTGATCAAGTGATAGATGACTCAACCAAACTAGTGTTCAACCAAGTCACCCCATTGATCAAGCATTAGGTGACACAAACCCAGCAATCTAGGACTCAGACTAACCACCCTATCGATCAAGTGATAGGAGATCCTAATCTAGGAGTTCGAACTAGAGCATCCTATAGGAACCTTAGTCAAATTTCCTTAATTTCAAAGATAGAACCCAAATCAATTGAACAAGCTCTTCTTGATCCCGATTGGATTATTGCAATGCAAGAAGAGCTAGCTCAATTTACTAGGAACGAAGTGTGGGAATTAGTACCACCACCTAAAGACAAAACGATAATTGGAACAAGGTGGGTGTTTCGAAATAAGCTTGATGATAAAGGTGAAGTAGTTAGAAACAAGGCTCGGTTAGTCGCCAAAGGATTTAGCCAAGTCGAAGGCTTAGATTACGACGAAACCTATGCCCCAGTAGCTAGACTCGAATCCATTCGAATGTTGCTAGCTTATGTCGCACATCGAGGATTTAAGCTGTTTCAAATGGATGTTAAGTCGGCATTCCTAAATGGATACATTAAAGAAGAAGTTTATGTTAGCCAACCCCGCGGATTCGAAAATCTAGATAAACCCGACCATGTTCTAAAACATAAGAAAGCTCTCTATGGACTTAAACAAGCTCCTCGAGCTTGGTACGAGAGACTTTCAATCCATCTTAAGTCAAAAGGGTTTAACCAAGGCTTATTTGACCCAACTCTCTTTGTAAAAACCTTAGGTAAAGAAATATTCATAGCTCAAATTTACGTAGAAGATATAATTTTTGGAACCTCTAACTCAGCCTTACTAAACGAGTTCGTTTCGCTCATGGAAAGTGAGTTCGAAATGAACTTGGTAGGCGAGTTAAGTTTCTTTTTAGGTCTACAAATTAAACAAACTAAGGATTGTATATACCTATATCAACAAAAATACACTAAGGAGTTAATTAAAAGATTTGGAATGCAAGACGCTAAGGTAATAAACACCCCAATGGCAATAAATGTTAACATAGGAGAAGACCTAGAAAGTAAGTCCATTGACTTAAAGTACTATAGGAGCGCAATAGGAAGTCTTCTATACTTAAGCTATGATCGACCAGACATCCTATTCGCGATAAGTATGTGCGCCGAGTTTCAACCTGTGCTAAGGAGTCTCACCTAACCCTAGTTAAGCGTATCCTTAGATATCTAAAGGGTACACTTAATGTCGGTATTTGGTATCCTAGATCTACCGAGTTCGAACTAATCGGCTACTCCGATTCGGATTATGCCGGTAGTAAACTCGATAGAAAGAGCATGAGTGGTTGTTGTCAACTACTCGGCTCGAGTCTAGTGAGTTGGTGCAGTAGGAAGCAACATTGTGTTGCCTTATCTACCACCGAAGCCGAATACATCGCAATGGGTGAGTGTGTCACTCAACTTCTTTGGATGAAGCACACTCTCCGCGACTTTAAGTTAGACTTTACGAACACTAAACTTCACGTAGATAACATTAGTTCAATTAATCTTACCAAGAATCCAATATGTCACTCTAGGACCAAACATATAGAAGTCAAACACCATTTCATTCGAGAACATGTGGCCAACGGAGCCATACAACTCGAGTACGTCGAATCGAAATCTAACCTAGCAGACCTATTTACTAAACCCCTACCCGAAGCCGAATTTAGTCTATTAAGACGAAAATTGGGCATGTGCGTAATAGAATAAGAACTTGCAAACTATATTTTCTTACTACTATTTCTTATTTTTCATTTTGATGGAACTAGCATAGGACATACCTTAGATATCATGCACCTATAGATTTAAGGAGCCAGTACATCTCACAACACATAGGACTAATGTGTTTGTGTACTTAGCCACGTAGATGGGCGTGAGATGTTAGGACCCTACTCAAGGTTCCAAGATGTAGATCAAGTGCGTCAATATGAACCTCGGAGTATAAATATGCAACTAATATTAACCAACTCTAATCAGGACTTGTTGATAATATGATTTCAATCAAGTCAAACTAGAGTTGAACATTTAGATGAATTATTTTCACATACTATTTTCAAAATCATCATGCTTGGACTTAAGGTTTTCTTAACCCCCCCCCCCCCCTTTTTCCTGATTTATGTCAAAAGGGGGAGAAAGAGCCAAAGTTAAGTGCCAAAGTTAGGGTTCAATTTCAAATTTTAACTTTGATTCTGGCCTAAGTTAAGGGGGAGTAAGGTTTAGGTTTCAACTCTTCGGAATTGAAAACTTTAAAGGCCTAAGTTAAGTAATGCCATTTACTTACTTAACTCGTTATCTTTTGTGTTTGGAGTTAAGTAATGTCATTTACTTAACTCATTATCTTTTGTGTTTGGAGAACTAAAAGTCTTTTTCAAGTACTCACCCTCGGTCAAGGGGGAGGGTTCCTCTAAGGGGAGAACTTGAGAAATATTTTTACTACTCCTACTTTTGCTTCTTGTCTTTACTGTTTCATGCACTTAATTTCCTTAACTTTGTGTGTTTTTGCCATATATCAAAAAGGGGGAGATTGTTGGTGCAGTGAGGCACCGAAATCGAACCTGTGTTTTGATTATAGCAAAGACACAAAGTTAAGTCTATTTTGTTTTCTCACGAGCTGAATCGAGTGTGCAGAAGATTGATATAGCTGGAGCTGAAGGCTAACGACACCCGGAGAAAGCCGCGGTGGCCGAAGGAATCGAGTGGAAGGTCGGAAGCAAAAGCAACACGTAAGCATCGCAAAAGCAACACGTAAGCATCGAGGTAAGCTCGAGTGTGCGAGAGTAAGTAAGGTTGTATCCTCTTTACGGGGATGATCTTAAGCGTAGATCCGACCAAAGACTTCTTATAGATGGTCTAGGTCGAGATCGGATGGTCGACGACCATCGAAATTATGTTTTTGTTGTGCTAACTTTGACTTGCAGCAAGCATCACGATCATTGCCGCTTGGAGGACTCGATCCGTGTATCACGGTCTGAGGTCATCAATCGATCGATCGCCATCGATCGTGATGATGGCCATCAGTCGACTGATGGTCAATGATCAGATTCGAGGAGTCAAGGCTTATCACTCCACCTCAAAGCGGTTTGGTGTCCATTTGTGATTGGTTGAAGACCCACTCGAAAAGGGGCTCAAAGGCTATAAAAGGAGGGCCAAACCTAGGGTTTTTACAACAATTCTAAGCTTCCAAAAGTCTCATAAAGCTACCGACAACAACGTTCTTCTTCTTCTCCGACGCCTAGGTTTCATTTCCTTTATTTTTGTACGGCTTTAATTTTAGTGTCGTTGCTCATTTACATTCTTGCTTTTTATCGTAATGAGGAGAGGGGGAGTGTCCCTCTACCTCAAGTTTTTTTTTTGTATCGATTAACTCCTACCTCCAACGAGGAGGAGTTTGTTTAGTAATTTGCCCTCCGTGCGTGGTCAAGGACCACTAGGGCCTTGGAGTAGTAGCCTACGGCTACGAACCAAGTAAAACCTTTGTCTCTCTTGTTTTTACATTTACATTCCGCTGCGATTAATTATCTCTTGAGTTTTTAACACGAACATCGAAAAAGAAAAATTTTCTATCGCTATTCACCCCCCCCCCTCTAGCGCTCAAATCGATCCAACAATATGGGCTCCATATATTATTTGTACATTTTCTCCCCGTGTTTAAGATCTCGAATGTCCGTCGATTAATTAATTTACTGACCATTAATTAATCAACATCTAACTCCTTGAGTAGTACCACTCAACCTTTCCATCATGTCGGACCAAGTCCACCTGCAGGGTTTACATGATGAACCTTATGAGCTCCTCAAGGGGACATCATCATCCTAATATATAGGACACGGTTTCCTCCTATAATCAACGGCACACCATATAAATAATATCATCTCCCAACTTACCGAGTCTATCGATTTAATCTATAAATCTCGCCCATTGGAAAATCAAAGAGATGAGTACCAAGTATATGTGCCCGTTATTATATCGGGATTAAGAGCATGTACTAAATAATATCTGAGGTCCGATTCGATTATGTAGTCAGCAATAATTCGAATCACCTCTGTGTCGGTCCTGCTCAATACACACAAAGTGCACTAGTGTGATTCTATGGTCAAGACAAACCAATACCAAATCACACTACAACCATTCCGATGGTTTGTCCAAAGCCATCTCGGTTGTGAGCCTTTACTTATACTTTACAAGGAGCCGATAACATGATCTCCCGTGTGACACCACACACCATGTTATCTACAATGTAACGTATTAGACAATATGCATAAATATATGCAAACAATGATCATGTGATTCTTATTTCAAAATAAAGATGTTCATACAAAAGATAGACTTTTCAGTATACATCCCTACACGGCCACGGATCTGTGCGAAGATGTATTAAAACTAAAACATGTATGTGTTTGTATAAAACCCTAGATCTACCTTAGATCTACATGATAAGGACGTTACCCTCGATGCGACGCCCTTCGCAAATCCCGCTCGTCCAAAAGGTTCGCCGGAACTCGAGAGTGTCAAGTGTACACTCCTCTACAAGTATCCACACGAACAAATGGTGGAGAAAAACACCTTAGAGTGTGCTAGCACCCCTTGGACGTTCATGGCTAGATGAGGAAGAGAGAGCTTGAGGGAAGAGATGAGGAAGAAGATGAAGTTACACACTTAACTTCACATCATCCATAACCCACTATAAGGGGGTTACATGCATGCATGTAACTCCAAAAGCCAATGGCTCTTGGTCTCCCTCATGAGGTGGCACCCCATGATGTGTCCATGATGATGTGGAACATCATCATTGGCCGGCCATGCCAAGTCATCATCATGACATGGCATTTGGTCAAGTCAAACTTGACCTTTCATCTTCCCTCTCAAGTCAAGTCAAACTTGACCTCTTATCTCCCATGGTTGATCAAATCCAACCATTTGATTCAAGTCAATTTAATTTAATGAATCTCTATTCATTTAATTTAAATTGATTTGATGAATCAAATCTAAATTAGACTCATTCAACACTTGAATCAACTTGAGTCTAACTCAATTAGTCTAATTTGGATTACTCTTAATCCAATTTGGTTCATCCCATGAACCTAATCCTCATGGTTCATCATATGAACCTAATCTCCATCTAATTGCCCTTATGTGTGTGACCCTATAGGTTCTTGTAACGTTGACAATGCCCCTAAACCGATTTAGGAACATAAGCAATGAGCGGTATCTAGCAACACATCATTGCTACCCAAGTTACAAGAATGTTGAGCTCCAACATCACCTTTGTGACTACTAATTGTGACTCTCACAATATGTGACAATGTCCCTCTATCCTTGACATCTAGATTGACCAATCGAGGCATAGACCATGTCATCCTCGGTACAATCTAAATCTTGAACTCCAAGTAGACTCACTCATATCAAATGAGCTCAATATCTCATATTGACTCATTTGGGCATGGCCATGCACTTCGTGGTCTCACTCTATCAAGAATATCGATGTCACTCCCGTCATATAGGAGGGATAGATCCCATCTACATCACTCACATCCCTCCGCATAATTTGTTACATACCCAGTAATCGCCTTTATAGTCCACCCATTTACGGGTGACGTTTGACGAAGCCAAAGTATGCAATGCCTTATGTAGGGAACCATGGTGACTTCAGGTCTAAGGACTAATA
This sequence comes from Wurfbainia villosa, assembly GCA_025175895.1. Classification (NCBI taxonomy): domain Eukaryota; kingdom Viridiplantae; phylum Streptophyta; class Magnoliopsida; order Zingiberales; family Zingiberaceae; genus Wurfbainia; species Wurfbainia villosa. Next base: position 61,790,287 of record CM045997.1, read on the forward strand.
GGCATACTAATAGCCACATGAGAAAGTATATGACACTCATATAACGATCCATGATACTTTCTCATGGCGGGTCATTCAGTATACATTCTCCAATGCATACCCATGTGTCAACTTGATATCTCATATCCATGACTTGTGAGATCAAGTCATCGTGTTGACCTACTGATCGAACGATTTTTAATGTCGCAATACCGTTCCCAAATTATTTACCGAACCCCCTAACTACACTAATGCAGTATAGGACTGACTCGGGTCATCTCCCAACGAACCTAATGGTCAACGCGTTTGTTTTTAAGCAACAGGGTTTTACAATTCATCAAAACAATTATTCAAAGCTAACCTATTGCAAGAACGATTCAACCTTGCACCGCACTGTCACTATACGATGCAATGGTCAAACAATTCTGATGAAAAGACATGGAAATTAAATCTGCAGGAAGTAAATCTAACTAATGCGCAAAAGTAAGTAATCACGCAGCGCACTGTCACTATACGGTACAATGATCACGAAACAAAGGTGAACAATTTAACCATGTACCGCACTGTCACTATACGACACAGTAGTCAAACAGTCACTAAAAATTGCAATAAATGAAATGCAATAAACGAAAGCAATTCGCCCAGACACGCCATCACTATCGACAAGCCAATAATGTAAATGAAATCTAATCTAATAATGAAAGCACTCGATCAAACACCGCCTTTGTCACTATCGATGCAGATTGGACAATTTTAATTGATGGGGTTAGTATATCAACAACAAGAAATTAACCTACCCTATGAATGCACGACGAACAAAATTAAACAACTAAGCTACAATTAACCTATAGAAATAACATTGCACGTAAACAAACAAACACTTAATGTAAACAAATCTAATGACTACCAAATGCATAATCTAACAGAATAATTAGCGAGCGTAACTAACACAAAATCTCAACTAATCGGTGTTCCAACACACAATCAAACATGCTTAGACACCCATATTAATCCAAATAAACAACGCCAGTAACCACACGGCGCGCCAACAACCGAACAGCCCTCTCCGAAAGCGGTGAATGCGAGGCGCCAACCAAGCAGCGGGAGGACTGACATCTGGCCGAATCGATCCTTGTTCGGCGGTTGTGGAGTCACCGACGGTGAGGTGGAACTCCACCGGTGGAGATGGCGCCGTCCTAAGCGCGCGGCGTGTGGGTGGCTCGGCGAGGAAGGAAGGCCTATCCCGGCCCGGCGGGATGGAGTGAACGCCGGTGAAGGTTGTACTCGCCGGAATCGCGCTCGCTCTTCCGATTAGTCCGAACCACGGCATCTAATCGTCCGCCGAGGCTCGCCGATCATCGCCGGTGTTGGAGGGAAGGTCGCCGGAGTGGAGTGCCGGCCGCCGCCGTGCGTAGTCGGTAGTCTCGGCGCCCGCGAGGGGAAGAAGACGGCGCCGCTCGAATGGATTTCGCGCGATCTTGGAGCTCGAGGAGCATCTTCCTCCTTCGCGCCAGCGAGCCTGTGCAATCCCGCCGCCGTTCGCGCGGTGCGGAAGAGGCCGCGGCGTCGCTCGCGAAGAAGACCGCCACGCCACGATTTGTCGAGCGCCGATTCTATCTCGATTTGGGAAAAAGGTAAGGTTTAATTAAATGAAATTTGTGAACCGTCCGATCTGAGCTTCCTCTGATCCCAGGCCCAAAATAAGCTAGGGTTGATGGATCTCATTAATCGCTTAATTAGTCGCTCCATCCAACTGAAATCGATCGATTTGCAATGACGGATCCGATCCGTCTCAAGGTATAATCACGATCCAACGGTCGGATGAACGCCCAAGGCGTGTAGATCTTAATGTACGGGCGGATCGCTCCGGATCCAGATGGATGGCTCGGAATCAATCACTTTCCTCGGGACGGTCCATAATGCTCGATCCGAACCCTTGATTAATTTGCCTTGATCTAGATGAAGGGCTCAGATTAAATCATCTTGAAATGTCCATTATGACCTCAGATGAAGCCATATTTGATCCAACTTAAGTCTAGTCCAGTGGCTCATCTCGATCTCCTACAAACAAAGATAAAGTTTGCATATAAGTCCAAAAATTAGGAGAATTTACAATAAGGTCCAAAAATATATCCAACTCATAAAACATGTAAATAATCAATAATAAATCACTCGAGAGGATAAAAACAGTGATATTAAGGACCAAAATAATACAACAAAATGACAGTTATCACCTACATGCTAGTCTCTACACATTAACATTGTCCCTGAATGTTAATACTCGACTAGGAATGATTAAGAGTAGTGTTCTCTATATCATCTCATTATCGATTCAACCAATCGATTGATATAGATAAGAACCTACTACTCAAGGACATTATTATATTTATTTATTTGGCACCAGTACAAGTAAATATAATAACCATGCCTTTATAAATAATAATATGATACAATAAAGTCCATACAACAATCATCACATGATTGGCTCTAGGGCTTTCACTAACAATGGGCACCTTTTGGGTTATGGTTGACGCGTAGATGTGATTTTGTCGTTTCACAAACGAACACAACGGAAGAAAAATGTAATAATTTTCTAAATTATTACAACACTCACACCCACGCATGCAGGATTACAACACGTGCAGACATATCCGCCAAATAAAATTTTACATACAACAAGAATAAAATAAATTTTATTCTAGGTATACCTTTCAGATGATGGAGAACCAGAAGGGCATCAACCGTACGACGCTCGTAAAGCTTCCTCTCGACTTGTATCCACGTCGAATATTTGTAGGGACAACTTATCAAAGCCATGAGTTTAACCTTCTCTTTGCTACTAGATGAAGCAAGATGGTCGGGTGATCAAAGAGCAATCACCGACTCATTTTGTGACACAAATGAGTCCTCGAATAACATTCGTAAGATTGTCAATTCGTGTCGAAATTAACCACTGTTTTTGAAGCTTCAATAAGCGACAATAAAATCCCTAAGACCTAGAGTGGCCGACCTCTAAAGAGGTGGAAACAACCCTTGTTTCCTTGATGCCCGGCGGAACACCAAACACTAATTCTCCTAGGTTCGGCCATGGGCATAAAGGAAGAAACCTTTGTTCCAAGCCTTTGCCGAATGGTCAATCCACCTTGAGGAAGACTTGGCCAGAGTTCACCACTTCCTTAGGGAGGAGTTGGTCGGACCTAAACAAGAGGGAGCCTTGCTAGGGCCGGCGGCAAAGAAGAAGGAAGAGGGTAGAGAGTTCGGCTAGGTTGTGGAAGAGGGCCTTGAGGACTTTCATTCATTAGTTTTAGCCTTTATAACCCTTTATATAGGCACTAATCCTAATGGGTTATAGGTTAGTAGATCAAATCCCTAACCCCATAACTATTAAGGCTTAATCTCATTCATTAAATCCTAATTGAGCCCTTAACCAAAAGAGGGACCTCTTAATTAAAACCAAATGGGTTTGGTTTATAATTAAACCTTTTAAGGCCCAACCTGTCTTCTTAAGACCTGCTCCTTTCGTGTTTCCAACTTGACAAATATTTTCATATTTGTCATGTGTTTGGTCCAACAAACTTGATCTCTCTCGATCTTGAGAATCCAATTCTTAAACAAGTTTTATGTTTTTTCGAAGAATTCGTAGTGCGTGTGACCTAATAGGTTCTCGGTTTGTATTGGTCATCCATAATTAACCATTAATTATGGAACGATCATGAGTGACACTTATAGTACATCATGATACCCAATTAATCAAAAAATCAATGGTTGATCTCGAAACCATTTCCGAACCCTTCAGCAGCAATAATGAATCATGCCTCGTTCCTTTCACTCATCTTATACCCACATGGTTCAGGACATAGTCTATATGTCAGTCCCCACTAGGCTGACTTTGTCACACTTAGCCCAATTCTTACTTCCTCGTCTAGTGGATTTTAATTACTTCGATATGTATCCAAGATTACTATACTCTTGACATGCAATGCTTTGGCCAAAAACTTTGAGTAACAATCCTGACGAGTGGCCATAGGGTAAACATCTCATCGCAAAGAGTGGTGAATCCTTTGTTGGCTATTGATTCACCTTCAGGCATTTCGACTTATACCAAATCATCCCATACCCACACCTCTGTAGAGATGTATCGACTAAGATGTCAAAGTATAAGTCTCCATGACCAAGATGACTTGAATACCTCAAGTCGAAGAAAACTCACACTCGAGCTGTAGTAAGAGCTTCACTGACATATCTTATATGCAGAGAACCATGTGAAGTCTTACAACAGGTCACTCCAATGAACTAGTTAGCATAACTATCATCCACATTTAACTCTCGACATCTCAATGTCTCCAGGCAGTGAGGAGCAGCTGCTTTGATAAACCAAGGAGTATAACCTATGCTGTTCTCCCAGATTCGATCATGTCCGAACTCATCAATTCATCGACTAGGGATTATTTCAATATATTCATAATTACACATGTAGAGATACTCACTAGTTGTGATTCAATCTCAAGTTCTCTCATGCTATGAATCATATCGCGGACATTCAGTAAATTAGTTTAAGATCTAATCAAACACATATGACATGTGCACTCAAATAGTGAATTTTTATTTATCAAATAAATAGTACAACCATAAAGCGATTGCCTTAGGACACCTTTCAAACATAACAGATTCTCACTTGGCCTAAAGCCAATCGCCATGGTATCCAATACCTTAGTCCTTGACATGACTCTCAAAATTACTTTGTGATAGAGCCTTGGTCAAAGGATCCACTAGGTTCCTTTCAGTTGGAATCTTCTTGATTTGTATGTCTTTTCTACTGATGATTTCTCTGATTAGATGATATCGCCGAAGCACATGTTTGGATCGTTGATGATATCTAGGTTCCTTTGCCTGTGTGATAGCTCCAGTGTTGTCGCAGTAAACTGGTAATGCTTCAACAATGGATGGAATCATCCCAAGTTCGAAGATGAACTTCTTGATCCAAACTGCCTCCTTTGCTGCTTCAAAAGTTGCAATGTATTCTGCCTCCATGGTAGAATCGACAACTATGACTTGTTTGGAACTTTTCCAACTCACTGTGCCACCATTCAGTGTGAATATGTACCCAGACTGTGACTTGGAGTCATCCTTGTCGGTCTGGAAGCTGCCATCCGTATACCTACGTGTAACCATATCACCTTATCCATATACAAGGAACATATCCTTAGTTCTTCTCAAGTACTTAAGGGTTACCTTGACAATCACCCAATGATCCATTCCTGGATTAGACTGGGATCAGCTCGTGACACTCAGAGCATATGATACGTCTGGCCTTGTACATAACATAGCATACATAATAGATCCTATTACAGAAGCATACAAAATCTTATTCATGTAAATCCTCTCGTCTTCTATACGGGGACACATAGACTTTGAAAGGTGAATCCCATGTTTCATGGGTATATAACCTTTCTTGGATTCAAACATGCTAAACCGCTTTAGCACTCTGTCTATATATGTAGACTACAAAAGACCAAGTGACTTTTCGATCTATCTCTATCGATCTTAATCCCGAGGATGTAGGTCACTTCTCCCATGTCTTTCATGGAGAACATTTTGGATAACTAACCTTTGACTGATTGTAAGACAGGTATATCATTTCCTATGAGTAATATGTCATTGACATAGAGTATTAGGAATACGATCGCACTCCCACTAACACTCTTGTACACATAAGATTCGTCAGGATTTTATGAGAAATCAAACTCTTTGATTGCCTCATCAAAATGAATATTCCAACTCTTGGATGCTTGCTTCAGTCCATAAATGGACTGTTGAAGCTTGCATACTTTGGTTTTGTCAACCGATGTGAAACCCTCGGGTTGTATCATATACACATCCTCATATAAGTTTCCATTAAGGAAAGTTATTTTCACATCCAAATGTCATATCTCATAATGATAATAAGTTGCTATGACCAGGTGTATCCAAATGGATTTAAGCATGGCAACTGGTGAGAAGGTCTTGTAGAGGAAATGTTGACAGCTAGAGGGGGGGGTGAATAGCTCATTTCGTATGTTGATGGAATTCGCTCGTGCTTGTCTCTACAATTTTTGTTAGCACGCAGCGGAATAATAATAAAGCAATAACGAAATAGACAAACACAAATACATCAATAAACAAGTATTTAATGTGGTTTAGAACCGAATGGTTCCTACTCCATGGATCGGGCTCTAAAAGCCCTAGCAATGCAAACACGCACTACTAATCACAATAACTCCTTCTCGACACAAGTCGGAGGTGGAGAAACCTCGTACAAATAATCTTACAACAGTAAAAAACTAAAACAAGCAAGATACAATAATACAATGCAATACAAGTAAAGAAAACAACTTTACAAGAGCTTTTGGATTGCTTGCTTTGTGGTTGCTTGAGTTGAACTTGGAGACCATGAATCACACCAGCAATTCGCCCCAAAACACCTCAAGAAATGCTATTGATCTCCTCCTCCATGAGCTCCCTTTAAAGCTGCTGCCTGGGCTAGAAATCGCTGATCAGTCGACTGCTCGGAACCATCAGTCGACTGATATCACTATTGTCGAGAGACAACGGCTAGATCCACACTAAAAAAATCCAACGGATCCATCATCAGTCGACTAATCACACCCATCAGTAGACTAATGGAGCCTTCACTCGACTGCTAACCCCCGCAGTCGAGTCTCGACTCCATTCTATGCTCAAATTCTCGAGCACCGATCGGTGATCACATGATCGATCATCGCTCGAGCGATCGCCCACCTCTGCAATCATGTTGGGACACTTCATGATCAAACCCTAGTTGACTCATATCAGTCGACTGCCACATGGCACCAGTCGAATGGCACACCTCAAACATGAGGTTTTAACCCAAGTATGGTTCCCCCATACTTGTTAGACCACCCTTAGCCTAGACCTAAGCCTTCTAGCCACCTCCGTCAGTCTCATGCCTCTCGGATCCCTCCAAGTCATCCATGACTTATTCATCCATACGCTAGCCTTTAGGTGCTTCCATCGGCTATGTCATGCTAATGGTGTCTACACCGGCAAGGCACATTGGACTTACGCTGCTAAGACTCCGTTTGGACTTTACGACGCCAACCATTGAACTTATGCTGCCAAGACTCCCGCTTGGACTTTACATCGCTAATATAAACCCCTTGGAATTTCCAAATGCCAAGACTCAAGCTTGGACTTTCCCTTGCCAACCCATGTTGGACTTTCCATGCCAAGACCCATGCTTGGACTTTTCCTTGTCAAGACCCATGCTTGGACTTTACATGCCAAGTACTCAAGACTTGGACTTTCCATGACATGGTCAACTCTAGTCAACCATCAAAATCACCCTCGAGTCAAACTCGAGTCCGGTCAAAACATGACCCGGGTCAATTGTACCAACAATCTCCCCAAAACATTATCAAACATCAATGTCAAACATCGATGGCAAACTTCCATGTCAAACATCAAAACATCGCTCGAGTCAAACTTGAGTTCGATCAATCGTGACCTGGGCCGATTGCACCAACAATCTCCCCCTTTTTGATGTTTGACAAAAACACATACCTTTGAGTTAGAACACTAACTCAAATTCCCTTACCAATTATCCCAAATTGGTAATTTCACGTTCTCCCTAATTCTCCGAATTGATAATTGATACCATCAATTGATTACACTCTCCATAACATTCTCTCCCAAAACATTTTCCCCCTTTTTGACTAACATCAAAAAGGTTTTCTCTCCAAGGAGGTCAATGTCTCATGTTCCAATGAGATCTTACAATCTCTCCCTTGGTCCAAAAATACCTAGGATGCCTACCATCTTCCTAGTGATAAGTCCCATATCACTCAAGAGAGGCAATCCTATACACTCTCCCAATTTCCAAATTGGGTATCTCCTAATTCCATTTTTCCCCCTCATGAGGAAAAATATCATCCATCATCCCATGATGGATACCTCCCCCTAAAGGCTTGCTCCCCCCTTGACCATTGCACCAACAATGTCCATGGGAAGTCCCTAAGCCAATAGGAACTCTAAACCATAAAAAATAAGGTTCAAAGTTCAACATTGAACTTTCCCATCCTTAAATTTGATACAACACCCTAATACCTCTCCTAATCCATATCCAATGGATTTTCACCCTTTATAATGCTTCCCAAAGCATATCCTAGGGTTAGGAGTCATTTGGTTACTTTACCTAACTGAACACGGGCTAAACAACCTTGTTTTTCTCGAAATCAGCCAATCAGTCGAGTCCTTCAGAAATCAATCGACTGAAGTGCTCATCAATCGACTGGCACCAAGCAGCAGTCGACTGATAATTGTGCCAGGCTAGTTCTGCTAAGGTGGTTTCCACAAGGGCGATTTTCGCCAGGGCAATTCTGCCTGTCATGTGCCAGGGTAGTTCTACTGGGGCGATTTCCGCCAGGGCAGTTTCCGCTAGGGCAGTTGCCGCCAGGGTAGCTGCCACCCCATCAGTCGACTGCCAAACAGTGGCAGTCGACTGATAACTGAAAACTCAGTTTTTCAATTATCAGAATCAGATTTTGAAAAATCATAAGTAATTATACATAGTTTGAAAAATCACAAAATTTTATATGTATAATACTTATAACCAATACAATGGGTGAAAATTATTGGAAAAATAATTTACCCATAAAATAGTGAAATTGGTACAAAGTTCAAAACCATTGAAATTTTCAATGTTTTGGCCCTACTTTGTATCAACTTCATCAATGGTGATTGCTATCAAAAGATAGACTTCACCAAAGTTTTCTAAATTGATTTTGAAAACCTATATTGGATCATGTTCCTCCGGCTCAATGTACATGACTTGTACACAAGCTTTTCCAATGATCCACAATTAACATAAGATGAGTTTTAGTTCATCTAGATGCAAAAACTATGCACCTTGAACTTAACTCATATCCTAGCATCTCACATGTATCTAGAGTGTATAAATACACATACATGTCAATTTAATGTGAGATGTGAGTTTTGGTTCATCTTAAACTAAAGCCTCATGCATTTTCTAAGGCAACACTACTTGATTCCCTTATAAATGGGACTTCAAGTCATGCGATTGTCCTTAAATCAATTTTCATTAACTTAAATGCATGCATGATCATGGCATAAATGATAGCAATAATTAAGCATGGCCAATGATCATGATGTCATGGCATATGATATAATCTAAAAACACATGACATTAAACTTTAATCCTAAACATGATCATGACATATAAAATGGTTAAAAATTAAACATGATGTAATGACATGTTATATGACAATCATGGCATGGAAAATAAAAGGTATAGGTATAATAATACCCAAATTTTAATTTTAATTGTCATTTGATATAATTAAGTATATTTTGCCATATTACCTAAATTTCCCAAAATGTACCAAAAACCCAAAATGACACACCAAGACCTCTAAGCCTAAATTGTGTCAATTTAATTGATTTTTCATAATTCCATGAATGTATTGGCACATCCCAAAATCTTTTAGGATCATAAATCAAATCTGTTTCCAAGGTATCCATAACCTTGAAAATTACCTAAAGTGCCACTTTTACTATGGTTAGGTTAACTACCCTTCCATTTAATGTTGGCACATCCTAAACCCATCTAGCGTGAATCAATCATGCTCTTAGGAACCCAAAACCTATTTGAGCTCCTAGGGTTAATTAGGTATTCCTTAGGGATAACCTCCCTAGATACCTTTCTAATGACCCTTCTAGGCTTGTTAGCCTTGGTCATTTGGGTCTAACCATGGTTAACTCTAGGGGTGACTCCCCTTGTAACCTTCTTAGTGGGTTCCCAAGGTTTCCTTGAAACCCTAGCCACTAAGCACATACCTTGGTCAACCTTAGGGATGACTTTCCTATTGACCTTGGTCTTCCTAGACCTAGGTTGTGTTCTATAATCGAATGGAACACTATGATAAGTCACCTTAGGCTTAGGTTTGTGACCCAAACCTTTCTTGCCCTCTATTGACTTTTGTCCCTTAGGCCCTAGGTTTTGGCTTTGACTTCTAGACCCTAGAGTTTGGCCATTTGACCTTTGCACTTGCTTTGTCATTTTTGCAAGGGTCTTTTCAAGTTTCTCAAGCCTTGATCTCAAGGCTTGGTTTTCCAATTCTAATTGCTCAATTTTTGATTTTTCATTTGGTCTTTGGGCATTGTTTTTCCTAGTCATATGCCTAGTCCATTTAGGATTTAAGCCTAGGTGGTCTTGTACCTTTCTAATTGTCTCCCTAGGTAGAATTGGTCTAGAATTATTTGACCTAGGTTTGTCCTTAGGTAAGATATTTTTAGGGACATTAGTCCCAAATTTCTCCTTAGTTTCAAAGTGAATATTCTTAGCTCCTAGGCAAAAATATTTGTTATTTCTAGCATGCTTTTCATGATAAATAGCAAGTGAATTAAAATTCCTAGCATGCTTTTTGACATTTAAATTAGAAGGAGCATTACTAAAATATACCTTAGGGTTAGCCTTAGCTCCCCCTACATGTGATACTCCCTCTTGAGTCTTCTTGCTCCCCCTAGAGCATTGACTCCTATAGTGTCCCTTTTGATGGCACTTGAAGCAAATGATGTGCTCCTTGCTCATTTGACTTTGGGCACCGACATCCTTGACCTTTGGTGTCGGTGGACTTTTCTTGACCCTCTTTGGGCACTTGCTCTTATAGTGCCCGGTTTCCCTACACTCAAAGCAAATTATATGAATTTTATTTTGAACCGAAATGCTTGAGTTACCTAGGGTGGTGGTTAGGTCCTATTGAGCTTGTTCATCACTTCTCCCGGAAGTAGATGACTCTCCTTGCTCTTGCCCTTGCTCCGGAGTAGATGGTCTCTCCTCCTCAATCCTAGAAGTGGATGCTTCTTCCACTTCTTCCACCTCTTCTTCCACCGATCCGGAAGTTGATTCCTTCTCAACTTCTGACTCCTCACTTTCTTGTGAGGATGATGATGATTCTTCCTCGGCTTCTTCCACTTGTGCCAAGTGAGGCTTCTGATGGAACTTGGCTAATTTGTCCCATAGCTCATTAGCTTCTTGAAATTCACCTAAACTAGACAAAATATCATTAGGTATCAAATCTTGTAAAAGCTTTGTTACCTTGACTTCGGTCTTGAACTTTTGGCGTTGTTCTTGGGTCCACCTTTTTAACTTGAGGACATCTCCCTTCTTGTCCCTAGGAGGTTCAAAGCCTTCCATGATGATGAACCAATTCTCTATGTCCATCATCAAGAAATTTTCCATTCTAGCCCTCCACATCGGAAAATCTTCTTGGTCGAATGGTGGTGGGTGTGTTTATGTCCCATCCTAGTTTCTCTTGAAATTCCATCTTTCCCTCTAGTGTCTTTTGCTCCCGGCGGTTAGTCTGTAGAAGAGCCCTGGGCTCTGATACCAATTGTAGAGGAAATGTTGACCGCTAGAGGGGGGGTGAATAGCTCATTTCGTATGTTGATGGAATTTGTTCGTGCTTGTCTCTACAATTTTCGTTAGCGTGCAATGGAATAATAATAAAGCAATAACGAATCCTACTCCATGGATCGGGCTCTAAAAGCCCTAGCAATGCAAACACACACTACTAATCACAATAACTCCTTCTTGACACAAGTCGGAGGTGGAGAAATCTCATACAAATGATCTTATAACAGTAAGAAACTAAAACAAGCAAGATACAATAATACAATGCAATACAAGTAAAGAAAACAACTTTACAAGAGCTTTTGGATTACTTGCTTTGTGGTTGCTTGAGTTGAACTTAGAGACCCTGAATCACACCAGAAATTTGCCCCAAAACACCTCAAGAAACGCTATTGATTTCCTCCTCCATGAGCTCCCTTTAAAGTTGCTGCATGGGTTGGAAATCATCGATCAGTCGACTGATGTCACTATTATCGTGAGACAACGGCTAGATCCACGCTGGAAAAATCCAACGGATCCATCACCAGTCGACTGATCATACCCATCAGTCGACTGATGGAGCCTTCACTCGACTGCTAACCCCCGCAGTTTAGTCTTGACTCCATTCTATGCTCAAATTCTCGAGCACCAGTCGACTGATCACATGATCAGTCGACTGCCCACCTTTGGCAGTCGACTGTTGGGACACTTCCCGCAATCAAACCCTAGTTTACTCATATCAGTTGACTGCCACATGACACCAGTCGACTGACACACCTCAAACATGAGGTTTTAACCCAAGTATGGTTCCCCCCATACTTGCTAGACCACCCTTAGCATAGACCTAAGCCTTCTAGCCACCTTCATCAGCCTCACACCTCTCGGATCCCTCCAAGTCATCCATGACTTGTTCATCCATGCGCTAGCCTTTAGGTGCTTCCATCGGCTATGTCATGCTAATGGTGTCTACACCGCCAAGGCACATTGGACTTATGCTGCCAAGACTCCACTTGGACTTTACGCCGCCAACCATTGGACTTATGCTGCCAAGACTCTCGCTTGGACTTTACGCCGCCAATATCAAACCCTTTGGACTTTCTAAATGCCAAGACTCAAGCTTGGACTTTCCCTTGCCAACCCATGTTGGACTTTCCATGCTAAGACCCATGCTTGGACTTTTCCTTGCCAAGACCCATGCTTGGACTTTACATGCCAAGTACTCAAGACTTGGACTTTCCATGACATGGTCAACTCTAGTCAACCATCAAAATCTCCCTCGAGTCAAACTCGAGTCTGGTCAAAATATAACCCGGGTCGATTTTTCCAACAATCTCCCCAAAACATTATCAGACATTAATGACAAACATCGATGTCAAACTTCAATGTTAAACATCAAAACATCGCTCGAGTTAAACTCGAGTTCGGTCAATCGTGACCTTGGCCGATTGCACCAACAGGTCTCATCATAGTCAACACCTTACTTTTAATGATAACCTTTTACCACCAATCTAGCTTTATAGGTAATTACATTACCATCCATGTCAGTTTTCTTCTTGAAAACTCACTTGCACCCAATAGGCGTGATGCCTTTAGGTGGATCCACCAAGTTCCAAACTTGGTTTTTCATACGTGGAATCCATTTCCGACTTCATGGCTACAATCCATTTATTCCTTTCTGAACTTTTCAGAACTTCTTCGTAACTAGTAGGTTACTCATCCTCATGAGTAACACATCATTAGATTCACTTACAAGAAATCCATATCTCTCAGGAATCTTATGTGTCCTACACGATCTGCGAAGAGGTAGCGCAACGATAGATTCAGTCATTATCTCATCATCATGAATAATCGACTATGGTTCCGGTATAGACATCTCTTTAGTGTCTATTAGAGTTTCTTAAACTTCCTCAAGTTCAATCTGACTCCCGCTGTTTTCTTGCAAGAGAAATTCTTTCTCTAGAAATATAACATTTCTTGAAACAAACACCTTTTGTTTCAAGAGATGATAGAATTGGTAACCCCTCATTTCCTTGGGGTATCAAATAAATAGACACTTATCAAACTTAGCATCCATCTTGTCTAATGTAGTCCTCTTCACGTAAGTAGGACATCCCCATGTCTTCAAATAAGACAACTGGATTTCTTACCCGTCCATATCCGATATAGAGTAGTAGAGACTACCTTGGTCGGGACTCTATTTAGTAAGTGAATAGCTATCTCGAGTGCGTAGCCCCAAAAGGATTTGGGAAGGTTTGAATGATTTATCATCGATCTCACCATGTCCAACAAGGTTTGATTTTGCCTTTCAGATACACCATTATGTTGCGATGTATATAGCGGAGTCCATTGAGACAATATACCATTGTCTCTTAGATAATCTTGAAACTCTTGGCTTAAGTATTCGCCACCTCGATCGGATCGAAGTATCTTAATACTTTACCAAATTATTTCTCTACTTCATTTTTGAATTCTTTGAACTTTTCAAAGGCTTCAGATTTATATCTCATAAGATATACATACCCAAATTGTGAGTGATCATCGATAAAGGTGTTAGGGCAATCAACCCATGTATGATGTGATTTTGATGTGTGTGGCAAAGGGTTTAAGTTAGGTTGTTTATGTGATTTGATATGCATGTTTAAGTTGTGCAGAACTTAGTAAATCACACATGGTTAGCTTGATGTTAGCATTGGTGGGTTCACCATCTCATGGCTTGGGTTCTTGAGTCGGTAAAGGATGACATTGCGAAAGTCATGCGATTGGTGCATCCGAGGGACTGCTGGATGAGGAGCATTGGAGTGAAGCCAAAGGAAACGGACTTCAGGGCGAGACACGAAGGATGGCATTGCAAAGTCATGTGCTTGGTGCATCTGAGGGATGTGGCCGGACGAAGAGAGCTTTGGTGAGGGACTCCAAGGGAGATGAGAGATTGAGCGATTGTAACAGTAGCTCATAGGTGAACTTGGTCGAATGGCTAAGTCAAGTCTCGGATGCTCAAACTTAGGTTTGAGGTTTACTTGATGTTTGGTTAAGTTGGATGCTTAAACAAGTGTCTTGTTTGAGATTTTACCCGATGCCAGTCGACTACTATAGATAGCAATCGACTGTTGTGGGTCGATGTACTCGGATCGGGTGCTCGGCCGTGTTCAATCGCTAGTTTCGCCCGGCATAATCGCTAGGGTTTGGCCGATCGCCGCACCATCGATCGACCGCCAAGGGACGATACGATCGTATTGAAGGTGGTCGTGGGCACAAAACCTCTCGTAGCCGACTGATCAGTCGGTTATGCAAGCAGCAATCGACTGATGGGACCATCAGTCGACTGCTAGGAGTATCGTTGAACAGTGATGACGGTAAGTCAGAAGCCATTGGAAGTCGGCCGTTAGAGGGGAAGTCGACTGATGGCATGCATCAGTCGACTATCGCTTGCCCAACGAAAAAAAATCCTTCTTCTCTATAAAAGGAAGGGTTGGGGGCTTTTGGGAGGCTAATGCTTCACTCATAATCTTGTTCCCAAGTGCCCTAAACATTTCCACTCCTCTTCCTTGTATTTATTTCTATTTTATTGTAAGAGAGAGTGAATTCTTGTAAAAAGGTTACCTCCACCTTGTTGAGCTAAAGGAGAGACTAGTGAACGGATTTGAGGGAGTGATTCTTCATACGAATCGTCTGTGGACTAGCGGCAAGGGTAGTGAACCACGTTACATCTTAGCGTTAGCGTTTACATTCTTTACTTCTTTCTTTGTCTTAATTGTTTTTGTTTAGCTTCTATTTCCGCTGCGCTAACAACTTTCGTTGACAATTAAGCGACCAAATTCCATCTACGATCATCGAGGATATTCAACCCCCCTTCTAGCCGGGCCACGATCTTCCAACAAGTGGTATCAGAGCCAAGGTTGCTTGCCACCGGGACTCACCACCGCAACAAGCACAATACAATGGCCGGCTCCAACATTCATCCACCCAAGTTCAAAGGCGATTTCCTTTGGTGGAAGAAGAGAATGGAGGAATTCTTTGAAATCAATTTTGATATCATGCTTATTATGGATAGTGGTTTTGAGATACCTAGGGACGAAGAAGGGAGAATGCTAGAAAAATCAAGATGGACCAAGAAGCAAAGAGAGGAGCACCTTGCAAATTCAAAGGCCAAGCATCACCTATACAATGTGCTCCCTCAATAAGAAATCAACTGAATTGGAGAGTGCTCTAGCGCCAAGGAAATGTGGGAAAAGCTTGTAGAGCTCCATGAAGGCACTTCCGAGGCAAATCTTGTAAGACGGGACCTTCTCTGATCGCAATTAAGCAACATCAAGTTAGAAAAAGGAGAAAAGGTACTTTCCTTGCATTCTAGGTTTAAGAAAATAATCACCGGTTTAACAAGTGTAGGAGAGAAGCTTTCAAACCGGGACATGGTAATGAAGGCAACAGATGCATTCCCCCGGTCATCAAAATGGAGTTCTATCGTGGATTCATTCTACATCTCCAAGAATCTAGAGGTAAGTACTCTAGACGATTTTTTCTCCACTATGGAATTGCATGAAACTAGGCTTGAAGGTATAGTGAAGATCCAATGAAGCCATCAAGGGGATTAACACTATTAGCTGATAAAGGGAAGAAGAAGAAGAAGGAGACTCCACCTTCCTTATCGGATGAAGAATCCTCATTAATGAATAACAATGAGGAAGCATACATGGTAAGGAAGGTGAGACGTGCTTTAAAGAATTTTAAATTTAACAAATCTTATGATAAGAGAAGGCCGAGAAAAAAAATCATATGCTACAATTGCAAAGGAGAGGGGCACATGAGAGATGATTGTCCTCTCTTGAAAAAAAGCAAGGAAGAAAGGAGAAAGAAAGAAGACAAGAAGAAGGGAAGCAAGAGGAAGGATGAAGAAAAGAAATCCAAGGAAAAAGGAAAGGGGAAGATGCAAAACTTGAAGGCCACATGGGATGATCCATCCTCATCGGAGGAAGAAGAAGCATTCACAAGCCTTGCACTTATGGTGATAGATAACTTGGACGCCACCTCCTCCGAAAGAGAAGAAGCAAGCACAAGTGAGGAGGAGAGTTCACGTGTAGGGGGAGCATCCTCATCAGAATCGGAAGAAAGAGATTGGGTGAATGAGGTAACGAATCTCCCTCCTAAGAAAGTTATTTCCATGATTACTAGCTTAACTAAGGACTTATTTAGGGCTAAAAAGAAAAACAAATGCATGCAAAATGAAATAAAGAATCTAGAAGAAAAATTGAAAAATTCATGCTCACATGATAATGCTATTTCTTCTAGTGCTAATGATGCATGCTTAGAAGAGAATAAGGCTTTAAGGGAAAAAGTAGAATTCCTTACTAAGGCCCTAGAGAAATTCACAATAGTCTCCAATACCCTAAATATGATCATTGGGAGCCAAAGGGCTAGTTTCAACAAGAAAGGCCTAGGTTATAAAAGATCCAAAAATGAAAAATCCTACCATTGCTTAATTGCTAGAGGACAATCAAAGACAACAATGGTAGCTAAGAAATGGATTCCAAAGAAGTATTTGGTGAACCCTATTGGAAAGAATTTATATTGGGTTCCCAAGTCCATCCTTAGAGGTTAGAGAAATTTAGGATAGTCAACCATACTTGAATATTTTTCATATTATATTATTTGGTTGACTTATAAGCATGGTGGATGTAGTGATAATACTTGATGCATGATCATGATATGCAATTATGATAATGTTTGTGTTATGATCATGTTAGTTGTTGTGCATGATACTTAACCTTGATAGAATTGCATGAAATTTATGGTTAAGTATAATTACCTTTAGTCACATCTCACATTCACCATAAGGCTAACTTGATTGATAATATAGCACTGGGTGAGATGTTAAGATGATACAAATGACTCATTTATGCTTATGACATTTTTGATGGGTCATTAGGTGTATCATAACATAGAGCAATCATAGACCAACCATGGGGAAAGCTTATGTTTAATTCATGGACATATTGCCAAAAGATCATGGTTGGATATTTTAAATGTTTTAAAACCATTTCTTGTTTTATAAACTGTGAGTTTTTGTTTTAAAACGTTTCAAGGCAAAACTAGGTCTTAAAGTTGATACAAAATTGAGATATTTTGCAACTTTTGAGTTTTTGCCTAATTTTCGAAAATAGAATGAATTTTCATTAAAAAACATTTTTCCTTGATAGAGGAGGAACTCATCAGAAATGTGTTCCTCAAATTTCATAATTTTTTTTATTTTCTGGAATTTTTATTGCATTTTTTGAAAGGTTGATTTTCAATTGCCAGTCGACTGGCATTCTGACACAGTCGACTAATGGAACTGTGCACAAGAACAACAGCCTAATTTTTGGGGTTTTAAGCAAGTTTGGGTGATTTTCTTCCATTAAAATATTGATGCCATATTATATGACATATGTTTAATGTTTTTGTTGGTGTCAAAGGGGAAGAAATGGTAGAGTTTATGTTAATCATGCTAAGGGGGAGAATTAGCATGTGTTAAGGGGGAGTTGCATGTATTAAGGGGGAGTGTTTTGATACTCATATTTGATTTACATGCTTATCTTCCTTATGTGTTTTTGTTAATGTTTTACCTAACTTAAACAGATTGTCACACATCAAAAAGGGGGAGATTGTTAGGGCAATCAACCCATGTATGATGTGGTTTTGATGTGTATGGCAAAGGATTTAAGTTAGGTTGTTTATGTGATTTGATATGTGTGTTTATGTTGTGCAGGACTTAGTAAATTTCACATGGTTAGCTTGATATTAGCATTGGTGGGTTCACCATCTCATGCCTCGGGTCCTTGAGTCGGTGAAGGATGGCATTGCGGGAGTCGTGCGTTTGGTGCATCCCAGGGACTGTCGGACGAGGAGCATTGGAGTGAAGCTAAAAGAAGCAGACTTCAGGGCGAGATGTGAAGGATGACATTATGAAGTCGTGTGCTTGGTGGATCCGAGGGAAGTGGCTAGACGAAGAGAGCTTCGGTGAGGGACTCCAAGGGAGATGAGAGATTGAGTGATTGTAATGGTAGCTCATAGGTGAACTTGGCCAAATGGCTAAGTCAAGAGTCGGATGCTCAAACTTAGATTTGAGGTTTATCCGATGTTTGGTTAAGTCGGATGCTCAAACAAGTGTCTTGTTTGAGATTTTACCCGACGTTAGTCGACTGCTATAGATATCAGTCGACTGCTCTAGGTCGATGGCACTCGACTGGTGCTCGACCGATGTTAGACTACTAGTTTCTGGCCCAAAGAATGATCGCTAGGATTTGGCGCCACCGCGCACCATCACCGATCGCTAAGGGACGCATAATCAATCGCCAAGGTGGTTGCGGGCACCAAACCTCCCGTAGCTGGCTGATCAGTCGGCTATGCAGGCAGTAGTCGACTGATGAGACCATCTGTCGACTGCTAGGAGTACCGTTGGACGGTGACAATGACAACTCAGAATCCATTGGAAGTTAGCTGTTAGAGGGGCAATCGACTGATGTCATGCATCAGTCGACTGCCGCTTGCCCAACGGGAAGAAACTCTTCTTCTCTATAAAAAGAAGGGTTGGGGGATTTTGGGAGGCTAATGCTTCATTCATAATCTTGCTCCCAAGTGCCCTAAACATTTCCACTCCTCTTCCTTGTGTTTATTTCTCTTTTATTGTAAGAGGGAGTGAATTCTTGTAAAGAGGTTACCTCCACCTTGTTGAGCTAAAGGAGAGACTAGTGATCGTATTTGAGGGAGTGATTCACCATACGAATCGTCCGTGGACTAGCGGCAAGGGTTGTGAACCACGTTACATCTTGGCGTTAGCATTTGCATTCTTTACTTCTTGCTTTGTCTTAATTGTTTTTGTTTAGCTTCTATTTCCGCTACACTAACAACTTTTGTAGACAATTAAGCGACCAAATTCCATATACGATCATCGAGGCTATTCAACCCCCCTTCTAGCCGGGCCACGATCTTCCAACAAAAGGTAATGAAGTAGTTGTAACCTCCTTGATCATGAATTGACATTGGTCCACATATATCAATATGTATGAGACCAAGTAACTCTTCCACTGGCTTACCCTTTCTAGAAAAGGGAAACTTTGTCATCTTGCCTTGTAAGCATGATTCATATGTATCAAATGAATCCAATTCAAATGATTCTAGAATTTCACTCTTGTGTAACTCTGACATACGCTTCTTGCTTATATGGCCAAGGTGACAATGACATGTGTAGGACATTAACTGATCATCCTTTCGAGCACGCTTGTTGCTCGCTTTGATATTGAATGTGTCACTAGATGTATCTAACACGTAGATGCCATTGCATAAAGCTCTGGTGCCATAAAGTGTTGGATCGAAGAGAGTCACTAGAGGGGGGTGAATAGCTATCGTAAAACTTTCTTTTCGTTTTGATAAAACCAAAGTATTGCAGTGGAAATAAGAGTAAAGCTAAAGTAAATAGACACCTTTGTTTTTACTTGTTTCACAACCGAAAGGTTGCTACTCCAAGGCTCCGTGATCCTAGACCGCGTATGATGGGGCAATCCACTAAAAGTCTCCTCCTCGTTGGAGGTAGGAGACGATGGTTACAAGAAAAACAATATAGAGGAAGAGGCAACAAGCCTAACTCTCCTCTTTGCGATTGAAAGCCCGAGTACAACAAATAAAAACAAACTAAACGACAACTTATACTTGAAGTACCAATGAAAGAATATCAACTCGGTGTGGCGTCGACGTTACAGTGGTGTAGCATTGTCGTTGCAGCTTGGCGTTGTTGGAGCACTTTAGGAGCAAGAAGAGATGATCCAAAAGGGTGAAACCCCCCTTCTTTTATAGACCTTCAAACCTTAGCTCGTAGAGATATGAATCTGGGTCAAAGCTCCTTATCACCCCAAGATAAGAGGAGCTTATCTTGACTTTCTTCAAGCTTACCAGTTTGAATAGCAGTTAACTGATGGTAGGATCAGTAGATTTCCAATAGCCTTCAATCGACTGTTGGCTTGGTCACTCACCTACAACATAGAGTTAGCACAGAACTACCAAGTAATGGACATTACGACGATTCCTTACCGTCAGATCTCGACCTAGACCTTCCCCTAGAAGTCTTGGTCGGATCACCGCCTAAGTTCGTTGTCGTACAAAGGACACGACCTCACCATTACTCTTCACTCAGTGCTTACCTCCGATCCTTTTGACCAGTTTCTTAGCTTCCAGTCTCCACCGAAGTTCCTCGACTCCACAAGGTTCTCCTGGTGTCACCCAACTACCACGGTTTCTCATCCCGAGATTCTCCGGGTGTTGCTCGACCTTGGGCTTAGCTTAAACACTTCTTGTGCACTTAACACAGCTAATGAGATAATAATAATAGCTTAACTTTGAACCTTTGCCATAATCAAAACCAAGGTTCGATTATCTGGTGCCCCTGCACCAACAATCTCTCCCTTTTTTATCTATGGCAAACCGATTCAAAGTTAAGGAAAATTTAGGCATAAAAAAGTAGTAGTTTTAAATAAAACTTTACTCCCCCTTAACTTTGCCCTCTTCTCCCCCTTTTGCCATATATCGAAAAACTTTAGGGGGTGTATTTAACGAAAGAAGAAATGTTATATACATAAAATCTTATATGTGCTTGTAAAATCAAAAAGGAATTACGTATAAGAGTCCAAGAATGTGTCCCTTTTGAAGTTTATTAATTTAAATGGATTGTATAGCATCCTAACTAACGGTGTAGAATTAATTGAAATTTTTTCATTCCTCTGCACCAACAATGTTAAACTAGTTTTTTGAGAAAAATATATAATAGCTAGTTTTGGTAAAGTAAGTTTTTGAAACTACTTCAAACATAATTTTTATTTCAAAACACCCAGAAGTTATAAGCATAAGTACATTTTCAAAAACCTTAAAGAGTTTGTAATATAACCCTTAAGATTAGTTTCTCCCCCTTAGTTAATCACATGGAGTCTAGAAGGTTTAGGGGGCTAAACTTGGCCCTAAAGATTATATGTATAGTATTGGCCAACTATTGAGTAACTATAGGTATTTAAAGAACAATCATGATATAGATTTTGAAAACATTTCGAGAGTATTATGTTTATTTTAACTGTCCTTAGCATCTCACCTAATCTATGTGTCTCAAGGCATGTTAACCTTATATGTTTTTGGTAGATGATTTCAATTTTTACTTAGTTAATTTTAGTGATTTAAAAATTAATCAACCTTGGGTTAGATTCAGATTTAACCTTTAGATCATTAAGTAAACTTTTCAAGAAAATGGCTTCCAGGTCGTGGCAAGGAACAGGGGCCTTCTTTGATTGGAATAACGACCACTTCCTTAGAAAAAACCAATTTCAAGAAAATATTCACTTAAGTCACTTAGGATCACTTCCTGGTCTAACTAGTTTAGGATGTGGCGAGGTAGCTTCAGCTAGTTCAACTTAGCCAAGTGCACCAAGCTAGATACGCCTTATCTAGCTCGGATACACAAGACCTCGTTTTCCTAATGTACTATCATCTCGCCGCGTCCTGATACTACGTTATCAAGGTTGACTAACTATTGATCCTATCTAATCATTATAGAAATTAAAAGAAAAATTTAAGCATATAAAGTTTGGACTAAGAGATCGGGTACACGATTTTAGTATTAGCTCCCCCTAGACCATTGAACCAATAAGGTTTATCCACATAGTGGACTTGATCCTCAGGAATCCAATACTTAGTAGTCTTTATATGTGAATTTAACAAAATCTTAGGGACCCATACCTAGACTTTTTGCTTACTACGATTAACGAATGACATATAAGACTTGTTCATAGTATTTGTCCTAAACCCGAGTCCGACTTTGTTGTACATGACTCTTTGAGTTCCAAGGAGTCAGTTAAGACCCTTGGATCCCAAAGTGAACTTTTCCAACCTAGCCTCGAGCTCTTAGACTTGCCCTTTCAAGAGAGAATTCTCTTCCTCAAGTTTCTTGACATGAGTTGAGTTTCCCTCTTAAACTTGATTAGTCGAAGACGTTAGGGTAGCCTCATGCTTAAGGAGTTTAACCTCCTCAAGCAAGGACTCGACCCTAGACTCGGACTTAGCTAACTTCTTATCTAATAACTTAATTTCATTATATAAATTTGTGATTAATGAACGACTTACCTTTATCTTCTCCTTTGAGCCGACTTTGAGTCTTGACTCAAATTCATCCTCGGAGTCAGAATCGGGGTTGGATTTGTATTCATCATTAGCTTTGGACTCGGACTCGAACTCTATCGGTCTCGCCATGAATGCTAAGTCGTCGCCTTGGTTTTCTTCTTCTTCCCACATTGCTCAAAATACTTTCCTCGGTTGTCTTCTACTTCTTTCCTTTTTGATCATCCTCCAAACTAGGTTGACTAGTTCGGTCTCCATCTCTTCCTTCAATTGGTAGTCATCTTCTTCGGGAGGTGGCTTGCTCTTTTCTTTTCATCTTTAACCTACAACCAATGCTACACCATTCTCGATGGGGGCCATGTTTGTTTGTTCATGCAGTTCAAATTTGGAAAATAGCTCGTCTAGTCTAATTTTAGATAAGTCTATTGATACTTTGTAGCCATCAACCATGGATGCCCACAAGGTGGTCCTAGAAAAAGCGTTCAAGTCATACCTTATTATGTCCCTATTCTCCACCTTTTGTCCGATTGAATGAAGACCATTGATGATGTCCTGGATCCTCACATGGAGTTGAGTGGCCGACTCATGTTCCTCCATTTTTAAATTAAATAACTTATTTAACAAAAGGTCTATTTTGCATACCTTAGTGTCAGTGGTTCTTTCGTGTAGCTCGATGAGCTTGTTCTATAAATCTTTCGTGCTAATGAATGGTCCGACTCGGTTGAGTTCTTCTTTGGAAAGCCCCCATTGTAGGATTTGTGTGGCTTTCGCATTGGCCTCCACTTGGCGCTTTATAGCGTTCATCCACTTGTCACAGTCCAAGTATTCACCATCTTCATTAGTAGGAAGGGTGAACCCGGTCTATATAACAATCCACATCTCTACTTGGGTCTTGAGATAGCACTCCATCCTACCCTTCCAGTAACAGAAGTCATCTCCGTTGTAAAATGGAGGTCGGGCAGTGCTAAAGCCTTTGAGATGGACCATTAAAGAAAATCCTTGCACAAAAAATTAAACAACGAAAAAGTTCCAAGACTTCATCTTGGATTAGTATTGTGGGATAAATGAAAAAGACTTAAACTAAATTACAAAATAACAAAACATGAAAAGAAAAAAGAAAAAATTTCTTCGATCGGTGGTTGCATCGAATCTGAGCGCCCCCGCTCTAATACCAATTGTTGGATCGAAGAGAGTCGCTAAAGGGGGGTGAATAGTGATAGTAAAACTTTCTTTTCGTTTAGATAAAACCAAAGTATTGTAGCAGAAATAAGAGTAATGCTAAAGTAAATAGACAGCTTCGATCCTAGACCACATACGATGGGACAATCCACTAAAAGTCTCCTCCTCGTTGGAGGTAGGAGACGACGGTTACAAGAAAAACAATATAGAGGAAGAGGCATCAAGCCTACCTCTCCTCTTTGCAATTGAAAGCCCAAGTACAAGAAATAAAAACAAACTAAACGACAACTTATACTTGAAGTACCGATGAAGGAATATCAACTTAGTGTGGCATCGACATTACGGTGGCGTAGCATTATCGTTGAAGCTTGGCATCGTTGGATCACATTGAGAGAAAGAAGAGATGATCCAAAAAGGTGAAACCCCCCTTCTTTTATAACCCTTTAAACACTAGCTCGTAGAGATATGAATCTGGGTCAAAGCTCCTTATCACCCCAAGATAAGAGGAGCTTATCTTGACTTTCTTCAAGCTGACCAGTTTGAATAGTAGTCGACTGATGACCCTCATCAATCGACTTATGGTAGGATCAGTTGACTGCCAATAGCCTTTAGTCGACTATTGGCTTGGTCACTCACCTGCAACATAGAATTAGCATAGGACTACCAAGTAATGGACATTACGAGGGTTCCTTACCATCAAATCTCGACCTAGACCTTCCCCTGGAAGTCTCGCTCGGATCGCCGCCTAAGTTTGTCCCTGTATAGAAAACACAACCTCACCATTACTCTTCACTCAGTACTTACCTCCGATCCTTATGACCTATCGTTTAGCTTCCGGTCTCCATCGAGGTTCCTCAACTCCACGAGGTTCTCCTGGTGTCGCCCAACCACCACGATTTCTCATTCCGAGATTCTCTAGGTGTCGCTCGACCTTGGGCTTAGCTTAAACACTTCATGTACACTTAACACAGCTCATGAGATAATAATAAGAGCTTAACTTTGAACCTTTACCATAATCAAAACCTAGATTCGATTATATGGTGCCCCTGCACCAACTTAAAGAACGCCATTCAAGTTATATAACAATAATTGTTACTAAATGTCAAATAGAAACCCTTTCTATTTAAACAAAAAATAGAAACAATGTTCTTTATTAATGCAAGAAAAACATAACAATTGTCCAGTTCTAAGATAAGTCCACTAGGAAGCTTCAGTGAATATGTTCCGACAGCGACAGCTGCAACCTTTGCTGCATTGTCGACTCACAGATTCACTTCTCCCTTGACAAGTCTTCTGCTATCCCTTAGCCCTTGTATGTCATTACATATATGTGAGCCACACTCGGTATCCAATATCCAAGTGTCAAAGGAAATAGCATGACAATCAATAACGAAGGTACCAGAAGAGCATGGTGCATCAAATGTCGACTTCTTTTTCATGGACTCAAGATAGATCTTGTTGTTCCTTCACCAATGGCCCATCTTGCCAGAGTGATGGCATGTTCCCTTTGGAGCTGACTCTCCAGTCTTGGCCTTCTTCTTCTTCACCTTTAGCCATTGCTTTGACAACCTCTTAGAACCTTTCTTCAAGGAGTCAACCAACATCACGGTCTTCTGTTCTTTAGTCACAGAAGGTTCTACAGTCTTGAGCATATTGATCAGCTCGGGAATGGTGGATTCAAGATTGTTCATCCGATAGTTCATCACAAATTGTGAGTAACTCTTGGACAAACTATGCAGAATTAAGTCAATACTTAATTTGTGATCCATCGCAAACCCTAGTGATCCTAGCCACTCGATGTACCCATACATCTTCAATACAAACTATACTGTAGATGAACCCTCCTTAATCTTCGAGGTAAAGAGAAGCTTCGAGACTTTGAACCTTTCGGATCTCAACTGCTCATCGAAGAGTTCACGAAGATGGTAAATGATCGTGTAAGCATCCATATGCTTGTGCTGCTTTTGTAGCTCATGAGTCATCACCGCTAGCATGATGCAACTGGCAAGCTCAGAATCAGTCGTATGCTTCTGATGGGCCAAAATTTGGTCCAGAGTTGCATCATGGTCAAGACTAGCGGGAAGAGTCTCTTCAAGGACATAAGCAAGCTTCTCAGCCTTAAGAATGATTCTCAAGTTTCGAAGCAGTCCAAGAAGTTAGACTCAGTCAGTTTGTTCAATTCCAAAATCGAACGCAGATTAACAGACAACATTATCAAATGATTAACCTAGAAAAACAAAATTGAGAATGTGAGAGAGATGATTTGATATGTAAACAATTTACATATTTGGCTCTCACTCATTTTTTCGAATTCAAGAGCCCTTACTTTGAATTCGATAGATTGTAGGTTTTTCTCCGAGTGGGTTGATATCCACTATAGATAAGAATAGCCTTGACGTTAGGCCAACAAGTCATTCTTAGCTATAGTGGTAGGTATCAAGTATACTGATTACATATCACATATATATAACTATCACATTATGCTATCAACTATTTGAATGTTTGCATAAACATCGGATTGTTAACACATTAACAAATATACATCAAATGTATATCACCCGACTTCACCTCTATCCACATTGACCTTTGTGTTAGGTCAACAAGCCAATACTTCAAGTTAAAGCCAACCCGTTAATCATGAGATCGTATCTCTATGGTTCGAACATATCTAATTTCAGGTTGAGCTTGACTTGGGCCAACAACTCAAACAAGGAATTAGACTTTGGTTCTTACCATATTAACAGTAGGTGTAAGCTTTAAAATTTATATAAGGGTTTTAGGTCTCATCCTCATGCATATGTTCTACCTATATGACATCACACGCATGACATATATGATGATATGTCACAACACACACATGACAAAATGCATCTAATCATGACATATGATATGACATGATTATGTCATAGTTATCATTATATTATTTTGGAATTAAAATATGTTTAGGAATTTGACTTCCATAAATCAACATTCCTTTAATTAAATTAAGAAATAATTTCCAAATTTAATCTCGTATTTTTGTTTGGAAAATATATTAAAAATAAAATATGATTTAGAATCTTGATTTCGATAAATTATGATTCTCTAATTATATAAGGAATTAATTCCTAATTTAATTTCATATTTTATTTGGTAAATATTTTTTAGAAATAAAATATATTATAGAATATTGATTTCCATAAATCAAAATTCCATAATTAAATTAGAAAACAATTTCCAATTTAATCGCATACTTTATTTAAGGAAATAAATACCTATAAAGAAAATTTAATTAATTAGGAAATATATTTCATATTAATATTTCTTGATCAAATATTTCCAGAAATATAATTTTCTAAATTATTTCTGAATTTTCCAAATTTTTATTTTTTTTTCTAACAAATTAGAAAACTTTCAAAAATGGAAAATTTTCCAAAATAGGAAAATTTTCAAAATATTTCTATGACAAACTACGACTTCATAAATCCAATTTTACGAATATGTTGAAGCTCGGCCAGGCTCTGATACCACTGTTGGGTTACAGTCGACGCGTAGATGTGATTTTATTGTTTCACAAATGAACGTAGTGGAAGAAAAACATAATAATTTCCTAAATTATTATAACACTCACACCCACGCATGCAGGATTACAACACATGCGAACATATTCGCCAAATAAAATTTTACATACAACAAGAATAAAATAAATTTTATTCTAGGTATACCTTTCGGATGATGGCGAGCCAGAAGGCAATCAACCGTACGATGCTCGCGGGCCTTCTTCTCTACTCGTATCCACACCGAATCTTTGGAGGGATGACTTCTCAAATCCACGAGTTTAACCTTCTCTTCGATACTAGATGAAGCAATAAGGTCGGGTGATCCGAGAGCAATCATCGACTCGTTTTGTGACACAAATGAGTCCTCGAACAACCTTCATAAGGTTGTCGATTCTTGTCAGAATTAGCTGCTATTTTTGAAGCTTCAATAAGCGACAAAAATAGCCCTAAAACCAAGAGTGGCTAGCCTCTAAAGAGGTGGAAACAACCCTTGTTTCCTTGATGGCCGGCGGAACACCAAACCCTAATTCTCCTAGGTTCGACCAAGGGCACAAAGGAAGAAACCTTTGTTCTAATCCTTGGCCGAATTGTCAATCCACCTTGAGGAAAGACTTGGCCGAAGTTCACCACTTCCTTGGGGAGGAGTTGGCCGGACCTAAACAAGAGGGAGCCTTGCTAGGGTCGGCGACAAAGAAGAAGGAAGAGGATAGAGAGTTTGGCTAGGTTGAGGAAGTGGGCCTTGAGGACTTCCATTCATTAGGTTTAGGCTTTATAACCCTTTATATAGGCACTAATCCTAATGGGTTATAGGTTAGTGAATAAAATCCCTAACCCCATAACCGTTAAGGCTTAATCTCATCCATTAAACCATAATTGGGCCCTTAACCAAAAGAGGGCCCTTTTAATTAAAACCAAATGGGTATGATTTATAATTAAGTCTTTTAAGGCCCAACCCGTTTTCTTAAGACGTGCACCTTTCCCGTTTCTAACTTGACAAATATTTCCATATTTGTCATGTGTTTGATCCAACCAAACTTTATCTCTCTTGATCTTGAGAATCTAATTCTAAAACTCGTTTTAAGTCTCTTCGAAGGATGCGTAGTGTGTGTGACATAATAGGTTCTCAGTTTATGTTGGTCATCCATAATTAATCATTAATTATAGAACGAACATGAGTGACACTTAGTAGTACATCGTGATCCTCAATTAATCGAAAAATCAACGGTTGATCTCAGAACCATTTTTGAACCCTTCAGCAGCTATAGTGAATCGCCCTCGTTCCTTTCACTTATCTTATACCCACTTGGTTCAGGACATGATCTATGTGTCAGTCCCCACTAGGCTGACTACGTCACACCTAGCCCAAGTCTTACTTCCTCGTCCAGTGGATTCTAATTACTTCAACATATATCCAAGAGTACCATACTCTTGATATGCAATGCATTGGCCAAAGACTTTGAGTAACAATTCTGATGAGTGGCCATAGGGTATATATCTCCTCGGAAGGAGTGGTGAATCCTTTGTTGGCTATTCAATCACCTTCGGGCACTTCGACTTATACCCAATCATCTTGTACCCACACCTCCGTAGAGATGTATCAACTAAGATGTCAAAGTTTAAGTCTCCATGACCAAGATGACTTGAATACCTCAAGTTGAAGGAAACTTGCACTCGAGCTGCAGTAAGAGCTTCACTAACATATCTTATATGCAGAGAATCATGTGAAGTTTTATAGCAGGTCACTCTAATGAACTATTTACCATAACTAGCATCCACATTTAATTCTCGACAACTCAATGTCTTCAACCAGTGAGGAATAGCTGCTTGGATAAACCAAGGAGTATAACCCATGCTAGTCTCTCAGAATTGATCATGTTCGAACTCATTAATTCATCGACTAGGGATTATTTCAATACATTCATAATTACACATGTAGAGATACTCACTAGTTGTGATCCAATCACAAGTTCTCTCATGCTATGAATCATATCACGAGCATTCAGTAAATGAGTTTAAGATCCAATCAAACACATATGACATGTGCACTCAATTAGTGAATATTTATTTATCAAATAAATAGTACAACCATAAGGCGATTGCCTTAGGACACCTCTCAAACATAACATCACCAAGACCACATGCTTGGACTTTATGTTGCCAAACCTACACCCTTGGACTTTCACATTTGTTAAGATCCATTTGGACTTATGCTGCTAAGACCCATGCTTGGACTTTACGCCACCAAACCTACCCTTGGACTTCCCAATTGTCAAAGTTCACCTAGACTTTATGTCGCCCAGACTACATGCTTGGACTTATGTCGCTAAGACTATACCTTTGGACTTTAGCATTGCCATGTACCCATGACTTGGACTTTCCTTGCCAAGGCCATTCTTGGACTTTCCAATTGCCAGGACCATTCTTGGACTTATCCATGCCAAGACCATTCTTGGACTTTCCATGCCAAGACCATGCTTGGACTTTCCATGCCAAGTATCCAAACTTGGACTTTCGAGGTTGATTGCTCTAACAATCTCTCCCAAATAATCTCTCCCATATGACTTTGGATATCCTAATCATCCACTAATCATATGGTCAACATATGGTCAAACTATATTGTCAAACATTGGTCAAATCCATTGTCATCTCATTGTCAAACATCAAAATACTACTTGAGTAGTCCCACTCAAGTTTGGTCAAAATTGATCCGGGGCTTGTTGCACCAACAATCTCTCCCTTTTTAATGTTTGAAAATACCTTTAGGCTAACAATAACCCAACTTAACTCTACCAATGCCAAAGCATAGTGAAGGTTTACCTAACTTAAACTTCACTTCTCCCCCTTGGTAATACATTAAAAAGCCTCCAAGGTTTCCAATGTCTTAACTCCCAAGGAGATTCTACATTCTCTACCTTGGTTCAAAAACATCTTGGATGCATTTACTCTTCCTAATGATAAATTACATATCACTATATGAGAGGCAATCCAAAATGAAGGTACCTAAACCCTCATTTCTCCCTTTTGGTCAAAATTGCATCCATCACCCCATAATGGACACACTCCCCCTAAAGGCTTGGTCCCCCTTGACCATTGCACTAATAATGTCCTTGGAGAGTTCCTAAGCCTATAGGAAATTTAAACCATCGAAAATAAGGGAAAAATTTTAAACTTGAACTTTTATCTCCCTTAAAATTTGATACTCCACCCTAAAACTCTTCTAATCATTTTCAATGATTATTTCACCATTCCAATTCTTTCCAAAGTATATCCTAGGGTTAGAAGACGTTAGGGTACTTAAGGGTGTTGATAAATGGCTAAACAGCTCTTATTCAGCCAATATCAAACACATCAATCGACTGGTTTCAGCTACTAGTTGAGTGAAAATACCACTAGTCAACTGCTCTATCATAGCAGTTGACTGGACTCTAATTTTTCAAAAATCAGAGTTTTTAGTCAAATTTCAAAAAATGATAAGTAATTATATGTATTTTGAAAAATCTTGAAAATTCTTACGTATATTACTTACATGAAATACAATGGGTGTAAAATAATTTTATAATAAAATACCCATTAAATTAAGAGATTGATGTAGAGTTCAAAAGTATTGAAAACTTCAATGTTTTTACCTAACTTTGTGCCAACTTGTTCAATGGTGATTGCTATCAAAAGATAGACTTCACCAAGATTTTTCAAAATGATTTAAAAAATATTTTCAAAATCTTATTTTGAACCATGGTCTATGGGCTAAATGTGCATGAGTTGTACATTAGCTTTCCTCATGGTTCATCCATGTTATATTATGAGTTTGTGTTCATCTAGATGCAAGAACTATGCATCTTGAACTTAACTCATTTTCCTAACATCTCACATATGTCTAGGATGTATCAATACACACATATATCAATTTAATATTTTTGTGATATGTGGATTTTTGTTCTTCCTTATCTAAGGTTTCATACATTTTATCTAGGCAACTCTATTTGATTGCCTTATCATGGGACTTCAAATCATGCCATTATCGTTAATTCAATTTTATTAACCTTAATGCATGAAATATGATCATGGCATATGATGATTTCATAAATTAAATCATATGCCAATAATCATGATGTCATGACATAAATATAAACCTAAATACAAACATGACATATATTACCCTAAGCATGATCATGACATTTAAATAATTATATGAAGCATGATGTCATGACATGACACAGGACAAACAAAGCATGAAAAATAAAATATAAAAGTATAAGAATACCAAGATTTCAAGCCTAATTATCATTTACTAGGATTATATCAATTTTTCCATAATGCCTAAATTCCCTGAAGTGTGCCAAAAACCCAAAATGGCACACTATGACACTAAAACCTAATTGTGCCAATTATGATTGATTTTTCAAGTTTCTTAAATTCTATTGGCACATTCTAAAATCTTTTAGGATATAAATCTAAACCCATTTTCAAAGTATTACAATACTCCAAAAATATCCTAAAGTGTCACCTTTATCATGGTTAGGATCACTACCTATCCATTCAAGTTTGGCACACCCTTAATCCATCTAGCGTGATGGAATCACACTCTTGGGAACCTAAAACCTATTTGAGCTCCTTGGATTAACTAGGTATTCACTAGGGATAACTTCCCTAGCTACCCTCCTAGGCTTTGAAGCCTTGGTCATTTGGGTCTTCTCAAGGTTAACATTAGGGGTAACTCCCCTTGTAACCTTGCTAGCGACTTTCTTAGGCCTTTTAGAGGCCTTAGTCACTTCAATCTTCCTAAGGTCAACTATAGGGATTGCCTCCTTTGTGATCTTGACCTTCCTAGAACTAGTGGTGGTTCCATAGTCAAATGAAACATTGTAGTAAGTTGGCATTACCTTCTTGGACATAGGCTTGTGACCCAAACCTTTCTTATCCTTAGGCAATTCTTGCCTCCTAACACATTTGATTATTTGACCCTTGAATCATATTTTCCATTTTCTAAGGGTCTTTTCCATTTTCTCAAGCTTTGAGCTCAAAGCTTGATTTTCAATTCTAATTTCTCAATTTGTAATTTTTCATTCTTCTTTTGAGAATTTCTCTTCCTAGGCATATGTCTACTTTTCTTTGTAGTATTGCCTAGATTATTATCCTTAGATGAGCTAGATCTTGAGGTAATTTGTCAAGATTTATCCTTAGACCTAAATTCATAACTTTTAGCACCTAAACAAACATATTTATTATTTTTACCATGCTTTTTATCATGAATTATTGCAAGTAAATTTCTACTATGCTTCCTATCATTACTAAAATAAGAAGCATTATTAAATGATACCTTGGGGTTTGCCTTAGCTCCCCCTACTTGTGAGCTCCCTAATTTATCTTTCTTGGAGTGACTCCCCCTAGGACATTGGCTTCGGTAATGCCCCCTTTGTTGGTATTTGAAATACACCACGTGCTCCTTGCTCTTCCTTATTAGGGCTCCAACCTCCTTTGACTTATCCTTGACTTTAGGTGTCAGTTGAGCCTTCTCTTGGTCAATTTAGGACATTTGCTCTTGTAGTGTCCTACTTCCCTACACTCAAAGCAAATTATATGATTTTTATTTTTATGAAAAGTGCTTGAGTTACCTATGGGAAAGTCTTGAGCTTGCTCTTCTTCTGGTCTGGAGGTAGAGGGTTCCTCTTCTTGCTCTAGGTCTAACATCGAGGCTGGTCTCTCCTTCCCCTCAATCCTAAAAGTGGAGGCTTCTTCAACCTTCTCTTCCTTAGATGTTGAGTATCTCTCAACTTCTGATTCATAGAGCTCTTGAGATGTTGATGAGCTTCCCTTGGCTTCCTTCTTATCTTGTGCCAGTGAGGGTTTTTCGTGGAGCTCAACCAACTTGTCCCATAGCTCCTTAACATCGTAGAATTCTCCTAGGCTATACAATAAATCCTTAGGAATTGATTTAGCTAACATTAACATTACCTTTATTTTAATTTTTTATTTTCGATTTTACTCCTTGGTCCACTTCTTCTTCTTGAGAATTTTTCCTTTCTTGTCCTCGGGGGGATCAAATCCATGCATAATGCAAAGCCAATTGTCAAATTCATTCATTAAAAAATATTTCATCCTACCTTTACAGTAAGCGAAGTCTTGCCGTCGAAGATAGGTGGAATGGTAATGTCATAGTCCAATCCTTCATTGGGTAGCTCCATCCTCTAGCGCTTGTGCTCTCTTGGCGATGAGTCTGTAAAAGAGCTACCTTGCTCTGATACCAATTGTAGGGTCGATAATGATGCACTAGAGGGGGTGAATAGTGATTTCTAGTCATTTTATTCATTCAATTGCATTCGTGTTTGTCTATAATTCATTAGCGTAGTGGAATATACAGTTTTTACAATCGCTATTCACCCCCCTCTAGCGATTCTCTCGATCCAACAATTGGTATTAGAGCGGGGGCACTCAGATTCAGTGCAACCACCGGTCTAGCATTTCCTTTTCTTTATTTTTATTTTTATTTTTAAATATCTCCTGCACTACTAATCCAAGACCAAGTCTTGGGACCTTTTGGTTTGTGTTTTTTTTTGCGAGTATTAGAAGATTGTTGACCAAGATAACCATGGAAGAGTCTCCCATAAGGCCTAAAGGTAACAATGTCAATTTAAATTTTAAATTTCATATTATTTGTTTCAAGTGCAGGGAGAGAGAACACTATAAAAATAAGTGTCCTACTCTTAAGATTCGAACAATGCAGTCGGCGATAAAGGAGAAACCAATGCCAGAAG
Organism: Wurfbainia villosa; assembly: GCA_025175895.1. Classification (NCBI taxonomy): domain Eukaryota; kingdom Viridiplantae; phylum Streptophyta; class Magnoliopsida; order Zingiberales; family Zingiberaceae; genus Wurfbainia; species Wurfbainia villosa. The sequence goes on from CM045997.1 coordinate 61,824,288, forward strand.
TCTGGAGGAACAAGGAGCACATCAAGTGCTTCGAGTGCGGAAGATTCAATCACTACAAGAATTGGTGTCCGAAGAAGAAGGTTAGTAAAATTAACAATTTTAAAATTTTAACTTTTAGAATACTTGATAATTTAGATAAATTATGTATTAAAGCTAGTAAATTTGTTGATTGTTGTCAATTAATTAATAGAGTTAATAATTCAAATAATAAAAAATTAATTAATTCAGATTTAATTATTTTAAATAATAATAGTATTATTGAATAAAATAATCAAATTAATCTAACATTTGATAAAATTAACCAAGAGCTTAATCAAATCTTTAGTTTAATCAACATAGATCTAGATCAAGTCAAGAATCAAACCAACCTAGGACTTAATCAGAATAATCAAATCCTAGATCAGAATAATCAAACCTTAGGACAGAATCACCAACCCCTAGATCTAATTAATCTAGATAATTCCGAATTAAAAAATTCTATTTTGAAAAATTCAACCATAAAAAATTCGAAATTAACTTTAAAAAATTCCAAAGATAATCTAAATAATAATAATAATAATAATTTTATGTTGAAAAATTCTAACAATCTTATCTTAAAAAATTATAATAATTCTTGTTGGTGCAATCAGCCTATGTCACGGTTGACCAGAATCGAGATCTACTCGAGCGATATTTTGATGTTCGACAAAATGTATGATAATGTGATTGTCATGGGAAAGTCCAAGTCATGGGTACTGGCATGGGAAGTCCAAGTGGAACACTTGGCAATGGAAAGTCCAAGTCTTGGGTACTTGGCATGGAAAGTCTAAGCATGGGTCTTGGCAAAGGAAAGTCCAAGCTTGAGTCTTGGCAATTGAAAAGTCCAACATGGGTTGACATGGAAAGTCCAAGCATGGGTCTTGGCAAGGGAAAGTCCAAGCTTGAGTCTTGGCAAATGGAAAGTCCAACATAGGTTGGCAAAGGAAGTCTGAGGGTTGATATTGGCGGCGTAAAGTCCAAGCGGGAGTCTTGGTAGCATAAGTCCAATGGTTTGGGTGCATAAAGTCCAAGCGTGTGTCTTGGCAGCATAAGCCCAAATGTGCCTTAGCGGTATAGACCAGCTTAGCATGATAATAGCCAATGGAAGAACCTGAAGGCTAGCGTATGGATAAACAAGTTATGGATGACTTGGAGGGATCCGATAGGCGTGAGGCTGATAAAGGTGGCTAGAAGGCTTAGGTCTAGGCTAAGGGTGGTATAGCAAGTATGAGGGCATCATACTTGGGGTTAAACCTCATGTTTGAGGTTTGTAAGTCGACTGGGGATATGGATTAGTCGACTAGTCAAGTGTTTTGACACTTGGCAGTCAAGTCGACTTGTATCATTCGACTAGGATTATGGCCAGTCGATTGATGGGAGTCGACTGGCGTTCAACTGTGATAAATGGCCATGGCAGTCGACTGACAACATTGGTTAGTCGACTGATGGCCTGAGTAGTCGACTGCTATGGCTGACAGTCGACTTATGGTCAATGTCGTGGATAGAATGTTTCTGATTCGACTATAGGATTTGTCAGTCGAGTGGAGGAATCATCAGTCGACTGATGGGTATAATTAGTCGACTAATGGTCTGTCCATTAGAACTTGTCTGACGTGGATTAAGTCATTGTCTCACAATGGCTATAGGAGCAGTCGACTGATGGTCTCGAGTAGTCAACTGCTAAGCGAAAATCAGTCCGAGTTACAGATTTAAAAGCAACTCGTGGAGGAGGATTTGGCAAGGATTTTCTTGGGCAATTTGAAGGGAAATAGTTGGTGCTTTCTAGTCCTTCAAGGCTAGTCCAAGACAATCAACAAGAAAGCTTTCAAAAGATCTTTTGTAAAGTGTTCTTTACATTCTTTTTGTGTATTTTAGTTGTATTTGCTTGTTTACTTCTTGTATTACTTTTTTAATCATTGTAAGAGGTTTCTCCGCCTCCGACTTGTTGTCGAGAATGAGTGTTTGTGATTAGTGGTGATATTTGCATCGCTAAAGCTCATTCAAGCTCAATCCGTGGAGTAGGAACCCAAAGGTTCTGAACCACGTTATATCTTAGTGTATTTGTGCTTGTATATGTGTTTGTTTTTATCATTATTATTTATGTTGTGTAAACTAACATTTGTAACAAGCACACGATCGAATTTCATCATCGGACGAACATGCTATTCACCCCCCTCTAGCGACGATCCATTCCCAACAAGTGGTATCAGAGCGGGTCGCTCTTCACCGGCTTCACATCCGAGGGAGCAAACACACTAGAGGTTAAAAAGATGGAGGTTCAAGACACCATAGTTCCATTTTTCTTCGACAATGGAGACTTCGTAGTTTGGAGATGTAAAATGGAATGTTTCTTAAATAAAAATGAAAATTATTGGTGTAGTATTGTAGATGGCTTTGATCCTCCCAAGGACAAGAAAGGAGTCCTCAAGAAGAAAAAGTGGACCAACGAGCAAAATAAGAAATATGAAATTAATAAAAAGGTAATGTTAATTTTGCCTAATGTTATGCCTAGTAGCCTTTTGCATAAGATAGGTGAATATCAAGAAGCTAAGGAGCTATGGAGCAAGTTAGCCAAGCTCCATGGAGAGCCCACACCGGTCCACGATAAGGAAGAGGAGGAGGAGACCAAAGAGACATGTTCATCCTTTCAAGCTCAAGAAGAAGAGAGCACATCGTCATTATCACAAGAGCTTGAGGAATCATAGGTTGAAACGTCATCAACATCCTAGGAAGAGGAAGAATTGGAGGAGGCCTCTGTTAGTTCCTGTAAGATTCACATATCTCCACAATGGCATGATACTACTGTCCACTTTGGGCCCAAGCCCTCATGGTTTTATTTTTGGGCTTTATCCAAAAGGCCTCATACCAATGGAGATATCTTTTCATCTTATAAGCACATGATCTTTTGCATGTCTTACTAATGTGGGACTTTGATTGTATTCCCAATACTCCAACAATCCCCCCTCCCCCCCCTCAAACGAAGGACCACATTGACCCCCCTCCCCTCCTCAAGCCTATCCATCCTCGAAGAGCATCCTCTGCTTGATGTCCGATCCTCAACCCCCCAAGACTTCCTACCAACTTTTTGGTCCTCTTGACCCAGCTGGACTTCCTACCAATTGTCCATCCCTTCTGGCTCAACTGAACTTCCTGCCTGGGGTCTGGTTCTCTTGATCCGGACATGGGAGCTCAACTTCCTTCTTTCGAGGTTCATGGCTTGACATGGACCATGACTCTGATATCAATTGTTAGTTCCTATAAGATTCACATATCTTTACAATGACATGATATTGTCCACTTTGGGCCGAAATCGTCATGGTTTTATTTTTGGGCTTTTCCTAAAAGGCCTCATGCCAATGGAAATATCTTTTCATCTTATAAGCACATGATCTTTTTCATGTCTTACCAATGTGGGACTTTGATTGTATTCCAAATACTTCAACAGACTCAACCTCTAGGATTGAGAGGAAGGATATTAGATTGCCGAAGCAAGGGCAAGAGCAAGAAGAGCCATCTACCTCTGGGAGAGATTAAGAACCTACTCCGGTTCCTACTATCAACCTAGGTAACTCAAGCAATTCAATTAAAAATAAAGATCATATAATTTGTTTTGAGTGTAGGGAATTCAGGCACTATAAGAGCATGTGCCCTAAGAATGTTAAGAAGGCTTCGTCGACACCAAAAGTCAACAAAAATTCAAAGGATGCCGGAGTCCCCACTAGTAAGAGCAAGGAGCATGTGGTGTGCTTCAAGTGCCATCAAAGGGGACACTACTGAAGTCAATGCCCTAGGGGGAGAAAGCAAACCAAAGGACAAGGAGGAGCTACACAAGTAGGGGGAGCCTCTAAGGTAAACCCCAATGTATATTTTAGCAATGCACCTTCTAGTTTTAATGTTAAAAAGCATGCTTTTAATTCACTTGCCATTCCTCATGAAAAGCATGCTAGTAGAAATAGATTGTATTGTTTAGGTGCTAAGAGTTGTAGCTTTAGTACCAAGGAGAAATTTGGGACTAATGTCCCTAGAAAAATTCTACCTAAGGAAAGTATTAGGAAAATAGAAGACCATCTAGTCTTTAATACAAAGAAATCTAGACATATGCCTAGGAAGGGCAAAAATGATCAAAGAAACAATGGACCCGCCAAAATAGAAAAATTGGAGTTAGAGAATCCAGTTTTGAGGTCAAAACTTGAGAAAATGGAGAAGACCCTTGAAAAGATGCAAAATCAAATCAAAGGGTCAAATGATCAAACTCTAGGAGATAGGAGTCAAAACCTAGGATGTAAGAGGCAAAAACCATCTAGGAGGTAAGGTTTGGATCATGAGCCTATGTCCAAGAAGGTAATGCCTACTTATCACAATGTTCCATTTGATTATGGAACTCAACCAAGGTCTAGGAAGGCCATGGTTACTAGGGAGGTCATCCCTAAGCCTAACCATGGAGTGTGCCTAGTGGCTAAGGTTTCAAAGAAACCTAGGGAGACCACTAAGAAGGTTACAAGGGGAGTCACCCCTGGAGTTAACCTAGGCAAGACTACAATGACCAAGACTACCAAGCCTAAGAGGGTCATTAGGAGAGTATCTAGGGAGGTCATCCCTAAGGAATACCTAGTAAACCCAAGGAGCTCAAATAGGTATTGGGTTCCTAGGAGTGTGATCAATTCACGCTAAATGGGTTAGGATGTGCCAACCTTAAATGGATAGGTAGTAAACCTAACCTTGGTAAAGGTGGCACCTTAGGTCATTTTCAAGGTTATGGGTATCTTGGAAATAAGGTTGATCTATAATCCTAAATGATTTTAGGATGTGCCAATATCATTTAAGAAGTTTGATAAGTTGATCAAATTGGCACAAGTTAGGTTTTAGAGTCATGCTGTGTCATTTTGGATTTTTGGCACACTTGGGAGAAGAGTGATAATATAGCAAAATGAATTTAATTTTAACAAACGACAATAAATATTAAAATTTAGGTATTCTTATGCCTTATATTTTATTTGACATGCCTTGATTGCCATATGTCATGTCATGACATCATGTTTATTTTAAATCATATAATATGTCATCATAATGCTTAGGTTTAAGGTTTTATATCATATATACTTATGTTCATATTTAATGCCACGATATCATAATTATTGGCACATGCTTATTTATGCTATCATTATATGCCATAATCATCATTCATGCATTTATGGTAATTAAAATTGATTTAAGGACTATGGCATGACTTGAAGTCCCATTTATAAGGGAATCAAGTAGTGTTGCCTTGGAAAAATACATGAAACCTTAGATAAGGATGAATAAAATCCACATCTCACATCAAATTGACATGTGTGTGTTTTCAAACACCCTAGATACATGTGAGATGCTAGGAAATGAGTTAAGTTCAAGGTGCATAGTTTTTGCCTCTAGATGAACTCAAACTCATCTTATACCATAGTGGATCATGAGAAAAGCTAATGTGCAAGTCATGTGCATTGAGACCATTAATCATGATCTAATATAGGTTTTCAAAGACATTTTAAAATCATTTTAGAAAACCTTTGTGAAGTCTATTTTTTGATAGCAATCACCATTGAAAGAGTTGGTACAAAGTCGGGCCAAAACATTAAACTTTTCAATGATTTTGAACTTTGTGTCAATCTCTTTATTTTATGGGTATTTTATTTTTCAAATATTTTTCACCCATTATGATTGATATAAGTATTATACATATGAAGTTTCAAGATTTTTTAAATTATGTATAATAACTTATGATTTTCATAAATTCATTTTCTGATTCTGATTTCTACATTTTATAGATATCAGTCAACTGCCGCTTGTGGGCAGTCGATGATGCATAGGGCAGTCGACTGTTTACTATCATAGTCGACTGTCAACGCTGATTTCGGGTAAACAAGGATGTTTAGCCCTTGTTTAAGCTATGTTAGGCTACCCTAACTGCTCCTAACTCTTGGATATACTTTGGAAAGCATTGGAAAGGGTGGAAATCCATTGGATATGGATTAGGAGAGTTGTTTAGGGTGTGTATCAAGTTTAAGATGTGTGAAAGTTCAAGTTGAACTTTTAACCTTAATTTTGATGGTTTAGTGTTCCTAAAGGCTTAAGGACTCTCCAAGGACATTGTTCGTGCAATGGTCAAGGGGGAGCATGCCTTTAGGGGGAGGTTATCCATCATGGGATGATGGATGTGTTCTTCCTCATGAAGGGGAGAACTTTGAAATGGAAGTGTGAGATGCCCAATTGGGAAAATAGGGAGTGTGAGGATTGCCTCTCTTTAGTGATATGAGACTTATCACTAGGAAGAGTAAAGGCATCCTAGATATTTTTGGACCAAGGGGGAGATTGTAAGATCTCATTGGAATATGAGACATTGAAACCCTTAGGGAGAACCTTTTTTATGTATGTCAAAAAGGGGGAAAATTGATGAGAGAATTTGGGAATTACCAATTTGGGAGAATTGGTAAGGAGATTTGAGTTAGGTGGCCTAACTCAAAGGTGTTTGTGGTTTTTGTCAAACATTAAAAATGGGGAGATTGTTGATGCAATCGGGCCAAGTCATGATTGACTAGACTCGAGTTTGACTTGAGTGGTATTTTGATGTTCGATAAAATGTATGACAATGTGATTGTCATGGGAAAGTCCTAGCCATGGATACTTGGCATGGGAAAGTCCAAGTGGGACACTTGGCAATGGAAAGTACAACTCTTGTGTACTTGGCATGCAAAGTCCAAGTCTTGGGTACTTGGCATGGAAAGTCCAAGCATGGGTCTTGGCAAAGGAAAGTCCAAGATTGAGTCTTGGAAATTGGAAAGTCCAAGATGGTTTGGCATGGAAAGTCCAAGCATTGGTCTTGGCAAGGGAAAGTCCAAGCTTGAGTCTTGGCAAATGGAAAGTCCAACAGGGGTTGCCAAGGGAAGTCCAAGGGTTGATATTGGCGGTGTAAAGTCCAAGCGGGAGTCTTGGAAGTATAAGTCCAATGGTTTGGCAGCGTAAAGTCCAAGCGTGTGTCTTGGCAGCGTAAGCCCAAATGTGTCTTGGCTGTATAGACCAGCTTAGCATAACAATAGCCGATGGAAGCACTTGAAGGCTAGCGTATAGATGAACAAGGCATCGATGACTTGGAGGGTTCCAATAGCCATGAGGATGACAATGGTGGCTAGATGGCTTAGGTCTAGGCTAAGGGTGGTCTAGCAAGTATGAGGGCATCATACTTCGGGTTAAACCTCATGTTTGAGGTTTGTCAGTCGACTGGGGTTATGGATCAGTCGACTAGTCAAGTGTTTTGACAATTGGTAACTGAGTCGACTTGTATCAGTCGACAGGGATTATAACTAGTTGACAGATGGGAGTTGACTGGCATTCAACTGCAATAAATGGCCTTGGCAGTCGACTGACAGCATTGGTTAGTCGACTAATTTTTTGAGTAGTCGACTGCTATGGCTGGCAGTCGGCTGATGATCGATGTCACGGACACAGAATGTTTCTGAGTCGACTGTTAGGGTTTGTTAGTCGAGTGGAGTCATGATCAGTCGACTGATGGGTATGATCAGTCGACTGATGGTCTATTTGTTGGAACTTATTCAACGTGGATTAAGTCGTTGTCTCACAATAGCTAAAGGAGTAGTTGACTGATGGTCTCGAGCAGTCGATTGCTAGGCAAAAATCAGCTTGAGTTGTAGGTTTAAAAGCAGCTCGTGGAGGAGGATTTGGCATGGATTTTCTTGTGCGATTTGAAGGGGAATAGTTGGTGATTTCAAATCCTTCAAGGCTAGTTCAAGACAATCAACAAGCAAGCTTCCAAAAGATCTTTTTGAAAGTGTTCTTTACATTCTTTTGTGTATTTAGTTGTATTTGCTTGTTTACTTCTTATATTACTTTTGTAATCGTTGTAAGAGATTTCTCCGCCTCCGACTTATTGTGGAGAAGGAGTGTTTGTGATTAGTGGTGATATTTGCATCGCTAGAGCTCATTCGAGCTCAATCCGTGGAGTAGGAACCCTAAGGTTCCGAACCACGTTATATCTCAGTGTATTTGTGCTTTTGTATTTGTTTGTTTTTATCATTATTATTTCCGCTGTGTAAACTAATGTTTGTAGCAAGCACGCGATCGAATTTCATCATCAATGAACACGCTATTAACCCCCCTCTATCGATGATCCATTCCCAACAAGTGGTATTAGAGTGGGTTGCTCTTCTCTGTCTGCACATCCGAGGGAGCAAACATGCTAGAGGTGAAAAAGATGGAGGTTCAAGCCACCATAGTTCCATTTTTCTTCGACGGCGGAGACTTCACGGTTTGGAGAGGTTAAATGTAATGTTTCTTAAATAAAAATGAAAATTATTGGTGTAGTATTGTAGATGACTTTGATCCTCCCAAGGACAAGAAAGAGGGAGTCAAGAAGAAAAAGTGGACCAACGAGCAAAATAAGAAATATGAAATTAATAAAAAGGTAATGTTAATTTTGCCTAATGTTATGCCTAGTAGCATTTTGCATAAGATAGGTGAATATCAAGATGCTAAGGAGCTATGGAGCAAGCTAGCCAAGCTCTATGGAGAGCCCACACCGGTCCATGATAAGGAAGAGGAGGAGGAGACAAATGAGACATGTTCATCCTCTCAAGCTCAAGAAGAAGAGAGCACATCATCTTCATCACAAGAGCTTGAGGAATCGGAGGTTGAAAGGTCATCAACATCCGAGGAAGAGGAAGAATTGGAGGAGGCCTCAACCTCTAGGATTGAGAGGGAGGATATTAGATCACCGGAGCAAGGGCAAGAGCAAGAAGAGCCATTTACCTCTGGGAGAGATGAAGAACCAACTCCGGTTCCTACTATCAACCTAGGTAACTCAAGAAATTCAATTAAAAATAAAGATCATATAATTTATTTTGAGTGTAGAGAACTCAGGCACTATAAGAGCAAGTGCCCTGAGAAGGTCAAGAAGGCTCCGTCGGCACTATAAGCCAACAAAAATTCAAAGGATGCGGGAGTCCCCACTAGTAAGAGCAAGGAGCATGTGGTGTGCTTCAAGTGTCATCAAAGGGGACACTACCGAAGTCAATGTCCTAGGGGGAGAAAGCAAACCAAAGGGCAAGAAGGAGCTACACATTTAGGGGGAGCCTCTAAGGCAAACCCTAAGGTATATTTTAGTAATTCAAGTTCTAGTTTTAATGTTAAAAATCATGCTTTTAATTCACTTTCCATTGCTCATTAAAAGCATGCTAGTAGAAATAGATTGTATTTTTTAGGTGCTAAGAGTTGTAGCTTTAGAACCAAGGAGAAATTTGGGACTAATGTCCCCTGAAAAATTCTACCTAAGGCAAGAATTAGGAAAATATAAGACCATCTAGGCTTTAATCCAAAGGAATCTAGACATATGCCTAGGAAGGGAAAAAAATGATCAAAGAAACATTGGGCCCACCAAAATAGAAAAATTGAAGTTAGAGAATCAAGTTTTGAGGTCAAAACTTGAGAAAATAGAGAAGACCTTTGAAAAGATGCAAAATCAAATTAAAGAGTCAAATGGTCAAACTCTAGGAGCTAGGAGTCAAAACCTAGGATGTAAGAGGCAAGAACCATCTAGGAGGCAAGGTTTGGGTCACAAGCCTATTTCCAAGAAGGTAATGTCTACTTATCACTATGTTCCATTTGATTAAGGAACTCAACCTAGGTCTAGAAAGGCCATAGTTACTAGGGAGGTCATCCCTAAGGCTAACCATGGAGTGTGCCTAGTGGTTAAGGTTTCGAAGAAACCTAGGGAGGCCACTAAGATGGTTACAAGGGGAATCACCTCTAGAGTTAACCTAGGCAAGACCATAATGACCAAGGCTACCAAGCCTAAGAGGGTCATTTGGAGAGTATCTAGGGAGGTCATCCCTAAAGAATACCTAGTAAACCTAAGGAGCTCAAATAGGTATTGGATTCCTAGGAGCCTGATCGATTCATGCTAAATGGGTTAAGATGTGCCAACCTTAAATGGATAGGTAGTTAATTTAACCTTGGTAAAGGTGACACTTTAGGTCATTTTAAAGGTTATGGGTACCTTAGAAATAAGGTTGATCTATAATACTAAAGGATGTCAGGATGTGCCAATATCATTTAAGAAGTTTGATAAGTTGATCAAATTGGCACAAATTAGGTCTTAGAGTCATGGTGTGCCATTTTGGGTTTTTGGCACACTTGAGAGAAGAGTGATAATATGGCAAAATGAATTTAATTCTAACAAATGGCAAAAAAATATATTAAAATTTAGGTATTCTTATGCCTTATATTTTATTTTCCATGCCTTGATTGCCATATGCCATGTCATGGCATCATGTTTATTTTAGATTATATAATATGTCATGATAATGCTTAGGTTTATGGTTTTATGTCATGTATACTTATGTTAATATTTAATGCCATGATATCATAATTATTGGCACATGCTTATTTATGCTATCATTATATTCCATAATCATCATTCATGCATTTAAGGTAATTAAAATTGATTTAAGGACTATGACATGACTTGAAGTCCCATGTATAAGGGAATCAAGTAATGTTGTCTTAGAAAAATGCATGAGACCTTAGATTAGGATGAACATAATCCACATCTCACATCAAATTGACATGTGTGTGTTTTCAAACACCCAAAAAATATGTGAGATGCCAGGAAATGAGTTAAGTTCAAGGTGCATAGTTTTTGCATCTAGATGATTTCAAACTCATCTTATACCATGGTGGATCATGGGGAAAGCTAATGTGCAAGTCATGTGCATTGATCCCATTTATCATGATCCAATATCTATTTTTAAAAACTATTTTAAAATCATTTTATAAAATTTTGGTGAAGTCTTTCTTTTGATAGCATTCACCATTTATAGAGTTGGTACAAAGTAGGGTCAAAATATTAAACTTTTCGATGGTTTTTAACTTTGTGTCAATCTCATTATTTTATTGGTATTTTATTTTTCAAATATTTATCACCCATTATGATTGATATAAGTATTATACGTATGAAGTTTCAAGTTTTTTCAAATTAGGTATAACTACTTATGATTTTTGTAAATTCATTTTTTATTCTGATTTCTACATTTTGCATATATCAGTCGACTGTCGCTTGTGGGCAGTCGATTGATGCATAGTGCAGTCGGCTGTTGGGTTTTCGGCACCGCGGTGTGTGTGTGTTCGATCACGTTTCGTAAACATGAGCACAACGGAAGCAATAAAATTAATAAATCTACATTTGTTACAACACACACATCACACGCATGCATAGTATAACAAGTGTAGACATAACCGTAAATTTAAATTTGCAATAAAAGGAAATTTAACTACGTTATACCTTTCGTATTATGTGTAGCGGGAACGGCATCAACCGGAACGATCCTTGCTAGAATCGTCTCTATCCGTATCCACGCCGAGTATCCTCGGGATGACTTCGCTAAGCCACGAGCTTCGTCTTCGTACGGGTTACTAGCCTCGTGTTGAAGACGACGTGATCGAGAGATGATCATGATCCGAATCCAAATTCGGATCCTAAGACGAGTCCTCAAAACTCGCTTCTCCGGAGAGGTATTCGTCAACCGATTGACGAATCCTTCGTCCTCCACCTCAGAGGATTACCAGAGATCGAATCCCGGGTAAGTTAGCCGCTGTCGGAGCTCTAACCGTCGTCCAAACGACGCTCCGACGAGAGGAGAACAAGCTGTCCAGAAAATTGGACAGCTTTGGTGGAGGAGATAGGCGCCGGCCAACCAAGGGAAGATAAACTCACCTTGATGCCAAACCTAAAGGAGATCACCGGAAGGTCGCCGGAGGATCACCGGCTGATGCTTGGACGCCGGCAAGGAGCTGGACGGCGGCACAAGGGGCTGGGCGGCAATGGAGGTTGGCGCCAACTCTTAGAGGGGATGAAGTGGGCGGCAACTATTGCTAGGGTTTTTGGATTAGGGCTTAATTATCCCTTAAGCTCTCTTTTATAGAGAACTAATTCTCTTAATGGTTATTGGATCATAACCATTAGGCCCGTTAACCCGCTCCATTAAGATAAGTTAAAATAAACCAAACCATGATGGTTTATTTTAAGTTAAAACGAACCGAACCAACTTTTGGTTCATTCGTTTAAAATAAACCAAACCCTTTGGTTTATTCTCCTCCATTGGATTAGAACCAAACCATTTTGGTTCATCCATTATATCTTCATAAGACACGGCCCATCCACGCTTCCATTGCGACTGAAACGATTTCATGCTCCCTCCATGTTTGGTCCAACCAAACATAGTTTCTCTCGGTCTGAGAATCCCATTCTCAAGCTCGTTTTAAATCCTTCGGATTACGCTCGTTGTGCGTGTGACCAAATAGGTTCTCGGTTTATGTTGGCCGTCTATAATTAACCATTAATTATAGAACGATCATGAGTGGCACCTAGTAGTACATCATGATCCCCAATTAACCGAAAAGATCAACGGTTGATCCAGAACTATTTCTGAAACCCTTCAGTAGCTCGAATGATTCGTGCCCCATTCCCTTCACTCATCTTATACCCACTTGGTTCAGGACATGGTCTATAGTGTCAGTCCCCACTAGGCTGACTACGTCACACCTAGCCCAAGTATCATTTCCTCGTCCTACGGATTCTAGTTACTGCACATGTATCGAAGAGTACTTTACTCTAAACATGTAATGCTTTGGCCAAAGAATTTAGTAACAATCCGATGAGAGGCAATGGGTATACATCTCCTCGCAAGGAGTGGTGAATCCTTTATAGGCTATTCAAACACCTTCGATCACTTCGACTTATACACAATCATCCCGGGTCCACATCTCCTTAGAGATGTTTGCGTAAGATGTCAAAGCATAAGTCTCCATGATCAAGATGACTTCAATACCGCAAGTCAAAGGAACATCGCACTTAAGCTACAGTAAGAACTTCATTGACATATCTATATATGTAGAGAACCATATGAAGTCTTACGGCTGGTCACTCCAATGAACTAGTTACCATAACTAGCATCCACGATTAACTCCGACATCACAATGTCTCCACCAAAGGAGAATCACCGCTTGATACACCAAGGAGTATACCTCGTGCTAGTCTCGGCAGTAATCGATGGTGTCCAAATCCATCAATTCATCGACTAGGATAATTCGATACATCACAATTACACATGTAGAGATACTCACTAGTTGTGATCCAATCACAAATTCTCTCATGCTGTGAATCGCATCGAGGAGATTCAATAAATGAGTTTAAGATCCAATCAAATACATAAAACATGTATACTCAAATAGTGAATCTTCATTTATCATATAAATGGTTCATACATAAGGCATTGCCTTAGGACATCTCTCATATATTACTAACAGACTCCCACTTGGCCTAATGCCAATCGCTACGATCCAATACCATAAGCTCTAACATGACCCTCAAACTTACTTTGAGGTAATGCTTTAGTCAAAGGATCCGCTAAGTTCCTTTCAAAGGGGAATTTTCTCGATTTGTATTTCGCTCCTAATGATGATCTCTCCGATAAGATGATAGCGGGCGGCACATGTTTGATCATCGATGAGACCACATCAAGTTCAAAGATGAACTTCTTGATCCAAACCGCTTCCTTCGCTACTTCCAAAGCCGCAATGTATTCTCGCTTAGTGGCGTAATCCGCTATAGTGTCAAGCTTGGAACCTTTCCAACTTATTGCGCGCCCATTCCGGTGAATACATACCTGCATCGAGACATGGAATCATCCTTGTCGTCTCGAGTCGCATCCGTATACCCACGTATCACCATGTACCCTTCTCCATATATTAGAACACATCCTTAGTTCTTCTCAAGTACTTAAGGATCGCCTTAATACCACCCAATGATCCATTCTCGATCGATTGTATCCGCCGTGACACTCGTGAGCATATGATACAACGGGCCTCGTACATAACATAACATACATGATAGATCCTATTGCGGATGCATAGGGAATCTTACTCATGCAAATCCTCTCGTCTTCTGTGCGCAGTCACATAGACTTCGAAAGGTTTACCCCATGCCTGATGGGTAGGAAACCTTTCTTGGATTCCGACATGCTAAACCTCTTTAGCACTCGGTCTATATACGATCGCGAAAGACCAAACCAAGCTTTCGATCTATCTCTATAGATCTCAATCCCGAGGATGTAGGTTGCTTCTCCCAGGTCTTTCATGGAGAATGTCTTGGATAACCAAACCTTAACTGACTGTAAGATTGACACATCGTTTCCTATAAGTAATATGTCATCGACATACAATACTAGGAAAACGACTGCTCTCCCATTAACCTTCTTGTACACACAAGATTCGTCTGGATTTTGTGAGAAATCAAACTTTTTGATGGTCTCATCAAAATGGATATTCCAGCTCCTGGATGCTTGCTTCAATCCATAAATGGACCGTCACAATTTGCATACCTTGGTTTTATCAACCGATGTGAAACCCTCAGGCTGTATCATATACACGTCCTCGAGCAGGTTTCCATTAAGGAAAGCTATTTTCACATCCATCTGCCATATCTCATAATCATAATGAACCACTATGGCCAGGAGCATCCGAATGGATTTAAGCATAGCTACAGGCGAATAGGTTTCGTCATAATCAACGCCTTGTTTTTGACAATATCCTTTCGCCACCAATCTAGCCTTATAGGTAATCACATTACCATCCATGTCGGTTTTCTTCTTGAAAACCCAATTGCACCCTATAGGCTTTATGCCTTCAGGTGGGTCAACCAAGTTCCAAACTTGGTTTTCATACATGGAATCCATTTCCGACTTCATGGCACCAAGCCACTTATCCCTTTCTGAACTTGTCAGCACTTCTTCATAACTGGTAGGCTCCTCATCATCAATGAGTAACACGTCGTTCGATTCACTTACGAGAATCCATATCTCTCAGGAATATTACGTGTTCTACAAGATCTACGAAGATGTGGAGTTACAATAGGTCGAGTCGATTGCTCATCACTATGAGTTGTCGGCTGTTGTGCTTCACCAGGTATCTCATCAATGTCTATTTGAGTTTCTCGAGCCTCCTCAAGCTCGACGACACTCCCACTGTTTTCTTGCAAGAGAAACTCTTTCTCTAGAAACACAGCATGCCTTGAAACAAACACCTTTTGTTCCACAGGATGATAGAATTGGTAACCCCTTATTTCCTTTGGGTATCCAATAAATAGACATTTATCAGACTTAGCATCCAATTTGTCTGATACAGTCCGCTTCACATAAGCAGGACAACCCCATATCTTCAAGTAAGATACATGAGGTTTCTTACTATTCCATATCTCATATGGAGTAGTAGAGACTACCTTTGTTGGCATTTTGTTTAACAAGTAAACAGTTGTCTGAAGTGCATAGCCCCAAAAGGACTTGGGAAGATTCGCATGATTCATCATTGACTTGACCATGTCCAACAAGGTCCGGTTATGCCTCTCAGATACACCATTATGCTTTGGTGTATATGGAGGAGTCCATTGAGACAATATACCATTGTCTCTTAGATAATCAAGAAACTCTTGACTTAAGTATTCACCACCTCGATCAGATCGAAGCATTTTAATACTATTGTCATTTTGTTTCTCTACTTCATTTCAGAATTCTTTGAACCTTTTAAAGGCTTCAGACTTGTGTTTCATCAAGAACACATACCCAAACCGTGAGTGATCATCGGTGAAGGTAATGAAGTAGCTATAGCCTCCTAAAGCTTGAGTTGACATAGGTCCACATACATCAGTATGTATTAGACCTAGAAACTCTCCCACTCGTTCACCTTTTCCAGTAAAAGGTAACTTAGTCATTTTTCCTTTTAAGCATGATTCGCATGTATCGTATGAATCCAATTCAAACGATTCCAGAATTCCACATCAGTGTAATTCGGACATGCATTTCTTGCTTACATGGCCAAGACGACAATGCCACATGTAGGAGTCTAATTGATTATCCTTTCAAGTGCACTTGTTGCTCGCTTCGATATTGAAAATGCCACTGGATACGTCCAATGTATAAACACCATTGCCTAAAGTTCTAGACCCATAAAGAACTCCATTCAAATTTATGTAACAACAATTGTTACTAAAAGTCAAATCGTACCCATTTCTATTTAAACAAGAAATAGAAATTATGTTCTTTATCAACGAAGGAACACAAAAGCAATTGTCCAGTTCTAAGACAAGTCCTACAGGGAGTTTCAACAAATACGTTCCGTTGGCGAGTGCAGCAACCTTTTCTCCATTCCCAACACGTAAATTTGACTCTCCCTTGACGAGTCTTCTTCTATTCCTTAGCCCATGTATGTCATTACATATATGTGAGCCACACCCAGTATCCAATACCCAAGTGTCTGAGGAAATAGAATGACAATCAATAACGAAGATATGTGAAAAAGATGGAGCATCTTATGCCTTATTCTTCTTCACAGACTCAAGATAAATCTTGCAATTTCTTCGCCAATGACCCTACTTGCCATAATGATGACAAGTGCCCTTTTATGCTAGTTACGCCTTTTTAGCCTTTTTCTTCTTCCCTTACATTGTTCCTTTGACTCCCTCTTAGAACCTTTCTTGAGGAATCAACTAACAACAGTCCCCTGCTCATGCTTCTCGAGAAGGCTCCACAGTCTTGACATGTTGAGCGATACCGCAAATGAACCTTCTTGCATCTCGGAGGTGAAGAGGAGCTTGGAGACTTGAACCTTTGAATCTCACTTGCTTATCAAACAACTCATAAAGATGAAGGACTACGATATGAGCATCCATATGCTCATGCGCTTCGTAGCTTGGGTTCCATCGCGGCTAGCATGATGCAACTCATTTGTTGAGAATCACTCATGTTTACGATAGACCAACAATTGGTCGAGTTGCATCGTCACTAGGATGGGCGGGAAGAGGCGCCGAGGACATACAAGCTTTTCACCTTGAGAACAATTCTCAAGTTTCTAAGCGATCCAAGAAGTTTGGCCCGAATTTATTGAATCCAAAATGGAACGCAAATTCAAAGACATCATGATCAATTTTAGAAATACAAAACGAGCATATATGAGAAAGATGATTTTAAAATGCATCAATATACATTTATAAATCCCATTCATTTTTTGAATTTCAAAAACCCCAAAATCACTTCGGGAGATCATAGGTCCATCTCCGAATGGGTTGATATCCATCATAGTTATGAACAACCTTAGAGAGAGTCCAACAAGCCATTCATAACTACGACGGTAGGTATCAACTATACCGATTGCATATCACGTATATGCAACTATCACAATGTGTTATCAACTAATTGAATGTTCATACATACATCGGGTTGTTAACACATTAACAAGTATGCATCATATGCATAGCACCCAACTTCACCTCCCTTTACATCGACCTTGGAGAGAGTCCAACAAGCCGATGCTGTGTTAAAGCCAACCCATTAATCGAGAAATAGTTTTAATATGGTTAGAGCGCATTCAACCAATTAGCCCAGCTTGGAGAGAGTCCAACAACCAAAGCTAACGATTGACCTCTGACTCTTACCATATTAGTATTAAACTATTCCATGGTTTGAACATGTTCGGGTTCGAGCCGGGCTTGGAGAGAGTCCAACAACCCATACAAGAAACGGAACTCTGGTTCTAACCTTATTAATGGAAGGTGTAGGCTTTAATATTGTGTAAGGGTTTTTATGTCTCATCCTTTTCGTATGCAAATAACTATTATCTACATGGCATGACATACATGGCATACATCTACATGTCACGACACGCATGGCATAATGTTATGCATCTAATGCAATTACATGGCAAACAATTATGTCATGTACATAATTTCCTTATATGTCATAACTATTTATGGAAATAAAATATGTTTAAGATTTGATTCTCTAAATCAAATCATAATTAAATTAGGAAACAAATTTCCAAATCTAATCACATATTTTATTTATGGAATTATTTGATTAAGGAAAATCTATTTAGGAAACCGATTTCCTAAATTATTAAAACTACTTATGGAAATTAAAATATTTTAAGATTTGATTTCCCAAATCAAATCAAGATTAAATTAGGAAACAAATTTCCAAAATCTAATCAAATATTTTATTTCCATAAATACTTCCAACTTTCCAAAAGTGGAAGATTTCATAAATACTTCTAGACTTTCCAAAATTGAAAAATTTCCATAAATACTTCTAAATTTCCAAAATTAGAAAATTTCA
Source organism: Wurfbainia villosa (assembly GCA_025175895.1). Taxonomy (NCBI): domain Eukaryota; kingdom Viridiplantae; phylum Streptophyta; class Magnoliopsida; order Zingiberales; family Zingiberaceae; genus Wurfbainia; species Wurfbainia villosa. Next base: position 61,842,512 of record CM045997.1, read on the forward strand.
GAAATAACATTATGACTATCATAAAACCATTTACGATTATGTGAAATACAACTGAGGCTCTGATACCACTATGTTGGGTTTTTAAGCATGGCGTGTGTGTGTTCGATCATGTTTCGTAAACATGAGCACGACGGAAGCAATAAAATTAATAAATCTATATTTATTTACACACACACATCACACGCATGCATAGTACAACAAGTGTAGACATAACCGTAAATTTAAATTTGCAATAAAAGGAAATTTAACTACGTTATACCTTTCGTATCACGTGTAGCGGGAACGACATCAACCAGAACGATCCTCGCTAGAATCATCTCTATCCGTATCCATGCCGAGTATCCTCGGGATGACTTTGCTAAGCCACGAGCTTCGTCTTCGTATGGGTTACTAGCCTCGTGTTGAAGACAACGTGATCGAGAGATGATCACGATCCGAATCCAAATTCGGATCCTAAGACGAGTCCTCAAAACTCGCTTCTCCGGAGGGGTCAACCGATTGATGAATCCTTCGTCCTCCACCTCAGAGGATTACCGGAGATCGAATCCCCAGTAAGTTAGCCACTGTCAGAGCTCTAACTGTCGTCCAAACGACGCTCCGACGAGAGGAGAATAAGCTGTCCAGAAAACTGGACAGCTTTGGTGGAGGAAATAGGCGCCAGCCAACAAAGGAAGCCAACTGCTCACCTTCTCACCGAAGCCTAGGAAGATCACCGGAGGGTCGCCGGAGGATCACCGGCTGAAGCTTGGACACCAGCAAGGAGCTGGACGGCGGCACAAGGGCTGGGCGGCAATGGAGTTGGTGCCGAAAACTCCAAGGAGAGGAGGTGGGCAGCAACTAGGTTTAGGGCTCTTGGATTAGGGCTTAATTATCCCTTAAGCCCTCTTTTATAAAGAACTAATTCTCTTAATGGTTATTGGATCATAACCATTAGGCCCGTTAACCCGCTCCATTAAGATAAGTTAAAATAAACCAAACCATGATGATTTATTTTAAGTTAAAACGAACTGAACCAACTTTTTGTTCATTCGTTTAAAATAAAACAAACCCTTTGGTTTATTCTCCTCAATTGGATTAGAACCAAACCATTTTGGTTCATCCATTATGTCTTCATAAGACACGGCCCATCCACTCTTCCATTGCGACTGAAACGATTTCATGCTCGCTTTATGTTTGGTCCAACCAAACCTAATTTCTCTCGGTCTGAGAATCACATTCTCAAGCTCGTTTTAAATCCTTCGGATTACGCTCGTTGTGCGTGTGACCAAATAGGTTCTCGGTTTATGTTGGCCGTCTATAATTAACCATTAATTATAGAACGATCATGAGTGGCACCTAGTAGTACATCATGATCCCCAATTAACCGAAAAGATCAACGGTTGATCCAGAACTATTTTTGAAACCCTTCAGCAGCTCGAATGATTCGTGCCCCATTCCCTTCACTCATCTTATACCCACTTGGTTCAGGACATGGTCTATAGTGTCAGTCCCCACTAGGCTGACTACGTCACACCTAGCCCAAGTATCATTTCCTTGTCCTATGGATTCTAGTTACTGCACATGTATCGAAGAGTACTTTACTCTAAACATGTAATGCTTTGGCCAAAGACTTTAGTAACAATCCGACGAGAGGCCATGGGTATACATCTCCTCGCAAGGAGTGGTGAATCCTTTATAGGCTATTCAAACACCTTCGATCACTTCGACTTATACCCAATCATCCCGGGTCCACATCTCCTTAGAGATGATTGCTTAAGATGTCAAAGCATAAGTCTCCATGATCAAGATGACTTGAATACCGCAAGTCAAAGGAACATCGCACTTAAGCTACAGTAAGAACTTTATTGACATATCTATATATGCAGAGAACCATATGAAGTCTTACGGCTGGTCACTCCAATGAACTAGTTACCATAACTAGCATCCACGATTAACTCCGGACATCACAATGTCTCCAACCAGTGAGAATCAGCTGCTTGGATACACCAAGAAGTATACCTCGTGCTAGTCTCGACAGAATCGATGGTGTCCAAATCCATCAATTCATCGACTAGGGATAATTCCGATACATCACAATTACACATGTAGAGATACTCACTAGTTGTGATCAAATCACAAATTCTCTCTTGCTGAGAATCGTATCGTGGACATTCAGTAAATGAGTTTAAGATCCAATCAAATATATGAAAATATGTATACTCAAACAGTGAATCTTCATTTATCATATAAATGGTTCATACATAAGGCGATTGCCTTAGGACATCTCTCATATAGTACTAACAAACTCCCACTTGGCCTAATGCCAATCGCTACGGTATCCAATACCATATGCTCTAACATGATCCTCAAACTTACTTTGAGGTAATGCTATAGTCAAAGGATCCGCTAAGTTCCTTTTAGGGGGAATTTTCTCGATTTGTATTTCGTTCCTACTGATGATCTCTCTGATAAGATGATAGCGGCGAAGCACATGTTTGGATCGTTGATGAGACCACATCAAGTTCAGAGATGAACTTCTTGATCCTAACTGCTTCCTTTGCTGCTTCCAAAGCTGCAATGTATTCTGCCTTAGTGGCAGAATCCGCTATAGTGTCAAGCTTGGAACCTTTCCAACTTATTGCGCCTCCATTCCAGGTGAATACATACCCAGACTGAGACATGGAATCATCCTTGTCTGTCTGGAGCTGGCATCCGTATACCCACGTATCACCATGTACCCTTCTCCATATATTAGGAACGCATCCTTAGTTCTTCTTAAGTACTTAAGGATCGTCTTAACAGTCACCCAATGATCCATTCCTGGATCAGACTAGTATCTACTCATGACACTCAGAGCATACGATACATCGGGCCTCGTACATAACATAGCATACATGATAGATCCTATTGCGGATGCATAGGGAATCTTACTCATGCAAATCCTCTCGTCTTCTGTGCGCGGACACATAGACTTCGAAAGTTGTACCCCATGCCTGATGGGTAGGAAACCTTTCTTGGATTCCGACATGCTAAACCTCTTTAGCACTTGGTCTATATATGTAGACTGCGAAAGACCAAGCAACTGTTTCGATCTATCTCTATAGATCTTAATCCCGAGGATGTAGGTTGCTTCTCCCAGGTCTTTCATGGAGAATGTCTTGGATAACCAAACCTTAACTGACTGTAAGATTGAAACATCGTTTCCTATAAGTAATATGTCATCGACATACAATACTAGGAACACGACTGCACTCGCACTAACCTTCTTGTACACACAAGGTTCGTCTGGATTTTGTGAGAAATCAAACTTTTTGATGGTCTCATCAAAACGGATATTTCAGCTCCTGGATGCTTGCTTCAATCCATAAATGGACCGTGGCAATTTGCATACCTTGGTTTTATCAACCGATGTGAAACCCTCAGGTTGTATCATATACACGTCCTCGAGCAGGTTTCCATTAAGGAAAGCTGTTTTCACATCCATCTGCCATATCTCATAATCATAATGAGCCGCTATGGCCAGGAGCATCCGAATGGATTTAAGCATAGCTACAGGCGAATAGGTTTCGTCATAATCAACACCTTACTTTTGATGATATCCTTTCGCCACCAATCTTGCCTTATAGGTAATCACATTACCATCCATGTAGGTTTTCTTCTTGAAAACCCACTTGCACCCTATAGGCTTTATGCCTTCTGGTGGGTCAACTAAGTTCCAAACTTGGTTTTCATACATGGAATCCATTTCTGACTTCATGGCACCAAGCAACTTATCCCTTTCTGAACTTGTCAGCACTTCTTCATAACTGGTAGGCTCCTCATCATCAATGAGTAACACGTCATTCGATTCACTTACGAGAAATCCATATATCTCAGGAATATTGCGTGTTCTGCTAGATCTACGAAGATGTGGTGTTACAATAGGTCGAGCCGATTGCTCATCACTATGAGTTGTCGGCTGTTGTGCTTCACCAGGTATCTCGTCAATGTCTATTTGAGTCTCTCGAGCCTCCTCAAGCTCGATGACACTCCCACTGTTTTCTTGCAAGAGAAACTCTTTCTCTAGAAACATAGCATGCCTTGAAACAAATAACTTTTGTTCTACAGGATGATAGAATTGGTAACCCCTTGTTTCCTTAGGGTATCCAATAAATAAACATTTATCAGACTTAGCATCCAATTTGTCTGATACAGTCCGCTTCACATAAACAGGACAACCCCATATCTTCAAGTAAGATACATGAGGTTTCTTACTATTCCATATCTCATATGGAGTAGTAGAGACTACCTTGGTTGGCATTCTGTTTAACAAGTAAACAGCTGTCTGAAGTACATAGCCCCAAAAGGACTTGGGAAGATTCACATGATTCATCATTGACCTGACCATGTCCAACAAGGTCTGGTCACGCCTCTCAGATATACCATTATGTTGTGGTGTATATGGCGGAGTCGATTGCGACAATATGCCATTGTCTCTTAGATAATCAAGAAACTCCTGACTTAAGTATTCACCACCTCGATCCGATTGAAGTATTTTAATACTCTTGTCATGTTGTTTCTCTACTTCATTTCTGAATTCTTTGAACCTTTCAAAGGCTTCAGACTTGTGTTTCATCAAGAACACATACCCAAACCGTGAGTAATCATCGGTGAAGGTAATAAAGTAGCTATAGCCTCATAAAGCTTGAGTTGACATAGGTCCACATACATCAGTATGTATTAGACCTAGTAACTCTCCCACTCGTTCACCTTTTCCAGTAAAAGGTAACTTGGTCATCTTTCCTTTTAAGCATGATTCGCATGTATCGTATGAATCCAATTCAAACGATTCCAGAATTCCACATCGGTGTAATTCGGACATGCGTCTCTTGCTTACATGGCCAAGACGACAATGCCACATGTAGGAGTCTATTTGATTATCCTTTCGACCAGGCTTGTTGCTCGCTTCGATATTGCAAATGTCACTGGATACGTCCAACGTATAAACACCATTGCTTAAAGTTCCAGTCCCATAAAGAACTCCATTCAAAGTTATGTAACAACAATTGTTACTAAAAGTCAAATGGTACCTATTTCTATTTAAACAAGAAATAGAAATGTTGTTCTTTATCAACGAAGGAACATAAAAGCAATTGTTCAGTTCTAAGACAAGTCCTGCAGGGAGTTTCAACAAATACGTTCCGATGGCGAGTGCAGCAACCTTTGCTCCATTCCCAACACGTAAATTTGACTCTCCCTTGACGAGTCTTCTTCTATTCCTTAGCCCATGTATGTCATTACATATATGTGAGCCACACCCGTTATCCAATACCCAAGTGTCTGAGGAAATAGAATTACAATCAATAACGAAGATATATGAAAAAGATGGAGCATCTTATGCCTTATTCTTTTTCACAGACTCAAGATAAATCTTGCAATTTCTTCGCCAATGGCCCTACTTGCCATAATGATGGCAAGTGCCCTTTATTTAGTTACGCCTTTTTAGCCTTTTATTCTTCTTCCCTTACATTTGTTCCTTTGACTCCCTCTTAGAACCTTTCTTCGAGGAATCAACTAACAACACCGTCCCCTGCTCATGCTTCTCAGAAGGCTCCACAGTCTTCAGCATGTTGAGCAGTACCACAGATGAACCTTCTTGCATCTCAGAGGTGAAGAGGAGCTTGGAGACTTCGAACCTTTCGAATCTCACATGCTTATCAAACAACTCATAAAGATGAAGGACTACGATATGAGCATCCATATGCTCATGCTGCTTTCATAGCTTGGGTTCCATCACAGCTAGCATGATGCAACTTGTCAGTTCAGAATCAATCACATGTTTCTGATAGACCAACAATTGGTCCGGAGTTGCATCGTCACTAGGATAGGCGGGAAGAGGCGCTTCGAGGACATACACAAGCTTTTCACCTTGAGAACAATTCTCAAGTTTCTAAGCCAGTCCAAGAAGTTCGACTCAGTCAATTTATTCGAATCCAAAATGGAACGCAAATTCAAAGACATCATGATCAATTTTAGAAATACAAAATGAGCATATATGAGAAAATGATTTTAAAATGCATCAATATACATTTATAAAATCCCATTCATTTTTTCGAATTCAAAAACCCTTGAAATCAATTCGGGAGATCGTAGGTCAATCTCCGAATGGGCTGATATCCATCATAGTTATGAACAACCTTGGAGTGAGTCCAACAAGCCATTCTTAGCTATGATGGTGGGTATCAAGTATACCGATTACATATCATGTATATGTAACTATCACAATGTGCTATCAACTAATTGAATGTTTACACATACATTGGGTTGTTATCACATTAACAAGTATGCATCATATGCATAGCACCCAACTTAACCTCTCTTCACATCGACCTTGGAGTGAGTCCAACAAATCGATGCTCCAAGTTAGAGCCGACCCATTAATCGCGAAATAGTTTTAATATGGTTAGAGCGCATTCAACCAATTAGCCAGACTTGGAGTGAGTCCAACAACCCAAACTAACGATTGACCTCTGACTCTTACCATATTAGAGTTAAACTATTCCAATGATTTGAACATGTTCAGGTTCAAGCCGGGCTTGGAGTGAGTCCAACAACCCAAACAAGAAACAGAACTCTGGTTCTAACCATATTAATGGAAGGTGTATGCTTTAATATTGAGTAAGAGTTTTTATGTCTCATCCTCTTTGCATGCAAATAACTATTATCTACATGGCATGACATACATCTACATGTCACGACACGCATGGCATAATGATATGCATCTAATGCAATTACATGACATACAATTATGTCATGTACATAATATCCTTATTTGTCATAACTATTTATGGAATTAAAATATGTTTAAGATTTGATTCTCCAAATCAAATCATGATTAAATTAGGAAACAAATTTCTAAATCTAATCACATATTTTATTTATGGAAATAGTTGATTAAGGAAAATCAATTTAGGAAACCAATTTCCTAAATCATCAAAACTACTTATGGAAATAAAATATTTTAAGATTTGATTTCCCAAATCAAATCATGATTAAATTAGGAAAAAAATTTCCAGAATCTAATCAAATATTTTATTTATGGAAAATATCAATTTCCATAAATACTTCCAACTTTCCAAAAGTGGAAGATTTCCATAAATACTTCTAGACTTTCCAAAATTAAAAAATTTCCATAAATACTTGTAAATTTCCAAAATTAGAAAATTTCCAGAAATAACATTATTACTATCGCAAAACCATTTTACGATTATGTCGAAACACAACCTGGGCTCTGATACCACTGTTGGGTTTCCGGCACCGCGGTATGTGTGTGTTCGATCATGTTTCGTAAACATGAGCATAGCGGAAGCAATAAAATTAATAAATCTACATTTATTACAACACACACATCACACGCATGCATAGTACAACAAGTGTAGACATAATCGTAAATTTAAATTTGCAATAAAAGGAAATTTAACTACGTTATACCTTTCGTATCACGTGTAGCGGGAACGGCATCAACCGGAACGATCCTCGCTAGAATCGTCTCTATCCGTATCCACGCCGAGTATCCTCGGGATGACTTCGCTAAGCCACGAGCTTTGTCTTCGTATGGGATACTAGCCTCGTGTTGAAGACGAAGTGATCGAGAGATGATCACGATCCGAATCCAAATTCGGATCCTAAGACGAGTCCTCAAAACTTGCTTCTCCGGAGAGGTATTCGTCAACCGATTGATGAATCCTTCGTCCTCCACCTCAGAGGATTACCGGAGATCGAATCCCCGGTAAGTTAGCCACTGTCGGAGCTCTAACCGTCATCCAAACGATGCTCCGACGAGAGGAGAACAAGCTGTCCAGAAAACTGGACAGCTTTGGTGGAGGAGATAGGCGCCGGCCAACAAAGGAAGACAAGTGCTCACCTTTTCACCGAAGCCAAGGAAGATGGACGGGTCGCCATAGGATCACCGGCTGAAGCTTGGATGCTGGCAAGGAGATGGACGGTGGCACAAGGGCTGGGCGGCAATGGAGTTGGCGCCGAAAACTCCAAGGAGAGGAGGTGGGCGGCAACTAGGTTTAGGGCTCTTGGATTAGGGCTTAATTATCCCTTAAGCCCTCTTTTATAGAGAACTAATTCTCTTAATTGTTATTGGATCATAACCATTAGGCCCGTTAACCCGCTCCATTAAGATAAGTTAAAATAAACCAAACCATGATGGTTTATTTTAAGTTAAAACGAACCGAACCAACTTTTCGTTCATTCGTTTAAAATAAACCAAACCCTTTGGTTTATTCTCTTCCATTGGATTAGAACCAAACCATTTTGGTTCATCCATTATGTCTTCATAAGACACGGCCCATCCACGCTTCCATTGCGACTGAAACGATTTCATGCTCGCTTTATGTTTGGTCCAACCAAACCTAGTTTCTCTCGGTCTGAGAATCACATTCTCAAGCTCGTTTTAAATCCTTCGGATTACGCTCGTTGTGCGTGTGACCAAATAGGTTCTTGGTTTATGTTGGCCATCTATAATTAACCATTAATTATAGAACGATCATGAGTGGCACCTAGTAGTACATCATGATCCCCAATTAACCGAAAAGATCAACGGTTGATCCAGAACTATTTCTGAAACCCTTCAGCAGCTCGAATGATTCGTGCCCCATTCCCTTCACTCATCTTATACCCACTTGGTTCAGGACATGGTCTATAGTGTCAGTCCCCACTAGGCTGACTACGTCACACCTAGCCCAAGTATCATTTCCTCGTCCTACAGATTCTAGTTACTGCACATGTATCGAAGAGTACTTTACTCTAAACATGTAATGCTTTGGCCAAAGAATTTAGTAACAATCCGACGAGAGGCCATGGGTATACATCTCCTCGCAAGGAGTGGTGAATCCTTTATAGGCTATTCAAACACCTTCGATCACTTCGACTTATACCCAATCATCCCGGGTCCACATCTCCTTAGAGATGTTTGCTTAAGATGTCAAAGCATAAGTCTCCATGATCAAGATGACTTGAATACCGCAAGTCAAAGGAACATTGTACTTAAGCTACAGTAAGAACTTCATTGACATATCTATATATGTAGAGAACCATATGAAGTCTTTCGGCTGGTCACTCCAATGAACTAGTTACCATAACTAGCATCCACAATTAACTCCGGACATCACAATGTCTCCAGCTGATGATGCATAGGGCAGTCGACTGTTTACTATCATAGTCGACTGTCAACGCTCATTTTGGGTAAACAAGGATGTTTAGCCCTTGTTTACGCTATGTTAGGCTACCCTAACTGCTCCTAACCCTTGGATATACTTTGGAAAGCTATGGAAAGGGTGGAAATCCATTGGATATGGATTAGGAGAGTTGTTTAGGGTGTGTATCAAGTTTAAGGTGTGTGAAAGTTCAAGGTGAACTTTTAACATTAATTTTGATGGTTTAGTGTTCCTAGAGGCTTAAGGAATCTCCAAGGACATTGTTCGTGCAATGGTCAAGGGGGAGCATGCCTTTAGGGGGAGGTTATCCATCATGGGATGATGGATGTGTTCTTCCTCATGAAGGGGAGAACTTTGAAATGGAAATGTGAGATGCCCAATTGGGAAAATAGGGAGTGTGAGGATTGCCTCTCTTTAGTGATATGAGACTTATCACTAGGAAGAGTAAAGGCATCCTAGATATTTTTGGACCAAGGGGGAGATTGTAAGATCTCATTGGAATATGAGACATTGAAACCCTTAGGGAGAACCTTTTTTATGTATGTCAAAAAGGGGGAAAATTGATGAGAGAATTTGGGAATTACCAATTTGGGAGAATTTGTAAGGAGATTTGAGTTAGGTGGCCTAACTCAAAGGTGTTTGTGGTTTTTGTCAAACATTAAAAAGGGAGAGATTGTTGATGCAATCTGGCCAAGTCATGATTGACTAGACTCAAGTTTGACTTGAGTGGTATTTTGATGTTCGATAAAATGTATGACAATGTGATTGTCATGGGAAAGTCCTAGCCATGGATACTTGGCATGGGAAAGTCCAAGTGGGACACTTGGCAATGGAAAGTACAACTCTTGTGTACTTGGCATGCAAAGTCCAAGTCTTGGGTACTTGGCATGGAAAGTCCAAGCATGGGTCTTGGCAAAGGAAAGTCCAAGCTTGAGTCTTGGAAATTGGAAAGTCCAAGCATGGGTCTTGACAAGGGAAAGTCCAAGCTTGAGTCTTGGCAAATGGAAAGTCCAACAGGGGTTGCCAAGGGAAGTCCAAGGGTTGATATTGGCGGTGTAAAGTCCAAGCGGGAGTCTTGGAAGTATAAGTCCAATGGTTTGGCAGCATAAAGTCCAAGCGTGTGTCTTGGCAGCGTAAGCCCAAATGTGTCTTGGCGGTATAGACCAGCTTAGCATGACAATAGCCGATGGAAGCACTTGAAGGCTAGCGTATAGATGAACAAGTCATCAATGACTTGGAGGGATCCAATAGCCATGAGGATGACAATGGTGGCTAGAAGGCTTAGGTCTAGGTTAAGGGTGGTCTAGCAAGTATGAGGGCATGATACTTGGGGTTAAACCTCATGTTTGAGGTTTGTCAGTCGACTGGGGTTATGGATCAGTCGACTGTTGGTGCAGGGGCACTAGATAATCGAACCTGTATTTTGATTATGGCAAAGACACAAAGTTAAGTTTATATTGTTATCTCACGAGCTAAATCAAGTGTGCAGAAAAGTACTAAAGCTGGAGCTGAAGGCTAGCGACACCCGGAGGAAGCCGTGGTGGTCGGGCGACACTTGAGTGAATTCGGAGGGAGCCGAAGGAATCGAGTGGAAGGCCGGAAGCAAGAGCTACTATCGAGGTAAGCTCGTGTGAGTGAGAGATTGTAAGGTCGTGTCCTCTTTACGGGGACGACCGTAGGCGACGATTCGACTAAGACTTCTTGTGGAAGGTCTAGGTCGAGATCGGACGGTTAGAAACCGTCGTATTTATCATTTTCCGAGCTAATCTCTTACTGCAGGGAAGTGGTTAGCCGGCAATGATCACGGACATTGGGCGCGATCGTTATCGCGATCGATGAGATGCATCACGATCGGCCATCACGATCGATGAGAGGCATCACGATCGATGGCGACGATTCAGCTTTTGCGCTAGGTCAAAACGGATAACGTTTGACGCGGCCACTTCGCGATAAAAATTTGGAAAAATTCATGATCCGTTCCAAAGAAATAGGAGACAAATTCAGAGGCTAAAGTCTATAAAAGGAGGGGAGGATTCATCTCCAAATCACATCAATTATTCATCAAGTGCTCCTACAACGCCAACGCTTCAACACCGCTATAACACGCGACAACCTCGATCTTCTTCTTCGGTAGATTCAAGTAATATTTTTGATATTATATTCTGTGTTTTTTATCTTCATAACGAGGTGAGGTAGGCTTGTTGCCTCATCCTCGTGTATTCGGTTTTTGTAATCGTTGTCTCCTACCTCCAACGAGGAGGAGACGTTTTAGTGCTTTGCCCTCCGTACGCGGTCTAGGACCGATAGGGCCTTGGAGTAGCAATCGCTGGGTTGTGAACCAAGTAAAATAAACGTGTTCATTTATTTTCCGCTGTGCTTACTTTGCGTATTGAACGAACGAAAAAGAAAAGATTTACGATCGCTATTCACCCCCCCCCTCTAGCGACGCTTCTCGATCCAACAATTGGTATCAGAGCGGGGGCGCTAAGATTTGGTGAAACCACCAATCTAGCACGTTTTGGTTTTCTTTTCGTATTTTTCGATTCGTATATTTCTTAGGTTTTGTTTCCCGCACTACTAATCCAAGACCAAGTCTTGGTACATAGTTTTTGGTTGTGTTTTTGCTAGTACTAATCTCCTTCGGAGTACCTCACGATCAAACGAGCATAACTTTTGCTACGAGTGGACTCACGAAACGATCTACCCACCAAATCGAAGCTCTCTGAAAGATCTACACTTTTTACGGGGGGTTTACCCCCGTAACAAGCTGTTTCCAGCCCCAAAATCCAGCGTTTAGTACCCTTTCGGGGACATCGAAGGTCGTAAGTTTCAAATTTTTTTTAGTTTTTTTATCCTCCTTATTTATTTCTGTTTTTTTTCTATTATTTCCCGCATTACTAATCCAAGACCAAGTCTTGGAATTCTCTTTGGTTTTTATTTGTGTTTTTGCAAGATACTTAATGGCTCACATTGAGGGATATAGCACCACCCGACCTCCGTTCTTTAACGGAGATGATTTCCGTTATTGGAAAGGTCGGATGGAGTGTTTCTTGAAAACACAAGTCGAGACTTGGATAATAATCCAAACCGGCTTTGCTTTACCCACCAATGATCAAGGAGAGCCCTTGGATTTCAACAAGTGGACAAATGCAACCAAGAGGCAAATCGAAGCCGATGCAAGAGCAACCCAAATATTGCAATGCGGCTTGTCCAAGGAGGAACTCAACCGCATCGGACCATTCATTAGCGCCAAGGACCTATGGAATAAATTAATTGAGCTACACGAAGGAACACCCGATGCTAAGGTATGTAAACGTGACCTTCTTTTCAATAAGTTGTATAACCTCAAGATGCAGGAACACGAGACGGCAACACAACTACACGCCCGCGTCCAGGACATTGTCAACGGCCTACACACCATCGGACACAAGGTCGAAAACCGTGACCTATTAAGGTACGTTCTTAATTCATTTCCTAGGACTACCTTGTGGGCATCCATGGTCGATGCCTACAAGGTCTCTAAGGACCTATCGAAGCTTAGGTTAGATGAATTATTTTCCGAGTTTGAACTTCATGAGCAAACTAACGTGATCCGGGCCGAGAGAGGTATTGCTCTACTTGCAGGACAAAGAAGCAAGCCACCTACTAGGCAAGTAGATGAACTCGAACCCGAAGACGAATCCGAATCCTAAGAGGAGGCCATAATAGTCAATATTGTGCGGAGAATAGTTCGACAAGAAAGAAGGAAATTGAAGAATGAGAACCAAAGAAAAAGGGAGCAAGGAAAGCCTTCCATGCAACTTGGGACAACAGAGAAGACATAGCTTACATGGCAAGAACGGAGGAGTCCGAGTCAGAATCTGAAGCCGAGTCCAACTACAACTCCGACTCCGACCCCGAAGATTATTTCGAGAGAAAACTCAAAGCCGGACCAAAAGGGAAAGTTAAGGTTGATTTCTCTTTAATTAGTACACTTTACAGTACAATTAAACTGCTTAATAGGAAATTAACTAAGTCCGAGTCTAGGGTTGAGTCGTTACTTGAGGAGGTTGAAACCCTCAAGCAAGAGGCTACTCTAACCTCTTCAACTAGTCAAGTTCAAGAGAGAAACTCAACCCAAATTGAAAAACTTGAGAAGGAGAATTCTCTTGAAAGACCAAGTTCAAGAGGTCGAGGCTAGGTTGGAAAAGTTCACGTTGGGATCTAAGAACCTTAACCCACTACTTGGAACCCAAAGAGCCGTGTACAACAAAGCCGGACTCGGATTTAAGTCAAAGACTACGAATAGGTCTTATATGTCTATCGTAAATCGTAGTCATCAAAGAGTCCAAGCATGGGTCCCAAAGGTTTTATTAAATTCACATATTAGGACTAATAAGTATTGGATTCCTCAGGATCAAGTTCATTATTTGAATAGACCTTATTGGTTCAATGGTCTAGGGAGCTAACACTAAAATAGTATACCCGCTTACTTAGCAAAACCATTGCATGCTTAGAATTTCATTAACTTGTGAACTTACTTAGAATACGTACATAACCAACTAAAATCCTTGAAAGATTGAGCCTCGGGAGCCTCTTTTCATAAATAACTAGTTAGTCAACTCTTGATAATATAGTATCAGATGCGCGAGATGATAGTAATGCGTTAGGGAGACAAAGTCTCGTGTATTCGAGCTAGATAAGGCGATCTAGCTTGGTGCACTTGACCGAGTGGAACTAGTCAAGCTACCTCGCCGTATCCTAAACTAGTTAGACCGAAGTAACCCTAAGTGACTTAAGTGATATTTTCTTGAATTTGGCTTTGTCTAAGGAAGTGGTCGTTGTTCCGATCAAAGAAGGCCCCTGTGCCTCGCCACGACCTGGAAGCCAATTTCTCGAAAAGTTACTTAAACGATCTAAAGGTTAAATCTGAATCTAACCCAAGGTTGACTATCTTTAATCAATTTAAAATCATCTCACAAAACATATAAGGTGAACAAATTATCAGACACATAGAATGGGTGAGATGTTAAGGATAATTGAAATATACTTGAAACAATCCCTTCAAAATACTACTTATTTTCTCAACTATTGTACTTAACAACTCTGAGGCCAAAGTTTAGCGCCCCCTACATCTCTTATACTTCATATATTTGACTAAGGGGGAGAGCAAACTAATCTTAAGGGTTATATTATAAATCTTTAGATTATTGGTGCAGAGGGACACACCTCGAACCAATCTATCTAACTATTGCTAGACGCATGCTTGGACTCATATTTGATTTATCTAGATGCATTCATAAACGACATTGTTTTAAACCCCTATTTTATACAAAAACCCCAACACTCTTTTTTGATTTATGGCAAAAGGGGGAGAAGAGCGAAAGTTAAGGGGGAGTAACACAAAATTTGTTTTTGAAAACTAAAGTATCTCTTTCAAAACTCACCTAGGGTTAAGGGGGAGTTTTTGGGAATGGCATTCATCATCTACTATATGTGTTTTATGCTTTAATTTCCCTTAACTTTGTGTTGGTTTGCCATAGATCAAAAAGGGGGAGATTGTTGGTGCAGGGGCACTAGATAATCGAACCTGTATTTTGATTATGGCAAAGACACAAAGTTAAGTTTATATTGTTATCTCACGAGCTAAATCAAGTGTGCAGAAAAGTACTAAAGCTGGAGCTGAAGGCTAGCGACACCCGGAGGAAGCCGTGGTGGTCGGGCGACACTTGAGTGAATTCGGAGGGAGCCGAAGGAATCGAGTGGAAGGCCGGAAGCAAGAGCTACTATCGAGGTAAGCTCGTGTGAGTGAGAGATTGTAAGGTCGTGTCCTCTTTACGGGGACGACCGTAGGCGACGATTCGACTAAGACTTCTTGTGGAAGGTCTAGGTCGAGATCGGACGGTTAGAAACCGTCGTATTTATCATTTTCCGAGCTAATCTCTTACTGCAGGGAAGTGGCCAGGCTGGCAGTCGACTGTCATCAGTCGACTGATGAGAGGCATCAGTCGACTGATGGCGACGATTCAGCTTTTGCGCTAGGTCAAAACGGATAACGTTTGACGCGGCCACTTCGCGATAAAAATTTGGAAAAATTCATGATCCGTTCCAAAGAAATAGGAGACAAATTCAGAGGCTAAAGTCTATAAAAGGAGGGGAGGATTCATCTCCAAATCACATCAATTATTCATCAAGTGCTCCTACAACGCCAACGCTTCAACACCGTCATAACGCCGACGCGACGACAACCTCAGATCTTCTTCGTCGGCAGCAGATTCAAGTAATATTTTTGATATTATATTCTGTGTTTTTTATCTTCATAACGAGGTGAGGTAGGCTTGTTGCCTCATCCTCGTGTATTCGGTTTTTGTAATCGTTGTCTCCTACCTCCAACGAGGAGGAGACGTTTTAGTGCTTTGCCCTCCGTACGCGGTCTAGGACCGATAGGGCCTTGGAGTAGCAACCGCTGGGTTGTGAACCAAGTAAAATAAACGTGTTCATTTATTTTCCGCTGTGCTTACTTTGCGTATTGAACGAACGAAAAAGAAAAGATTTACGATCGCTATTTACCCCCCCTCTAGCGACGCTTCTCGATCCAACATCGACTAGTCAAGTGTTTTGACAATTGGTAACTGAGTCGACTTGTATCAGTCGACAGGGATTATAACTAGTCGACTGATGGGAGTTGATTGGCATTCGACTACAACAAATGGCCTTGGCAGTCGACTAACAGCATTGGTTAGTCGACTAATTTTTTGAGTAGTCGACTGCTATGGCTGGCAGTCGACTGATGATCGATGTCACAGACACAGAATGTTTCTGAGTCGACTGTTAGGGTTTGTTAGTCGAGTGGAGTCATGATCAGTCGACTGATGGGTATGATCAGTCGACTGATGGTCTATCTGTTGGAACTTATTCAACGTGGATTAAGTCATTGTCTCACAATGGATACAGGAGTAGTCGACTGATGGTCTCGAGCAGTCGATTGCTAGGCAAAAATCAGCCTGAGTTGTAGGTTTAAAAGCAACTCGTGGAGGAGGATTTGGCAAGGATTTTCTTGGGCGATTTGAAGGGGAATAGTTGGTGATTTCCAATCCTTCAAGGCTAGTTCAAGACAATCAATAAGCAAGCTTCCAAAAGATCTTTTTGAAAGTGTTCTTTACATTCTTTTGTGTATTTAGTTGTATTTGCTTGTTTACTTCTTATATTACTTTTGTAATCGTTGTAAGAGATTTCTCCGCCTCCGACTTATTGTGGAGAAGGAGTGTTTGTGATTAGTGGTGATATTGTAGGGAAATCTCGTATGCCAAATGGCATATGCGCAACGGAAAATAGGATCCCTTCCAAGTGATCCATGCGAAAGCAAACTCGTATAAAATAAATTTCTCTAAACCAAACCTATCTTATAGGAGAGGATTACCTTTGTTGCGTGCCCTTGTTAATCCCGCTTTTCCTTTCGGTTTGTTGGATCTTTAGCACGTTCAAGTGTCCGTGCCTCTATACGTATCCACACGAGCACGCTCTTGTCTCACAAAAGGAAAACTAGAGGAGCTCTCCTTTACTTCTTGCTAGAGAAGTCCCTAAAGGAGAGGAAGAGAGGGAAAAGGAGAAAGGAAGAAGAAGACTCCTCTTCTTGCTAGCCTACACTCACAAACCCACACAACTAAAGCTTCCACCAAGCTTTCTCACAACCACAACACCAAAAACCCCCCTATGGCCGGCCACTCCATGGAGCCTTTTATAGGGTTGGAAAAACCCTTCCACCTCCTTCACATTCAATGCAATCCATTGCATTGAGACACACTCAAAAAGGATTTGGCTTCCTTGTTTGGCCGGCCACTTAAGGAGACAAAACCATTTTGTTTCCTTCCACCTTAACTAGCTTAGGTGGATGCTTAGGTGGCATGCTTATGTGGCATGCTTATGTGGCATTCTTATGTGGCATTCATGCATGTTGAATTAATCTTATTAATTCAATTAAGCTTATGTTATCATATTGAATTAATCTTATTAATTCAATTAAGATTATGTTATCATATTGAATTAATCTTATTAAATCAATAAGGTAACATATTGAATTAATCTCATTAAATCAATTAGCTAAAATTCTCATTAAGCTTAAAGTCCAAAAACCATTTTGTACTTAAGCTTATTCCCATATTATTCTAGTCAAACTAGAATACTCTAATTCCTTTAATTATCATGCTCTTTGTGTGTGACCCTATAGGCTCTCATAACGTTGGCAGTGGACCTAAACTCTTTTAGATACACAAGCAATGAGCGGCATCTAGCAATACATCATTGCTACCCAAGTTACGAGATAAGTCAAGATCCGACTAACCTTTCCGTGACTACTATAATATATGACCGTGTCCTTCTATCCTTGATATCAGATTGATCAATGAGGCATAGACCGTGTCATCCTCGATCAATCTATGTGTTTCTTGATCCCTGAGTAAACTAACTCAAACAAATGAGCTCAATATCTCATATTGACTCATTCGAGCATGGCCATGCGTTTTAGTAGTTCTACTCAATCAAGGGGCCCACCGATATCACTCCCGTCATATGGAAGGGATAGATCCCATCTACATCACTCACATCCCTCCGCATAATTTGTTACATACCCGATGTCGCCTTTTATGGTCCACCTATTTACGGTGACGTTTGACGATACCAAAGTACATAACTCCTTATGTAGGGAACCATAGTGACTTCAGTCTAAGGACTAT
This sequence comes from Wurfbainia villosa, assembly GCA_025175895.1. Taxonomy (NCBI): domain Eukaryota; kingdom Viridiplantae; phylum Streptophyta; class Magnoliopsida; order Zingiberales; family Zingiberaceae; genus Wurfbainia; species Wurfbainia villosa. The sequence goes on from CM045997.1 coordinate 61,860,408, forward strand.
TCATACCAATAGTCACATGAGAAAGTTTATGACACTCATATAACGATCCATGAAACTTTCTCATGGCGGGTCGATTCGATATATTCTCCAATATATACCCATGTGTCAACTTGATATCATATATCCATGACTTGTGAGATCAAGTCATCAATTGACCTACATGCTAGTCTTTATGTATTAATATTGCCCTTGCATATTAATACTGACTAGGAACATTTAGGAAAGTGTTCTCTCAAACCTCTCATAATCAATTGCGATTGATGTCTTTGTAGATAAGAACCTACTTTTCTAGGGCATTATTATATTTAAATTAGGTACAAGCAAGATGTAAATATAATAACCAATCCTTTGCCTTTATAGAATATGATACAAAATGTTCCCTATTCAACCATCACATGATTGGTTCTAGGGCTTTAACTAACAATCTCCCACTAGCACTAGTACCAATCACTATGATATCTAATACCTAGTGACCTAGTGTGACCATCATGCTTCCTCCGTGCCAAAGCCTTGGTCAATGGATCTGCAATGTTAGCTTCCTGCATATCCTCACATCTCCTCTATCGATGATCTCTCGAATGAGATGGAAGCGCCGCAGATGTGTTTGGTCCCTGATGTGATCGAGGTTCCTTAGCTCGCAATAGCCCCATTGTTGTCACAATAGAGGTCTATTGGATCTGCAATGCTAGGAACTACCCCAAGTTCATCGATGAACTTGCGGAGCCAAAACGCCTCCTTTTCTGCATCGAGATCGCAATATACTCCTTGTTGTAGAATCAACAAGCGTGTCCGCTTGAACTCTTCCACTCACACTCCACCATTCGAGCAAAACACGTGCCGATTGCGATCTATAGTCATCCTTATGCATTTGGAAGCTTGCATCACGTAACCCTTTACGCTTAGCTCCTCATTGCCTCCGAATATCGGAAATATTCTTTTTCTTCGTAAGTACTTAAGAATATTTTTTTGATCGCTATCCATGACTTTCACCGGATCCGACCGGTATCTACTCGTCATGCTCAAAGCATACGAGGACGTCGGAGCAGTACAAAGCATGGCGTACATGATAGACCCTATAGCCGATGCATATGGATCTTATCCATGCGATCTCTCTCCTCCTTAGAAGAGGGACATTGAGTCTTGAAAGACTCACACCATGTGATAAAGGCGAAACCCTTTCTTAGAATTTTGCATAGCAAAATGATCTAGCACTTTATCAATGTATGTACTGACTTAGGCCAAGTAATCTTCTAGATCTATCTCTATAGATCTTGATGCCTAGAATATAGGCGCTTCACTCTAAGTCCTTCATCGAGAAACAATTCCCTAACCACATCTTCTGGAGTGAGGGAATATCATTTCCGATGAGAAGTATGTCATCTACATACAAGACAAGAAATACAATCTGCTCCCACTATTTCTCTTGTAGACACAAGGCTCATCTTCATTCTTGATGAAACCAAACTCTTTGATTGCATCATCAATCAAGATTCCAAATGAGAGGCTTGCTTTAGTCCATAAATGGACCTTTGCGGTTTGCATACCTTTCCGGGATGCTTTGGATCTTCAAAACCCTCAGGTTGTGTCATGTACACATCCTCGGTAGCTTCCATTCAGAAGTGGTTTTGACATCCATCTGCGGATCTCATAATCATGGTAGGCTGCAATAGCAAGTATGATCGAATGGATTTAAGCATATAGCGGTGAAAAGGTTTCTTCATAGTCAATACCATGAATTTGTTTGAATCCTTTATCCACCAATCTACCTTTATAGGTATGCTTATTACCATCCATGTCAGTCTTTACTTTAAAGACCCACTTACACCCAATGGGTTTTACCCCTTCAGGTGGATCAACCAAAGTCCATACTTGGTTAGTGTACATGGATTCCATTTGGATCTCATGGCCTCTAGCCATTTCTCGAATCTGGGCTCATCATAGCTTCTTGATAGGATGTAGGCTCGTCAAGATCGACAAGCAATACTTCACCGTTGTCGGTCAAGAGAAAAGAATATCTCTCGGGTTGTGACGGATCCTATTAGATCTTCTATGAAGAGGTTGGTCTACTTGAACAGGTGTTTGCTCCACAACTCTTTGGGCAACAAATTCCTCATCCACAACACTTTGTGGTGCCTGTTCATTTTCCATCGAAGCCTTAGTGTTATCATCATCTTGAACTTCTTCAAGATGAATTTTACTCCCACTAGTATTTCTAGAAATAAATTCTCTTTCTAGAAAGACAGCATTTCTGGCAACAAACACCTTGCCAAGTGTGGGATTGTAAAAGTAATATCCCTTAGTTTCCTTGGGATATCCTACAAAATAACACTTATCTGATTTGGGTCCTAGTTTATCTGAGACTTGACGTCTAACGTAAGCTTCACAACCCCAAATCTTTATAAAAGACATTTTGGGACTCTTCCCGGTCCATATCGTATATGGTGTCTTTTCTACGGCTTTTGATGGAACGCGATTAAGTGTGAAAGCGGCTGTCTCTAGAGCTAAACCCCAAAAGGAAGTAGGTAGATCAGTCTGGCTCATCATTGATCGTACCATATCTAATAGAGTACGATTTCTCCTCTCAGATACACCATTCCATTGTGGTGTTCCAGGTGGAGTGAGTTGGGATATTATCCCACACTCAGCCAGGTGATCACGAAACTCTTGACTAAGGTATTCACCACCTCGATCTGATCGAAGTAGCTTAATACGCTTACCAAGTTGGTTTTGTACTTCATTCTTGAATTCTTTGAACTTTTCAAAGGATTCTGACTTATGTCTCATCAAATATAAGTAGCCAAATCTACTCATTGTTGGTGCAGTGGGCACCAAAGTCGAACCGGTATTTTGATTATGGCAAAAGGCTCAATAGTTAAGGGTATATTTGTTATCTTACGAGCTCAATTAAGTGTGCAGAAATGCTAAAGTTGAGCGGAAGGTCCATCGACACCCGGTGGGAACCGAGGTGGTCGAACGCGCCAGAGGGATTTCGGAGGAAGAGGTACTCGGTGAAGACCGGGCGAGGCTACAAGGTAAGCTCGTGTGAAAGCGAAGCAAGGGCGTTAAGCGTAGATCCACCCAATACCTCCAATGGAAGGTCTAGGTCGAGTCGGTTAGTTAGAACCATCGTACTTTATATTTTAAGCTAACTTGTATCTGCAGTCCAAAACCCTTTGACGATCGTCTACTGATCAGCTCTGGTCTAGTTCGACCTCGAGAAGAGCTCAATTTCAAGGGTGAATTTGGACTTGACTCGTGTTTTGGTACAAAGGGTGATGTGGCATCAAGGTGGACATCCAAACCATCACCAAGCTTGGACCCCAAAATTAGGTGATGTGGCATCAAGGTGGACATCCAAACCATCATCAAGTTGACGCCCAAAATGAGGTGAGTTGGCACAAGATGGTTGGCAAACCACCATCAAGCTTGGGCCAAAATGAGGAGAGTTGGCACAAGATGGTTGGCTCCCATGATGTGGCACAAGTTGGATGGCTCCAACAAGTTGGCGTGAAGGCCTCCTTGAGGTGGCACAAGGTGGTTGGATGAGCACCTCATCCTTGAGTTGTGGCACAAGGTGGTTGGATGAAGCACCCCATCCTTGAGTTAGGCGCAAAGGATGTGGATGAGCAAGACTTGGGGATAAGAACCTCACCTTGGACACTACCTATGTCTAAATTCATAGATCAATATCCATAAATAGACATGTTCACGCCAAGCAAAATATATAAGAAATCAAGAGCTCTCAACACGCCCGTAAATGCTACTACTACTCACATTTGCTACGACGGCGCCACGACAACGAAAGCTACATCTTCTACTTATAAGAGTTGTCGGTATATTTATTTAAGTTCTACTTCTTTAAATTGTCTTTGTGCTTTAATCGTAACAAGGAAAGGGGGAGTGTCCCTTTGCCTTGATTTCTTTTTGTGATCATTGCTCCTACTTCGCGAGGAGGAGTGGTTTTAGTGAATTGCCCTCCGTACGTGATCAAGGATCACTAGGGCCGTGGATTAGCAATCGAAAGATTGTGAACCACGTAAAAATATCTTGTCTACTTTATATTTCCGCTGTGCACTCTCTACTTGCTTTTTACTTATTGCAAAAGTTTTTTTTAACGACACCGTATCGCTATTCACCCCCCCCTCTAGCGACACTTTCGATCCAACAATTGGTATCAGAGCCGGGGGCGCTAAGATTCGGTGAAACCACCAATCTAGCTTTGTTTTTCTTTTTTTCACAGATTTTTTATTTATTTATTTCTGTTTTCGTATAATTATTTCACTTGCTTATCTTCTCCTACATATAGAATTGCATTAGAGGCTTTAGGATCCCGAGTAAGGTTGTCCTCCGGAACTTCAACGACATTCGCATTTGATTGTTTATTTCTTTTTGCAAGTTACATTTTATATATATTTTTTTTCTTTACTTCCTGCACTACTAATCCAAGACGAAAGTCTTGGAATATTCTTCGTGTGTTTTTGCAAGATTCTTTTAAATGCGTTCTTCTTCTTGTTTTTAAATGGCCCATCTCGAAGGGTTTAGCACCGCCGACCCCGTTTTACAGCAGTAATGACTTTCGTTATTGGAAGGGTCGGATGGAATGCTTTCTTAAAACCCAAATCGAGATGTGGATCGTAATCCAAACCGGTGTCACACTTCCTATTAATGAAGATGGTGAATCTTTGGGTTACGATCAATGGTCAAATTCCATGAAAAACAAGTAGAAGCCGATGCCAAGGCAACTCAAATCTTGCAATGTGGGTTGTCCAAGGAAGAGCTCAACGCGTCGGCCCCTTCATTAGTGCAAAGGACTTATGGACCAAGCTAGTGGAACTACACGAAGGCACCGGCGACACGAAGGTATGTAAAGAGATTTACTTTTAAATAAATTGTATAACTTGAAAATGCAGGAAAACGAGACCGCAACTCAACTACATGCTCGTATCCAAGACATCAACCAACTCCATGCCATCGGACAAAAGGTCGAGAATCGCGACCTTATCGTGTATTCTCTTAACTCGCTTTCCTAGGACCACCTTGTGGGCATCCATGGTCGATGCCTACAAGGTCTCCAAGGACCTTTCTAAAATTAGGTTAGGCGAATTGTTTTGAACTTGAATTACATGAGCAAACTAACGTGGTCCAGGTGAGAAGAGTATTGCGTTAGTTGCGTGTTCCAAGAAGAAGAAGCCCGCAAGCAAGCCACCCCGAAGGAAGAAGACGAGTCCGAATCGGAAGTAGACTCGAAATAGAATCCGAACAACTAGTCAACAGTTCGAAGATGATCAAGAGACGAAAAACGACTAACAACTCAAGGTAAGTCAAACCTAATTCAAATACTTCTAATTTTAGATGCTATGAGTGCAATCAGTTCTGGCCACATCAAGTCCGAGTGCCCAAAGCTAAAGAATAACGATCAAAGACCAAGAAAGCGCTAAACGCTACTTGGGAGGAGTTGTCGAGGAAGAAGACGATATCCAAGCTCTAATGGCCAAGCCGACCGAGCACGACAAATCAAGAAGAGTCCGAGTCCGAATCCGATGATGAGCTTCCATTCAAGACAAGCCACGGATCCGTGATCCGGTTCAAAAGAATCATTAAGGGTAAGTCGGTCGTTACTTAATACTTTGTATGGTGCAATTAAATTTTTAAATAAGAAACTAGCTAAGTCCGAGTCCAAGGTCGAGACCTAAACGAGGAGGTTAACCTTCTCAAACATGAGGTCTCCTAACCTCTTCGACTACTCAGATTCAAGAGGAGGACTCAACTCAAGCTGAAAAGCTTGAAGTTGAGAACTCGCTTTGAAAACACAAGTCAAGACCTTAGGAACACGTTGGAAAGGTTCACTTTGGGATCCAAGGGACTTGACCTCTTACTTGGATCACAAAGGGCCGTACAACAAGGCCGGACTCGGGTTTAACTCAAATACAACCAATAAGTCATATATGTCTATAGTAAACCAACATAAGAAAAATGTCCAAGCATGGGTCCCTAAGATCACTTTGATTTCAACTTTAGGATCTAACATGTATTGGGTTCCTATGACCAAATTCACTATGTGAATAGACCCACTCGATTCAATGGTCCAGGGGGAGCCAATACAAAATGTATTTTTGTTAAGTCTTAGAAATTGCATGCTTAGTTTTTCCTTTATTTTTAGAATGGTTAGATAGGACTCATAATCAACTAAAATCCTATTTAAAAGATTGAGCCTCTGTGAGCCTCTTTTCAAAAATAACTAGTTAGACCAAGATGTAGTCTCAAGTAAGTCGAGTTATCAATTTCTTGAAATTAGCTTTGTCTAAGGAAGTGGTCGTTGTTCCGATCAAAGAAGGCCTCATGTGCCTCGCCACGACTGAAGCTAATCTCTTGAAAAGATTACTTGATGAGCTTAGACTAAATCCGAATCTAACCTAATGTTGGTTAATTTAAATTCATTAAAATTAATCAAGTAAAATTGAAAGTCATCTCACAATAACACATAGGAATAACATGTTTTGATCATGTAGATATTGGTGAATTGATTTAGGTTTAAAAACTTACAAACAACCCTTTAGTAATTCCAATATCCGATCCAACTACCTTATATGTAGGATCAATGGATGTTGACAGCTGGTTGCTCCCGACACATGACCGGGATCAACTCAAATTTTCGGTTACGATTCAAACGCATAAGGATCGGTAGCCTTCGGAAATAACGGCAAGCTCAAAATCATCGGATCAGGTGATATTGAGCTCAACTCTAACTTTACAATTCAAAATGTCTTATTAGTAGAAAACTTTCAATATAATTTACTTAGTGTAAGCCAATTGTGTGATAACAATTATAAGGTCATATTTCTAGAAAATGAATGCGTAATCAAGATAAATGCAACATCTAAAATAATACTTAAAGGAACTAGGAATAGCAACATCTACACAATAAATTTACCCAACTCCTCAACCAAGTGTCTTATGACACAAAGAAGAGGAATCTTGGTTATGGCATCAAGACTCGGACACTCGCACCCAAGACTCGTCCACAAGATGAGTCAGAGTGGCTTGGTTATAGGTTTGCCTAAACTAAACAACTTGGATAATAAAATATGTAATGCTTGTCAACAAGGTAAACAATCTAGGACACAACATCAATTAACTAATCAAGAACGAACCAAAAGTGTTCTTGAGCTCCTACACATGGATCTATTTGATTCACATGGAGCTAAGTCACTCAATGGTAGTCAATTTTGCTTAGTCATAATTGACGACTATTCTAGATTTACTTAGGTTTATCAAACATAAAAATGATACTCTAGACCAACTAATCAATCTTTGTAGGTTAATCAAAATCAAAAGAACCTTAAGATTAAAAGACTTAGAAGCGATCATGGTGGTGAATTCGAAACCACAGTTTACAGATTTGAACCTAAACGGATACCACCATGAGTTTTCATGTCCTAGAACCCCACAACAAAATGGGTTAGTCGAACGGAAAAATAGAACCCTACAAGAAGCCGCTAGGACAATGTTAAACGAGTATAACCTACCCGATAGATTTTGGGCAGAGGCCGTTAGTACGGCTTGCTATGTCCAAAATAGGATCCTTATGGTAAAGAGGCACCAAAAGTCCTCGTACGAGATTTATCACGATAAAATACCGAACATCAAATACTTTAGGTATTTGGATGCAAGGTACATATCTTAAACACTAAGGATTACCTAGGGAAATTCAAATCCAAAACCCCATCGAACCTTTCTAGGATACTCAACCACCAGTAGAGCTTATAGGGTATACAATCACGACACTCTTAGAGTCGAAGAAACCATTAATATAGTTTTCGACGAAGGACATGAACCCGTTCAATCCTTAACAAAACCAACTAGCAAATCAACTTATAGCAAACCCGACTCTGATCTTGAACTTGAATCTCGCCCTAACCCAAGTCATCCTATCGACCAAGTGATAGATGACCCTAACCCAAGTCATCCTATCAATCAAGTTATAGGTGATCCAAATTTAGGGTTCGAACTAGAGCTTCATAAAACATTAGTCAAATCTCGTTAATTTCCAAAATCGAACCCAAAACTATTGAACAAGCACTTCTTGATCCCGACTGGATTATTGCTATGCAAGAAGAGCTAGCTCAATTCACTAGAAATGAAGTCTGGGAATTAGTACCACCACCTAAAGAAAAATCAATTATTGGAACAAGGTGGGTATTTCAAATAAACTTGATGATAAAGGTGAAGTAGTTAGAAATAAAGCTAGGTTAGTCAAAAGGGTTTAGTCAAGTCGAAGGTTTAGATTACGATGAGACCTACGCCTGTAGCAAGACTAGAGTCCATCCGAATGTTGTTAGCATATGCCGACATCGAGGTTTTAAATTGTTTCAAATGGATGTCAAGTCAGCATTTTTGAATGGATACATTAAGGAAGAAGTTTACGCTACCAACCTCCCGGATTCAAAATCTAGATAAACTCGACCATGTCCTTAGACTTAAGAAAGCCCTATATGGACTCAAACAAGCCCCAAGAGCTGTACGAAAGGCTTTCGATCTATCTTAAGTCCAAAGGATTCAACCAAGGTTTAGTCGACCCAACCTTATTCGTAAAAACCGTAGGAAAAGAAATCTTTATAGCCCAAATCTATGTAGATGATATAATTTTTGGAACTACCAACTCGATCCTGCTAAACGAATTCATCTCACTTATGGAAAGTGAATTTGAAATGAATTTAGTAGGAGAGTTAAGTTTCTTCTTAGGTTTACAAATTAAACAAACTAAAGATGGAATATATTTACATCAACAAAAATATACTAAGGACTTAATAAATCGATTTGGAATGCAAGATGCTAAAATAATTAATACACCTATAGCAACTAATGTTAATATAAACGAAGATGTAGAAGGAAAACCCGTTGACCTAAAATACTATAGGAGCGCAATAGGAAGTCTCCTATACTTAACCGCGAGCCGACCCGACATTTTATTCGCGGTAAGTATGTGCGCAAGGTTACAAACCCGTGCCAAGGAGTCTCACCTAACCCTAGTCAAGCGTATCCTTAGATATCTAAAGGGCACGCTAAACGTAGGTATTTGGTACCCTAGATCTACCGAGTTTAATCTAATCGGCTACTCCGACTCGACTATGCCTAGTAAACTCGATAGAAAGAGCACGAGTGGTTGTTGTCAAATCCTCTACGAGTCTAGTGAGTTAGTGCGAGGAAGCAAAGATTGCGTTGCCTTATCTACCACCGGGTCGAATACGCTATGATGGGTGAGTGTGTCTCTCACTCTGTGGATGAAGCACACTCTCCAAGACTTTAGCTTAATCTTTAACAACATTAAAACCTACATAGATAACATCAGTTCAATTAACTTAACTAAAAATCCAATATGTCATTCTAGGACAAAACATATAGAAGTTAAACACCACTTCATTAGGAACATGTAACTAATGGAACTATACAACTAGAGTATGTTGAGTCCAAATCAAACCTAGCGGACATCTTCACCAAACCACTACCCGGTTTAATTTAGTTTATTAAGACGAAAGTTAGGTATGTGCGTAATAGAGTAGGATTTAAATTTCTATATATGTACTCTATTTTTGCTTCTTTTTATGAAATTAGCCTAAGTCTTACCTTAGAAATCATATACCTATAGATTTAAGGAGCCAACACATCTCACAACACATAGGACTAATGTGTTTGTGTACTTAGCCACGTAGACGGGCGTGAGATGTTAGGACCTTACTCCTAGTTCCAGATGTAGATTCAGTGCATCGATATGAACCATGGAGTATAATTATTTAAAATTAATCAACTCCTTCAAGACTTATTGATCATTCTATATCAATCAAGTCCAACCGGAGTTGTACATTTTAGATGAACATATTTTCAAGCTTATTATTATTTTAAAAATATATATATATATATATATATATATATATATATATATATATATATATATTGGGAACTTGCTTGGACTTACAAACCCTAAAATATATTTACAAACTTTTTGAGTTAAGGCAAAAGGGGGAGAAAGTCACAAAAGTAACCAAAAGTAACCAAAATTAAAGGGGAAGAAAGTAAACAAAATTATTACCTTTTATATTAAGTAATTCCGATTACTTAAGCAACTATTAAGGGGGAGTAAAAATTATTTTTCAAGAACTCACCTTCGGTCAAGGGGGAGGTTACCTCAAAGGGGAGAACTTGAAACAATAATATTTCTCATTCATATTTAATCATTATGCTAGCTCATTCATATTTAATCTTTATGCTAGCTCATTCATGCTTAATCATTATGCTAGCTTAATTTTTCCTTTACTTTTGTGTCGGTTTGCCATGAATCAAAAAGGGGGAGATTGTTGGTGCAGTGGGCACCAAAGTCGAACCGGTATTTTGATTATGGCAAAAGGCTCAATAGTTAAGGGTATATTTGTTATCTTACGAGCTCAATTAAGTGTGCAAAAATGCTAAAGTTGAGCGGAAGGTCTGCGACACCCGGTGGGAACCGAGGTGGTCGGGCAACGCTAGAGGGATTTCGGAGGAAGCCGAGGTACTCGGGTGAAGACCGGAAGCGAGGCTACAAGGTAAGCTCGTGTGAAAGCGACGCAAGGACGCAGCGAGATCCGACCCAATACCTCCAATGGAAGGTCTAGGTCGAGATCAGATGGTTAGAACCATCGTACTTTATATTTTACTTGTATCAGTCCAAAACCCTTTGACCACCGTTTACTATACCAATCACGTCTAGTTCCAAATTTCCGAGAAGAGCTCGAATTTCAAGGGGGTGAATTTGGACTTGACTCGTGTTTTGGTACAAAGGGTGATGTGGCATCAAGGTGGACATCCAAACCATCACCAAGCTTGGACCCCCAAAATTAGGTGATGTGGCATCAAGGTGGACATCCAAACCATCATCAAGTTGGACGCCCAAAATGAGGTGAGTTGGCACAAGATGGTTGGCAAACCACCATCAAGCTTGGACGCCCAAAATGAGGAGAGTTGGCACAAGATGGTTGGCTCCCATGATGTGGCACAAGTTGGATGGCTCCAACAAGTTGGATGAGCACCTCATCCTTGAGTTGTGGCACAAGGTGGTTGGATGAAGCACCCCATCCTTGAGTTGGCGCAAAGGATGTGGATGAGCAAGACTTGGGGGATAAGAACCTCACCTTGGACACTACCTATGTCTAAATTCATAGATCAATATCCATAAATAGACATGTTCACGCCAAGCAAAATATATAAGAAATCAAGAGCTCTCAACACGCCGTCGTAACGCCGCTACTACTACTCACATTTGCTACGACGAAGTGCCGCCGACAACGAAAGCTACATCTTCTACTTATAAGAGTTGTCGGTATATTTATTTAAGTTCTACTTCTTTAAATTGTCTTTGTGCTTTAATCGTAACAAGGAAAGGGGGAGTGTCCCTTTGCCTTGATTTCTTTTTGTGATCGTTGCTCCTACTTCCAACGAGGAGGAGTGGTTTTAGTGAATTGCCCTCCGTACGTGATCAAGGATCACTAGGGCCGTGGATTAGCAATCGAAAGATTGTGAACCACGTAAAAATATCTTGTCTACTTTATATTTCCGCTGTGCACTCTCTACTTGCTTTTTACTTATTGTAAAAGTTTTTTTTTAACGACACCGTATCGCTATTCACCCCCCCCCCTCTAGCGACACTTTCGATCCAACACTCATATCATCAGTGAAAGTAATAAAGTACTTATAGCCTCCTCTGGCTTCGACATTGAAAGGGCCACATACATCAGTATGTATGAGTCCTAACAAATCCGTCGCTCTCTCTCCATGTCCACTAAATGGAGTTTTAGTCATCTTTCCTAAAAGACAAGACTCGCATACCTCATATGATTCAAAATCAAATGAGTCCAATAATCCATCTTTATGGAGTTGGGATATGCGTTTTTCATTTATGTGACCTAGGCGACAGTGCCAGAGATATGTCTGGTTCAAATCATTCGATTTGAACCGTTTGGTATTTACGTTATAAATTGGGTTATCTAAATCTAGAACATAGAGACCATTCATAAGTGGTGCATTACAATAGAACATTTCATTTAAATAAATGGAACAACATTTGTCCTTTATTATAAAAGAAAAGTTTTTCTTGTCTAAACAAGATACAGAAATTATGTTCTTTGTTAATGCGGGTACATAGAAGCACTCCTCTAGTTCTAAGATAAGCCCAGTGGGCAAAGACAAAGAATATGTTCCTACACACTCTGACAACTTTTGCGCCATTGCCTACTCGTAGAGGTCCACTTCACCCTTTGCCATTATTCTACTATTTCTCCCCTCGCACATTAGTACAAATGTGAGATGCACATCCGGTATCTAATACCCATGTAGAAGAAATAGATAGATTAACTTCTATAACGTGTATACCTGAGGCAGAAGTCCCACTTCTCTTGTTCTTTACTTCATCAAGGTGGACTTTGCGCTCCGCTTCCGGTTGTCGATCTCACCGCAATGGAAGCGATCCCTTCCTTAGGTACTTTACCTTTACCCTTTGAAGTGGATGAATTGGCCTTGCCTTTGGCTTGGGTCTTACCCTTGCCTTTGCGCTTACCTTTGTCCTTCTTGACCATTAGTACATTACTAACTTTCTTCTTGAGATAGCTTCTCAACATGCCGAGAATCTCGTGCAAAGGTTTATCAATTTCATTCATGTTATAATTCATGACGAATTGATTGTATGCTTCCTCAACGATTGCAGATAACATCGATTGCCAATTCTTGGCTCGATGGAAAACCTAGTCTTTCAAGGTTCTCAACGTACCCAATCATTTTGAGTACGTGAGTTCCTACAGTGTTCCTTCTTGCATCTTGCATGCAAAAGAGCCTTAGACACTTCAAAACGCCGTGCCTAGCTTGTCCTTGATATAGTTGTTTCAAATGCTCAACCATATCATAGGCATCCATGTTCTCATGTTGCTTCAAGCTCGAGTTCATGGTGGCAAGCATAAGGCATGACACATCTAATCGTCATCTTGATGCTTCTTATAAGCATCCTTTTCAAGACGAGTGGCCGTAGGGCGGGTATTTCAGGTAGCCTGCTCTAGGACATATAGTTTATGCTTGCTTGAGGATAATCCTCAAGTTCCTATACCGATACCAAGAAAGTTTGCTCCATTGAGCTTGTCCTTCTCAACGACAGATCGCAAGTTGAGGGGGTGTGTCGTGTTAGATGACATGGTGATCTACAACATTAAAATGCAAAGTTAAGTATCATACCTAAATCATTTAATTAGGCCTTTAATTAAATGAGGCTCCCACTAAATTCTCATAGCTACTATTTAGCTATAAATTTATATGGGATAAAGATCCACATCATAATTCGTCTTGAGTTAGCTTTGGCTAATCGCCCAAGACGTAGTATAATTAGGTAGGCAATCTTTTGCCAATTACATCTGATGTAACTCTTTTAATAGCTTTGGTTAAGTTTTAGATTAGTTTAGTGTTTATTCCTAAACGGCTTCAGCCGTGGCGAGGCACAGGGGCCTTCTTGGATATCGGAGCAACGACCACTTCTAAGACAAAGCTGATGTTCGAAAATCACACAAAACTAATGTTAACACTTATGTTCAAAGCTAATATATGCCTCTACTTTCTTAACCAATTAAGAAAACACTTAATTAAGTCTTAACCAAGACTGATAGCGGGACATCACGATTGTCCACTCGCACCCCTCCAAGATAAAATGCATTGCTTTGCTTTGGCAAACCCAATAACAAATGATCGAGGAAGTAGTGAGTACCAACTTTGGTAGGCATATCGTTTAGACTTATTAAGAAATAAACATGTATCATATACATATTAGCATACATCACATATAAGCTAAACTAATCATGCATCACATACAAGCTAAACTAACATGCATCACATACATATTAAACTAACGTGTCATGGTTATGGCCCTTATTCTACAATCTTCTCAAGCCAATGAAAAGATTGATTGGTCAACCTAGGGATAGCATCTTCTCCTAAGTGCTTCCTTTTGGTTGTCTTGTGTGTTGACTTCCTCCTTGTAACCTCATCTTCCAATGGACCCTCCATCCTTGTTTTGTACATTACAAAAGGAGAAATACTCGAGTTACATTCGAGTCTAAAACTAATTTTACAACAAGAATATTAGGAGAAAGGCACGACACGCAGGCCGTATTAAGAATTACAACACACAATCACAAACTTTTGGGACTAGGCCATAACCATGCACCATGTCATTTTAACTTTTAAAAGACATTGGATATTTTATTATGTTTGAAAATTTGCTAATGCAATTATCAACACATAATAAAATTTATCCTACTTCTATATCACATATAAAATAGAGAAAACCTAATTTTATACGATCTTTCGCAAGTGGCTCTGATACCACTGTAGGGAAATCTCGTATGCCAAATGGCATATGCCCAACGGAAAATAGGATCCCTTCCAAGTGATCCATGCGAAAGCAAACTCGTATAAAATAAATTTCTCTAAACCAAACCTATCTTATAGGAGAGGATTACCTTTGTTGCGTGCCCTTGTTAATCCCGCTTTTCCTTTCGGTTTGTTGGATCTTTAGCACGTTCAAGTGTCCGTGCCTCTATACGTATCCACACGAGCACGCTCTTGTCTCACAAAAGGAAAATAGAAGGAGCTCTCCTTTACTTCTTGCTAGAGAAGTCCCTAAAGGAGAGGAAGAGAGGGAAAAGGAGAAAGGAAGAAGAAGACTCCTCTTCTTGCTAGCCTACACTCACAAACCCACACAACTAAAGCTTCCACCAAGCTTTCTCACAACCACAACACCAAAAACCCACTATGGCCGGCCACTCCATGGAGCCTTTTATAGGGTTGGAAAAACCCTTCCACCTCCTTCACATTCAATGCAATCCATTGCATTGAGACACACTCAAAAAGGATTTGGCTTCCTTGTTTGGCCGGCCACTTAAGGAGACAAAACCATTTTGTTTCCTTCCACCTTAACTAGCTTAGGTGGATGCTTAGGTGGCATGCTTATGTGGCATGCTTATGTGGCATTCTTATGTGGCATTCATGCATGTTGAATTAATCTTATTAATTCAATTAAGCTTATGTTATCATATTGAATTAATCTTATTAATTCAATTAAGCTTATGTTATCATATTGAATTAATCTTATTAAATCAATAAGGTAACATATTGAATTAATCTCATTAAATCAATTAGCTAAAATTCTCATTAAGCTTAAAGTCCAAAAACCATTTTGTACTTAAGCTTATTCCCATATTATTCTAGTCAAACTAGAATACTCTAATTCCTCTAATTATCATGCTCTTTGTGTGTGACTATAGGCTCTCATAACGCTGGCGTGGACCTAAACTCTTTAGATACACAAGCAATGAGCGATCTAGCAATACATCATTGCTACCCAAGTTACTGAGATAAGTCAAGATCCGACTAACCTTTCCGTGACTACTATAATATATGACCGTGTCCTTCTATCCTTGATATCGATTGATCAATGAGGCATAGACCGTGTCATCCTCGATCAATCTATGTGTTTCTTGATCCCTGAGTAAACTAACTCAAACAAATGAGCTCAATATCTCATATTGACTCATTCGAGCATGGCCATGCGTTTTAGTAGTTCTACTCAATCAAGGGGCCCACCGATATCACTCCCGCCATATGGAAGGGATAGATCCCATCTACATCACTCACATCCCTCCGCATAATTTGTTACATACCCGAATCGCTTTTATGGTCCACCCACACGGGTGACGCTGACGATACCAAAGTACATAACTCCTTATGTAGGGAACCATAGTGACTTCGTGTCTAAGGACTATTCATACCAATAGTCACATGAGAAAGTTTATGACACTCATATAACGATCCATGAAACTTTCTCATGGCGGGTCGGGCTTCAAAGATATATTCTCCAATATATACCCATGTGTCAACTTGATATCATATATCCATGACTTGTGAGATCAAGTCATCAATTGACCTACATGCTAGTCTTTATGTATTAATATTGCCCTTGCATATTAATACTCGACTAGGAACATTTAGGAAAGTGTTCTCTACAGCCTCTCATAATCAATTCTGCCAATTGATGTGCTGTAGATAAGAACCTACTTTTCTAGGGCATTATTATATTTAAATTAGCTGGCACAAGCAAGATGTAAATATAATAACCAATCCTTTGCCTTTATAGAATATGATACAAAATGTTCCCTATTCAACCATCACATGATTGGTTCTAGGGCTTTAACTAACAGATATTTGCATTGCTAGAGCTCATTCGAGCTCAATCCGTGGAGTATGAACCCTAAGGTTCCGAACAACGTTATATCTCAGTGTATTTGTGCTTGTGTATTTGTTTATTTTTATCATTATTATTTCCGCTGCGTAAACTAATGTTTGTAGCAAGCACGCGATCGAATTTCATCATCAATGAACACACTATTAACCCCCCTCTACCAATGATCCATTCCCAACAAGTGGTATTAGAGTGGGTCGCTCTTCACTGTCTGCACATCCGAGGGAGCAAACATGCTAGAGGTGAAAAAGATGGAGGTTCAAGCCACCATAGTTCCATTTTTCTTCGACGGCGGAGACTTCACGGTTTGGAGAGGTTAAATGTAATGTTTCTTAAATAAAAATGAAAATTATTGGTGTAGTATTGTAGATGACTTTGATCCTCCCAAGGACAAGAAAGAGGGAGTCAAGAAGAAAAAGTGGACCAACGAGCAAAATAAGAAATATGAAATTAATAAAAAGGTAATGTTAATTTTGCCTAATGTTATGCCTAGTTGCATTTTGCATAAGATAGGTGAATATCAAGACGCTAAGGAGCTATGGAGCAAGCTAGCCAAGCTCTATGGAGAGCCCACACCGGTCCATGATAAGGAAGAGGAGGAGGAGACAAATGAGACATGTTCATCCTCTCAAGCTCAAGAAGAAGAGAGCACATCATCTTCATCACAAGAGCTTGAGGAATCGGAGGTTGAAAGGTCATCAACATCCGAGGAAGAGGAAGAATTGGAGGAGGCCTCAACCTCTAGGATTGAGAGGGAGGATATTAGATCACCGGAGCAAGGGCAAGAGCAAGAAGAGCCATTTACCTCTGGGAGAGATGAAGAACCAACTCCGGTTCCTACTATCAACCTAGGTAACTCAAGAAATTCAATTAAAAATAAAGATCATATAATTTGTTTTGAGTGTAGAGAACTCGGGCACTATAAGAGCAAGTGCCCTGAGAAGGTCAAGAAGGCTCCGTCGGCACTAAAAGTCAACAAAAATTCAAAGAATGCGGGAGTCCCCACTAGTAAGAGCAAGGAGCATGTGGTGTGCTTCAAGTGTCATCAAAGGGGACACTACCGAAGTCAATGTCCTAGGGGGAGAAAGCAAACCAAAGGGCAAGGAGGAGCTACACATGTAGGGGGAGCCTCTAAGGAAAACCCTAAGGTATATTTTAGTAATTCACCTTCTAGTTTTAATGTTAAAAAGCATGCTTTTAATTCACTTGCCATTGCTCATTAAAAGCATGCTAGTAGAAATAGATTGTATTTTTTAGGTGCTAAGAGTTGTAGCTTTAGAACCAAGGAGAAATTTGGGACTAATGTCCCCTGAAAAATTCTACCTAAGGCAAGAATTAGGAAAATATAAGACCATCTAGGCTTTAATCCAAAGGAATCTAGACATATGCCTAGGAAGGGAAAAATGATCAAAGAAACATTGGGCCCACCAAAATAGAAAAATTGAAGTTAGAGAATCAAGTTTTGAGGTCAAAACTTGAGAAAATAGAGAAGACCTTTGAAAAGATGCAAAATCAAATTAAAGAGTCAAATGGTCAAACTCTAGGAGCTAGGAGTCAAAACCTAGGATGTAAGAGGCAAGAACCATCTAGGAGGCAAGGTTTGGGTCACAAGCCTATTTCCAAGAAGGTAATGTCTACTTATCACTATGTTCCATTTGATTAAGGAACTCAACCTAGGTCTAGAAAGGCCATGGTTACTAGGGAGGTCATCCCTAAGGCTAACCATGGAGTGTGCCTAGTGGTTAAGGTTTCGAAGAAACCTAGGGAGGCCACTAAGATGGTTACAAGGGGAATCACCTCTAGAGTTAACCTAGGCAAGACCATAATGACCAAGGCTACCAAGCCTAAGAGGGTCATTAGGAGAGTATCTAGGGAGGTCATCCCTAAAGAATACCTAGTAAACCTAAGGAGCTCAAATAGGTATTGGATTCCTAGGAGCCTGATCGATTCATGCTAAATGGGTTAAGATGTGTCAACCTTAAATGGATAGGTAGTTAATTTAACCTTGGTAAAGGTGACACTTTAGGTCATTTTAAAGGTTATGGGTACCTTAGAAATAAGGTTGATCTATAATACTAAAGGATGTCAGGATGTGCCAATATCATTTAAGAAGTTTGATAAGTTGATCAAATTGGCACAAGTTAGGTCTTAGAGTCATGTTGTGCCATTTTGGGTTTTTGGCACACTTGAGAGAAGAGTGATAATATGGCAAAATGAATTTAATTCT
Organism: Wurfbainia villosa; assembly: GCA_025175895.1. Lineage (NCBI taxonomy): Eukaryota > Viridiplantae > Streptophyta > Magnoliopsida > Zingiberales > Zingiberaceae > Wurfbainia > Wurfbainia villosa. The sequence continues at coordinate 61,878,938 of CM045997.1, forward strand.
AACAAATGGCAAAAAAATATATTAAAATTTAGGTATTCTTATGCCTTATATTTTATTTTCCATGCCTTGATTGCCATATGCCATGTCATGGCATCATGTTTATTTTAGATTATATAATATGTCATGATAATGCTTAGGTTTATGGTTTTATGTCATGTATACTTATGTTAATATTTAATGCCATGATATCATAATTATTAGCACATGCTTATTTATGCTATCATTATATTCCATAATCATCATTCATGCATTTAAGGTAATTAAAATTGATTTAAGGACTATGACATGACTTGAAGTCCCATGTATAAGGGAATTAAGTAATGTTGTCTTAGAAAAATGCATGAGACCTTAGATTAGGATGAACATAATCCACATCTCACATCAAATTGACATGTGTGTGTTTTCAAACACCCAAAAAATATGTGAGATGCTAGGAAATGAGTTAAGTTCAAGGTGCATAGTTTTTGCATCTAGATGATTTCAAACTCATCTTATACCATGGTGGATCATGGGGAAAGCTAATGTGCAAGTCATGTGCATTGATCCCATTTATCATGATCCAATATCTGTTTTCAAAAACTATTTTAAAATCATTTTATAAAATTTTTGTGAAGTCTTTCTTTTGATAGCATTCACTATTGATAGAGTTGGTACAAAGTAGGGTCAAAATATTAAACTTTTCGATGTTTTTTAACTTTGTGTCAATCTCATTATTTTATTGGTATTTTATTTTTCAAATATTTTTCACCCATTATGATTGATATAAGTATTATACGTATTAAGTTTCAAGATTTTTCAAATTAGGTATAATTACTTATGATTTTTGTAAATTCATTTTTTATTCTGATTTCTACATTTTCGATGCATAATGTACGATCATTGATTATTATCGAGTTGACTGCCAATGTTGATTTCGGGTAAACAAGGATGTTTAACCCATGTTTCAGCTATGTTAGGTTATCCTAAATGCTCTTGACCCTTGGATATGTTTTGGAAAGAATTAAAAAGGGTGAAAATTCATTAGATATTGATTAAGAGAGTTGTTTAGGGTGTGTATCAAGTTTAAGGTGTGTGAAAGTTCAAGGATGAACTTTTAACCTTAATTTTGATGGTTTAGTGTTCCTATAGGCTTAGGGACTCTCTAAGGACATTATTGGTGCAATGGTCAAGGGGGAGCAAGCCTTTAGGTGGAGGTTATCCATCATGGGATGATGGATGTGTTCTTCCTCATGAGGGGAAGAACTTTGAAATGGAAATGTGAGATGCCCAATTGGAAAAATTTGGAGAGCGTGAGGATTGCCTCTCTTTAGTGATATGAGACTTATCATTAAGAAGAGTGAAGGCATCCTAGATGTTTTTGGACCAAGGGGAGATTATAAGATTTCATTGGGATATGAGACTTGACACCCTTAGGAAGAACCTTTTTGATGTATGTCAAAAAGGGAGAGAATTTATGGGAGAATTTAGGAATTACCAATTTGTGAGAATTGGTAAGAAGATTTGAGTTAGGTGGCCTAACTCTAAGGTGTTTGTGGTTTTTGTCAAACATCAAAAAGGGGAAGATTGTTGGTGCAATCGGCCCAGGTCATGTTTGATCAGACTCGAGTTTGACTCGAGCGGCATTTTGATGTTCGACAAAATGTATGATAATGTGATTGTCATGGGAAAGTCCAAGTCATGGGTATTGGGAATGGAAAGTCCAAGTGGGACACTTGGCAATGGAAAGTCCAAGTTTTGTGTACTTGGAATGGAAAGTCCAAGTCTTGGATACGTGGCATGGAAAGTCCAAGCATGAGTCTTGGTAAAGGAAAGTCCAATCTTGAGTCTTGGCAATTGGAAAGTCCAACAAGGGTTGGCATGGAAAGTCCAAGCATGGGTCTTGGCAAGGGAAAGTCCAAGCTTGAGTCTTGGCAAATGGAAAGTCCAACATGGGTTGGCAAGGGAAGTCCAAGGGTTGATATTGACAGCGTAAAGTCCAAGCGGGAGTCTTGGCTGTATAAGTCCAATGGTTTGCCAGCATAAAGTCCAAGCGTGTGTCTTGGCAGCATAAGCCAAAATGTGCTTTGGCGGTATAGACCAGCTTAGCATGACAATAGCTGATGGAAGCACCCAAAAGCTAGCATATGAATGAACAAGTCATGGATGACTTGGAGGGATCTGATAAGCGTGAGGCTGATAGAGGTGGCCAGAAGGCTTAGGTCTAGGCTAAGGGTGGTCTAGAAAGTATGAGGGCATCATACTTGGGGTTAAACATCATGGTTGAGGTTATTAGTCGACTGGGGCTTTGGACCAGTCGTTTGGCTAAGTGGTTTGACACTTGACAGCTGAGTCGACTTGTAGTAATCGACTGGGATTGACTATTGTTAGTAATATATGAGAGATGTCCTAAGGCAATCATCTTATGTATGAACCATTTATATGATAAATGAATATTCACTATTTGAGTATACATGTTTTCATGTATTTGATTGGATCTTAAACTCATTTACTGAATGTCCACGATACGATTCACAGCATGAGAGAATTTGTGATTGGATCACAACTAGTGAGTATCTCTACATGTGTAATTGTGATGTATCAAAATTAACCCTAGTCGATGAATTGATGGATTTGGACACCATCAATTCTGTCGAGACTAGCACGAGGTATACTCCTTGGTGTATCCAAGCAGCTGATTCTCACTGGCTGGAGACATTGTGATATCCGGAGTTAATCGTGGATGCTAGTTATGGTAACTAGTTCATTGGAGTGACCAGCCGTAAGACTTCATATGGTTCTCTGCATATATAGATATGTCAATGAAGTTCTTACTGTAGCTTAAGTGCGATGTTCCATTGACTTGCGGTATTCAAATCATCTTGATCATGGAGACTTATGCTTTGATATCTTAAGCAAGCATCTCTAAGGAGATTTGGACCCGGGATGATTGGGTATAAGTCGAAGTGATCAAAGGTGTTTGAATAGCCTATAAAGGATTCACCACTCCTTGCGAGGAGATGTATACCCATGGCCTCTCGTCGGATTGTTACTAAAGTCTTTGGCCAAAGCATTACAGGTTTAGAGTAAGGTACTCTTCGATACATGTGCAGTAACTAGAATTCGTAGGACGAGGAAATGATACTTGGGCTAGGTGTGACGTAGTCAGCCTAGTGGGGACTGACACTATAGACCATGTCCTGAACCAAGTGGGTATAAGATGAGTGAAGGGAATGGGGCACGATTCATTCGAGCTGCTGAAGGGTTTCAGAAATAGTTCTGGATCAACCGTTGATCTTTTCGGTTAATTGGGGATCATGATGTACTACTAGGTGCCACTCATGATCGTTCTATAATTAATGGTTATTTATAGACGGCCAACATAAACCGAGAACCTATTTGGTCACACGCACAACGAGCGTAATCCGAAGGATTTAAAACGAGCTTGAGAATGAGATTCTCAGACCTAGAGAAACTAGGTTTGGTTGGACCAAACAAGAAGCGAGCATGAAATCGTTTCAGTCGCAATGAAAGCGTGGATGGGCCGTGTCTTGTGAAGACATAATGGATGAACCAAAATGGTTTGGTTCTAATCCAATGGAGGAGAATAAACCAAAGGGTTTGGTTTATTTTAAATAAATGAACCAAAGTTGGTTCGGTTCGTTTTAACTTAAAATAAACCATCATGGTTTGGTTTATTTTAACTTATATTAATGGAGCGCGTTAACGGGCCTTATGGTTATGATCCAATAACCATTAATAGAAATAGTTCTCTATAAAAGAGGGCTTAAGGGTTTGTTAAGCCCTAACTCAAAACCCTAACCTAAGTTGCCGCCCACCTCATCTCCTTGGAGATTTTGGCGCCAACACCTCCGCTTGCCGCCGCCCACCACCAAGCTCCCTTGCCGGCATCCAGAAGGTGCTGACCTTCCCTCTTGCTAGCATCGAGCTGCTGTCGGAGGAGCTCCGGTGATCTCCCTTGGGTTCGGTAATAAGGTGAGCTTCCACCTTTCCTTTTAGCCGGCCTCTACTCCTCCACCAAAGCTGTCCAGTTTTCTGGACACCTTGTTTCCCTCTCATCGGAGCATCATTTTGACGATGTTTGGAGCTCCGACAGCAGTAGCCTTGCTGGGGATTCCATCTCCGGTAATCCTCATAGGTGGAAGACGAAGGATTCGTCAAACGGTTGACGAATACCTCTCCGGAGAAGCGAGTTTTTGAGGACTCGTCTTTGGATCCGAATTTGGATTTGGATCGTGATCTTCTCTCAATCACATCGTCTTCAACACGAGGCTGGTAACCCGTGCGAAGACGAGGCTCATGACTTAGTGAAGTCATCCCGAAGATACTCGGCGTGGATACGGATAGAGACGATTCTAGCAAGGATCATTCCAGTTGATGTCGTTCCCGCTACACGTGATACGTAAGGTATACGTAGTTAAATTTCCTTTTATTGCAAAATTTAAATTTACGGTTATGTCTACACATGTTGTATTATGCATGCGTGTGATGTGTGTGTTGTAATAAATGTAGATTTATTATTTTTGTTTCTTCCGCTGTGCACATGTTTACGAAACATGTTCGAAAACACACTCACCGCGGTGCCGGAAACCCAACAGTGGTATCAGAGCCCAGGTTGTGTTTTGACATAATCGTAAAATGGTTTTGCAATAGTCATAATAATATTTATGGAAATTTTCTACTTTTGGAAAGTTAGAAGTATTTATGGAAATTTTTCAATTTTGGAAATTCTAGAAGTATTTATGGAAATCTTCCACTTTTGGAAAGTTAGAAGTATTTATGGAAATTAATATTCATAAATAAAATATTAGATTAGATTTTGGAAATTTGTTTCCTAATTTAATCTTGATTTGATTTGGGAAATCAAATCTTAAAATATTTTAATTTCCATAAGTAGTTTTGATGATTTAGGAAATTGGTTTCCTAAATTGACTTTCCTTAATCAACTATTTCCACAAATGAAATATGCGATTAGATTTGGAAATTTGTTTCCTAATTTAATCATGATTTGATTTGGAGAATCAAATCTTAAACATATTTTATTTCCATAAATAGTTATGACATATAAGGAAATTATGTACATGACATAATTGTATGCCATGTAATTGCATTAGATGCATATCATAATGCCATGCGTGTCGTGACATGTAGATGTATGCCATGTATGTCATGCCATGTAGATAATAGTTATTTGCATATGAAAAGGATGAGACATAAAAACCCTTACACAATATTAAAGCCTACACCTTCCATTAATAAGGTTAGAACCAGAGTTCCGTTTCTTGTATGGGTTGTTGGACTCTCTCCAAGCCCGGCTCGAACCCGAACATGTTCAAACCATGGAATAGTTTAATACTAATATGGTAAGAGTCAGAGATCAATCGTTAGCTTTGGTTGTTCGACTCTCTCCAAGCTGGGCTAGTTGGTTGAATGCGCTCTAATCATATTAAAACTATTTCTCGATTAATGGGTTGGCTTTAACCTGGAGCATCGGCTTGTTGGACTCTATCCAAGGTCGATGTAACGGGAGGTGAAGTTGGGTGCTATGCATATGATGCATACTTGTTAATGTGTTAACAACCCGATGTATGTGTGAACATTCAATTAGTTGATAGCACATTGTGATAGTTGCATATACGTGATATGCAATCGGTATAGTTGATACCTACCGTCGTAGTTATGAATGACTTGTTGGACTCTCTCTAAGGTTGTTCATATCTATGATGTATATCAGCCCATTCAGAGATGGACCCACGATCTCCCGAAGTGATTTTGGGGTTTTTGAAATTCGAAAAATGAATGGGATTTATAAATGTATATTGATGCATTTTAAAATCATTTTCTCATATATGCTCGTTTTGTATTTCTAGGTCAATCGATTAATCCTGACGTCTTTGAATTTGCGCACTATTTTGGATTCAAACAAACTGACTGGGCCTAACTTCCTAGACTAGCTTAGAAACCTGAGAATTGTTCTCAAGGCGGAAAAGCTAGCATATGTCCTTGAAGAGCCTCTTCCTAACCGTCCTAAGGACGATACAACTTCAGACCAAATGTTGGTCTATCAGAAGCATGTGGCAGATTCTGAGCTGGCGAGTTGCATCATGCTAGCGGCGATGGTACCTGAGCTGCAAAAGCAGCATGAGCATATGGATGCTAATACTATGGTCTTCCATCTTCATGAGTTGTTTGATGAGCAAGCGAGATCCGAAAGGTTCGAAGTCTCTAGGCTCCTCTTCACCACGAAGATGCAAGAAGGTTCGTCTGTAGTGCAGTTTGTGCTAAAGATGAACGGGTACATCGAGCGGCTAGCTACCCTCGGGTTTGTGATGGATCACGAATTAAGTATTGACTTAATTCTGCATTGTTTGCCCAAGAGTTTCTCACAATTTGTGATGAACTATCGGATCAACAAATTAGAATCCACTATTCTTGAGCTCCTCAATATGCTGAAGACTGTGGAGCCTTCTGTGAAGCATGAGGAGAAGGCTTAGGTTATAGTTGATTCTCAAAGAAAGGTTCTAAGAGGAAGGCAAAAGAATGTAAGAAAGGGAAGAACAAGAAGGCAAAGAAGGCGTAATCCAAGACAAAAGGGCACTTGCCATCATCAGGGCAAGGAAGGCCACTGGCGAAGAAACTGCAAGATTTATCTTGAGTCCATGAAGAAGAAGAAGGCATCTGATGCCCCATCCTCTTCAGGTATCTTCGTTATTGATTGTCATTCTATTTCCTTAGACACTTGGGTATTGGATACTGGGTGTGGCTCACATATATGTAATGACATACAGGGGCTAAGGAATAGAAGAAGACTCATCAGAGGGGAGTCAAATTTGCGAGTTGGCAATAGAGCAAAGGTTGTTGCGGTCGCCATCGGAACTTATTTGCTGAAGCTCCCTAGTGGACTAGTCTTGGAACTAGACAATTGCTATTGTGTTCCTTCTCTAATAAAGAACATTGTTTCTATTTCTTGCTTAAATAGAAATGGTTTCCATTTGACATTTAGTAACAATTGTTGTTATATAATTTTGAATGGCGTACTTTATGGAACTGGAACTTTGAGCAATGACATTTATACATTGGATGTATCCAGTGACATTTTCAATATTGAAGCGAGCAACAAGCGTGCTCGAAAGGATAATCAATTAGACTCCTACATGTGGCATTGTCGTCTTGGCCATGTAAGCAAGAAACGCATGTCCGAATTACACCGATGTGGAATTCAGAAATCGTTTGAATTGGATTCATACGATACATGCGAATCATGCTTAAAAGGCAAGATGACTAAGTTACCTTTTACTGGAAAGGATGAACGAGTGGGAGAGTTACTAGGTCTAATACATACTGATGTATGTGGACCTATGTCAACTCAAGCTTTAGGAGGCTATAGCTACTTCATTACCTTCACCGATGATCACTCACGGTTTGGGTATGTGTTCTTGATGAAACACAAGTCTGAAGCCTTTGAAAGGTTCAAAGAATTCAGAAATAAAGTAGAGAAACAACATGACAAGAGTATTAAAATACTTCGATCAGATCGAGGTGGTGAATACTTAAGTCAAGAGTTTCTTGATTATCTAAGAGACAATGACATATTGTCTCAATGGACTCCGCCATATACACCACAGCATAATGATGTATCTGAGAGGCGTAACCGGACCTTGTTGGACATGGTCAGGTCAATGATGAATCATGCGAATCTTCCCAAGTCCTTTTGGGGCTATGCACTTCAGACAGCTATTTACTTGTTAAACAGAATGCCAACCAAGGTAGTCTCTACTACTCTATATGAGATATGGAATAGTAAGAAACCTCATGTATCTTACTTGAAGATATGGGGTTGTCCTGCTTATGTGAAGCGGACTGTATCAGATAAATTGGATGCTAAGTCTGATAAATGTCTATTTATTGGATACCCTAAGGAAACAAGGGGTTACCAATTCTATCATCTTGTGGAACAAAAGGTGTTTGTTTCAAGGCATGCTGTGTTTCTAGAGAAAGAGTTTATCTTGCAAGAAAACAGTGGGAGTGTCGTCGAGCTTGAGGAGGCTCGAGAGACTCAAATAGACATTGATGAGATACCTAGTGAAGCACAACAGCCGATAACTCATAGTGATGAGCAATCAGCTGGACCTAATGTAACACCGCATCTTCGTAGATCTGGTAGAACACGCAACATTCCTGAGAGATATGGATTTCTCGTAAGTGAATCGAACGACGTGTTACTCATTGATGATGAGGAGCCTACCAATTATGAAGAAGTGCTGACAAGTTCAGAAAGGGATAAATGGCTTGATGCCATGAAGTCGGAAATGGATTCCATGTATGAAAACCAAGTTTGGAACTTGGTTGACCCACCTGAAGGCATCAAGCATATAGGGTGCAAGTGGATTTTCAAGAAGAAAATCGACATGGATGGTAATGTGATTACCTATAAGGCTAGATTGGTGGCGAAAGGATATCGTCAAAAGCAAGGTGTTGATTATGACGAAACCTATTCGCCTGTAGCTATGATTAAATCCATTCGGATCCTCCTGGCCATAGCAGCTCATTATGATTATGAGATATGACAAATGGATGTGAAAACAACTTTCCTTAATGGAAACCCGCTCGAGGACGTGTATATGATACAACCTGAGGGTTTCACATCGGTTGATAAAACCAAGATATGCAAATTGCGACGGTCCATATATGGATTGAAGCAAGCATCCAGGAGCTGGAATATCCATTTTGATGAGACAATCAAAAGGTTTGATTTCTCACAAAATCCAGACGAATCTTGTGTGTACAAGAAGGTTAGTGGGAGTGCAGTTGTCTTCGTAGTATTGTATGTCGATGACATATTACTTTTAGTAAATGATGTTTCAATCTTACAGTCAGTTAAGGTTTGGTTATCCAAGACATTCTCCATGAAAGACCTGGGAGAAGCAACCTACATCCTTGGGATTAAGATCTATAGAGATAGATCGAAATGGTTGCTTGGTCTTTCACAGTCTACATATATAGACCGAGTGCTAAAGAGGTTTAGCATGTCGGAATCCAAGAAAGGTTTCCTACCCATCAGGCATGGGGTACACCTTTCGAAGTCTATGTGTCCGTGCACAGAAGACGAGAGGATTTGCATGAGTAAGATTCTCTATGCATCCGCAATAGGATCTATCATGTATGCTATGATATGTACAAGGCCCGATGTATCGTATGCTCTGAGTGTCACGAGCATATACCAGTTTGATTCAGGAATGGATCATTGGGTGGCTATTAAGACGATCCTTAAGTACTTGAGAAGAACTAAGGATGTGTTTCTAATATATGGAGAAGGGGACATGGTGATACGTGGGTATACGGATGCCAGCTTCCAGACAGACAAGGATGATTCCAGGTCTCAGTCTGGATACGTGTTCACCTTGAATGGGGGCGCAGTGGGTTGGAAAAGTTCCAAACAAGATACTGTAGCGGATTCTACCACTGAGGCAGAATACATTGCAGCTTCGGAAGTAGCAAAGAAAGCGGTTTGAATCAAGAAGTTCGTTTATGAACTTGGTGTGATTCTAGCCATTGTTGAAGCTATACCAGTCTACTGCGACAACAATGGAGCAATTGCACAGGTGAAAGAGCCAAGGTCTCATCAACGATCCAAACATGTGCTTCGCCGCTATCATCTTATCAGAGAGATCATCAGTAGGAAAGAAATACAAATCAAGAAAATTCCCATTGAAAGGAACTTAGCGGATCCTTTGACTAAAGCATTACCTCAAAGTAAGTTTAAGGGTCATGTTAGAACTTATGGTATTGGATACCGTAGCGATTGGCATTAGGCCAAGTGGGAGACTGTTAGTAATATATGAGAGATGTCCTAAGGCAATCGCCTTATGTATGAACCATTTATATGATAAATGAAGATTCACTATTTGAGTATACATGTTTTCATGTATTTGATTGGATCTTAAACTCATTTACTGAATGTCCACGATACGATTCACAGCATGAGAGAATTTGTGATTGGATCACAACTAGTGAGTATCTCTACATGTGTAATTGTGATGTATCGGAATTATCCCTAGTCGATGAATTGATGGATTTGGACACCATCAATTCTGTCGAGACTAGCACGAGGTATACTCCTTGGTGTATCCAACCAGCTGATTCTCACTGGCTGGAGATATTGTGATGTCCGGAGTTAATCGTGGATGCTAGTTATGGTAACTAGTTCATTGGAGTGACCAACCGTAAGACTTCATATGGTTCTCTGCATATATAGATATGTCAATGTAGTTCTTACTGTAGCTTAAGTGCGATGTTCCTTTGACTTGCGGTATTCAAGTCATCTTGATCATGGAGACTTATGCTTTGACATCTTAAGCAAGCATCTCTAAGGAGATTTGGATCCGGGATGATTGGGTATAAGTCGAAGTGATCGAAGTTGTTTGAATAGCCTATAAAGGATTCACCACTCCTTGCAAGGAGATGTTTACCCATGGCCTCTCGTCGGATTGTTACTAAAGTCTTTGGCCAAAGCATTACATGTTTAGAGTAAGGTACTCTTCGATACATGTGCAGTAACTAGAATCCATAGGACGAGAAAATGATACTTGGGCTAGGTGTGACGTAGTCAGCCTAGTGGGGACTGACACTATAGACCATGTCCTGAACCAAGTGGGTATAAGATGAGTGAAGGGAATGGGGCACGATTCATTCGAGTTTCTGAAGGTTTTCAGAAATAGTTCTTGATCAACCGTTGATCTTTTCGGTTAATTGGGGATCATGATGTACTACTAGGTGCCACTCATGATCGTTCTATAATTAATGGTTAATTATAGACGACCAACATAAACCGAGAACCTATTTGGTCACACGCACAACGAGCGTAATCCGAAGGATTTAAAACGAGCTTGAGAATGAGATTCTCAGACCGAGAGAAACTAGGTTTGGTTGGACCAAACAAGAAGCGAGCATGAAATCGTTTCAGTCGCAATGGAAGCGTGGATGGGTCGTGTCTTGTGAAGACATAATGGATGAACCAAAATGGTTTGGTTCTAATCCAATGGAGGAGAATAAACCAAAGGGTTTGGTTTATTTTAAAAGAATGAACCAAAGTTGGTTCGGTTCGTTTTAACTTAAAATAAACCATCATGGTTTGGTTTATTTTAACTAATATTAATGGTGCGGGTTAACGGGCCTTATGGTCATGATCCAATAACCATTAATAGAATTAGTTCTCTATAAAAGAGGGCTTAAGGGTTTGTTAATCCCTAACTCAAAACCCTAACCTAAGTTGCCGCCCACCTCATCTCCTTGGAGATTTCTGCGCCAACACCTCCCCTTGCCGCCGCCCACCACCAAGCTCCCTTGCCGGTGTCTAGAAGGTGCTAACCTTCCCTCTTGCCGGTGTCGAGCTGCTGCCGGAGGAGCTCCGGTGATCTCCCTTGGGTTCGGTAATAAGGTGAGCTTCCACCTTTCCTTTTGGCCGGCCCCTACTCCACCAAAGCTGTCCAGTTTTCTGGACAGCTTGTTTCCCTCTCATCGGAGCGTCGTTTGGACGACGTTTGGAGCTCCGATAGCAGTAGCCTTGCCGGGGGTTCGATCTCCGGTAATCCTCATAGGTGGAGGATGAAGGATTCGTCAAACATTTAACGAATACCTCTCCAGAGAAGCAAGTTTTTGAGGACTTGTCTTTGGATCTGAATTTGGATTCGGATCGTGATCTTCTCTCGATCACATCATCTTCAACACGAGGTTGGTAACCCGTGCGAAGACGAGGCTCGTGACTTAGCGAAGTCATTCCGAAGATACTCGGTGTGGATATGGATAGAGACGATTCTAGCAAGGATCATTCCGGTTGATGTTGTTCCCGCTACACGTGATACGTATGGTATACGTCGTTAAATTTCCTTTTATTGCAAAATTTAAATTTATGGTTATGTCTACACATGTTGTACTATGCATGTGTGTGATGTGTGTATTGTAATAAATGTAGATTTATTATTTTTGTTTCTTCCATTGTGCACATGTTTATGAAACATGTTCGAACACACACTCGCCGCGGTGCCGAAAACCCAATAGCTATGTGTTTTGACACTTGACCGCCATTTTCCGTATTCGACTGGTCATAATCTCAGTCGACTGCTTCGAGTTGACTAGGCTCTCGAGTGTAGAACACTCCACCAGTCAACTGATTAATCTCAACCAAGAGGTTTAACTAAAGTATGATCTCCTCATACATGATTTACCACCCTTAGCCTTGACCTAATCCTTCTAGTCACCTCCATCAGCCTCACGCCTCTCGAATCTCTCGAGTCCATGACTATTCATCCTTCGTGTTAGCCTTCAGGTCCTTCTATCAGCTATGTCATGCTAATCGGGTCCTTTGCCAAGGTTCATTTGAACTTATGCCTCCAAGATCACATGCTCGGACTTTATGCTACCAAACCTACACCCTTGGACTTTCACATTGCCAAAATCCATTTAGACTTATGCCGTCAAGACCCATGCTTGGAATTTACATCGCCAAACCTACCCTTGGACTTCCCAATTGCCAAAGTTCACTTGGACTTTATGTCGTAAAGACTACATGGTTAGACTTATGCTTCCAAGACTGTACCTTTGGACTTTACCATTGCCAATTAACCATGACTTGGACTTTCCTTTCCAAGACCATTCTTGGACTTTCCAATTGCCAAGAACATGCTTGGACTTTTCCGTGACATGACCATTCTTGGACATTCCATGCTAAGACCATGCTTGAACTTTCCATTTCAAGTATCTAAACTTGGACTTCCAAGGTTGATTGCTCCAATAATCTCCCCCAAATAATATCCCCCATATGACTTTGGATATCCCAATCATCCATTAGTTATATGGTCAACATATGGTCAAACCATATTACCAAACAATGGTCAAACCCATTATCAACCTATTGTCAAACATCAAAATACTACTCAAGTCCCACTCGAGTTTGATCAACATTGACCCGGGGCTTGTTGCACCAAAAACATAGATTGTACATGTAGAGTAGTCATGTGAATACCTAAATTGGATCTAGGTTTATGATTATTAGAGTGCATGTTAGATTATGTATGTGATACATAGATTGTACATGTAGAATAATCATATACTATTTTGAAAATTGATGAGACCTATAATACATAAAAAATCCCTAGTACAAATATTAGAGCTAACACCTTTCATTATTATGGTTGAGCCAAAGTTCTTTTTTGTGTTTTGGGTTGTTGAACCATCGCCAAGCCTAGGCATGACATTGAACATGTTCAAGCCATTGAGAATTGATGTTCCATTAAATTGTAAGGACTAGATGCCAAGGTTCAAGTTTGAGTTGTTGGGCTCTCTCCAAGCCTAGCTTAAAAATTGGACGTGTTTGACCATTTAATTTCGATCACAAGATTAATGGGTTGGTCCTAACTGAAAGCATTGATTTATTGTTCCATCGCCAAGGTCAATGTGGACAGAGGTGCAATTAGTTGTTATGCATATGATGCATACTTGTTAATGAATTAACAACCTAATGTAGATGTGAACATTCAATTAGTTGATATCATCAAATGATAGTTGTATAATTGTTATACAATTGGTACTATTGATACCTACCGCTAAAACTAAGAATGACTTGTTGGACCATCGCCAAGGTTGTTCTTAGCCATAGTGGATATCATCCCACCAGGAGAAAACCTACCATCTCTCGAATTCAAAGTTAGGGCTCTTGAATTCGGATAAAATAGTGGGAGCTTAATTTAATGTAAATTGTTTACATTATCAATTCATCTTTCTAATACACTCTATCTGTAAGTCTAGGTTTTAAGGTAGAGAAAGATTGCCAACCTCCATTAACTTAAGGTCAATTTTGGATAAAAAATAAGTTAACTAGGCTAAACTTCTTGGACTGACTTCATAATTTGAGAATAGTTCTTAAGGCTAAGAAGATGGGTTATGTCCTCGAAGAGGGTTTTCCTGAACATCATGTAGACAATGCTTTTAGTGATCAAAAGTTACCTTACCAGAAACATGTTGCTGATTCTGAGATGGCGAGCTACATTATGCTAGTGTCGATGTCTCCAGAGCTGCAAAAGAAACATAAGCATATAGATTCTTATACAATTGTCTTTCTTCTTCATGAGCAATTTGATGAGGAAGAAAGATCTAAAAGGTTCGAGATCACTAAGCTACTCTTTCGCTCGAAGATGTAGGAGGGTTCATCGATAGTGTAACATGCACTAAAGATGGGACATTCGAAAGGAAATTATAAGATTCATCTAGAGTACTTGAAGGAGAAAATTAAGGCATTTGATGCCCAATCTACTTCAGATATTTTCATGATTGAATGTCATATTGTAGCTTCTAACACTTAGGTATTGGATACCGGGTGTGCCTCACACATATGTAATGACATACATGGGTTGAAGAATAGTAGATGACTAGTTAAGGGAGAAGTATACTTAAGAGTGGGCAACGGAGCAAAGGTTGGTGTTGTACTATAGGAACTTATGTATTGCATCTTCCTATGGATTAGTCATGGAATTGGATAATTGTTATTTTATTCTTGTGTTGATAAAGAATATTATTTCTATTTCCTATTTAAATATAAATGGTTTCCATTTAACTTTCAATAACAATAGTTATTATATAACATTAAATGATGTTCTTTATGCAACTGGAACTTTAAACAATGGAATCTACATGTTAGATTTGTCCAACGAAATATTCACATTGAAAATAGTAGCAAACAAACTATATTAGATAATCTATTAACCTTCTGATTATGGCATTGTCGTCTTGACCATATAAGCAAAAATTGCATGTATAAAATGAACAAGTTGGGCATTTTGGAATATTTTGAATTAGATTCATTAGATATATGAAAGTTATGCTTAAAATGAAAAATGACAAAGTTACCTTTAACTAGAAAAGGTGGTCGAGCAATTGAATTATTGGACCTAATACAAACTGATGTATGTGGTCCAATGTCTTGCTCGAGGAGGTTATAGCTACTTCCTTACCTTTATCGATTATCACTCACAATATGGGTATGTGTATCTACTGAGATACAAATCTGAAGTCTTTGAAAGGTTCAAAGAATTTAGAAATGAAGTAGAGAAACAAATTGGGAAAAGTATCAAAATATTTCGATCCGATAGAGGTGGTGAATACTTAAGCTAAGAGTTTCAAGATTATTTAAGAGACAATGACATTTTGTCTCAAAGGACTCCATCTTATACGTCACAACATAATGGTGTGGCAGAAAGGCAAAATCGAACCTTGTTAGACATAGTGAGGTCAATGATGCAACATGCAAATCTTCCAAAGTCTTTTTGAGGTCATGCACTCGAGACAGTTGTTTACTTGATAAATAGAGTCTCTACTAAGGCAATCTCTACTACTCCAAATGAGATATGGAATGGTAAGAAACCTCATTTATCTTACTTGAAGATATGAGGTTCTCCTGCTTATGTGAAGAGGACAGTGTCATATAAGCTAGAGGCTAAGTCTGACAAGTGTCTATTTATTTGTTACCCTAAGGAAACAAAGGGTTACCAATTCTATTATCCCTTGGAACAAAAGGTGTTTGTTTCAAGGCATGTTGTTTTCATAGAGAAAAATAGTGGGAGTGAGTTTGAACTATGTGTAGTTCAAGAGACTCCAATAGACACAGAAGAAATTCCTAGTGAAGAACAATAGTCGATTACTAAAAAAGATGAGGTAGTGGTTGAACTTGGAGATACACAACCTCTTCGAAGATCTAGTAGGACACGTAAGATTCTTGAGAGAAATGGATTTCTCTTAAGTGAATCCAATGACATGTTTCTCATTTGGAGATGTGGAGCCTACTAGTTACGAAGAAGTTCTAAATAGTTCAGACATGGGAAAATGGCTTATAGCCATGAAGTTGGAAATGGATTCCATATATGAAAACTAAGTTTGGATTCCATATATAATAAAGATGAGGAGCCTACTAGTTACGAGCATTGTTGAAGCATTACCAATTTATTGTGACAATAATGGCGCCATTGTACAAGTGAAGAAACTCTGGTCTCATTAGTGATCCAAACATCTACTTCATCGATATCATTTGATCAGAGAGATCATTGGTAAGAGAGATGTACAAATAAAGAAAATTCTCACTGAAAGGAATCTCGTGGATCTCTTTACTAAGCCTCTAGCCTGAGAAAAGTTTGAGAGGCATGTAGAAGCCTATAGTATTAGATACCAAAACGATTAGCTATAGGCCAAGTGGGAGTATGTTGTAATAAAGAGATGTCCTAAGGCAATTACCTTAGATGATTAATAAAAATTCTCTATTTGAGTGTACTTTTTATATGTATTTTATTGGATCATAAACTCATTTATTGAAGTTCACAATATGATACATAGCATGAAAGAAATTATGATTGGATCATAAATAGTGAGTATCTCATCATGTGTAATTATGTAAGTATTGAAACTATCCCTAGTCGATGAATTGATGAGATTGAACATCATCAATTCTTTGAGACTAGCACATGTTATGCTCCTTGGGTTATCCAAGCATTCAGTACTCACTGAATGGAAACATAGGGATGTTGAGAGTGAATATGTGAATGCTAGTTAAGAGTAACTAGTTCATTGGAGTGACCTATTATCAGACTTCATATGGTTGCTATGTCATTGAAGATCTCATTGCAGCTCGAGTGCAAGTTTCCTTAGACTTGAGGTTTTTAAGTCATCTTGATCACGATGCCTTATATTTTGACTTCTTCGCAACCATCTCCATAGGAGGTGCCACTCCGGGTTGATTGGGTATAAGTCACAATAATAAAATATGTTTGGATAGCCCACAGATGATTCACCACTTCTGTTATCAGGAGATGTATACCCTAGGACTCTTGTTAAGATTGTTACTCAGAAGTCTCTGGCCAGAGTAAGCATGTTAAGAAGATAGTCTTCTTAGACACATGTACGGAGTAACTTGAATCCACAAGACAAAGAATTAACTTGGGCTAGGTGTGACCTAGTCATCCTAGTGGGGATGAAAACTATTGACCATGTTCTGAATCAAGTGAGTATAGGATGAGTGAAAGGAACATGACACGAATTATTGTAGTTGCTGAAGGGTCCATAATTGTTTTAAAGTATATTTTGACTTTTCGATCAATTGAGAGTCATGATGTACTGCTAGGACCCACTCATGATCTATTTATTCATAACTAATGTTTAGTTATGAATTACCAACATAGTCGAGAACCTATTGGGTTACACACATAATGATTTTTTCAAGAGATGTAAAATAAGTAAGAGAATATGATTCTCAAAGAGATAGAGGTTATGTCTGGTTGGACCAAACTACTAAGGCACAAGTATTGGAAAGGGTTTTTGAAAGGGCTTCCTTATTAGGTTCTAGAAATGTTCTAAAACCCAAAAGCCCAAGATGGAAGAGAGGTGTTGACCCATTACCCACAAGCCCATAAGCAAGTTCATGATTGTGAATTAATGAACAAGAGAGCTTGTAGGAAAAGAAGAAAAATGGGATTTTTCTTCTTCATGAAGATTATTCTTCATGACTCTTCATAATGGTGGTCGACCAAATGAATGTGAATGAAGAGATTCATGTAACCCCTTTATTTAGCCACCTCTTCTCCTTCTCCACTACCATAATGATGGTCGACCACATTAAGAGGATATGGAGGGAGTTACTTTAGTGGGGAGGGATTTACTTTAGTGGGTTTCTATATAAGCAAGAGAAGAATCCAAGCTTCCAAGCAAGCTCTAAGCTTTAAGCTTCAAGCCTCTTGCTTCTTGCTTTGTGGAAAACACTAAGCTATTCATCCTTTCCTCTTTAGTTCTTGTGCCACCTTCTTTTCCAATCTTCTCCAAGCAAGGCTAGCACCTTTCAGAGAAGATAGTTTGTTGACCTTTAAGAAAGGTTATCTTGCGAAGATCCGACATGGATATCGATAGAGGCAAGATTTCTTAATCTTGCTTGTGGTTTCTACAAATCCACGAGGATCACAAAGGTATGAGATACAATCTCTTCTTCTTATTTTATACTCACCCAATTATGATTATGTGATGATCTACAGTCAAGGCAAGTGATCTTGGCAAGAGATCTATGGAATCCAAGCAAATTTTTATTTTTTGCTGCTCATGTGTCTCATAGGATTTCGATCCGTGGTGATGTTGTGTTGTGTGACAGTGCTTTTAGATGCCTTGGATACCAACAATTAGTATTAGAGCAGTCTCTGCTTCCAACAAGTGGTATCAGAGCACTGTTGGACAAAGCCTAATGGACCCACTTGTCCAAAAAAGACCTCAGGGCTAAAGAGGAATGCATACTGGAGATCCTAACCTTTAGGATAGAGGCAACCATTAGGGAGCATCCTAGGGAAAGTTGCGGAGCTGAGGAGGAGCCTCAAGCCTGAGGAAGTCTTCAACTGACGTCCACAAACCTATTTTTCCTTCTTTCTCTTTTTTATCTTTGTCGAATGTTTTTCTGTACTTCATTTCTATCTTCCCTCCGTACTATGGAGTAATTTTCCTCGATCATAGGATGAGGGAGTAGCTTTTTGTTTATTTGCCTTGGATTGTTATAACTTTTTTATTTATCGATTGTGAACTTCTTGAATTAGTTTTACGGTATGCATGGTTTATCTTGCGAGTTTGTTGATCACCTATTCGCATGCTTTTGGGTTTTCTAATCTAGGTTTCGTAAAACTAATTGTGAGGAGTTATAGAAACTATGGGCTTTCACCTAGATTGATCCACTGGGGTGCTTGTGACAAGCTCCCATATTGCGAATAAGATCAACTACACATGAATACTCCAAAAGATATTAGGACCTCTCGAGGACTTCATAACTTATCCTAGAACATAATAATTTATCTAATCTCTTAGGGGAAGGTATGGGAGGTTTATAAGTTCTTACTTTCATTTTGATATCCGAGTTATCTTCTTTCCTTGCTGAGTCTTTTATCGTTAGATTTGCTATATTGTCTAACATAGATTGCTCATGCTCGGGTATGTAGTCAAAATTTTCAATTGGTGTGTCTGGCCAGGTCTCTTCGAGTGAGTTGTGCAAATTTCTGAAATCTAGATTTTGCTCTTGAGTTGCTTTATTTATTGCTTTGTTTTGTATACTTGAGTTTTCCAGGATTTTTCCACTCCTCAAGGTGATTTCATTAATTGTTCTGCAGAATATGTCTCTGACTCCCTAAAAAATCCATCTCGTGTCCTTAAAGATGAGCTAGTGGTCTACGAAATTTGATTTTCCAACAATTTGATATGATTAGCTAAGTTATCAACCTTACATACCAATTCTTTAATTGCTTCTGCCACTTCCTTATGCTTTTGATTGGATTAATCATGTGTTGTCAGTTATCATTGTTCTGGGCTTTTTGAACTTGAATGAAATTTTCCATCATTTTCTCTAATTTCGATTTCTGCCCCTGCTAGTATCTTGATGATTGTTCTATATTATTCTGATTGAATTGACTTTGGTTGTTCCGATATGATAGATTTGGATGGTTCCTTCATCCTGGATTATATACGTTTGAGTAGGGATTGTTCATGGGGCATTGGTTATAATTGTTGATGGCTTTAACCTGCTCCATAGATGCTGAGAGCCCTATTTGACAAATTTGGGCATCATGCTATGGAGTGCCACAAATCTTATAAGAAATATTAGTGGAATTAATAGCGTTTATATTAAAGTGTTAGAATTTATGAGATAGTGCATCCAATTTAGCAGAAAGAAGATCTATAGCACTTACCTCATACTCACCTAGTGTGCGAGTGGGATTTCCTCTCTCTGCTCCCCATTGATGATGATTGAGCACTATGTTCTCAATTATATCGAATGCTTCGTCTAGCATTTTTTTCATCAAGGCTCCACTTGCAGCAGAATCTAAAGATGTTCTTGTTGAATAGGAAATACTATTATAAAATGTATGAATGATAAGCCATTTTTCTAATTCGTGATGAGGACACTGTTGTAATAGCCCCTTAAATTTATCCCACGCTTGGAATAATGATTCTCCGTCTCTTCATGTAAAATTTGTAATTTGAATGGTGGAGTTTCGCAGTCTTGCAGGGAGGAAAATATTTTTCTAGAAATTTCTTCTCAAGTTGATCCCATGTTGTCATACAATTTTATGGGAGTGAATGTAACCAAGCCCTCGCTTAATCCCGAAGGGAGAATGAGAATAACCTTAACTTAATAGCATATCCAGAAGCACCATTAAATTTTAAAGTTTCACAAAATTCTAAAAATACCTCTAAATACAAATTTGGATCTTCTATAGTTGTTCCCCCAAACTGATTTTGTTAAATCATGGATAATAGAGCAAGCTTCAACTCGAAATTATTTGCTTCTATAGGGGGTCTACTAATGCCTGATCTTATCCCCTTGTAGTTGGTGCAACGTAGTCTCTTAAGGGTTTACTTTTTTCAGGTGTTGTCATTATGGAAGATTGTGCTTCTCTGAGTCACTTTCTGAAGTCTTTGTCTTGCTAGAAGAGTTCTTTCTATCTCGGTGTACACTTCTACCAAATCTTCCTATCTAGTTAATCTATGCATAAAATGACTTCTAGAAGAAAGATGAGTAAAAGTAAGAAAGATAAGAAAAAAATAAAAAGAAAAACCTAGTTAAGAAATAATACCTAGATTAACCTAGTTGCAAATAAACCAATTTTGATGCAGTCCCTAGCAACGATGCTAAAAACTTAATGCGAGTTGACCATAAGCACACGACTGTCATCAAGTAATAAAAATATCGATCCCATAGGGACTGGTCAAGTACCAGAAATTCACAAAAAAAGATTATCTATACGAATTAAATATTCTAGAAATAGAACGAACGAGAAACATATAAGGAATCAAGATTTAAGAACAATATTAAGATTTCGGTTTCTCTACTACATCTATTATTTGGCAGTTCTTTCCTCCTGGTGTGCATTCCTGAAGAAGACTTATCCCGAAGTAATCGACCGTCTCTTTTGAGGTCAGACTAATGTATTTACCTAGACCCTTTTCTTACTTTCACAATATTCATTCGTAGGTGACCTTGACTGCATTGGGAACCTATCACTAGCACCCTATAGATTGAATCCAAGACTTACTATTAGTTACTTATAGAAATGGATCGAAGTAAAACTTTTATACCCTATGAGAGTGTTTGAATGATCCACAAGAAATCTTAATTATGATGAGATATCAGTACGTATATGATCTTTTAACCACATCAGGAACTTGTCATTAGAACCTTGTAAATCTATCTAGACTACAATCTTTACTCAAAATTGAATCTTTGAGTTCAATTCTAAAGATCTGGGATTGAGACTTACCTCTCAATTAGTCTCCCTTTAAACCCCTAAAAGCATGCGAATAAGTGGCCAACAAACACACAAGCAAACATAATGTACGATAGAATTGAATTGAAAAACACAATAGATAAGGAAAGTTGTAGCAATCCAAATAAATCGACATAGAATGACTCCCTCATCCTAAGATCACCAGAAATTACTCCATAACCCAAAGGTTTAGACAATAATAAAGTTTAGAAGACATTCGACAAAAAAATAGGAAAAAGGGAAAGGATAAAACTTGGTTTGTTGATGCTTTTGATGGCCTCCTCCAACTCAGAGATCCTTCCTTGGTGGGTCCTCCTTGTCCTCCTATTGTTGATGCAGGGAGTATCACTCCTTAGTTTTGATGTATGAACCATAGTTAAAGTTAGGAATTACTTGTGTTTTAATATGCGTGTTAAGTGTGCAGGCTTAACAGGAAAGTCCTAGTAGGTCGTGTTGAATGGATACAAGGCAGAAGACTTGATAGATCAAAAGGACCAGACACCAAGTAGGAAGTCCAAATGGGTCATGAGATCGTACATCTAGCATGAAGACTGGTTGGGTCAGGAGATCGGACAACCGACATGAAGTCCAGCTGGGTCTAGGAGACCAGACAGCTGGCAGGTAACCTTGGTGGGTTAGATCAGATGTTAAGTATGGTAAGTTCAACTGGGCAGCCAACAAGAAAGCCTCGAGTGAAGAAATGAGGTCGAGTCCTCTATAAGGAGACAAGGTAGGCATCGATTCGACGGATAGTCCATGTGGGGATAAGAAGTCGAGATCGAGTAGTATTACTATTGCCATTTCATTTCATAGTGTGTTTTGTGCTAACACTATTTTGCAGGTATCAAGTCGACTGGGTATGGACTAGTCGACTGAGATGTCGAGTTGGCAGCACAACTGGTGATCGATGGTAAATTGTGTGACCGAGAAGGCAAGAGTTCCAATAGACTGGGGGAGGTCCAGTCGATTGGGATATGAAATTTCCTGAACTGCAAAGGAGCGGAGCCAGACGACCTGGAGTCGACTGCACCAGGTCCAGTTGACTGGAGGGTGTTCCAATCGACTAGAAGAGGCTTATAAAAGAAATAAGACCGGCTCCGAGTAGAACAATTCTAATATGTCCAAGTGTTGTCTCCATCGTTCATCCTCTGTAAAGAGCTTCGTCACACCGACACGAGCTACATATCTACATTTCTAAAGTGTCGCTATAAGCATTAATCTTTATAATTTGATTCTTGTACTTGATTTTGCTTTTGTACTTATATTTCTAAATGGAAGGTAGCTTCTTAACTTTCCCTTACTCTTTGTAAAAAATGAACACCCTCCGAGTTCTAGAGTTTCGAATCGGAGGCCTTTTTAGTGGATTGTTTAACAAGGTAGCTCTTGGAGAGCTACGGGCCTTGGACTAGCAACCTGGTTCGGGTTGTGAAAAAAGTAAAAATTGTTGGTGCAGTAGGCACCTAAGTCGAACCTGAGTTTTGATTATAGCAAATGATACAAAGTTAAGCTCATGTCATTATCTCACGAGCTGAATCGAGTGTGCAGAAGATTGCTATAGCAGGAGCTAAAGGCTAGCGACACCCGGAGGAAGCCGCGATGGTCGGGCGACACCGAGAGGACTTCGGAGGGAACCGAAGGAATCAGGTGGAGATCGAAAGCAAGGCTTCAAAGGTAAATGTCGAGGTAAGCTCGTGTGAGTGAGCGTAAGTAAGGTCGAGTCTTCCATACGGGGACATCCTTAGGCGACGATCCGACCAAGACTTCCCATGGAAGGTCTATGTTGAGATCGGATGGCAAGTGGCCGTCGAATTCACTTATATTTCGAGCTAACTCTTTATTACAGTCGAAAAGTCTAAAAATCAGTTCAACCGGCCAAAAATCAGTTCAACTGCTAAGCCATCAGTTCAACAAGCCAAGGATCAGTTCAACTGCTGAGCCATCAGTTCAACCGGCCAAGAAATCAGTTCAACCGATGGTCAAAAATCAACCTCTAGGAGTCAAGCTTTATCACCATTTTTCAAGGAGTTTTGTGCCCAATTCCTATTGGTTGAAGACCCAATCGATGAGGGGCTTAAAGGCTATAAAATGAGGTCCTAACCTAGGGTTTCTTCATCAATTCTAAGCCTCCAAAAGCCTCCGCAAAGCTACAACTTCTCCGACAACGAAGTGCTTCTTCTCCGACGTCTAGGTTTATTTGTTTTTATTTTATTACGTCGGTTAGAGTTTTATTTCAGTTTAGTACTTTCATTTTCGGAGCTTTTATCGTAACGAGGAGAGGGGGAGTGTCCCTCTACCTCAAGCTTTGTGCTTTACTTGTATCGATTAAACTCCTACCTCTAATGGGGAGGAGTTCTTTAGTGTTTTTGCCCTCCGTACATGGTCGAGGACCGCTAGGGCCTTGGAGTAGTAGCCGAAGGCTACGAACCAAGTAAAACTCCTTTGTCTCTTTTTACTTTACATTTACATTTCCGCTGCAATTAA
Source organism: Wurfbainia villosa (assembly GCA_025175895.1). Classification (NCBI taxonomy): domain Eukaryota; kingdom Viridiplantae; phylum Streptophyta; class Magnoliopsida; order Zingiberales; family Zingiberaceae; genus Wurfbainia; species Wurfbainia villosa. The sequence continues at coordinate 61,902,742 of CM045997.1, forward strand.
TTATCTCTCGAGTTTTAACGAACGAAAAGAAAAGAAAAAGGTTTTATCGCTATTCACCCCCCCCTCTAGCGATCCGCTTCGATCCAACAATTGGTATCAGAGCCGGGGTTGCTAAGATTTGGTGAAACCACAAATCTAGCCATTTTATAGATTTTTTTCTTTTTAATTCTGTTTATTTCAGATTTATTTCGCTTTGTTATTTTTTCTCCCGCACTACTAATCCAAGACGCGAGTCTTGGTACTTTTTTTTGTGTTTTTGTCGTTGCTAGTTTCTTCGTCTTCGTCTCCTTGTGTCTTTTGTTCTAATGGTCCATCTCGAGGGTTTTAGCACCGTCCGACCTCCATTTTACAACGGAGATGACTTCCGTTATTGGAAGGGTCGGATGGAATGCTTTCTCAAAACCCAAATCGAGATGTGGATCATAATCCAAATGGGTTTCACACTTCCGACTAATGAAGTGGGTGACTCCTTGGATTATGTTCAATGGACCATTGCGACAAAACGACAAGTCAAAGCCGACGCCAAGGCAACACAAATCCTCCAATGTGGCTTATCCAAGGAAGAGCTAAATCGCGTCGGCCCCTTCATAAGCGCAAAGGACCTTTGGACAAAACTAGTGGAGCTACACGAAGGGACCGATGAAGCCAAGGTATGTAAGCGTGATCTTCTATTCAATAAACTATATAACCTAAAAATGCAGGAACACGAGTCCGCGAAACAACTTCACGCCCGAGTCTAGGACATAGTCAACAACCTACACGCAATCAGGCAAAAGGTCGAAAACCGCGATCTTATAAGGTATGTCCTAAACTCCTTTCCAAGGACTACCTTGTGGGCATCCATGGTCGATGCCTACAAGGTCTCCAAGGATCTTTCTAAACTTAGATTAGATGAACTTTTTCTGATTTTGAACTTCATGAGCAGTCTAATTCAGAACCCGAGAAAGGTATAACTTTATTTGCAGGTTCAAAGAAGAAAACCGCTAGCAAGCCACCTCCGAAGGAAGAAGAGGATGAGTCGAATTCGGAGGTCGACTCGGAAATGGAAGCCGAACTAGTCAACCTAGTTCGGAGGATAGTCAAGGGCCGAAAATGAGCCATCACTCGACCCAACGAAGGTAAGCCTAAAAGTTCAAACATAAGATGTTATGAATGCAACAGGTTTGGACACATTAAGTCCGAGTGCCCAAAACTCAAGAGCAAGGCACCAAAACATAAAAAGGCACTCAACGCTACTTGGGAAGAAGCCTCCGAGGAAGAAGACAACGATCGAGTCCTTATGGCTAAACCGATGGAATCGGAGATGGAGTCGAAACCGGAACCAGAATCAGAAACCGAAGACGAGTCGGACTACGAAACACTATTCAAGACAAGCCACGGATACGCATCCGGTTCAAAAGATACACTCAAGGTAAGTCGGTCTCTTATTACTACTCTTTATAGTGCAATTAAATTTTTAAATAAAAAGTTAGCTAAGTCCGAGTCCAAGGTCGAGACCCTGGTTGAGGAAGTTAAACTCCTCAAACACGAGGTCTCCCTATCCTCTTCGACTAGTCGAGTTCAAGAGAAGGACTCAACTCGAGTTGAAAAACTCGAAGTTGAGAACTCACTCTTGAAAAGTCAAGTCGAAGATCTTAGGAATATGTTGGAAAGGTTTACTTTGGGATCCAAAGGACTTGACCTCCTACTTGGATCGCAAAGGGCCATGTACAACAAGGTCGGGCTAGGGTTTAGCTCAAACACGACCAATAAGTCGTATATGTCAATCGTAAGTAGACATAGAAAACATGTCCAAGCATGGGTCCCTAAGACCACCTTGATTTCAAACTTAGGATCAAACTAGTACTGGGTTCCCAAGGACCAAATCCACTATGTGGAGAGACCGAATCGATTCAACGGTCCAGGGGGAGCTAGTACGGAATTTGTTTGTGTTTTAACTTAGAAATTGCATGCTTAGGTTTTTATTTAGTTTGATTTTTCTTTTTAGAATGGTTAGATAATACTATAACTCGTCAATACTTGATAACATAGTACCAGGATGCGGCGAGATGATAATACGCTAGGAAAGCGGAGTCTTGTGTATTCAGGCTAGATAAGGCGTATCTAGTTCGGTCCACTTGACCGAGCGGAACTAGCTGAAGCTACCTCGCCGTATCCTAGACTAGTTAGACCAGGAAGTGGTCTTAGGTGAGTCAAGTCTCTATTTTCTTGAAAATGGCTTTGTCTAAGTGGTCGTTGTTCCGATCAAAGAAGGCCTCTGTGCCTCGCCACGACCTGGAAGCCATGATCTTGAAAAGGTGACTTGATGAGCCTAAGGTCAAATCCGAATCTAACGCAAGGTTGACAAGTGTTTAAGTCATTAAATTTAATTCAACTAAAATTGGAAGTCATCTCACAAGAACATATAGGATTAACATGTTTGATCATGTAGACATGGGTGAGATGATTTAGGTTAATAATTCTTCAACCAATTTTTAATAAATTCAATATCCAATCCAACTACCTTGCGTGTAGGATCAATGGATGTTGGACAGTGGTTGCTCCCGACACATGACCAGGGATCAACTCAAGTTTTCGAAGCTTCGATTCAAACGACAAGGATCGGTAGCCTTCGGAAATAACGGCAAGCTTAAAATCATCGGATCAGGTGATATTGAGCTCAATTCAAATTTTGTTATTCAAAATGTTTTATTAGTAGAAAATTTTCAATATAATTTACTTAGTGTAAGCCAATTGTGTGATAATAACTATAAGGTCATATTTCTAGAAAATGAATGCGTAATTAATACAAACGAAACCTCTAAAACAATTCTTAAAGGGACTAGAAATAACAACATTTACACTATCAACTTAACTAACTCCTCAACTAAGTGTCTTATGACACGGCAAGAGGAATCATGGTTGTGGCACCGACGACTCGGTCACTCACACCCAAGACTCATCCACAAGATGAGTCAGAGTGATTTAGTCAGAGGTTTGCCTAACCTCAACAACTTGGATAATAAAATATGTAATGCTTGTCAACAAGGTAAACAATCTAGGACACAACATCAACTAACTAGTCAAGAACGAACCAAAAGTGTGCTTGAGCTCATACACATGGATCTATTTGATTCACACGGAGCTAAGTCACTTAACGGAAGTAAATTCTGCTTAGTCATAATTGATGACTATTCTAGATTTACTTGGGTTAGGTTCATCAAACACAAAAATGATACCCTAGATCAATTAATCAATCTATTTAAGTTAATAGAAAATCAACAAAGCATTAAAATCAAAAGACTTAGGACTGATCATGGTGGTGAATTCGAAAACAATAGGTTTACAGAATTCTGTAACCTAAATGGATACCACCACGAGTTCTCTTGCCCTAGAACTCCACAACAAAATGGCCTAGTAGAACGCAAAAATAGAACCCTACAAGAAGCCGCTAGGATAATGTTAAATGAGTATAACCTACCCGATAGGTTCTGGGCGGAAGCCGTGAGTACGACATGCTATGTCCAAAATAGAATCCTTATGGTAAAGAGGCACCTTAAGTCCTCATACGAGATTTATCACGATAAAATACCTAACATCAAGTACTTTAGGGTATTTGGGTGTAAGGTACATATCCTAAACACTAAGGATTACCTAGGGAAATTTACATCCAAAACCACGACCGGAATCTTTCTAGGATACTCGACTACAAGCAGAGCTTATAGAGTATATAACCACGACACCCTTAGAGTCGAGGAGACTATCAATGTAATATTTGATGAAGGACACGAACCTACAAAACCCTCGGCAACCCCAATTAGCAAACTGACTCATACTAGACCTAACTCTGATCCGGAGATCAGGTCTAGTGTTAATCCTAACCTAAGTCAACCAAGTCACTCTATCGACCATGTGATAGATGACTCCAACCAAACTAGAACTCAAACGAGTCATCCTATGGATCAAGTTGTAGACTCAATCCCAAATCCAACTAGGACTCAAACGAATCATCCTATCGACCAAGTGATAGGTGATCCAAGTCTAGGAGTTCGAACTAGAGCCTCATACAGAAACCTTTGTCAAATATCTTTGATTTCTAAAATTGAAAACTATTGACCAAGCTCTTCTTGATCCCGATTGGATTATTGCAATGCAAGAAGAGTTGGCTCAATTCACTAGGAACAAGGTGAAGTAGTACCACCACCTAAAGATAAAATAATCATTGGAACAAGGTGGGTGTTTAGAAATAAAATTGATGATAAAGGTGAAGTAGTTAGAAAAAAAGCTAGACTAGTTGCTAAAGGGTTTAGTCAAGTCGAAGGTTTAGATTACGACGAGACCTATGCCCCAGTAGCTAGATTAGAGTCCATTCGAATGCTATTAGCATATGCAGCACATCGAGGATTTAAGTTGTTTCAAATGGATGTGAAATCTGCATTCTTAAATGGATACATTAAAGAAGAAGTTTATGTTAGTCAACCCCCCAGTTTCGAAAGTTTAGACAAACCGGATCATGTCCTTAGATTAAAGAAAGCTCTTTATGGACTTAAACAAGCTCCGCGAGCTTGGTACGAGAGACTTTCGATTTATCTTAAGTCCAAAGGCTTTAACCAAGGTGTAGTTGACCCAACCTTTTTCGTAAAAACCTTAGGTAAAGACATATTCATAGCCTAAATCTACGTAGATGATATTATTTTCAGAACCACCAACTCAATCCTACTAAATGAGTTCATTTCACTTATGGAAAGTGAATTTGAAATGAATTTAGTAGGTGAGTTAAGTTTCTTTTTAGGTCTACAAATTAAACAAACTAAAGATGGAATATACCTACATCAACGCAAATATACTAGGGAATTAATTAAACGCTTTGGAATGCAAGACGCTAAAATTATTAATACCCCAATGACAACTAATGTGAATATAGAAGAAGATGTAATCGGAAATTCAATTGATTTAAAATACTATAGGAGCATAATAGGGAGTCTCCTTTACCTAACTGCAAGCCGACCTGATATCTTATTTGTCGTAAGTATGTGCGCAAGGTTTCAAACCTGTGCCAAGGAGTCTCACCTAACTCTAGTCAAGCGTATCCTTAGATATCTAAAGGGTACACTTAATGTCGGTATTTGGTATCCTAGATCTACCGAGTTCGAACTAACCGGCTACTCCAATTCGGACTATGCCGGTAGTAAGCTCGATAGAAAGAGTATGAGTGGTTGTTGTCAACTTCTCGGCTCGAGTCTAGTGAGATGGTGCAGTAGGAAGCAACACTGTGTTGATTTATCTACCACCGAAGCCGAATACATCGCGATGGGTGAGTGTGTCACGCAGCTTCTTTGGATGAAGCACACTCTCCGCGACTTTAAGTTAGACTTTACGAATACTAAACTTCACGTAGATAACATTAGTTCAATTAATCTTACAAAGAATCCGATATGTCACTCTAGGACCAAACATATAGAGGTCAAACACCATTTCATTCGAGAACATGTGGCCACGGAGCCATACAACTCGAATACGTCGAATCAAAGTCTAACTTAGCAGACCTATTTACTAAACCCCTACCCGAAGCCGAATTTAGTTACTCCTGGTTCCAGATGTAGAGCTAGTGCATCGCTATGAACCACGGAGTATAATCATACATACTAACCGACTCTGACCAGGACTGGTTGATCTTTCATATCAATCAAGACAAATATGAGTCGAACACCTTATAGATGAACTTATTTTCAGTATATTATTTTCAAAATAATGTGGAACATGCTTGGACTTTAAATTTAACACTTATTTTTGTTTTCCACACACACACTCACTCTTTTCGATATATGGCAAAAGGGGGAGAAAAAGGCCAAAGTTAAGGGGTCAAAATTTTTTTTGATAACTTAACTCTTACTTTATATTTAAACCAAAAGTTAACTTTAAGTTTTGAAAACTTATTAAAGGCCAAGTTAAGAGAATTCTTAACTTAAACTTATTTGTGGCGTCAAAGTTTTACTTATTTTTTATTATGCCCTTAATGTTTTACTTAAGGGGGAGAAAGGGCCAAGTTAAGAAGAACTCTTAACTTAAACGTTTTACTAAGGCCAACTTTAAGTAATGTTAATTACTTAAAGAAACCCTCAAAGGGGAGGATTAAGGTCTTTCTTCAGGACTCACCCTCGGTCAAGGGGGAGGTTTCCTCAAGGGGGAGTACTTGAAGAAAATCCTTACTACTCCAACTTAATCTTCTTTATTTCTTGTTTCTAATGCACATTATTCTTCATGCTTGCTATTTACTTAACTTTGTATGTGGGTTTGCCATAAATCAAAAAGGGGGAGATTGTTAGTGCAGTAGGCACCTAAGTCGAACCTGAGTTTTGATTATAGCAAACGATACAAAGTTAAGCTCATGTCATTATCTCACGAGCTGAATCGAGTGTGCAGAAGATTGCTATAGCAGGAGCTAAAGGCTAGCGACACCCGGAGGAAGCCCGATGGTCGGGCGACACCGGGAGGACTTCAGAGGGAGCCGAAGGAATCAGGTGGAGACCGAAAGCAAGGCTTCAAAGGTAAATGTTGAGGTAAGCTTGTGTGAGTGAGCGTAAGTAAGGTCGAGTCCTCCATAGGGGGACATCCTTAGGCGACGATCCGACCAAGACTTCCCATGGAAGGTCTATGTTGAGATCGGATGGCAAGTAGCCGTCGAATTCACTTATATTTCGAGCTAACTCTTTATTACAGTCGAAAAGTCTAAAAATCAGTTCAACCGGCCAAAAATCAGTTCAATACCGCTCAACCGCCAAGGATCGGGTTCAATCGCTGAGCCATCAGTTCAACCGGCCAAGAAATCAGTTCAACCGATGGTCAAAAATCAGCCTCGAGGAGTCAAGCTTTATCACCATTTTTCAAGGAGTTTTGTGCCCAATTCCTATTGGTTGAAGACCCATTCGATGAGGGGCTTAAAGGCTATAAAATGAGGTCCTAACCTAGGGTTTCTTCATCAATTCTAAGCCTCCAAAAGCCTCCGCAAAGCTACAACTTCTCCGACAACGAAGTGCTTCTTCTCCGACGTCTAGGTTTATTTGTTTTCATTTTATTACGTCGGTTAGAGTTTTATTTCAGTTTAGTACTTTCATTTTCGGAGCTTTTATCGTAACGAGGAGAGGGGGAGTGTCCCTCTACCTCAAGCTTTGTGCTTTACTTGTATCGATTAAACTCCTACCTCTAAAGGGGAAGAGTTCTTTAGTGTTTTTGCCCTCCGTACATGGTCGAGGACTGCTAGGGCCTTGGAGTAGTAGCCGAAGGCTACAAACCCAGTAAAACTCCTTTGTCTCTTTTTACTTTACATTTACATTTCCGCTGCAATTAATTATCTCTCGAGTTTTAACGAATGAAAAGAAAAGAAAAAGGTTTTATCGCTATTCACCCCCCCTCTAGCGATCCGCTTCGATCCAACAAAAATAAATTGTGTATTTATTTTCTTTCTTTTAAATTTTTGCTGCATAACTCTTGATTTGAAAAGATAAAAAGAAAAGTTTTAAATGTTAAGAAGAAATTTTTTTATAACTTCCGAGATTCACCCCCTCTCTCGGAAATATCGATCCTACACCTACTCTTTCCCTCTTTGATGTCTTCAATGATCCTCTTGCTAGAGGCTTGGGGTCCATTTTATAGAGTATAGAAGTGGATTAGTGATGTGCATGAGCGCACCCTCAAATCTCGCGATGGGAATCGTCGAGGACTCGAAGCGCGCACTCGCACTCAACGCCCGCAAGTGCACGGGTATCGTCAAGTAATAAAGAATATCGATCCCACATGGACTGAGATCCGAGTATTGTTTGTCCGATGGATCGCGTTGTTCAGATTGGGAATCCTAGGGTTTATGAATGTGAGGTCGACGATGGTCCTAACTCAAGTACGGTATCACACGGAGGAAGGGAAGGTTGGCTTCGAGTTCTTAAAGGGGATTCTAGGACTTCGGTTTTTCTTGTGCGTCGTGGAACATACTATCAATTAAATGTTGTCTAGATATCTAATTATGGTTTTGTGGAAGGGACATCATACACTTCCTCGATGAGCTTTTGCATCTATCGGGAACTACTTATACCTAATCAGGCTGACCTTTCATTAGGATAGAATAGACGGTACGAGGATGCCAGATCAATCCCTATGAAGAGTCGGAAAGTGTCTCGTTTCCTACTCCATCATACTCTTCTATCCGCAGTTACTGGAGAGAGATCAATCTCTAGGTTCCTCTTTAGTTCTCCTAGATCTTTGATACTATCACTGTAATATATTGAAAAAAAATAGATAAATAAAATAAAAATAAAAATAATATAATATAATTTTAAAACAAGATAAATAAAATAAATTTATTTATTTATTTTATTAATTGGAAATTTGTTATTTATTAGTATTTTAGTTGATAATTTAGGGATAAGCTTTTATCAGATTGGACTAAGTCTAATTCACTTTATCCAATAATAAAATTGATTATTTGAAAAACAGAATTTAGTTATTAATATTTAATTAGAAAAGTTCTGGATTATTTTATTAGACTTTGAGATAGATGATAACTACCATTTTATCATGTTATTTTGGTCCTTAATATCACTGTTTTAATCCTCTCGAGTGATTTATTATTGCTTATTATCATGTTTTATGAGTTAGATATATTTTTGGACCTTATTGTAAAATCTCCTTAATTCTGAACTTATATGTAAATTTTATCTTTGTTTGTAGGAGATCGAGATGAGCCAATGGATTAGACTCGAGTCGGATCAAATATGGCTTCATCTAAGGGCATAAAGGACATTTTAAGCTAGAAGAATCTAGACCTTTCATCAAGATTAGAGGCAGCTTAATCAACGGACCAGATCTGAGCAATATGGACCATCTGAGGAAAGTGGTTGATTCTGAGCCATCTATCCAGATCAGGAAAGATCCAGTCTATATATTTAGATCTGGACATCTGAGCCCTTCCTCCAGATTCGACCGATCGTGATTATCTCTTCAGATGGATCAGATCCATCCATTCAAAGTCGGAGAATTCTCAGCTGTTGGATGCACAACCATTTTAATGGATTAATCAACTTAATCAATACCTAGCTTTATTGGATGACTGAGATTGAAGGGTGCTTTTATCGGACGGCTACCAAAATGCATTTAATAACACCAACATTTCCTCACCAAAGCGGCCGACATTTTCTTCTTCTTCTGCGATCGCCCGACGACAGCTCCTTCACTACCGTTGCCACTCTCTCCCCTTCCTCGTCGATCGCCGGAGAGGAAAGGCGATTCCCTCCTTCTTCGGTGACCGGCGCCCCTTCATCTCCCTCCACCTTCTTCTCGAACGCAGCTTCTGCAAGCTCCGTCGTCGACTACTTCCTCTACCACCGATCAACCCTATATCACAACTTCATTCATCATCCGCTCCAGCCAGCTTCATTTCTCCCTCCGGTAGCCTTGCTCCACACCTCCGACGACAATTTCCAGCACTGCCACAACTCCTGCCAGCTTCTTCTCAACAACCGGCAGCTTCTCAATTCCAGTGCATTTCCAGCTTCTCCACAGTTCCAATTCCAGCGCATTTCCAGCAGCTTTCCCAGCTCCTATTTGTTGGTGCAGTGGGCACCAAAGTCGAACCGATATTTTGATTATGGCAAAAGGCTCAATAGTTAAGAGTATATTTGTTATCTTACGAGCTCAATTAAGTGTGCAGAAATACTAAAGTTGAGCGGAAGGTCTGCGACACCCGGTGGGAACCGAGGTGGTCGGGCAACGCCAGAGGGATTTCGGAGGAAGCCGAGGTACTCGGGTGAAGACCGGAAGCGAGGCTACAAGGTAAGCTCGTGTGAAAGCGAAGCAAGGACGTTAAGCGTAGATCCGACCCAATACCTCCAATGGAAGGTCTAGGTCGAGATCAGTTGGTTAGAACCATCGTACTTTATATTTTAAGCTAACTTGTACTGCAGTCCAAAACCCTTTGGTACAAAGGGTGATGTGGCATCAAGGTGGACATCCAAACCATCATCAAGTTGGACGCCCAAAATGAGGTGAGTTGACACAAGATGGTTGGCAAACCACCATCAAGCTTGGACGCCCAAAATGAGGAGAGTTGGCACAAGATGGTTGGCTCCCATGATGTGGCACAAGTTGGATGGCTCCAACAAGTTGGCGTGAAGGCCTCCTTGAGGTGGCACAAGGTGGTTGGATGAGCACCTCATCCTTGAGTTGTGGCACAAGGTGGTTGGATGAAGCACCTCATCCTTGAGTTGGCGCAAAGGATGTGGATGAGCAAGACTTGGGGGATAAGAACCTCACCTTGGACACTACCTATGTCTAAATACATAGATCAATATCCATAAATAGACATGTTCACGCCAAGCAAAACATATAAGAAATCAAGAGCTCTCAACACGCCGTCGTAACGCCGCTACTACTACTCACATTTGCTACGACGAAGTGCCGCCGACAACGAAAGCTACATCTTCTACTTATAAGAGTTGTCGGTATATTTATTTAAGTTCTATTGTCTTTGTGCTTTAATCGTAACAAGGAAAGGGGGAGTGTCCCTTTGCCTTGATTTCTTTTTGTGATCGTTGCTCCTACTTCCAACGAGGAGGAGTGGTTTTAGTGAATTGCCCTCCGTACGTGATCAAGGATCACTAGGGCCGTGGATTAGCAATCGAAAGATTGTGAACCACGTAAAAATATCTTGTCTACTTTATATTTCCGCTGTGCACTCTCTACTTGCTTTTTACTTATTGCAAAAGTTTTTTTTTAACGACACCGTATCGCTATTCACCCCCCCCCCCCCTCTAGCGACACTTTCGATCCAACAATATTTTGTAAGCTTCATGATGTGTTAATTGATCTTTGCTTTTGTTCGTTGAATGTTTGTAATCCAATTTCCCTTTCATGTTTAGATTTGCACTTAATTAGTTTAATTTGTTTCGTGCTTACAAAGTGTTCGGTGAAATATCTCTTAGAGTAATTAGGTTGTAGTTGGCTAGTTTAGATTTAATTTCATGTTATGTTTTACTCTTATGTTATTCTGCATATTTAAATTCATGCACTTTCATGTTTGAATGCTTAGTTTAGGTTTCTTTTAATTTCATCGCACTCGTAGTTTAGTTAGATTAGAACTTAATTTACTTGCATTGTCTTCCGTTTGGTAGGATTAGCCTTTTAAAACCCAAAACCCCAAATCTTCAATAGAAAATCCAAACAATAATTAGAAATCCTAAGTTTACTATTCTTTTGATTACACTTGTTGGGAAACGTTCTGGACCATCCACTATGCTATATTAGTGTAGTTAGGGGGTTCAGTAATTAATTTGAAACGATACCATGACAAATAACCGTGCACATCAAATTTTGGCGTCGTTGCCGGGGAGTGTAATGATGTTTGGTAGACTTAGGATTGTTTGTCCATTTTTCTAAAAAAACAAAAAAAAATCAAAAATCAAAATTTTTGTTTAGGGCTGCATTATTTTATTACTTGTATATCATGTGTTTGGTCATATCTATTTCTTGTGGCTTTTGATATTATTTGTTAGTGTTGCAGGAAAGAACAGGAAATTTCTTTAAATATGGACCCTTATTATCAGCGATTTGGAGACTTCAATCAGGCTTATTATTCAGACCAAAGTGAGCAACAGAGTGTATTTCCTATTGAGCCTCAGAGTTACCCGCGACAATATCAAGACATATATGATCCAGCTCTTAGATCTTATAGTTATGATTGGGGAGATCCTTCAATGCAATATTATCAACCCCAGCGAATTTCAGAGCAGTATGAGTACTTTCAACCTCAACAACAGAATAGGTATGAATCATTTTCAAATACCTATAATTATGGTTGGATGGATCATTCAGGGTTCAAGTATAGAAGCACACAACAGAATATTCCTCAACCTCAATTCAACAATTCAGGGTGGACTGATCCTCGGAGCTTTGATAATGGAAATGAGCAACAACAACATGATCAACTTTTTCCAGCATATCAGAGTCCAGTATATCAAAACTACAATGAAGAAACCCTTGCTCCCAGTCAAGAAGATACACTAGAAAAGTTCTTGCAGCTAGCAATATTGAAGCAGCAAATGAGGAATAGTCATCAACATCAATAAGAAAAGCTACAAAATTTACAAATCCAGCTAGATCAAATTGAATCATCCATTAGTCAGATATAAGCACAGGATTCCTTTCAGCCTCCGTCAAAGACCATTTCTATGGATATTGACATGCGTAGGGAGATGGATTGTGGAGTGAGTGATGGGCATGTCTATGATTCAGCCGCTCCACAGGACTCCTGTGAATCTTTGTGCTGTGATGTTATTGCAGATACTGATGGATATGAATTTGTAGATGAAGTTGTTGTTGTAGCAGATGAAGTGGATGATGATACTAGTGGCTTGGATTTATTTTGTGATGCTATTTATTCCACTGATACTGAGATATCTACAGTGGAAGCAAGGTCAGAAAAATTAGTTGGGGATGATGTTAGTGAGTTGCCAGCTGCTCCTATTTGCAATTTTATTGCAGACAATGTTGCAGAGGAGACAGTGCCTACAAAATTTTTATGTTTAGTTGTGCAACCATTCGATAAGCCTGACGGAGGAGTGATGGATAGATGGGTTTTTCCCCTAGACTGGACACTCCCATCACAGCTGAAGACTCCAAGAATTTTGCAGATGAAGGCCCTAACAACATATGCAATAATCCAGCCCCAAGGCTGGACACTTTTCCTGAATCGCCTCCGACCACCAGAGATTACTTATGATGAGGCGATCATTTTGGAGGGAGTAGCACAGTATTATCATGATCACACCATGAAGGCGCTCACCTCTATTCAGTCCATTCCACTCCCAGCATGGATGCTTACACTGAATCTTCTTCAACCACCGGGACGAGATTTCTTTCGGAGCACTCTACTGCCTGAGTGGCTCCTCCTGCTAAATCTTCTTCAACCGCAAGGACCTCAGGGGAGTTTGCTCCATCTTACCTCTTTTCTTTTCCTTTGTATATATGTTTCTTTTACTTCATTTGTTTTTGTTTTAGTTGTTAAGTTTTGGTTGTTGAGTTTTTGTTTTATCAGATTTTGAAATAAATTTCCTATGCATTCCTTTATATCTTCTTAGAAGTTGGGAAAGCTTGTTAAATTTGATTGTCGAATTTTGGGATTTATTGACTTGAATGGATTATTTGATTGCATGTGGTTACTACTTGATGATGGATTATGTGTTGATAGATTGAGATGATTTTTTTTTCATTCCTAGTGAGGATTGTGCCTATTTTTATTGCTTGTGTGTGGTGCACTTAAGATTATTGTAACTCTAGAACTTGTTTTGATTCTTTCGAGACCACACAACCATAGGTTTTCATGATTACTATGAAGGCAATCTCACTTGTTTCCCTTTACTACTTTTGTTATCACATGCTACTCAAATAATTTTTTTATCATACGTCATGTCATTTTTATTATTCATTCTATTGTCCTTCTATTCCTACATCATGTCATTTCTTCTCCATTTATATTTTTGGATGTGGAATATTGGATGTTCCATGATGAGTTTTTACCCAGGACAGACAAAAGTTTAAGTGTGGGGGAGAGAGTAGCTCAGGAGAATTCAGTGTAAGCATAAGTAAGTCTTGATCACCACAGACAAGCTATGTTTTATTTTTATAGCTTAGCTTGATGTATTTTTTTTAGAGCATAGAGAAGTGTACTGCATGTCAAAAAAAATGTTGAAAAAAAAGTGAAAAAAAAAGAAAAAAAAATTGAAAGAAAAATTTGGCCAAAACAATAAAGGTAATAAAAATTTTTTTTTGACATCTTGTGCAGTTTTTTTTTATTGTGTATGATAGTATTTTTGTGATAGACATCCCTTATTGCAACAATTGAGAGATTTATTGTATATCATGTGTGGATTTGTATTGTGAAAGTGATAGGGGTTGTTTACATATTTAGTGAATTGTAAAAAGCTAGCTTGGATGAAAACTTTTGGGGCAATCCTTTTATGTACTCTTCTATGTAGCATTCCAGTATTTCCATGTCTTCTTGTAATTCTTTAGCATTTTCACTTCCTACCTTTCTTTTCTTACACACATACCATTATTTGTTTACATTCATGTTTCCTTACATTCCTAATAAGTCTTCAATGATTATGCATCCTTATGTGTATATAGTGGTGAAGGTAGAAGAAAAGCAAGCATATGGTAGTGCATAATTCATGAGTAGCTTGAGTGAACTCCACTATTACATGCTTAAGAGAGTAAGAGAAACTACCACGTATCTTGTGAGGCTTAATCATTCTTAGTTTATTCAGGATGGATTAATGTCACTATGTTTGTTAACCTGTGTAAGATTTGAGTCCATAAATGCTTGAGTCTTTGAGATTTGACAATCCTAGGTAACTTTCTTTCACGATTTTCTATGTACGATTAGGAATTGTTAGAGAAATATATCTTTAGTTTTTTAGTTTTCTTTACTTGCTCGGGACGTGCAAGAATAAGTGTGGGGGAATTGATAACTACCATTTAGTCGGGTTATTTTGGTCCTTAATATCACTGTTTTAATCCTCTCGAGTGATTTATTATTGATTATTATCATGTTTTATGAGTTGGACATATTTTTGGACCTTATTGTAAAATCTCCTTAATTCTTGACTTATATGCAAATTTTATCTTAGTTTGTAGGAGATTGAGATGAGCCAATGGATTAGACTCGAGTCGGATCAAATATGGCTTCATCTAAGGGCATAAAGGACATTTTAAGCTGGAAGAATCTGGACCTTTCAGCAAGATTAGAGGAAGTTTAATCAACGGACCAGATCTAAGCAATATGGACCATCCGAGGGAAGTGGTTGATTTTGAGCCATCTATCTAGATTTGGAAAGATTCAGTCTGTACATTTAGATCTGGACATCTGAGCCCTTCCTCCAGATTTGACCGATTGTGATTATCTCTTCAGATGGATCAGATCCATCCATTCAAAGTCGAAGAATTCTCAGCCGTTGGATGCACAACCATTTTAATGGATTAATCAACTAAATCAAGACCTAGCTTTATTGGATGGCTGAGATTGAAGGGTGCTTTGATCGGACGGCTACCAAAATGCATTTAATAACACCAACATTTTCTCACCAAAGTGGCCGGCATTTTCTTCTTCTTCCACGATCGCCCGACGATAGCTCCTTCACTGCCGCCGCCGCGCTCTCCCCTTCCCCGCCGGTCGCCGGAGAGGAAAGGGGATTCCCTCCTTCTCCGGTGACCGGCGCCCCTTCATCTCCCTCCACCTTCTTCGCGAACGCAACTTCTCCAAGCTTCGTCATCGGCTACTTCCTCTACTGTCGAGCATCCCTATATCACAGCTCCGTTCGTCATCCACTCCCGCCAGCTTCATTTCTCCATCCGGCAGCCTTGCTCCACACCTCCTACGGCATTTCCTGCACTGCCACAGCTCCTGCCAGCTTCTTCCCAACCGTCGACAGCTTCTCAATTCCAGTGCATTTCCAGCTTCTCCACAGTTCCAATTCCAGTGCATTTTCAGCAGCTTTCCCAGCTCCTATTTTGCAAGCTTCATGATGTGTTAATTGATCTTTGCTTTTGTTCGTTGAATGTTTGTAATCAAATTTCCCTTTCACGTTTAGATTTGCACTTAATTAGTTTAATTTGTTTCATGCTTACAAAGTCTTCGGTGAAATATCTCTTAGAGTAATTAGGTTGTAGTTGGTTAGTTTAGATTTAATTTCATGTTATATTTTACTCTTATGTTGTTCTGCATATTTAAATTCATGCACTTTCTTGTTTGAATGCTTAGTTTAGGTTTCTTTTAATTTCATCGCACTCGGAGTTTAGTTAGATTAGAGCTTAATTTCCTTGCATTGTCTTTAGTTTGGTAGGATTAACCTTTTAAAACCCCAAACCCCCAATCTTCAATAGAAAACCCAAGCAATAATTAGAAATCCTATTTACTATTCTGTCGATTACACTCGTTGGGAAATGATCCGGGCCATCCACTATGCTATATTAGTGTCGTTAGGGGGTTCGATAATTAATTTGAAATGGTACCACGACAAATAACCGTGCACATCAATAGTCAATTTATCTTATCCGAAAAATAGGATTTTTCAAGATAAAAATAGTTAGGAATCGGTTAAAAAAAAATAGTCAACTTAATTAATTCGAATATTGGTTTATAACGGTTAAAATAATTTATTAGATTGGTTAATCAAGCTTAGTTATTAAAAAAAGGGGGAATTAATCACATTGATTAATTCAACGAAGCTAGGTTATAATTAAAGATATTTTCGTTGGCATCCACCTATTCGCATTGGCGCAGCCTTCCCTCGCTCATGCACCTCTGCTAGCCTACTTCACGCACGCATCGCGTGCCCACCTCTACCATTGTTGTCGCAAGCGTCAACCGCCTCCCGGTCAGCCGACGCCACCGCGACCTGCCCCTGCCTTGCACCGTGGAAGCTTTCGGTCGCACATAGCTCTTCGTCGCTGCCATTGCACTGCCAGTCGATGGTGTCATTTGGGCGTTGTTGGCCTCATCTCTGGACAGTGTCGACCACGTAGGACGATCGTCGACAGAGTCGTGGAAGTTATGCGATTATCGACCCATGATAATGGCGCCTCCACCACACCAATTTCAACCTCGAAATCGTCGGCGTGTGGGTCACCTTCGCCATCGAAGCCACTTCAGGCGCTGCAAAGAACTTGGTCATTGTCTCCCGCTCAACTAAGGTCGGTATCCGGTGATCGCCGGTTGACGCTGCGAAACAGGGCAAGGAATCATTCGGTTGGGCTAAGTTATTTAGGTAAGCCGAAGGATTTTAATTCCCTTTTTGAATTAGGTGATGGATGAATCAAATGTAAGTAGCTTAAGATTAATTAATTCAAACTTAATCAATTGATTGGGTTGGGCTAAAATAATTGAATAGATATCGTTGGGTTAATTAAGGGGGGGGGGGGAAGATTTATTAAAAAGCTTGAAAATTAAATTAGATAACTGATAGTTGAGTTAACAATGGTTAAATTATTTAGCAGGGTTGGAAGTGGAAGCTCATTCTCAGATTTAGAGATAATTAAGATGCTCTGCCATCAGAAGTGGGTGGATCTTTAACTCTTTTTAGAATTTAGTGCATGATTATATTGGTTATGTGATTTACTTATGTTATATTGTCCCTTTACATTATTGTAAGAGTTGCTTTGATACTATATTTGTTGAACCCTTGGATTCTAGGTTACTTGCTCATCATTAGCATATAGTTATTGATTGATATTACTGGTATAGGTTCCTATTTACTGTTGAGATATAAATTGGTAGATATTACTGGTAGATGCTTACCTATTATATGTTGGATTGGTATTATGATTGGACTAGTGAAATAGTATAATTAAGATGAGATTAATCGTTAGAGGATATATAACTTTTCTCTTATCCCGGCTGCCAGCTATGTCTCCCATTCGTGGTTGAGAGGGTCTGCAGTAGAGGATTTATAACTTTTCTTCTATCTCAACTACTAGCTATGTCTCTCATTCGTGGTTGAGAGGGTCTGCAATAGAGGATTTATAACTTTTCTTCTATCTCAACTGCTAGCTATGTCTCCCATTCGTGATTGAAAAGGTCTGCAGTAGAGGATTTATAACTTTTTTCCTATCTCGGCTACTAGCTATGTCTCTAATTCATGGTTGAAAGGGTCTGCAGTAGAGGTTCTCTACTTTTGAACTATGGTTGCATTTGTATACCTATGGTCGATCATGTCTCCCATTCATGGTTGAGAGAATCTACCGTGGAGTTATACTCTTGGACTACTTGTTCGAAGTTAGTGATAGTTGGATTTGTGTATCGTCTGTAGCTAGATAGCTACCTTACATCTTGACTGCCCACGAGACCGGTCGTGGTAGCATGTCGTTGCCTGCAGACATTGAGTCTTTTATTGCCTGTCTATCCATGAGTGCTAGTCGTGGTAGCAAGTCATTGCGCGTAGACAGTGCTCTGTATATTGCCTATCTAATCACAAGTCCCAGTCGTGGTAGCATGTCATTGCCCGCAGATAGTGCCCTTTGTATTACCTCGAGAGCCACGAGGCTTTGTCACAGTATCTTGATATGTATTGCTTTTAGATTGCAGTTGGTTGTATATGTTGCAGTTATATTTGTTATACTGCCGACCAAGTTAGTTGCAGACTGATATTGGTACTCTGAGGTTTGAGTTACTCTAGTTTGTTTCCTTTGACTTCCATTATGTCCATTATGATTATGCACTATTTTCTATCCACCCACTGAGTGGTTGTACTCACCCCCTCTTCTCCTATCCTCCAGGTTAGGTTATAGAGGACGTGTTCAGTTGACTTACCCTCACATCGCTTAGAGAGTCTCTTGCCGTGCTGGTCCCACTGCATCGTCAAGATGTCGCTTTATTTTCCATTTTGTTATCGCATTTTGTTTACATACTTGGATTTTATTGTAATTGGGTTTGGTGTCATAAATCTATTTTGTAGGGAGTTGCTTCGGAGGCTCATTGGCTCCCATGTCCCCGGATTAAAATTTTCACTAATGAAAAAATTAATCCAGATGGGATGAGCTTCCTTAGCACAACCATTTCGTCGTCGTGCTAACAACTTGAGAGGTCGCTTGAACAAACTAGTTGTTTAAGCAACACAACTCTTCTAGTTGGTTAGCCGCGGAAAAGACGACGGACGGATCGCTGGTTTTTGTGTTTGTCTTCGGGGTCCATGATTATACAATATATTTTCATACACGCACATGTATAATCAAAACATAAAAGAACATGCTCAAATCTGTAATTAAAGTTAAAAAAAACTTTATACCTTACGATCTTCTACCGTATGTCCTATCCTTCTCGTGGACGACGTGTGGACGAAGATCCTCCACGAGTAGAAGCCTTCTAGATCGCGTTCTCCTCTACCTTGTCCGCTGCGAACAAAGAGAAGAACCAACAAACACCTATCCTTTCTAGAACCGGCAACTAAATTAGGGAATTTGGTGCAACCGCCGGCCAAGGATCAAATGGATGAAGCACCGGCCAACTTGAAGAAGGGTTGCCGCCGGCCACCAAGGAGAAAGGGAGGAAGATGAACTCCGGCCACCAATGGAGGGAGAACCGCAGGCCAAGGAAGAAGGGAGAGGCCTCTAGGATGGGCGCCGGCCAAGTGTTGATGGAGGAGGATGGGCGCCGGCAATCAACTAGAAGGAAGAAGTTGCCGCCCACTTTGATTTACTCCAAAACCCTAGCCGCCCACTTTTTTGATGAGCCAAAACCCTAATTCTTCTATCTTATCTTGCCGCCCAACCTGAGCCTCTATTTATAGAATTAGGCTTAAGCCTCCTTTAATCTCCACCGTCGGATCTAGGGATTTAATCTCCACCGTCGAATCTAGGGTTTTATCCCAACCGTCGGATCTAGGGATTTAATCCCAACCGTCGATTCTAGGGATTCATCCTAACCATCGGATCTTAGGGATTTAATCCCAACCGTTGGTTCTAGGGTTTCATCCTAACCATCGGATCTAGGGATTTAATCCTAACCGTTGGTTATAGGTTTTGTTTTACATTCTTGGATCTAGGCTTCATAAGGATTATATTAGGCTACGATAGAGACCATAAGGAGGAGTTGGATCTTGGCCACCCGATGGATCGGAACCACACAAACTTGATCCATCAATGATGATCCATTCCACTAGAGGATCATCATTGAACTACCTCACCAACCCCCATAAATTAATATGGGCTCCATATATTATTCGTACATTAATCTCCTCGTGTTTAAGATATCGAATGTTCGTCAATTAATTGATTTACTGACCTTCAATTAATTAACATCTAATTCCTCGAGTAGTACCACTCAACCTTATCATCATGTTGACTAAGTCAACCAGCTGGGTTTACATGATGAACCTTATGAGCTCCTCAAGGGGACATCATCAACCTAATATATAGGACACGGTTTCCTCCTATAATCAACGACACACCATGTAAATAATATCATTTCCCAACTTACCGGGCATATTGATTTAATCCATCTAAATCTCACCCTCTGGTAAATCAAAGAAATAAATCACCTCTATGTCGGGTAAATACTAAGTACATGTGCCCATTATTATATCGGGATTAAGAGCATGCACAACATAATATCCGAGGTCCGATTCAATTATGTAGTCAGTACTAAATTGAATCACCTCTATGTCGGTCCTGCTCAATACACCTAAGTGTACTAGTGTAACTTTATGTTCAAGACAAAACAATACCAAGCTACACTACAACCATGCCAATGGTTTGTCCAAAACCATCTTGGTCGTGAGCCTCTACTTATATTTTACAAGGGATTGATAACATGATCTTCTGTGCCACACCAAGCACCATGTTATCTACAATGTAAAATATTAGACAATATGCACACACATATAATAAATATATAAAGTGCAAACAATGATCATATGATTCTTATTTTAAAATAAAATGTTCATACAAAAAGAGCTAGGCTTTCAGTATACATTCCAACATATTTTACTTTAGTTGATTTATATTTTAGTCGTGCATGCATGCAGTCAATATAATAATTGTATTCTATTATTATTTCAAAGTTTTTACCTGATTTGGTTCTAGCGATGTATTTCGGAATATTATCACTAAGGGGCTCCTTCGTCATTTGGATGACGAAGATGTTGGGTTTCCCCGGCACCATGGCGAGTGTGTGTTCGAACATATTTCATAATCATGTGCACAACAAAATAATTAAAAGCAATAAATCTAATTTATTACAACACACACACCACATGCATGCAAGATACAATATGTGTAGACATAATCACAGTTTCAATTTTTGCAATAAAAGGAAATTACGCTAGTTATACCTGACGTATCACGTGCAGCGGGAATGACTTCAACCGGAGCAACTCACGCTAGAATTACCTCTATTCGTATCTATACCGAGGACCGTCGGGATAGCTTCGCCAAGCTACGAGCCTCATTTTCGTAGGAGTCACTAGCCTCGTGTCGAAGACGATGTGATCGAGAGAAGATCACAATCTGAATCAAAATTCAGATGCAAAATGAGTCCCCAAAATTCGCTTCTCCGAAGAGGTATTCATCAATCGATTGACGAATCTTTGGTCCTCCACCTATGAGGATTACCGAAGATCCAATCTCCGACAAGGAAGTCACTGTCGGATCTCCAAACGACGCTCTGACAAGAAGGAAACAAGATGTCCAAAAACTGGATAGCTTGGTGGAAAACTTAGCGCCGGCCAAAGGAAGAGGCCCGGCTGGTCCTTCGTCACCAGAGCCAAGGAGGGTTGCCGGAGGATCACTGGAGGGTGGCCGGCAGCAGCTGGACGCCGGTGGCACAAGGTTGGACGGCGGCACAAGGTTGGGCGTGGCTTCCTTGGCCGGCAGCAAGGAGAAGAGAGGGTGAGGAGAGGAAAAGAAGTTTCCAAATATAAAACTTAGGACTCTCTAAACCTCTAGTCGCGCTTTTATAGAGCGTGTGTTTCTTAACCATCAAGAAACCTTCTCCTTAGAGTTATTGGTTTATAACGAAAACCCATTAACCCGCTCCAATAACTTAAGTTAAAATAAACCGAAACGAATTGGTCTATTTTAAGTTAAAACGAACCGAACCAACTTTGGTTCATTCGTTTAAAACAAACCAAACCACTTTGATTTATTTTCCACCATTGGATTAGAACCAAACAAATTTGGTTCATCCATCATGTTTTCATAAGACTCGGCCCATCCATACTTCCGTTGCGACTGAAACGATTTCATGCTCACTCGTTGTTTGGTCCAACCAAACCTAGTTTCTCTCGATCTGAGAATCTCATTCTCAAGCTCATTTTAAATCCTTCGGATTACGCTCGTTATGCGTGTGACCAAATAGGTTCGCAGTTTATGTTGTCCATCTATAATTAACCATTAATTATAGAATGATAATGAGTGGCACCTAGTAGTACATCATGATCCCCAATTAACCAAAAAATCAACGGTTGATCCCAGAACCATTTCTGAAACCCTTCAGCAACTACAATGAATCGTGCCCCGTTCCCTTCACTCATCTTATACCCAATTGGTTCAGGACATGGTCTATAGTGTTAGTCCCCACTAGGCTGACTACGTCACACCTAGCCCAAGTATCATTTCCTCGTCCTACGTGTTAGACTATCCGAGCTGCAAAAACTACTTTTTGCGTTGCAGAAATCTCGGAAGTCGGCCACGGATCCGTGCAAAGATAAATAAAAATTTCATGTACATGTTTATCTACACTAGATCTACCTTAGATCTACATGGGAAGAGTGTTACCCTTGTAGCAAAGCCCTTCGCTTATCCCGCTCGTCCAAAAGGTTGTCGGATCTCATAGAGTATCAAGTGTACACTCCTCTTCACGTATCCACACAAACAAAAGGTGGAGAGAACCACTTAGAATGTGCTAGCACCCTTGGGAGGTCTCAACAATGGTGGAGAGGGAGAAAAGAGGAGAGGAGAAGGAAGAAGAAAACTTGAATTCCTCACTTAATTCCCTTTGGGCGGCCACTTAATGGAGTTTAAAAACATCCATGTAATACCAAGAGCCATGGCTCTTGGTCTTCCTCATGAGGTGGCACACCATGATGTGTCCTTGATGATGTGAAACATCATCATTGGCCACCTTATGGCAAGTCACCATGAAGTGGCATTTGGTCAAGTCAAACTTAACCCTTCATCTTCCCTCTCAAGTCAAGTCAAACTTGACCTCTTATCTCCGATGGTTGATCAAATCTAACCTTTGATTTAAGTCAATTTAATTTAATGAATCTCTATTCATTAGTTTAAATTTACTCAATGAATCAAATCTAAATTAGACTCATTCAACACTTGAATCAAATTGAGTCCAACTCAATTAGTCTAATTTAGATTACTCTTAATCCAATTTGGTTCATCACATGAACCTAATCCTCTTGGTCCATCATATGAACCTAATCTCCATCTAATTGCCCTTTGTGCGTGATCCTATAGGTTCTTGTAACGTTGGCAATTCTTCTAAACTGATTTAGAAACATAAGCAATGAGCGGTATCTAGCAACGCATCATTGCTACCCAAGTTACAAGAATGTTGAGATCTAACATCACCATTGTGGCTACTAATTGTGACTCTCACAATATGTGACAATGTTCCTCTATCCTTGACAGCTAGATTGAACAATTGAGGCATAGACCATGTCATCCTCTGTACAATCTATATCTTGAACTCCATGTAGACTCACTCTAATCAAATGAGCTCAATATCTCACATTGACTCATTTGGGCATGGCCATGCACTTAGTGGTCTCACTCTATCAAGAATCATGATATCACTCCCGTCATATAGGAGGGATAGATCCCATCTACATCACTCACATCCCTTCGCATAATTTGTTACATACCCAGTAATCGCCTTTATAGTCCACCTATTTACGGGTGACATTTGACGAAGCCAAAGTATGCAACTTCTTATGTAGGGAACCATGGTGACTTCAGGTCCAAGGACTAATAGTCATACTAATAGTCACATGAGAAAGTATATGACACTCATATAACGATCCATGATACTTTCTCATGGCGGGTCATTCAGTATACATTCTCCAATGCATACCCATGTGTCAACTTGATATCTCATATCCATGACTTGTGAGATCAAGTCATCAAGTTGACCTACATGATAGTTTATTCACATTAATATTTTCCCTGAATATTAATACTTGACTTGGAATGATTAAGAGTAGTTTTCTCTCTATATCATCTCATTATCGATTCTACCAATCGATTGATAAAGATAAGAACCTTCTACTCAAGGACACTATTATACTTAGTTATTTGACACCAATAAAAGTAAGTATAATAACCATAAAGAAATGCCTTTATAAATATATATAGGAATATGATACAACAAGTCCATACAACAATCATCACATGATCGGCTCTAGGGATTTCACTAACAATCTCCCACTAGCACTAGTGTCAATCATTGTTGTATCTAATACCCAATGACCTAGTGTGACCATCATGTTTTTTCTGTGCCAAAGCCTTGGTCAAGGGATCTGCGACGTTAGCCTCTGTGGGTACTCTGTAAATCTTCACATCTCCTCTATCGATAATCTCTCGAATGAGATGGAAGTGCCATAGTATGTGTTTGGTTCGCTGGTGTGAGTGAGGTTCCTTAGCCTGTGCAATCACTCCGTTGTTGTCATAATAGAGCTCTATAGGATTTGCTATGCTAGGAACCACCCCAAGTTCAGTAATGAACTTGCGGATCCAAACTGCCTCCTTTGCTACCTCTGATGCAGCAATATACTTGGCCTCTGTTGTAGAATCAGCATATGTGTCCTGCTTCGAACTCTTCCAGCTCACAGCGCCACCATTCAAGCAAAACATGAACCTTGACTGCGATCTATAATCATCCTGGTCAGTTTGGAAGCTAGCATAATTGTAACCCTTTATAGCTAGTTCCCTATCACCTCTAAATATCAAGAAATATTCTTTAGTCCTTCTCAAGTACTTAAGAATATTCTTGACCGCTATCCAATGACGCTTACCTGGATCTGACTGGTATCTACTCGTCATGCTCAAAGTATACTAGACATCAGGACGAGTACATAACATGGCGTACATGATAGATCCTATGGCAGATGCATAAGGGATCTTATCCATGTGGTCTCTCTCCCCTCTAGAAGAGGGACTTTGAGTCTTCGAAAGACTCACACCATGTGACATCGGCAGAAATCCCTTCTTAGAATTCTGCATGGCAAACCGTAGTAATACCGTGTCAATATATGTACTTGATTTAGGCCAAGCAATCTCTTAGATCTATCTCTATAGATCTTGATGCCTAGAATATAGGCTGCTTCACCTAAGTCCTTCATTGAGAAATAATTCCCCAGCCAAGTCTTCACAGATTGTAGCAAAGGAATGTCATTCCCAATGAGTAGTATGTCATCCACATAAAATACAAGGAAGAAAACTGTGTTCCCATTAACCCTCTTGTAGACACAGGGTTCATCTTCATTCTTGATGAAACCAAACTGTTTGATTGCATCATCGAATTGAAGATTCCAGCTCTGAGAAGCTTGCTTTAGCCCATAAATAGACCTTTACAGCTTGCATACTTTGCCAGTATGTTGTGGATCTACAAAACCCTCAGATTGTGTCATATACACATCCTCGAGCAAGTTTTCATTCAGAAATGCGATTTTCACATCCATCTACCAGATCTCATAATCGTGGTACGGTACAATTGCAAGCATGATCCGAATGGACTTAAACATTGCAACTAGAGAAAAGGTTTCATCATAGTCAATACCATGATTTTGCTTGAAACCTTTAGCCACCAATCGACCCTTATAGGTATGGTAAGTCCATCCATGTCAGTCTTTCTCTTAAAGACCCACTTACACCCAATGAGTTTGATGCCTTCAGGTGGATCAACTAAAGTCCATACTTGGTTGGTGTATATGGATTCCATCTCGGATCTCATGGCATCTAACCATTTCTAAGAATCTGGGCTCATCACTGCTTCCTGATAGGAGGTAGGCTCATTCTCAACGAGCATAACATCATCATGGTAAAACAAGAGAAATGAGTATCTCTCAGGCTGACGACGTACCCTATCAGACCTGCGAAGAGGTAGGTCTACCTAAACAGGTTGTTGTTCCACAACTCTTTGTGCAACAATCTCATCATCCACAACACTTTGTGGTTCCTGTTCAACCTCCATCAAGGCCTCAGTGCTATGGTCGATATCTTGAATTTCTTCAAGATCGAACTTACTCCCACTAGTTTTTCTAGAAATCAAAGTCCCTTTCTAGAAATACCTCAGTCTTTGCCACAGACATTTTGTGCTGACTGGGAATGTAGAAGTAATATCCCTTCGTTTCCTTGAGATATCTAACAAAATAACACTTATCGAATTTGGGTCCCAGTTTGTCTGAGACTTGACGGCGAACGTAATCCTAACAACCCCAAATCCTCATGAAAGACATCTTGAGATTTTTCCTTGTCCATATCATATATGGTGTCTTTATCATAGCTTTGGATGGAACACGATTAAGTGTGAAGGCTGTTGTGTCTAGAGCATATCCCCAAAAGGATACAGGAAGATCTGTCTGACTCATCATAGATCGTACCATATCTAATAGGGTACAATTCCTCCTTTCGAATACACCATTCCATTATGGTGTGCCAGGAGAAGTGAGTTGAGATAGAATCCCACACTTAGCTAGATAGTCACGAAACTCATGGCTAAGGTATTCATCACCTCGATCTAATCGAAGTATCTTAATACTCTTGCCAAGCTGGTTTGTACTTCATTCTTGAATTCTTTGAACTTTTCAAAGGATTCTGACTTATATGTCATCAAATACACATAACCATATCTACTGAAGTCATCAGTAAATGTAATGAAGTACCTATAACCACCTCTAGCAGTGACATTGAAAGGACCACACACATCACTGTGTATAAGTCCTAACAAGTCTGTTGTTCTTTCGCTGTGTTCACTAAAGGGAGTCTTGGTCATCTTTCCTAGAAGGCAAGACTCGCATGTCTAATATAATTCAAAATCAAATGAGTCCAGCAACCCATCCTTATGGAGCTGGGATAAGCGACTCTCATTTATGTGACCTAAGCGACAATGCCAAAGATAGGTTTGGTTCAACTCATTTGACTTGAACCTTTTGGTACTTATGTTATAGATGAGGTTCTCTAAGTCTAGAATATAGATTCCATTCATCAGAGGTGCACTACAATAGAACATATCATTTAAATAAACGGAACAACATTTGTTCTTTATTATAAATGAAAAGCCTTTCTTTTTTTAAACAAGAAAATAAAATGATGTTCTTTGTGAGAGCAGGCACATAACAACATTCATCTAATTCTAGTACAAGTCCAGAGGGCAAAGATAGAAAATAAGTTCCTACAACAACAGTAGCAACCCTTTCTCCATTGCCTACTCATAGGTCTACTTCACCCTTCGTCAATGCCCTGCTATTTCTCAGCACCTCTACATTAGTACAAATGTGAGAAGCACATCTGGTATCAAATACCCACGATGAAGAAATAGATAGATTGACTTCTATAACATATATACCTGAAGTAGAAATCTCACTTCTCTTCTTCTTAAGATCTTCTAGGTATCCTTTGCAGTTCCGCTTCTAGTGATCGGTCTGATCGCAGTGGTAGCATTCACCTTCCTTAGCAACCCCTCCTTTAGGTTTCAGTGCCTTGCCTTTGCCTTTAGCTTGGGACTTTCCCTTACTTTTTGGCTTGCCCTTGCCTTTCTTCTTTTGCACCATCAAAATGGAGTTGGACTTTGCCTTCTTAAGGTTGAGCTCAGCAGTTCTCAACATGCTAAGCATCTCAGGTAGTGACTTATCAATTTCATTCATGTTGTAATTCATGACAAATTGATTGTAACTTTCTGGCAAGGATTGCAAGATCAAGTCAGTGGCCAGTTCTTGGCCAAGTGGGAATCCCAACCTCTGTAGGTTTTCTATGTACCCAATCATCTTGAGTACATATGGACCTACGGGAGTCCCATCTTGCACTGAAACAATGCCTTAGAGATCTCGAATCTCTCATGCCTTTCTTGTCCTTGATACAGTTGACGAAGATGTTCAACCATATCAAAAGCATTCATCAACTCATGTTTCTTCTGAAGCTCAAAGTTCATGGTCGTGAGCATGAGGCATGATACATCTAATGCATCATCTTGATGCTTTTTGTAAGCATCTCGGTCAGCTCGCGAGGCAGTGGCAGGAGGTGCTTCCGGAATGGGCTGCTCCAGGACGTACAGTTTTCTTTCTTGTTTGAGAACAATTCTCAGATTCCTTTACTAGTCTAGGAAATTAGCTCCATTGAGCTTGTCCTTCTCAAGGACAGAACATAGAGAGAGAGTGTTCATGTTTGACGACATGACAATCTACAACATAAATAATGTAGAAAGTAAATATTATATTCCATTTTTCATTTAATTAGGCCTTTAATTAAATGATGCTCCCACTGAATTATAAGATTTTTATAGAATCGAGTCATGGATGTGGTCAAACCACACTACTGGATTCATACCAACAAGCTATAATTCTCGCGGGACAAGATCCACATCATACTACGTCTTGAGTTAGCTTTGGCTAAATCGCCCAAGACTTATTATGATTGGTAGGTAACAAATTACCAATTACATCTCTATGCAACTCTTGTTTATAGGATCAAGATCCACATTTCCAAACAAAACTTGAGTTAGCTTTAGCTAAATCGCCCAAGAATTAGTGTAAATGTGATCTTATCCTATCTTTCCAACCGTTGGAATATGTCTATAGTTTTACCCGATCCAATTGAGTTAACTAGTTTCACTCAATCTAATTGAGTTTATTCTCACCCAAGCTTTGATAGGCGAGACCGAGATTGTCCCTCCGCACCCTACCAAGATAATATGTGTTGCTCTACTTTGGCAGATTCAACAACAACAAATGATTGAGGCAGTGATGGGTATCAAAACTTGGTAGGCATTTCTAGTTGACTTGATTAAGATATAATCTAATCGTGAATGTGTATCATATACGCATTAAGGCATTAATTACCCTATACTAGCATGCATCACATACATACAAGTAAAAACAAAATATATATATATATATATATATATATATATATTTGTGATGAGGTCATGGCCCTACTACGATTTTCTCAAACCAATGAGAAGATCAGACGGTCAACCTAGGGTTAGCGGTTTCTTCAAGCGCCTCCTTTGACCGCCATATGTCATCGGCACCCTCCTCGTAACTCTGTCTACGAGTGGACCTTCCACCGCTTCATTTTGTACATTACAAACATTAAACTCAAGTTACATTCAAGTCTAAAATCTATTTACAACAGGAATATATAATAAGGGAGGCACGACGCACATATCGCATATCATATACAACATGCACAACACTAAAAATGGCGCGCAAGCCGTATTATGAATTACAACACAATTTTATCCAATCATATTGTGGTTTTTGGGCCATGAACATCACAATATTATACATAATTCTAAATTATATATTTTAAATAAATTTCTATAATTTTCCTATTTTTTTTCAATTTTATGAGTCACAACTCCGTAGCGGTCCCGCTAAGCGATTTTCGAGCGCGACCGTGGGACAATGCCCCTTGCGGGGTTAGGGGCAGCACCCCTTCTCGCAAAATGAATCTCGCGAGTGTTCCATACCGATCTTACAGTGCCTTAAGTCGCTATCCCAAGAAACAAAAATGAGACCTTGCCGTTTTGGAGAGTTTTTCTCGGTGGTTGAAGCCTGTAAGTGTCCAAACACTTGTCGCTTCGACTCTACGAGAAAAATACTCACAAAATCTATAAAATTAGAAAAATTACAGAAACTTACAGATCTGTAAATTTTCGTATCTAATACAAAAATAACAAATATAAACATGTACATGCTTCGTACGTGGCTCTGATACTACTGTTAGACTATCCGAGCCGTAAAAACCGCTTTTTACGTTGCGGAAACCTCGAAAGTCGACCATGGATCCGTGCGAAGATAAATAAAAATTTCATGTACATGTTTATCTACACTAGATCTACCTTAGATCTACATGGGAAGAGTGTTACCCTTGTAGCGAAGCCCTTCGCTTATCCCGCTCGTCCAAAAGGTTGTCGGATCTCGTAGAGTGTCAAGTGTACACTCCTCTACACGTATCCACACAGACAAAAGGTGGAGAGAACCACTTAGAGTGTGATAGCACCCTTGGGATGTCTCGACAATGAAGTAGAGGGAGAGGAGGATAAGGAAGAAGAAGACTTGAATTCCTCACTTAATTCCCTTTGGCCGACCACTTAATGGAGTTTAAAAACATCCATGTAATACCAAGAGCCATGTCTCTTTGTCTTCCTCGTGAGGTGGCACACCATGATGTGTCCATGATGATGTGGAACATCATCATTGGCTGGCCTTATGCCAAGTCACCATGAAGTGGCATTTGGTCAAGTCAAACTTGACCCTTCATCTTCCCTCTCAAGTCATGTCAAACTTGACCTCTTATCTCCCATGGTTGATCAAATCTAACCTTTGATTCAAGTCAATTTAATTTAATGAATCTCTATTCATTAGTTTAAATTGACTCAATGAATCAAATCTAAATTAGACTCATTCAACACTTGAATCAAATTGAGTCCAACTCAATTATTCTAATTTTGATTACTCTTAATCCAATTTGGTTCATCACATGAACCTAATCCTCTTGGTCCATCATATGAACCTAATATCCATCTAATTGCTCTTTGTGTGTGACCCTATAGGTTATTGTAACATTGGCAATGCTCCTAAACAGATTTAGAAACATAAGAAATGAGCGGTATCTAGCAACACATCATTGCTACCCAAGTTACAAGAATGTTGAGATACAACATCACCATTGTGACTACTAATTGTGACTCTCACAATATGTGACAATGTCCCTCTATCCTTGACATCTAGATTGAACAATTGAGGCATAGACCATGTCATCCTCTGTACAATCTATATCTTGAACTCCAAGTAGACTCACTCTAATCAAATGTGCTCAATATCTCATATTGACTCATTTGGGCATGACCATACACTTAGTGATCTCACTCTATCAAGAATCATGATATCACTCCCGTCATATAGGAGGGATAGAACTCATTTACATCACTCACATCCCTTCGCATAATTTGTTAATTACCCAGTAATCGCCTTTATAGTCCACCCATTTACGGGTGACGTTTGACGAAGCCAAAGTATGCAACTTCTTAGGGAACCATGGTGACTACAGGTCCAAGGACTAATAGTCATACTAATAGTCACATGAGAAAGTATATGACACTCATATAACGATCCATGATACTTTCTCATGGCGGGCATTCAATATACATTCTCCAATGCATACCCATGTGTCAAGATGATATGTTATATCCATGACTTGTGAGATCAAGTCATCGAGTTGACCTACATGCTAGTGTATTCGCATTAATATTGTCCCTAAATATTAATACTTGACTAGGAATGATTAAGAGTAGTTTGCTCTATATCATCTCATTATCGATTCTACCAATTGATTGATATAAATAAGAACCTTCTACTCAAGGACGCTATTATACTTAGTTATTTAGCACCAATACAAGTAAGTATAATAAACATAAAGAAATGTCTTTATAAATATATATAGGAATATGATACAATAAGTCCATACAATAATCATCACATGATCGACTCTAGGAATTTCACTAACAATACGGATTCTAGTTACTGCACATGTATCCTAGAGTACTTTACTCTAAACATGTAATGCTTTGGCCAAAGATTTTAGTAATAATCCGACGAGAGGCCAAGGGTATAAATCTCCTCGCAAGGAGTGGTGAATCCTTTATAGGCTATTCAAACACCTTAGAGCATTTCGACTTATACCCAATCATCCTGGGTCCACATCTCCTTGGAGATGCTTGCTTAAGATGTCAAAGCATAAGTCTCCATGACCAAGATGTCTTGAATACCGCAAGTCAAAGGAACATCGCATTTAAGCTGCAGTAAGAACTTCATTGACATATCCATATATGTAGAGAACCATATGAAGTCTTACACTTGGTCACTCCAATGAACTAGTTACCATAAGTAGCATCCACGATTAACTCTGAACATCACAATATCTCCAGCCAATGAGAATCAGCTGCTTGGATACACCAAATAGTATACCTCGTGCTAGTCTTGAAAGAATTGATGGTGTCCAAATCCATCAATTCATCGACTAGAGATAATTCCAATACATCACAATTACACATGTAGAGATACTCACTAGTTGTGATCCAATCACAAATTCTCTCATGCTGTGAATCGTATTGTTGACATTCAGTAAATGAGTTTAAGATCTAATCAAATACATGCAAACTTTTATACTCAAATAGTGAATCTTCAATTATCATATAAATGGTTTAAACATAAGGCGATTGCCTTATGACACCTATCATATATAACTAACAGAAGATGCCCCCGGGGCATGACAATTTTATTGGTATCAGAGCTTAGGTTTGTGATTTTGGTTTATGGGTTTTGTGTTTCAAGGTTTTCTTTTCCTTTGTTTTGGAGTTCTCGTGTTTTGGGACCAGGCAAGCATAAGGACATCTCTGAGCTATAGGAAAAGTAGTTGTCTGTAGTGGTCACTGTACCTTCCTTATGTAATAGGAAGTTATCATTATGTTTTTGTCAGATACTTACATATTTGCTCATAGTAGGAAATGTCACCTAGTGAAATTGCCCCTACTCATGGTCGTGGACGAGGTCGACCTCGGAAGCGACCTATTGACACTGCGGGACCTAACCCTGATTTCAGAAGTATAGACTCTTTAGAGGTGTCGACTGATATCGAATTAGGAAGCTAGGGTTAGGCCCACTAGCCACCCATTTGGAGGTCTAGGAGTAACCCCTCAGAGAGTAGCAGTCTCTACTACTAGTGATTTGGTCATAGATAAGGCATGTATACCTACACTGACTAACACGATGAAGGATCATTTTACCTTATTTTAGAAGATATCGATCCATGGATTTCTCATGCGTGGATGGACAATGTAGAAGATTCATTTAGATACATAACTTGCATGGATGCAGGGAAGATGGTGCTTGTCGTATATCACTTACGAGGTCAGACCATTATATGGTAGAAAATGTCTCTGACGATTTTCAAGGAGTAGAGTATCACTTGAAAACTATTCCGATAGGCCTTGAAGAGACAGTATTTCCCTGCCTATTTCCGTATAAGTTGTCATCAAGAATTTCTGAATCATAAGCAAGGCGATCGAAGCGTCATGGATTACATTAGAGAAATGTAATCAAATTGTAGAATTTTTACCCCATTAAGGAGCTCAGGACTATGATCGTATGCTCTAGTTTGTCCATGGTCTTGCAACCTACATTCTGATTAGAATGTCCGCATCCTCCATTGGTATCTATCGAGAGACACTAGGTCGAGTCATACTGATCGAGATGACTCATCAAGCCGATGGGTCTGGTATACGAGGTATCATTTCGATTTATCCTATTCTAGCTGATATACTGATAGTTCACATTCCTTTATATCTCGATAATTCTTAGGAAAAATTAGTAGAATTCTGATACTTCGACATTGTAGATTTGTTATCATGGAAGACTTTAGCATCTCATTACAAAGTAAAGGAGTAACCTTTGGATTTTAATAGTCATACCTTGACTTGGGATTAGACTACCAGTAACATAGAGTATGAGACTCGACATACAACTCAGTACTAATGGACTAGATCTCACACTTGCTAAACATGAGAAGACTAGTAACCAATTTGGGATATAGATCAGAGTTGCGCAACGAAAGCATGGTGGACTCATAACCCACAGAGAAGTTTACGATCTGACAATTGGAATGTTAAGGTATTAGAATGAGCTAGAAAAGTAACATAAGAGTTAGGGTTAACTAACAATGAAAATACATAAGGACTTTCATACTTCATTAGTATGGAAGTATGTACGTAACCTATTCGTATTGTGAAGGTTATAGTCGGAGTTTCAGATCATATTCTAGATACAAAGAATGTTGATCATCTGTTGGATAGTAATTGGGTTATGATGAAGAAACTACTTAGAGTAAAACAACGACATATAGATAGGATATCTTCATTAGAGTATATCGAGTAGGAAATTTGGGGACCAAATTTTTATTAGTGGGGGAGAATATAATATATCCAAAAAAAATAGATGAATAAAATAAAAATAAAAATAATTTAATATAATAATATAATTTAAAAATGAGATAAATAAAATAAATTTATTTATTTATTTTATTAAATGGAAATTAGTTATTTATTAGTATTTTAGTTGATAATTTAGGGATAATCAGATTGCACTAAGTCTAATTGACTTTATCCAATAATAAAATTAATTGTTTGAAAAGTGGAATTTAGTCATTAATATTTAATTAGAAAAGTTCTTGATAATTTTATTAGACTTTGAGATAGTCTATTTATCTTATCCGAAAGATAAGAATTTTCAAGATAAAAATTGTTAGGACTCGGTTAAAAAAAATAGTCAACTTGATTAATTCGAAGCTTGGTTTATAACGGTTAAAAGAATTTTTCAGATTGATTAATCAAGCTTAGTTATTAAAAAAAGAGGGAATTAATCACGTTGATTAATTCAACGAAGCTAGGTTATAATTAAAGCTATTTTTGTTGGCCTCCACCTATTCGTGTTGGCGTAGCCCTCCCTTGCGCACGAACCTCTGCCAGCCTCCCTGTGAATGCACCGCATGCCCACCTCTACCATCGTTTCCATAAGCATCGACCACCACCCGATCAGCCAACATCACCACGACCTACCCCTACCCTACACTGCGGAAGCTTTCGGTCGCACACAGCTCTTCACCACTGCCATTTACATGCCAGCCGACGGTGTCATTTTGGCATTGCCGATCTCATCTCCGGACAGCGTCGACCTCGTAGGACAATCGTCGGCGGAGTCATGGCAGTTACGCGATTATCGACCCACGATCATGGCGCCTCTACCGCGCTGATTTCAACCTCGAAATCATTTGCATGCAGGTTGCCTTCGCCGTAGAAGCCACTTCGAGCGCTGCCAAGAACTTGGTCATCGTCTCCCGCTCAACTGAGGCCGGTATCCAGCGATCGTCGATTAACACTGCGAAATAGGGAAAGGAACCGTTCAGCTGGGCTAAGTTAATCAGGTAAGCCGAAGGATTTTAATTCCCTTTTTGACTTACGTGATGGATGAATCAAATGTAAGTAGCTTAAGATTAATTAATTCAAACTTGATCAATTGATTGGGTTGGGCTAAAATAATTGAATGGATATCGTTGGGTTAATTAAGGGGGGGCAGGGAGATTTATTAAAAATCTTGACAATTAAATTAGATAACTGATAATTGAGTTAACAATGGTTAAATTATTTAGCAAGGTTGGAAGTGGAAACACATTCTCATATTTAAGATAATTAAGACGCTCTGCCATCATAGGTGGGTGGATCTTTAACTTTTTTTAGAATTTAGTGCATGGTTATATTGGTTATGTGGTTTACTTATGTTATATTGTCCCTTTACATTATTGTTAGAGTTGCTTTGATACTTTATTTGTTGAACCCTTGGATTCTAGGTTACTTGCTCATCATTAGTAGGTTGTTGTTGATTGATATTACTGGTATATGTGCCTATTTACTACTGAGATATAAATTGGTAGATATTGCTGGTAGATGCTTACCTATTATTTATTGGATTGGTATTATGATTGGACTAGTGAAATAGTATAATTATGATGAAATTAATCGTTAGAGGATATATAACTTTTCTCTTATCTCGGCTGCCAGCTATGTCTTTCATTCATGGTTGAGAGAGTCTGCATTAGAGGATTTATAACTTTTCTTTTATCTCGACTGCTAGCTATGTCTCCCATTCATGGTTGAGAGGGTCTGCAGTAGATGATTTATAACTTTTCTTCTATCTCAACTGCCAGCTATGTCCCCTATTCGTGGTAGAGAGAGCGTGCAGTAAAGGATTTATAACTTTTCTCCTATCTCGGCTGCCAACTATGTCTCTCATTCGTGGTTGAGAGAATCTACTGTGGAGTTATACTCTTGGACTACTCGTTCAGAGTTAGTGATAGTTGGATTCGTGTATCGTCTGTAGCTAGATAGCTACCTTACATCTTGACCGACCCCACGAGACCGATCGTGGTAGCATGTCATTGCCCGCAGACATTGAGTCTTTTATTGTCTGTCTACCCATGAGTCCCAGTCATGGTAGCATGTCGTTGCACATAGACAATGCTTTGTATATTGCCTATCTGCCCATGAGTCCCGGTCATGGTAGCATGTCATTGCCCATAGATAGTGCCCTTTGTATTACCTTGAGAGCCACAAGGCTTGATCGCGGTATCTTGATATGTATTGGTTGTAGATTGCAGTTGGTTGTATATGTTGCAGGTATATTTGTTATACTGTCGACCAGGTTAGTTGCAGACTGATATTGGTACTCTGAGGTTTGGGTTACTCTAGTTTGTTTCCTTTTGCTTCCATTATGTCCAATATGATTATGCACTATTTTCTATCCACCCACTGAGTGGTTGTACTCACCCCCTCTTCTCCTATCCTTCAGGTTAGGTGATAGAAGACGTGTCCAGTTAACTTTCCCTCGCATCGCTTAGAGAGTCCCTTGCTATGCTGGTCTCACTGCATCGTCGAGATGTCGCTTTATTTTCCATGTTGTTATCACATTTTGTTTACATACTTGGATTTTGTCATAATTGGGTTTGGTGTTATAAATCTATTTTACTTTTAGTTGATTTATATTTTAGTCGTGCATGCATGCAATCAATATAATAATTGTATTCTATTATTATTTCAAAGTTTTTACCTGATTTTGTTCTAGCGATGTATTTTGGAATATTGTCACTAAAGGGCTCCTTCGTCATTTGGATGACGAAGATGCCCTCGGGGAGTGACAATTTTATTGGTATCAGAACTTAGGTTTACAATTTCGGTTTGTGGGTTTTGTATTTTGAGGTTTTCTTTTCCTTTGTTTGGGAGTTCTCGTGTTTTGGGACCAGGCAAGTGGAAGGACATCTCTGAGCTATAGGAAAAGTAGTTGTCTGTAGTGGTCACTGTACTTTCCTTATGTAATGGGAAGTTATCATTATGTTTTTGTCAGATACTTACATATTTGCTCATAGTAGGAAATGTCACCTAGTGAAATTGCCCCTACTCATGGTCGTGGATGAGGTCGACCTCGGAAGCGACCTATTGAAACTGCGGGACCTAACCCTGATTTCAGAAGTATAGACTCTTTAGAGGCATCGACTAATGTCGAATTAGGAAGCTAGGGTTAGGTCCGCTAGCCATCCATTTGGAGGTCAAGGAGTAACCCCTTAGAGAGTATCAGTCCCTACTACTAGTGATTTGGTCATAGATAAGGTGTGTATACCTACACTGACTAAGACGATGAAGGATCATTTTACCTTTCTTTAGGAGATACCGATCCATGGCTTGCTCATGAGTGCATGGACAATGTATAAGATTCATTTAGATACATAACTTGCATGGATGCAGGGAAGATGGAGCTTGTCGTATATCACTTACGAGGTCAGACCATTATATGGTAGAAAATGTCACTGACGATTTTCAAGGAGTAGAGTATCACTTGAATACTATTCCGAGAGGCCTTGAAGAGACAGTATTTCCCTACCTATTTCTGTATAAGTTGTCGTCAAGAATTTCTGAATCATAAGCAAGGCGATCGAAGCATCATGGATTACATTAGAGAAATGTAATCGACTTGTAGAATTTTTACACCATTATGGAGCTCAGGACTATGATCGTATGCTCTAGTTTGTCCATGGTCTTGCAACCTACATTCGGATTAGAATGTTTGCATCCTCCATTGGTATCTATCGAGACACACTTGGTCGAGTCATACTGAACGAGATAACTCAGCGAGCCGATGGGTCTGGTATACGAGGTATCGTTCCGGTTTATCCTATTTTAGCTGATATACTAATAGTTCACATTCCTTTATATCTCGATAATTCTTAGGAAAAATTTATAGAATTCCGACACTTCGACCTTGTAGATTAGTTATCAAGGAAGAATTTAGCATCTCATTACGAAGTAAAGGAGTAACCTTTGGATTTTAATAGTCATACCTGTAGGGATGTATACTGAAAAGTCTATCTTTTGTATAAACATCTTTATTTTTAAAATAAGAATCACATGATCATTGTTTGCATATTTTTATGGTTATGCAATATTGTCTAATACTTTACATTATAGATAACATGGTGTGTGGTGTCACACAGGAGATCATGTTATCGACCCCTTGAAAAGTATAAGTAAAGGCTCACAACCGAGATGACTTTGGACAAACCATCGGAATGGTTGTAGTGTGATTTGGTATTGGTTTGTCTTGACCATAGAATCACACTAGTGTACTTTGTGTGTATTGAGCAGGACTGATTTAGAGGTGATACGATTTATTGCTGACTACATAATCGAATCGGACCTCAGATATTATTTAGTACATGCTCTTAATCCCAATATAATAACAGACACATATACTTAGTACTCATCTCTTTGATTTACCAATGGGCGAGATTTATAGATTAAATCGATAGGCTCGGTAAGTTGGGAGATGATATTATTTATATGGTGTATCGTTGATTATAGGAGGAAACCATGTCCTATATATTAGGATGATGATGTCCCCTTGAGGAGCTCATAAGGTTCATCATGTAAACCCTGCAGGTGGACTTGGTCCGACATGAAGAAAAGGTTGAGTGGTACTACTCAAGGAGTTAGATGTTGATTAATTAATGGTCAGTAAATTAATTAATCGATGGACATTAGAGATCTTAAACACGGGGAGAAAATGTACAAATAATATATGGAGCCCATATTATCATATGGGGGTTGGTGAGGTAGATCAATGATGATCCTTTAGTGGATTGGATCATCATTAGTGGATCGGACTTTATGTGGGCTTGATCCATGGGTGGCCAAGATCCAACTCCTCCTCATGGTCGCTAATGTAGCATATTAACACCTCATGAAGCTTAGATCCAAACGATAGAAACAAAAATCTAGAACCAAAGGAAGAGATTAAATCTCTAGATCCAACGGTTGAGATTAAATCTCTAGATCCGACGGTTGAGATTAAATCTCTAGATCCGACGGTTGAGATTAATTCATGACTTATCCTTAACTCTATAAAAGGAGGGCATGGGAGTTGGCGTGGAGATGATTGAAGTGAGCTAGGGTTTGGGCGGCAAGAAGGTGAATCCTAGTTGAGATAGGATTAGGGTTAGGGTTTGGAGGCTAGGGCGGCACCAAATAAGGCAAGGTTTCCTTTCTTCTTCCTTGTCCATTGGCCGGTGTCCAGCTTCTTTCCAGCCCCTTTCTAGCCCTTGCCCGGTGGCCAAAAGCTCCCTTCTCCTTCTTCTTAGGTGGTGGAAACAAGATATAGGGCTTCCCTTGGTGTCTTGATTGTTTTCCACCATTATCTCCTTCTCCTTGTTGGCCGGCGGCAAGCATTTCTTTTGTTGCTTGTTGGTTGGCTATAGGAAGGAGATTAGCCTTGTTTCTATTCTTCCTCTTGCTTTGGATGAGCAAGGAAGGAATATTTTCAATCTAGGAGCTTCGACTTTTGGTAGAGCGTCGCCCACACGACGTCCGAAAGGAGGAAGGTCATACATTAGAAGATCAAGAGGTATATCTATTCTCTTTTCTCTTTTGTTTATTGCTTGTATTTGTTTTTCAATTATAAGCATGTTATAAATCTATAAATGGCTAAATAATACTTGGATCCCGAGCATAAACATGAAAACCGGCGATCCGGACATCATCTATTCCGCGGCTACTCGTAGAATAGAGAATGGTCGCTTGAACAACTAGTTTGTTCAAGTGACCTCTCTAAACGAATAGCACGACGATGACTTGGTGGTTTGGGAAATCCCTTTTGTCTAGGATTATTTTTTTTTAATCCAGGGACATCGAAGGGATCGCCATGGACAAGCTACCGAGGTGAAGTAGGAAGCGAAGTTTCCCCTCACGGACTCGATAAACAAAACACTTCAATTGGTATCAGAGCCAAGGTTTCCGGTTTTGTGTGTTTAGGATTCGGTTAATTTTTATGCACTTTTTCATATATTATATGTGCCGGATAATAGTAGGATATGTGTAGTTTAACTTTTTGGTTGCAGGCATAAGATCCGACTATTATGGCAATATGTGTGCATGTGATTGTATATGTGTAAATATTTATTTTGTTGAATCCTCGACGTTGACGAGGCTAGTATTTAGTTTTTGGTAAATTAAATATGGCATTGTTTAGTCGCTCTTTATTTTATTTTTCTTTCGATCTAGATTTCATGTACACTCCCTCGTGGAGTATAGGATCGATGGATGTAAAATAAAATAGGTTTTAGTCTCGGCTCGGATCTCCGGATGGCTCATACATGGCGTAGGAGGAGCGGACGAGATGGCGATGCGACAGGAGTCATATTGAAGACAAAAGCCATAATAGTTAGAAAATAATTTATTTTTCATATTTATTGCTTTTTGTTTGATATGCATGTCGTAGGCTAGGAAAATTCCTCATTTTCAAACTACTAAGTGGGAGAGGGATATTTTTTATAAATTCCCACGACCTCCATTACGATTTGACAAGTGATGCAAACAAACTTGCGCGTTGGCTCTGAGTGCCTTCCTCCCC
This sequence comes from Wurfbainia villosa, assembly GCA_025175895.1. Classification (NCBI taxonomy): domain Eukaryota; kingdom Viridiplantae; phylum Streptophyta; class Magnoliopsida; order Zingiberales; family Zingiberaceae; genus Wurfbainia; species Wurfbainia villosa. The sequence continues at coordinate 61,942,995 of CM045997.1, forward strand.
ATCAGATGGGTTTGTTTGCAGATCACAAGGTCGAATATGGTTATAGGAAATTATTAGGGAGCGTGTGTACTTGCCCATCGTAAGACACATAACCCGAGATAATTATCTTTGTACCGAGTAATGGTGAACACTTAGATACAAATATAAGTATCCTCCCCATCGGAGTCACTACTTTTATTTGTAGGTCCAAAGAGGAACCAACTATTAATTTTACTTGTCAAAATGTTAGATTGACAAGATAGTAAAATTAATGGGTAAAACCTCCTCTTACAAATGAAGAATTCATATACGTCCACACTATCGTGGCATACGATATTCTCGGTGTTTTGAGGTGTTGGTTGATTTTGAAATTTTATTGTTTGAGGAATCAATAATTTTTTGAAATCTACAGTAATGATATATGTGATTCTTAGGATTTTCAAAATTAACTTTCAGTCCACTTGCTTTGATACTAAAGGAAAATAAACATACTGTGCATAATTATGATGATTGGAAAAGAATCTAGATATTGTCTTATTTGCTAAGGAGTACAAGTATGCACTCTTCGAAGAGTGTCCTCAAGCCATGGTTGCTCAAAAAGGTTTCTACTTCTAAGTCGAAAGGCAAGAAGAAGGAGAAACAAGGTGGAGCAAAGGTGGTGGGAGGATCTCAGGGAGGAGTGAAGAAGCCGAAAGGCAAGTACTTCACTTACAAGTAGGATGGACATTGGAAGAAGGACTGTCCCAATCCAAAGTAGAACAAAGGTATATCCTTTAGTCTAGTCATTGAAACATGGTTAGCGGTGTTATCTACCAGCACCTGGTGTGTAGATATAGGAGCCTCTGATCATGTCTGCAATATTTTGCAGGGGTTCCAGGAAACCCGACGACGACCTAAAAAGGGAGATTACCATTTACTTGAGCAATGCCATGAAGGTGGCGGCTATTGCAGTGGGAGAAGTTTTATTTATCTCTTGAGAAAAATAAAACTTAGGTTCTGGAAAATTGCCTTTATGTACCCTTATTTAGAAAGAATTTAATTTCAGTTTCTAAATTGTTTATGGATGGATATTCTATTTCTTTTAATGACAGAGTTTTATAAGAAGGAATAGGGACATTATCTGTTTGGGTGCATTGATAGGAAATTTGTACACAATTGAACCAAAACCTCCCACGCTGCAAATTGAAGTTAATAACTCATCTTCTAATTCCAATAAGAGAAAAGAACCTTCGAAGATGAACCAAACATATCTTTGGCATCTTAGGCTTGGTCATATTAACCTAAGCAGAATTCAAAGGTTGATAGCTGATGTACCTTTGGGTTCATTAGTGGTGGAGGATCTCCCAACCTGTGAATCTTGCTTGGAGGGTAATATGACCAAGAGGCCTTTTAAGGCCAAGGGGTATAAAGCCAAAGATGTGTTAGAATTGGTTCATTCTGATTTGTGTGGTCCTATGTCTATCCAGGCTAGATGTGGTTTTGAGTATTTCGTCTCTTTTATAGACGATTACTCAAGATATGGATACATTTACCTGATGCGCCGCAAGTCTGAATGCTTTGACAAGTTCAAAGAATTCAAGGCTGATTTGGAGAAACGTCAAGGTAAAAGTATCAAGACACTACGATCTGATTGTGGTGGTGAGTACCTCTTGGGAGAGTTTAGGAACTACTTATCAGAGGTTGGGATTCAATCCCAATTGTCTGCACCTGGCACACCCCAGCAGAATGGTGTAGCAGAGTGAAGGAATAGGACGCTTATGGAGATGGTTAGATCGATGATGAGTTATTCTGAATTACCAGATTCGTTCTGGGGATATGCTCTAGATACGGCGGTGTACAATCTGAACTTGGTTCCATCTAAATCCGTGCCTTCTACTCTCACAGAGTTGTGGACTGGGCGAAAGCCTAGTCTAAGACATATTAGGATATAGGGGAGTCCAGCACATATGCTGAAGGCAGATGCTGGTAAATTGGAACCTCGTACAGAAGTACACATGTTCGTTGGCTATCCCAGGGGAACGAAGGGTGGATTATTTTATAGTCCTAGAGATCAGAGGGTGATCTTTAGCACGAACACCAGATTTCTAGAGGAAGACTATGTGATGAGCCACAAGCCCAAGAGTAAAATTGTTCTGGAGGAGTTAAAAAGGGGAAGTCACTTCTTTAGTACCGCCGGTACAAGAGGATATACCACATGTCACTGCACCGTGTGTCACAGAGGATACACAGGTGATACCTCGTCGTAGTTGGAGGGTTGTGAGACAGCCTGATAGATTCATGTTCTTGGGAGAATCTTCTAATTTGGTCCCTGGCGAACATGAACCTGATCCCTGAACATATGATGAGGCAATCCAAGATAAAGATGTAGTATCTTGGCAAAGTGCAATGAATGCTGAGATTGAATATATGGATTCAAATCAGGTCTGGGAGCTAATAGAACCACTCGATGGTGTAAAAACCATTGGATGCAAGTGGATCTACAAGAGAAAGAGAGGAATAGATGGGAAGGTTGAGACCTTCAAAGCGAGGCTTGTTGCGAAGGTGTATACTGAGAAAGAGGGTATCAATTATGAGGAGACCTTTTCGTCGGTAGCCATGCTTAAGTCTATTCGGATTCTCTTATGCATAGCAGCTCATATGGATTATGAGGTGTGGCAGATGGATGTCAAGACAGCTTTCCTTAATGGAAGTCTTGAGGAAAACATCTACATGAAGCAACCAGAGGGATTCATTGTTAAGGGAAAAGAGCATCTTGTATGTAAGCTTAATCGGTCCATTTATGGATTGAAACAAGCTTCGAGGTCTTGGAACATCCGGTTTAATGAGGTGATCCAGTCTTATGGATTTATTCAAAGTCCGGATGAGTCTTGTGTATACAAGAGATGTGACGCAAACGTAGTGGTATTTCTTGTACTATACGTAGATGACATTTTATTGATTGGCAACAATATCAAGGTGTCATCGGACGTAAGGGTATGGTTGTCCAAATAGTTTGATATGAAGGACTTGGGGGAGGTGGGACACATCCTTGGGATCAAGGTTATAAGGGATCGTAGGAAAAGGATGTTGTGCTTATCCCAAGCTTCATACATAGACACGATTATGGAGCATTTTAGCATGCAAAACTCCAAGAAGGGTTTTCTACCTTTCGGGCATGGAGTTCCTTTATCTAAGGAGATGTGTCCTAGAATATCTGAGGAGATAGAGGAGATGAAGGCGGTTCCTTATGCTTCGGCAGTAGGAAGCCTCATGTATGCAATGCTCTGTACGAGACCAGATATCTGCTTTGCCGTGGGCATGGTCAGCAGATATCAGAGTAATCCATGATAGGGACATTGGACTGCGGTAAAGTATATATTGAAGTACCTGAGAAGGACTAGGGATTATATGCTGGTTTTTCGGGCATACCAATTACTCCCAGTGGGTTACACGGATTCCGACTTCTAATCTGATAGGGATAACAGTAAGTCTACCTCAGGTTTTGTGTTTACTTTGGGAGGTGGAGCCATTGTATGGAGGAGTGTCAAGCAGAAATGCGTGGCGGACTCCACCATGGAAGCTGAGTATGTGGCGGCCTCTGAGGCGGCCAAAGAAGCTGTATGGCTCAGGAACTTCCTGATGCACTTGGATGTGATTCCTGGTTTGCCCAAAACTATCACAATTTATTGTGATAATAGTGGTGCAGTTGCAAACTCGAAGGAACCACGAGCCCATAAGGCTAGTAAACACAAAGAGCGCATGTACCACCTGATACGAGAAATCGTAAAGGAGGTAGAAGTTGCTATCGCCTAGATTGCATCAGAGGATGACCTGGCAGACCCTTTCACTAAGGCCCTTCTAGCGAGAGCTTTGATAGGCATGTGGAGGGAAGGGGAATCATATGTATGGCAGTATGAGGACAACATAGTCTTTTAGTATAAGTGGGAGATTGTAGGGATGTATATTGAAAAGTCTATCTTTTGCATATTTTTATGGTAATGCAATATTGTCTAATACTTTATATTGTAGATAACATGGTGTGTGGTGTCACACAGGAGATCATATTATCGACCCCTTGAAAAGTATAAGTAAAGGCTCACAACCGAGATGGCTTTGGACAAACCATCGGAATGGTTGTAGTGTGAATTGGTATTGGTTTGTCTTGACCATAGAATCACACTAGTGCACTTTGTGTGTATTGAGCAGGACCGACTTAGAGGTGATACGATTTATTGCTGAATACATAATCGAATCGGACCTTAGATATTATTTAGTACATGCTCTTAATCCCAATATAATAACAGGCACATATACTTAGTATTCATCTCTTTGATTTACCAATTGGCGAGATTTATAGATTAAATCGATAGGCTCGGTAAGTTGGGAGATGATATTATTTATATCGTGTGTCGTTGATTATAGGAGGAAACCGTGTCCTATATATTAGGATAATGATGTCCCCTTGAGGAGCTCATAAGGTTCATCATGTAAACCCTACAGGTGGACTTGGTCCGGCATGATGAAAAGGTTGAGTAGTACTACTCAAGGAATTAGATGTATATTAATTAATGGTCAGAAAATTAATTAATCGACGGACATTCGAGATCTTAAACACGGGGAGAAAATGTACAAATAATATATGGAGCCCATATTATCATATGGGGGTTGGTGAGGTAGATCAATGATGATCCTTTAGTGGATTGGATCATCATTAGTGGATCGGACTTTATGTGGGCTTGATCCATGGGTGGCCAAGATCCAACTCCTCCTAATGGTCTCTAATGTAGCCTATTAACACCCCATGAAGCTTAGATCCAAACGATAGAAACAAAACTCTAGAACCAAAGGTGGAGATTAAATCTCTAGATCCGACGGTTGAGATTAAATCTCTAGATCCGACGGTTGAGATTAAATCCCTAGAACCAATGGAGGAGATTAATTCATGACATATCCTTAACTCTATAAAAGGAGGGCATGGGAGTTGGCGTGGAGATGATTGAAGAGAGCTAGGGTTTGGGCGGCAAGAAGGTGAATCCTAGTTGAGATAGGATTAGGGTTAGGGTTTGGATGCTAGGGCGGCACCAAATAAGGCAAGGTTTCCTTTCTTCTTCCTTGTCCATTGGCCGGCGTCCAGCTTCTTTCCAGCCCCTTTCCAGCCCTTGGCCGGCACCCAAAAGCTCCCTTCTCCTTCTCCTTAGGTGGTGGAAACAAGATATAGGGCTTCCCTTGGTGTCTTGATTGTTTTCCACCATTATCTCCTTCTCCTTGTTGGCCGGCGGTAAGCATTTCTTTTGTTGGTTGTTGGTTGGATATAGGAAGGAGGTGAACCTTGTTTCTATTCTTCCTCTTGCTTTGGATGATCAAGGAAGGAAGATTTGCGATCTAGGACCTTCGACTTTTGGTAGAGCGTCGGCCACACGATGTCCGAAAGGAGGAAGGTCATACATTAGAAGATCAAGAGGTATATCTATTCTCTTTTCTCTTTTGTTTATTGCTTGTATTTGTTTTTCAATTATAAGCATGTTATAAATCTGTAAATGGCTAAATAATACTTGGATCCCGAGCATAAACACGAAAACCGGCGATCTGGACATCGTCTATTGCGCGGCTACTCGTAGAATAGATGATTGTCGCTTGAACAACTAGTTTGTTCAAGTGACCTCTCTAAACGAATAGCACGACGATGACTTGGTGGTTTGGGCAATCCCTTTTGTCTAGGATTAAATTTTTTTTAATCCGGGGACATCGAAGGGATCGCCATGGGCAAGCTACCGAGGTGAAGTGGGAAGCGAAGTTTCCCCTCACGGACTCGATAAGCAAAAGCCTTCAATACCTTCACTTGGGATTAGACTACCAGTAACTTAGAGTATGAGACTCGACATAAAACTCAGTACAAATGCACTTGATCTCACACTTGTTGAAGATGAGAAGACTAGTAACCAAATTAGGTTATGGATCAGAGTTGCGCAACGGAAGCATGGTGGACTCATAACCCACGGAGAAGTTTACGATCTGACAATTGGAATGTCAAGGTATTAGAATGAGCTAGAAAAGTAACATAAGAGTTTGGGTTAACTAACCATGAAAATACACAAGGACTTTCATATTTCATTAGTATGGAAGTATGTACGTAACCTATTCGTTTTGTGAAAGTTATAGTTGGAGTTTCAGATCATATTATAGATACAAAGAATGTTGATCATCAGTTGGATAGTAATTGGGTTATGATGAAGAAACTACTTAGAGTAGAAGAATGACATATGGATAGGATATCTTCATTAGAGTATATCATGTAAGAAATTTGGGAACCAAATTTTTATTAGTGGGGGAGAATGTAATATATATATATATAAAAGATAAATAAAATTAAAATTAAAATAATATAATTTAATTTAAAAATGAGATAAATAAAATAAATTTATTTTTTTATTTTATTAAATGGAAATTAGTTATTTATTTGTATTTTAGTTGATAATTTAGGGATAAGCTTTTATCAGATTGGACTATGTCAAATTGACTTTATCTAATAATAAAATTGATTGTTTGAAAAGCGGAATTTAGTTATTAATATTTAATTAGAAAAGTTCCGGATAATTTTATTAGACTTTGAGATAGTCTATTTATCTTATCCGAAAGATAGGAATTTTTAAGATAAAAATTGTTAGGACTCAATTAAAAAAAAAATTAGTCAACTTGATTAATTCGAAGCATGGTTTATAACGGTTAAAAGAATTTATCAGATTGATTATTCAAGCTTAGTTATTAAAAAAAGGGGGAATTAATCACGTTGATTAATTCAACGAAGCTAGGTTAAAATTAAAGCTATTTTCGTTGGACTCCACCTATTTGCGTTGACACAGCCTTCCCTTGCGCATGCACCTTTGCCAGCCTCCCTCGCGCACACACCACGTGCCCACCTCTATTGCCTTTACCGCAAGCGTCGGCCACCTCCCGGTGAACCGACGCCACCGTGACCTTCCCCTGTCCTGCACCGCGGAAGCTTTCGGTCGCGCACAGCTCTTCGCCACTGCCATCACGCTGCCAGTCGACGGTGTCATTTGGGCATTGCCAGTCTCATCTCCAGATAGCATCGACCTCGTAGAACGATCATCGACAGAGTTGTGGTAGTTACGCGATTATTTACCCACGATCACGGCGCCTCCACCGCACCGATTTCAACCTCGAAATCGCCGATGTGCGGGTTGCCTTCGCCGTCGAAGCCACTTCGGGCGCTGCCAAGAACCTGGTTGTCGTCTCCCACTCAACTGAGGCAGGTATCTGACGATCTCCTATTGACGCTGCCAAATAGGGCAAGGAACTGTTCGGCTGGTCTAAGTTATTTAGGTAAGTCGGAGGATTTTTATTCCCTTTTTGACTTAGGTGATGGATGAATCAAATGTAAGTAGCTTAAGATTAATTAATTCAAACTTTATCAATTGATTGGGTTGGGCTAAAATAATTGAATGGATATTGTTGGGTTAATTAAGGGGGGAGGAAAAGATTTATTAAAAAGCTTGACAATTAAATTAGATAACTGATAGTTGAGTTAACAATGGTTAAATTATTTAGCAGGTTTGGAAGTGGAAGCACATTCTCAGATTTAGAGATAATTAAAACACACTGCCATTATAGGTGGGTGGATCTTTAACTCTTTTTAGAATTTAATGCATGATTATATTGGTTATGTGGTTTACTTATGTTATATTGTCCCTTTACGTTATTGTTAGAGTTGCTTTGATACTATATTTGTTGAACCCTTGGATTCTAGGTTACTTGCTCATCATTAGCATGTAGTTATTGATTGATATTACTGGTATATGTGCCTATTTACTGCTGAGATATAAATGGATAGATATTGCTGGTAGATGCTTACCTATTATTTGTTGGAGTGGTATTATGATTGGACTAGTGAAATAGTATAATTAAGATGAGATTAACCGTTAGAGGATATATAACTTTTCTCCTATCTCGGCTACCAGCTATGTCTCCCATTCATGGTTGAGAGGGTCTATAGTAGAGGATTTATAACTTTTCTTCTATCTCAACTGCTAGCTATGTCTCCCATCGTGGTTGAGAGGGTCTACAGTAGAGGATTTATAACTTTTCTCCTATCTCGGCTGCCAGCTATGTCTCTCATTCATGGTTGAGAGGGTCTGCAGTAGAGGTTCTCTACTTTTGAACTATGGTTGCATTTGTATACCTGTGGCCGATCATGTCTCCCATTCGTGGTTGAGAGAATCTACTGTGGAGTTATACTCTTGGACTACTCGTTCAGAGTTAGTGATAGTTGAATTCGTGTATCGTCTGTAGCTAATAGCTGCCTTACATCTTGACTTCCCACGAGACCGGTGATAACGATATTTGTCGTGGTACCGTTTCAAATTAATTATCGAACCCCCTAACTACACTAATATAGCATAATGGATGACCCAAATTGTTTCCCAATGAGTGTAATCGATAGAATAGTAAACTTAGGATTTATAATTATTGCTTTGGGTTTTCTATTGAAGATGGGGGTTTGAGATTTGAGCTCTAACCTACAGTTGCAAGATAATTAAAATTCTAAACTAACATGCAACAACTAAATCAAACAATGCAAGAAGTAAATCAAAAAAACTGTAAGAGGAAATAGATGATCTAATCAACCCAAGATAGGCCCGGTGAATGAACAAGTTCCTCCGGCTAAGTCCAACGAAGCTCGATCGAGACTTCGCAAATGGCAATGGATGTGGGATGGTACGAACTCCTGAATCTAGTAGTTTGATGGATGCTCTGAACTCTCGCATATTCGGTTGAGCTCGAAGAAGTGTCGTCGGGGTAGACTCTTCCTCAAATCTAAAAGAGAAGGTGGATGAGCTGTGGAGATGAAGGACGACGCCGATATCTCTTGATGAAGCGGTTCCTCCTCGAATCCGTGGTGGAAAATGGGTGGAAGCAAGGTGGAGGTGGCTACCAAGTGAAGAAAAGATTTAACTAACAACCAAATGAAATAGGCAATGCATCAACGAAATCTAATGCATGAACATGAGGTAAAGTAAGCAACTAACTAAACTACGATTCCGATGAAATTAAGGGCAACATAAACAAAGTATCCTAATCTAACTGCATCCTAATTACTAAAGAGACATTAAAACTTGTAAGACATTAAACTAACCCATTCAAACATTTAATCAAACACTATATGAGCATGAACAAATCAAAATCAAGTACGTGCAATTCCAAATATAGAACCAAAGTTAATTACAAACATTTAACAAATAAGATGGAGAAACAATCAACAGGACTTGGCATAGGCTGCTGTCCAGAAATGATGGCTGATCGGAGATGCTAATTGGAGCTGTGGAAGATGGCTGCCAGTGGTAGAGATGGACGAAGTTGATGTCGGCGCTGCCGTGAAGGTGCTGGCCACAAAGGTGGAACGCTGCCAAAGATACTGGTGGATAGAGGTAATAACGGAGGGGAATTCCCACTCCGGTGATCGACCGCGACAGAGCTTGGTATGGGATGGCGGAGCTACAGTAGGTGGAGAAGGAGATGGCTAGCGGCGGTGGAGGAGCTGATGGATTGGCATCGGTCACCGGGGATTGGAGGGAATCCCCTTTCCTCTCCGGCGACTGGCGGGGAAGGGGAGAGCACGACGACGGTGATCGGCGCGTGAAAGAGGCAGAGTTATGTGTTTTGTCGCGTAATCCTTTGCTTCAGAGAAGATGTTGGCTTTTAAGGGTGATTAAGTGATTTTCTTTAGTCGTCTGATCATTTCTCCTACCGAATCCCATCCGTCCATTTAAGTTAGGTTAATTGAATATGATTAATCCATGAAATAGGCAATGCATCCAACGACTGTGATCAATCCAACTCTGAATGGATGGATCTAATCAATCTTAATGGATAATCACGATCGGTCAAAATTTGGAGGAAGGGCTCAGATGTCCAGATCTAAATGTATGCACCAGATCTCTCCAGATTTAGATGGATGGCTCAGATCAATCAAATCTCATCGGACAGTCAGAATTAAACAGATCTGAACCCTTTGATTTAATTGCTTCTGATCTGGATGAAGGGCTCAGATTCTTCCAGATTAAAATTTCCTTTATGACCTTAGATGAAGCCATATTTGATCCAATTTGAGTTTAGTCTAGCGGCTCATCTCGATCTCCTACAATTAAGATGTAACATTTGCATATAAGTCCAAAATTAAGGAGAATTTACAATAAGGTCCAAAAATAAATCCAACTCATAAAACATGATAATAATAGATAAATAATCACTCGAGAGGATAAAAATAGTAATATTAAGGAACAAAATAATAAGACAAAATGACAGTTATCAATCGGTCGTGATAGCATGTCATTGCCCGTAGACATTGAGTCTTTTATTGTCTGTCTACAAACGAGTCCCGATCATGGTAGCATGTCGTTGCGCATAGAAAATGCTCTTTATATTGCCTATCTACCCATGAGTCTCGGTCGTGGTAGCATGTCATTGCTCGCAAATAGTTCCCTTTGTATTACCTCGAGAGCCACGAGGCTTTGTCACGGTATCTTGATATGTATTGCTTGTAGATTGCAGTTGGTTGTATATGTTGAAGGTATATTTATTATGCTGCCGACCAAGTTAGTTACAGACTGATATTGGTACTATGAGGTTTGGGTTACTCTAGTTTGTTTCCTTTGACTTCCATTATGTCCATTATGATTATGCACTATTTTCTATCCACCCACTGAGTGGTTGTACTCACCCCCTCTTCTCTTATCCTCCAGGTTAGGTGATAGAGGACGTGTCCAGTTGACTTACCCTCACATCGCTCAGAGAGTCTCTTGTCGTACTGGTCCCACTGCATCGTCGAGATGCCGCTTTATTTTCCATGTTGTTATCACATTTTGTGTACATACTTGGATTTTGTCGTAATTGGGTTTGGTGTCATAAATCTATTTTACTTTTAGTTGATTTATATTTTAGTCGTGCATGCATGCAGTCAATATAATAATTGTATTCTATTATTATTTCAAAGTTTTTACCTGATTTGCTTCTAACAATGTATTTCAAAATATTGTCACTAAGGGACTCCTTCGTCATTTGGATGACGAAGATGCCCCCGGGGCGTGACAGTCACCTCTTGTATCAACTATGTGTTGGGAGTATGGGGAATACAATCAAAGTCCCACATTGGTAAGACATGGAAAAGATCATGTGCTTATAAGAAAAAAGATATCTCCATTGGTATGAGGCCTTTTGGGTAAAAGCCCAAAAAACAAAAACCATGAGGGCTTGGGCCCAAAGTGGACAATATCATACCATTGTGGAGATATGTGGATCTTATATGCACTAACAATTGGTATCAGAGCCATGGTCCATGTCAAGCCATGAACCTCGAACGAAGGAAGTTGAGCTCCCACGTCCGGATCAAGAGAACCAGACATCAGGAAGGAAGTCTAGTTGGGTCGGGGGGACCGAACAACTGACAGGAAGTCCTGGTGGGTTGAAGATCGGACATCAAGCAGAGAAAATCCTTCGAGGAGGGATAGGCTTGAGGGGGGGCCCAATGTGGTCCTTCGTTTGAGGGGGGGATTGTTGGGAGTATGGGGAATACAATCAAAGTCCCACATTGGTAAGACATGGAAAAGATCATGTGCTTATAAGAAAAAAGATATCTCCATTGGTATGAGGCCTTTTGGGTAAAAGCCCAAAAAACAAAAACCATGAGGGCTTGGGCCCAAAGTGGACAATATCATACCATTGTGGAGATATGTGGATCTTATATGCACTAACACTATGCACAATAGATAGAAAACCAAAACACAATAGCTATCGATCAAAACGAACACCAATTGCAAATATAAATTCAGAAACAAATATATATTCGAACTAGCATGTTTTAGGCACACAAACTACTCCCTAATCCTAGAATCAGAGTATCTACTCCGTAAACGAAAGAGAAGAAACACAAGGCATAATTGAATCCATCATTACAATGCAGAAGATGTATAGAAAATAAATTACAGTGCTCTTTGGTTCTTCTCTCCGGTGTTGGAGCACAGGATTTGGTCCTTGAGTCTCTTCCTTCCTCCATGTTGCGAGTTGCCGGTGCTTTTCAGGTCACCGATATGCCGTTCGGCCGTTGTGGTCTCCTCCTAGGGTTTGGGCGTGACTTTCTTTATATAGACATGAGGCTGGCTCTTCATAAAACCCCAAAAAAAACCCAGTCGTGTCAATATGCCCTAGCGCCACATGATCATGTGGATCCACATGGCCTGGCCATGTGTGGCGTTGTGCTAGCAAATATCGAGGTTTGGACACGGTCGTGTATAACCACATGGCGTGGCCGTGTCCCCTTCTGTTCCATCTGCCAAATGCCTTCTTTTTGCTCCAAAAGTGTGTCGTTTTTCCTATAAAATGTTGTCCTACACACAAAAGTACAAAGAGCAGATCTCCGAACCATAAAATAGAAAATGCATGCAAAACAAAGTGAAATATGCATGAAACAAGTATAAAATGCAATGAGATGTCAGCGAAAACTACTCCTAAAACCCTTATATTTTTCTTACATCAATCCCCCCAGACATAAATCTTTGCTTGTCCTCAAGCAAACCCACAGTGCCATGAAATTTTAAAAAACATTGTTCCATACTTAGCATGTTAACTGGATTTATCAAGTGGTGTTTTCAATCAAAGCAAGATAGATATGTTCTAAAAATTCACTAAGTTATCTTCTCATGCATGTGCTAAGCGAATCTTCTTAAGGGACACTCGTTCCACAGTGAGTTAAGTCATCATCTTATAGCTTTCCTAAGGTCTTCGACTCTTAGGCACTTACCTGCCCAAAGCAAGGGTCGTTCCCTAGATCTAGCACAAAGTCTCAAAGACGTGCTCGGTATTGAGGGAAATTACTAGGTGTTTCTCCAGTAACCTAACTCGGTCTCAAAGGAGCACTTAACCATTTCCACCCACGACAACTATTTTTTTATCCCTCATAATTTTTTCTTCTATTTTTCTCTCTATCTTTTTCTTTCTTTTTTTTTTCATTCCCTTCTCTTTTTTTTTTATTTTCCTACTCATGGGAATTTTGATTTTTCCAAATGGGCTTACACAATCCGAGCATCTCCAGTAACTAAAATGTTAAATCTAGAGTCACCTATGGATTCCAAAGTACTAGACTACTAGGATGAATCATAACATGTATGTACTAGATTCTTCCTTTCAGAGTATTCGTCAAGTGCAAGTGTAAAAATAAAAGCCAACCAGTGCAAGTCTAGAATATTCATTAGAGCAAATAAAATAAAATACCATGAGATAAACGAAGTTAAGCTACTTATGGAAACAACTCATGAAGATATCTTAAAAATACTACTGAGGTAGCTTAAAGATAGCAAAGACTAAGTGTTGAAAGAAACTAAACACTCTATGCATGAATAAATGAATGCAAACTAAAACTAAAATGTAAATATCAAGAAAGGAACTACTGCTAGAAAAAAATATATCAAAATTTGGGGTCCCTCAGACTTAAGCGAAGCAGTACCTCTAATATGGTGGATGAGGTGGGAAGTCTAGTAGCCTCGGCATGTCTGGATCCTAGGAAAACCTAGTGCTAAGCCGCTGATGTCACATGTGCATGTGGTCGATCTGAGAACTGGTGGATGAAGCAGCTGCTCTGTGCTCCTCCTCCCTAGCCCACTGTGCTTGCATGACATGCATGTGCTGCCTGACCTCTTGAAGGTAGGCAGCCTCCTCCTGGCGATGGGCAACCTCCTCATGAAAATAGACATGAGTCTCATCGTAGAACTCCTTGGCCCGCTGGAAGTGCTCCCATAAGCCCTGAAACTCCGCCTGCATGTAAGAGTTGTGCTCCTCCCATCATTGCCCTTGTGTCTGCTGCTCGGCGTATATATCGTCGAGGCACAATCGAAACTCTGAGAAGTCATAAGCGGATGCACCTGCATCCTGCTCAAAAGGAGAAAAAGAAGGTGGTGCAGGTGCAGTCTCTCTACATGGACTAGGGGGACTCCTATAAACATATGGACTCGAGGGAAAGTAATGGATAGGGGGAGAGATGGGTGCCTCAGTGGAAGAACACTCATGTGGTGGGGACTCCACTACCCGGTCCAAGCGCCAGTTGGCGCTGTTGGTGATGGTGGTACGATCAATGTTGGGGTGCCTAAGGGGTGGCAAGTTCTTCCTTACAAAGCAAAAATGATTTCCTTCTCTCACCAACATCTTCATGGTCATGCACACCCCTAGATCAATTCTAGGTCTCCCCTCTACTCTATCTAGTGCAGTATAATCGTACCATATCCGATGGCAGATATGGGTTATTAGTCCCCCCAAAATAATTTCTCCCTTCGTCGCTTTACCCATTTTCACTAAGTGTCTAATGAAATGGGACCCTACATCAATGCTACTACTCTATTGTAGCATGTCCCACAAGCAAAGCAGCTCACTCACTAATGTGAGCAAAACATACAGGGTTTTAGGAGTAGTTTTCGCTCACATCCCGTTGCATTTTATATTTGATTCTTGTATATTTCACTTTATTTTGCATGCATTTCCTATTTTCTGGTTTGGAGATCTGCTCTTTGTAGTCTTGTGTGCAGAATAAGATTCTATGGGGAAAATGGTGCACTTTTGAAGCAAAAAGAAGGCATTTGACAGCTAGAATAGAAGGACACACACCTTGGCCTTATGAATCCACACGACTCATGCCCCAGCGCCACACATGGCCTGGCCGTGTGAATCCACATGGTCGTGTGGCACTGGGCGATTTCGACGTGATTTGGTTATTTTCCAGGTTTCGGGGAGATCCGGCCTGATGTCTATATAAAGGAAGCTATGCCCAAACCCTAGGAGGGAGGCACGATGGATGGGACAACACTGTGATGCCCTAAAAAGCTTCGGGAACTCACAACGGGGAGGAAGAAGGCCGCTCGAGGATCAAGTTCTGCACATCAATGCCGGAGAGGAGAGCCAAAATTCATTGTAATTCATGTTCTTTGTGCAGTTTACATTGTTTCTATGAATTCTAATATGCTTTGTGTTTCTCTTCTCGTATTTATGTAGTAGATTCTCCTATTCTAGGATTAGGGAGTAGTTTGTGTGTGTGAAACATGTTATTTTAAATATATTTCTATTCTTGAAATCATATTTGTAATTGGTTATTGTTTAGTTTGATAGCTATTTATTTTGGTCTTCTATTTCCTATGCATAGCCGATACGAGGGGTGACAGCCCTCGTATCAAAGATTTAGGAGAATTAAGGAGGAACCTAGGGATTGGCCTCATCTTCGGTAACCGTAGATAGAAGGGTGTGATAGAGTCCGAAACGGGACACGTTCCGACCGTCATAGGGATTGAATCGGCATCCTTTTACTGCCTATCCCATCCTAAAGCCAGGGGTCGACCTGGTATGACAGAGGTAGTTCCCGATAGATACGAAGGCTCATCGGGGAAGTGTATGATGTCCCTTCCACAAGACCATAGTTAGACGTCTAGATAATACCCAATTGATAGCGTGTTCTGCGACACACAAGCGAAATCAAAATCTTAGAATGCCCTCAAAAGACTCATAAAAATACTTCTCTTCCTCCGTGTGACACCGTACTATAGTTAGGACTGGCGACAACCCTTGTCATCACAACCATTAGAATGGAACTCCGAATAATAACGCCCACTAAACCAATCAGTACTCAAATCTCAGTCCCTATGGGATCGATAATTTTTTTATTACTTGACGACATCCATGCACTTACGGACGTTGAGCGCGAGTGTGTGCTTCGAGTCCTCAACGATTCCTGTTGCGAGATTTGAGGTCACGTTCATGTGCATCACTCACTCTCACTACACTATCACTCTCTCCTCTACCAAAAATGGTACTCGTCATAACCTGGTGTAGGTATCGGAAGATAGGGCTTTGGAGGCGTGAGGCTTTGGCCCTAGAAGGGTCATAAGCATACTCCCCCGTCAATTCATACTAAAAGGTTCGGGCATTAAACCCAATAGGGGTTATCTGCTCTCCCCCACTAGGCAAGCCAAAATATGTGTTATATTGGTGTGACGTCCACTCGTGCTCAATGTTAAACAACCTAAAGGTAATCCTACCCTCTTTGCTCTCTTTTCCCGTCAAAATATCTGCTTCTAAAGAACTCAAAAATTCTAAAACTATCCTTGGGTAGGTTGAGTGTTTTATCCTCATAATCTCTCCCGACCCCTTTTTCGCAAATAAGGTATGAACACCACCCAAAAAACCTAGGGTTTCTAAGAGTTCTTCAATAAAAAATCTAGTTGCAGTGATTTTTTGAGTAGAAAGCACATTATATCTATCTCTATACTCATTATTGTGAAAAAGAAGGGTTGGAAGAGCATCACCTTCCTTCGGAGCTTGTGGGGCGTCCCTTCTCCTTGCTCTTTGCTCCGAGGTAGCTGATCGTGGTGCCACTTGCTTAGTACTCCTCATCTTTGCTCTCTTTGGGCTTCCTTGAAGGTCAGAGAGGCTCCTAGGAGGTGGGGAAGGTGATTTCACATGGCTAGGGTAGGATAAATCGAAACATACGGTAGATTTGGGGCAAAACACACGGTGCAACCCTTTATCCCTTATACGACACGACCGTGTGCATCGCTGGAAGTTTAGTCGGCTTGGGGCATGGTCGTGTAAAACCACATAGCTTGGCCATGTGCCCCCTGTTTTTCTTCCGAAGTGCACCACGGTCCGAATTCTCCTACACGGCCTGTCGTGTGGGCTCAAAATGGTTTTTGTTTCTACCTAGCATGTTCTTTCCAGTCCTAATCCATTTGTAAAAATTCTAAATGTTATAAATTAAAGTTCAAATTACACAAACAAATGCAATAAAATAAAATAAAAAACATAAAAACTAAACTTGGGTTGCCTCTCAAGAAGCGCTTTATTTAAAGTCTTTTAGCACAACCATACTCCATTATTTTAGCTTGCCTCCGGAGGCTCCGTGAACCTCCATTCATCTGTCTCAAATTCTCTGTCTTCTAGTGGGGCAGTCTTTATCCCTCAAGAAGTATACCCATCTGAGAAGGGAGCTTTACACTCGGATAAGTTGAATATGATGATCTCATCTTCTACTTCCAAGGAGACTTTGTGCTCCTTCACGTCTATGCATGCTCCCGCAGTTGCCAGAAAGGGTGTTCCTAAAATGATGGGATTCTGAGGGTTTGGTCTTGTGTCCAATATGATAAAATCTATCAAGATCACAAAATTCTCAACTACCACAGGTACATGTTCTAGTATGCCAATGGGTTCCTTGATCAAGTCATCCGCCATGCGAATACCTAGGCCCGTCGATTGTAAACCACTCAGTCCCATTTTCAAGTAGAATGCACAGGGCATCACGCTAACTGATGACCCTAGGTCGCACAATGCTTCATCGAAGCTCTCACCATAAATTTTGTAGGGTATAACAAATTCACCAAGGTCCTCAAGCTTGGGTGGAATTTTATCTTCAATTTTAGTTTGGTTCGATAATGTGGAAATCATGGTTGCACACCCCCTAGTAAATTTGTTTTTCTGACCTACTCCCTCACTGTATACTCCCTCTTCTTTAACCTAGTTTTGCTCGGTTAATGGTGGAGAGCTATCCATGGTCTGTGATACGGTTGGGGCTATTTGGGCCACCTGTGTTTCCAGCATCTTCGTGTGACTTACAAGCCCGTCGACAATTGCCTTCAACTCCCTAAGTTGACTCTTTTGATTTTTTATGTTGGCATCGAAATTATGCATTGACCTAAGTTTGGATAGCAATGAAGTCTTCAAGCATTAGTTCCAGTCTAGATTTGGGTGGTTGTTGCTGCCCATTGCCCTGCTGCTGCCCATATCTTCTAGATTGTTGGAAATTCTTAGAATTATTCCAATAGGAAAAGTTTGGGTGGTTCCTCCATCTGAGGTTGTAGGTGTTGGAATATGAGTTCTTGGGGCTCTGATTGTGGTCGCCAACCACATCGTAATGCTCGATCTACTCTTCTAAGCTGCCTTGCCCTCCATAATAGTCCTCCTGATATGCTGTTGTTCCCTCTCCAAAGGTATTGATTACAGATGTAGAAATAGGGTTCAAAGAGTCAAAACGTCTGATAAGTGCATCCATTCTTGCCGCTAGATGGTCAATGAAGTTGACAACATATCTACCCATTGCAGGAGCTGGGTGACTATGCTCGGAAGCCCATTGGTGGTGGTTCTAGGCCACCTCTTCGATCATCTCCTCTGCTTCCTCGATAGTCTTATTCATTAATGCTCCTCTTGCAGCAGAATCGAGGGACACCTTCGTGGCATAAGTGATCCCAATATAGAAGATGTAGATCACCATCAACCTCTCTAGTCCATGATGAGGGCATTAATAGAGTAGCCTTTTATAGCGATCCCAAGATTCAAAAAAAGACTCCCCTTCCTTTTGGCGGAAGATAGTAATTAAATGGCTCATGTGAGCAGTCTTACTTGGTGGGAAAAATTTATTTAAGAACTACTACTCACATTGCTCCCATGTGGTAATGCTTCCTGAAGGTAGGGAGTGAAGCCATGCCTTTACCTTATTCCGCAATGAGAATGGGAATATGCTCAGACGGATCACATCAGCAAGTACTCCATTGAACTTCATCGTCAAGCATATCTCCAAAAATGTTTCTAGGTGCCAGTTCAGGTCTTCAGTTGTAGCTCCTCTGAATTGACTCTGCTAGACCATGTGTATAAGTGCACGTTTTAATTCAAAGTTGTTAGCTGTGATAGATGGTCCATCTATACTTAGCCTAAATCTTCTGGCACTAGGGGTTGCATAATCTCGCAAAGTTCAGCTACCTAAGTTTACCACAGATGCGTCTAGGTCATCCATGCTCTCTTGTTCATCTCTCCTGCGATGGTAGGTTCTTTTAATTTCTGGGTCTATCGAAAATAGATTTTCCGATCCTAAGTATCTACGCATACGAAGAACTGAGCCACTAAATTAGGAGTATACCTACTGCTTAAAAATAGGAAATAAACTAATCTAAATACTAAATCAAATGCAGAAAATTTAAACTAAAGGATGATGTAATGTAACTACTGAAATTAATCTAAACATAATCTAGATATTAACAATATAAAAATAAAGTAAATAAAATAAAAATAAAAATAAACCAAGTAAATAAATCTAACCTAAGTCCGATCCAAGTCGTCCACTTTTGATTCGATATCGAATCAACAGTCCCTGACAACGGAGCCAAAAACTTGATGCGCGCGAGTGCATCCTCAAATCTCGTGACGGGAACTGTTGAGGACTCGAAGCGCGCACTCGCACTCAATGCCCGTAAGTGCATGAGTGTCATCAAGTAATAAAGAATATCGATCCCATATGGACTGAGATCCGAGTATTGTTTGTCAGGTCGATCGTGTTGTTCGGATTGGGAATCCTAGGGTTTACGAATGTGAGGTCGACGATGGTCCTAACTCAAGTACGGTGTCACATGGAGGAAGGGAAGGTTGGCTTCGAGTTCTTAGAGGGGATTCTAGGACTTCAATTTTTTTTGTGCGTCGCAGAACATACTATCAATTAAATGTTGTCTAGATATCTAACAATGGTTTTGTGGAAGGGACATCATACACATTCCCGATGAGCCTTCGCATCTATCGGGAACTACCTATACCTAACCAGGCCAACCTTTCGTGAGGATAGAATAGATGGTACGAGAATGCCGAATCAATCCCTATGAAGAGTCAGAATGTGTCTCGTTTCCTACTCCATCATACTCTTCTATCCGAGGTTACCGAAGAGAGGTCAACCTCTAGGTTCCTCCTTAGTTCTCCTAGATCTTTGATACAAGGGTTGTCACCCCTTATATCGGCTATGCACAATAGATAGAAAACCAAAACACAATAGCTATCGATCAAAACAAACACCAATTGTAAATATAAATTTACAAACAAATATATATTCGAACTAGCATGTTCTACGCACACAAATTACTCCCTAATCCTAGAATCAGAGTATCTACTCTATAAACGAAAGAGAAGAAACACAAGGCATAATCAATCTTATTCATCTTACACTCTTTGTCGTTCTCTTTTTGATGTGTGTCAAAGGGGGAGAAGGGAAATTTAAGTTAGAATTCATATTGGTACATATGATATTTTTATTTTGTGCATATTTCAAGACCAAAACTTAAATGATTTCCAAATAGCAAAATGGAGAAGATTGTTGGTGCAACAATGCCCTAAGAATTTATGTATTTTGATGTTTGATAATCATTTAGAGTTAGGCAATATTTGTGGTCTAACCATGAATGTGTTAAGTGACAGGAAAATCCAAGTGTTAAGACTTGGTAAAGAAAAGTCCAAGTGTGATCTTAACAAGAGAAGTCTAAGGGAAGGTCTTGGCAGAATAAGTCCAAGCATGTAGTCTTAGTGGCGTAAAGTCCAAGCAGACCTTGGCAAAGGAAGTCCAAAAGCAATGTCTTAGCAGCATAAGTCCGAGCATGTAGTCTTGGTAGCGTAAAGTCCAAGCGGACTTTGGCAAAGGAGAATCTCAAGACATGACTGATGCGGCGAGGAAAATTTGCTTTACCCCCTTTTCGACTCGACGAAGGCACGAAGGGAGCTTTTGGGGGGTTCTCATAGGCCGCAACAGTAAAAATGGGTGTAGAAGACGAAATCAAGAAACGCAAAACCCCCAAATAGACAACGGAAATGAGAACACTGTTGGGATGTATACTGAAAGCCTAGCTCTTTTGTATGAACATCTTTATTTTGAAATAAGAATCACATGATCATTGTTTGCATATTTTTATGGTTATGCAATATTGTCTAATACCTTACATTGTAGATAACATGGTGTGTGGTGTCACACGGGAGATCATGTTATCGGCTCCTTGTAAAGTATAAGTAAAGGCTCACAACCGAGATGGCTTTGGACAAACCATCGGAATAGTTGTAGTGTGATTTGGTATTGGTTTGTCTTGACCATAGAATCACACTAGTGCACTTTGTGTGTATTGAGCAGGACCGACACAGAGGTGATTCGATTTATTGCTAACTACATAATCGAATCGGACCTCAGATATTATTTAGTACATGCTCTTAATCCCGATATAATAACGGGCACATATACTTGGTACTCATCTCTTTGATTTACCAATGGGCGAGATTTATAGATTAAATCGATAGACTCGGTAAGTTGGGAGATGATATTATTTATATGGTGTGCCGTTGATTATAGGAGGAAACCGTGTCCTATATATTAGGATGATGATGTCCCCTTGAGGAGCTCATAAGGTTCATCATGTAAACCCTGCAGGTGGACTTGGTCCCGCATGATGAAAAGGTTGAGTGGTACTACTCATGGAGTTAGATGTTGATTAATTAATGGTTAGTAAATTAATTAATCGACGGACATTCGAGATCTTAAACACGGGGAGAAAATGTACAAATAATATATGGAGCCCATATTATCATATGGGGGTTGGTGAGGTAGATCAATGATGGACCTTTAGTGGATTGGATCATCATTAGTGGATCGGACTTTATGTGGGCTTGATCCATGGGTGGCCAAGACCCAACTCCTCCTCATGGTCCCTAATGTAGCCCATTAACACCTCAAGATGCTTAGATCCAATGGATAGAAACAAAACTCTAAGATCCATTGGTAGAGATCAAATCTCTAAGATCCGACGGTTGAGATTAAATCTCTAGATCCGACGGTTGAGATTAAATCCCTAGAACCAATGGAGGAGATTAATTCATGACTTATCCCTAACTCTATAAAAGGAGGGCATGGGGAGTGGTCGTGACATACATGATAGGGAGGGAGCAAGGCTTGGGCGGCAAGAATAGGGCAATCCTAGTTGAGATAGGATTGGAATTAGGGTTAGGGTTTGGAAGCAAGGGTGGCACCAAATAAGGCAAGTTTTCCTTCTTCTTCCTTGCCTTGTGGCCAACGTCCAGCAGCTATTCCAGCCCTTCCCAGCCCTTGGCCATGCCCAAAACACTCCCCTCTCTTCTCCTTAGGTGGTGGAAACAAGATATAGGGTTTCCCTTGGTGTCTTGGTAGTTTTCCATCATCTTCTTCTCCTTCTAGTTGGCCGGCGGCAAGAACTTCTATAGTTCTTTGTTGGTTGAGTTTTTGAAGGAGAAAAACATTGTTTCTCTTCTTCCTCTTGCTTGGGAAAAGCAAGGAAGGAAGTTTTGCGATCTAGGAGCTTCGACTTTTGGTGGATCGTCGCCCACACGACGTCCAAAAGGAGGAGGGTCATACATTAGAAGACCAAGAGGTATAACTATTCTTCTATCTCTTTTATTCATTGCTTGTGTTTGTTTTTCAAAATATAAGCATGTTATATTTCTGTAAATAGGCTAAATAATACTTGGATCCCGAGTATAAATACAAAAACCGGCGATCCGGACATCGTCTATTCCGCGGCTACTCGTAGAATAGAGAATGGTCGCTTGAACAACTAGTTTGTTCAAGTGACCTCTCTAAACGAATAGCACGACGATGACTTGGTTGCTTTGGGAATCCCTTTTGTCTAGGATTAAATTTTTAATCCGGAGACATCGAAGGGATCACCATGGTCAAGCAACCGAGGTGAAGGGGAAGCGAAGTTTCCCCTCACGGATCAACCCCAACAATTGGTATCAGAGCCAAGGATTCCGGTTTTGTGTGTTTAGGATTCGGTTAATTTTATGCACTTTTTCATATATTATATGTGCCGGATAATAGTAGGATATGCGTAGTTTAACTCTTTGGTTGCAGGCATAAGATCCGACTATTATGGCCATGTGTGTGTATGTGATTGTATGTGTGTAAATATTTATTTTGTTGAATCCTCGGGGTTGACGAGGTTAGTATTTAGTTTTTGTAAATTAAATACGGCATTGTTTAGCCGCTCTTTATTTTATTTTACTTTCGATCTAGATTCATGTACACTCCCTCGTGGAGTATAGGATCAATGGATGTAAATTAAAATAGGTTTTAGTCTCGGCTCGGATCTCCGGAGGGCTTGTACATGGCATAGGAGGAGCGGACGAGATGGCGATGCGACGGAAGACATATTGAAGACAAAAGCCATAATAGTTGGAAAATTTTTTTATTTTTCATATTTATTGCTTTTTGTTTGATATGCATGTCGTTGGCTAGTAAAATTCCTCATTCTCAATTTACTAAGTGGGAGAGGGATATTTTAATTAATTCCCACGGCCTCCATTACAATTTGACGTGTGATGCAACAAACTTGCGTGTTGGCTCTGAGTGCCTTCCTCCCTGCGGATGAGTTTGTTTACGGATCACTAGGTCAAATAATGGTTATAGGAAATTATCTAGGAGCATGTGTACTTCCACAGCGGTAAGGCACATAATCCGAAATAATTCCCTTAGTATCGTGTAATGGTGCACACTTAGATGCAAATTAAAAGTATCCTCCCCATCGGAGTCACTGCTTTTATTTGTAGGGCCAAAGAGGAGCCAACTATTAATTTTATTTGTCGAAAAGTAAGGTTGACAAGATAATAAAATTAATGGGTAAAACCTCCTCTTACAAATGTAGAATTCGTATACGTCCACACTGCGTGGCATGCGATATTCTCGGTGTTTTGAGGTGTTGGTTGATTTCGAAATTTTATTGTTTTGAGGAATCAATAATTTTTGAAATCTAAAATAATAATCTATGGGATTCTTGAAAATTCCTCCTTTGTCAATTTACTAAGTGGGAGAGGGACATTTTAATTAATTCCCACGGCCTCCATTACAATTTGACGTGTGATGCAACAAACTTGCGTGTCGGCTCACAGTGCCTTCCTCCTGCGGATGAGTTTATTTGCGGATCACTAGGTCAAATAATGGTTATAGGAAATTATCTAGGAGCGTGTGTACTTCCCACGGTGGTAAGGCACATAATCAGAAATAATTCCCTTAGTATCGTGTAATGGTGCACACTTAGATGCAAATAAAAAGTATCCTCCCCATCGGAGTCACTCCTTTTATTTGTAGGGCCAAAGAGGAACCAACTATTAATTTTATTTGTCAAAAAGTAAGGTTGACAAGATAATAAAATTAATGGGTAAAACCTCCTCTTACAAATGTAGAATTCGTATACGTCCACACTGCGTGGCATGCGATATTCTCGGTGTTTTGAGGTGTTGGTTGATATCAAAATTTTATTGTTTGAGGAATCAATAATTTTTTGAAATCTAAAGTAATGATCTATGTGATTCTTAGGATTTTCAAAATGACTTTCAGTCCACTGGTTGTGATACTAAAAGAAATAAACTTACTGTACCCAAATAATGTTGATTGGAAAAGAATCTAGATATTGTCTTATCTGCTAAGGAGTACAAGTATGCACTCTTCGAAGAGTGTCCTCAAGCCATGGTTGCTCAAAAAGGTTTCTACTTCTAAGCCGAAAGGCAAGAAGAAGAAAAAACAAGGTGGAGCAAAGGTGGTGGGAGGATCTCAGGGAGGAGTGAAGAAGAAGCGAAAGGCAAGTACTTTAGCGGGATGGACATTGGAAGAAGGATGTCGGTCAAAACAGAACAAAGGTATATCCTTTGGACTAGTCGTTGAAACATGATTAGCGGTGTTATCTACGGCACTGGTGTGTAGATATGAGAGTCACTAATCATGTCGCAACACTGCAGGGTTTCGAAACCCAACGACTAGCTAAAGGGGAGATTACCATTTTGGGCAATGCCATGAAGGTGGCGGCTATTGCAGTGGGAGAAGTTTTATTTATCTCTTGAGAAAAATAAAACTAAGGTTCTGGAAAATTCCCTTTATGTATCTTTATTTAGAAAGAATTTAGTTTCAGTTTCTAAATTATTATGGATGGATATTCTATTTCTTTTAATGACAGAGTTGTTATAAAAAGGAATAGGGAGAATATCTGTTCAGGTACATTGAAAGGAAATTTGTATACAAAACCTCCCACGATGCAAATTGAAGTTAATAACTCATCTTCTAATTCCAAAAGGAGAAAAGAACCTTCGAAGATGAACCAAACATATCTTTGCCATCTTAGTTTTGGTCACATTAACCTATGCAGAATTCAAAGGTTGATAGCTGATGGACCTTTGGGTTCATTAGTGGTGGAGGATCTCCCAACCTACGAATCTTGCTTGGAGGGTAAGATGACCAAGAGGCCTTTCAAGGCCAAGGGGTATAGAGCCAAAGATATGTTAGAAATGGTTCATTCTGATTGGTCCTATGTCTATCTGGCAAGAGGTAGTTTTGAATATTTCGTCTTTTTCATAGACAATTATTCAAGATGACACTACGATCTGATCGTGGTGACGAGAAACACTAGGGATAGTTTATGAATTACCTATCAGAGGTTGGGATTCAATCCCAATTGTCTGCACCTGGCACACCCCATCAGAATGATGGAGAAGTGCGAAGGAATCGGACTCTTATAGAGATGGTTATATCGATGATGAGTTATTCGACTTGCCGGACTGGATTACGGGGATATACTCTAGATACGGTGTACATTCGAACTTGGTTCCATCTAAATCGGTGCCTTCTACTCCCACGAGAGTTGTGGACGCCTAGTCTAAGACATATTCGGATATGGGAGAGTCCGGCACATGTCTTTGAAGGCGGATGATGGTAAGTTGGAACCTCGCATAAAGTGCGCTTGTTCGTTGGCTATCCTAGATGAGCGAAGGGTGGATTGTTTTATAGTCCTAGAGATTAGAGTGATCGTTCGTTAGCACGAACACTAGATTTCTAGAGGAAGACTATGTGATGAGCCACAAGCCCAAGAGTAAAATTGTTCGAGGAGTTAAAAGGAAGTCACTTTAGTACCACCGTACAAGAGGATATACCACATGTCATCGCACCGCTGCGGTCACAGAGGATACACAAGTGATGTCTCGTCAGAGTGGAGGGTTGTGAGACACCGATAGATTCATGTTCTTGGGAGAATCTTTCGATTTGGTCCCTAGCGAACATGAACCTGATCCCTGGACATATGACGAGGCAATCCAAGATAAAGATGCACTATCTTGGCAAAGTGCAATGAATACTGAGATTGAATCTATGGATTCTAGTCAGGTTTGAGAGCTCTTATGCATAGCAGCTCATATGGATTATGAGGTGTGGCATATGGATATCAAGAAAGCTTTCCTTAATGGAAGTCTTGAGGAAACCATCTATATGAAGCAACCAGAGGGATTCATTGCTAAGGGCAAAGAGCATCTTGTGTGTAAGCTTAATCGGTCCATTTATGGATTGAAGCAAGCTTCAAGATCTTGGAACATCCGCTTTGATGAGATAATCCAGTCTTATGGATTTATTCAAAGTCCGGATGAGTCTTGTGTATACAAGAGATGTGACGGAAACGTAGTGGTATTTCTTGTACTATACGTAGATGACATTTTGGTGGTTGGCAACAACATCGAAGTGTTATCAGACGTAAGGGTATGGTTGTCCAAACAGTTTGATATGAAGGACTTGGGAGAGGTGAGACACATCCTTGGGATCAAGGTTATAAGGGATCGCAGGAAAAGGATGTTGTGCTTATCCCAAGCTTCATACATAGACACGATTATGGAGCGTTTTAGCATGCAGAACTCCAAGAAGGGTTTTCTACCTTTCAGGCATGGAGTACCTCTATCTAAGGAGATATGTCCTAGATCATTTGAGTAGATAGAGGAGATGAAGGCGGTTCCTTATGCTTCGGCAGTAGGAAGCCTCATGTATGCGATGCTCTGTACGAGACCAGATATCTGCTTTGCCGTGGGCATGGTCAGCAGATATCAGAGTAATCCAGGACAGGGATATTGGACTGCGGTAAAGCATATATTGTAGTGCCTGAGAAGGACTAGGGATTATATGCTAGTTTACCGGGCAGACCAATTACTCCCTGTGGGTTACACGGATTCCAATTTCTAATCTGATAGGGATAACAGTAAGTCTACCTCAGGTTTTGTGTTTACTTTGGGAGGTGGAGCCATTGTATGGAGGAGTGCCCAGTAGAAATGTGTGGCGGACTCCACCATGGAAGCTGAGTATGTGGCAGCCTATGAGGCGGCCAAAGAAGCTGTATGGCTCAGGAACTTCCTGATGGACTTGGATGTGATTCCTGGTTTGCCCAGAACTATCACAATTTATTGTGATAATAGTGGTGCAGTTGCAAACTCGAAGGAACCACGAGCCCATAAGGCTAGTAAACACATAGAGCGCAAGTACCACCTGATACGAGAAATCGTAAAGGAGGTAGAAGTTGTTGTCGCCTAGATTGCATCAGAGGATGACCTGGTAGACCCTTTCACTAAGGCCCTTCTAGCGAGAGCTTTGATAGGCATGTGGAGGGAAGGGGAATCAGATGTATGGCAGTATAAGGACAGCATAGTCTTTTAGTATAAGTGGGAGATTGTTGGGATGTATACTGAAAGCCTAGCTCTTTTGTATGAACATCTTTATTTTGAAATAAGAATCACATGATCATTGTTTGCATATTTTTATCGTTATGCAATATTGTCTAATACCTTACATTGTAGATAACATGGTGTGTGGTGTCACACGGGAGATCATGTTATCGGCTCCTTGTAAAGTATAAGTAAAGGCTCACAATCGAGATGACTTTGGACAAACCATCGGAATAGTTGTAGTGTGATTTGGTATTGGTTTGTCTTGACCATAGAATCACACTAGTGCACTTTGTGTGTATTGAGCAGGACCGACACAGAGGTGATTCGATTTATTGCTGACTACATAATCGAATCGGACCTCAGATATTATTTAGTACATGCTCTTAATCCCGATATAATAACGGGCACATATACTTGGTACTCATCTCTTTGATTTACCAATGGGCGAGATTTATAGATTAAATCGATAGACTCGGTAAGTTGGGAGATGATATTATTTATATGGTGTGCCGTTGATTATAGGAGGAAACCGTGTCCTATATATTAGGATGATGATGTCCCCTTGAGGAGCTCATAAGGTTCATCATGTAAACCCTGCAGTGGACTTGGTCGCATGCATGATGAAAAGGTTGAGTGGTACTACTCAAGGAGTTAGATGTTGATTAATTAATGGTTAGTAAATTAATTAATCGACGGACATTCGAGATCTTAAACACGGGGAGAAAATGTACAAATAATATATGGAGCCCATATTATCATAGGGGGGTTGGTGAGGTAGATCAATGATGGACCTTTAGTGGATTGGATCATCATTAGTGGATCGGACTTTATGTGGGCTTGATCCATGGGTGGCCAAGACCCAACTCCTCCTCATGGTCCCTAATGTAGCCCATTAACACCTCAAGATGCTTAGATCCAATGGATAGAAACAAAACTCTAAGATCCATTGGTAGAGATCAAATCTCTAAGATCCGACGGTTGAGATTAAATCTCTAGATCCGACGGTTGAGATTAAATCTCTAGATCCGACGGTTGAGATTAAATCCCTAGAACCAATGGAGGAGATTAATTCATGACTTATCCCTAACTCTATAAAAGGAGGGCATGGGGAGTGGTCGTGACATACATGATAGGGAGGGAGCAAGGCTTGGGCGGCAAGAATAGGGCAATCCTAGTTGAGATAGGATTGGAATTAGGGTTAGGGTTTGGAAGCAAGGGTGGCACCAAATAAGGCAAGTTTTCCTTCTTCTTCCTTGCCTTGTGGCCAACGTCCAGCAGCTATTCCAGCCCTTCCCAGCCCTTGGCCACGCCCAAAACACTCCCCTCTCTTCTCCTTAGGTGGTGGAAACAAGATATAGGGTTTCCCTTGGTGTCTTGGTAGTTTTCCATCATCTTCTTCTCCTTCTAGTTGGCCGGCGGCAAGAACTTCTATAGTTCTTTGTTGGTTGAGTTTTTGAAGGAGAAAAACATTGTTTCTCTTCTTCCTCTTGCTTGGGAAAAGAAAGGAAGGAAGTTTTGCGATCTAGGAGCTTCGACTTTTGGTGGATCGTCGCCCACACGACGTCCAAAAGGAGGAGGGTCATACATTAGAAGACCAAGAGGTATAACTATTCTTCTATCTCTTTTATTCATTGCTTGTGTTTGTTTTTCAAAATATAAGCATGTTATATTTCTGTAAATAGGCTAAATAATACTTGGATCCCGAGTATAAATACAAAAATCGGCGATCCGGACATCGTCTATTCCGCGGCTACTCGTAGAATAGAGAATGGTCGCTTGAACAACTAGTTTGTTCAAGTGACCTCTCTAAACGAATAGCACGATGATGACTTGGTTGCTTTGGGAATCCCTTTTGTCTAGGATTAAATTTTTTAATCCGGGGACATCGAAGGGATCACCATGGTCAAGCAACCGAGGTGAAGGGGAAGCGAAGTTTCCCCTCACGGATCAACCCCAACAAACACAAGATATAACGTGGTTCGGAATGAGTATTCCTACTTCACGGAGGTGAGCTCTCTCACCGAGGACAATGCCCAAGCACTTTCCACTATGAATGCCCTCCTTTACGAAAAGGAAACTTCCTGAGGCGGAAAAGAAAACCTCTTACAGTTGGGTTACAAATACAAGAAAGAGTACGTGCAACTCAAGATCAAGGTCGATGCTCTTCTTCTCTGGCGAAGTGATGACAGCTCTCCTCCTTCTCCTCCTGTGTCTTCATTTCGTGTCTGATGGAATGATTTTGGATCCCCTTCCTTTTCTCCCTTCTTTGCATTTTATCCTCCTCCTCTGATCCATCACTATCTCACGGGCTATCCTCATCGTACACGTGGCCACCATGTCCACCTGATGAATAATTCTGTTACAGGTACGAGGGACGAAGGCTCCTCGGAATATTATGTGGGGACCTCTCTTTCTGTTACGTATCACCCCCTCATCCCTATTCCAGGAAACTAGGTTAACCCATCCCCCTCAACCATCTACTTCTGGTAAAACTAACTTAGGTCTCCGGCTCATGGATAACATAGCCTTAAAGCACATATGGCCGAACCGATTCTCATCCGCCCCATCTGCCTTTAGGCTTATGTGGCCGAACCGATTCTTATCCACCCCGTTGGCCATCTAGGCTTATTTAACCGAACCGATTCTCATCCGCCCCTCCTGTCTTTGAGCTTATTTGGCCGAACCGACTCTTATCTGCCCCGTTAGCCTTCTAGGCTTATTTGGCCGAACCGATTCTGGCCTATTTCTCAATGAAGTACTTCTTAAACTGCGATTACCTAGGTGCACTTACTTTCCGTACCGAGTTATCTCAGCGCTTGCATGGGCCAGTTCCTCTCTTCTTTCTCCATTAAACCCTCTACTTGGTTCGGGTAATACCTTGCCTATGAGCTCTTCTATCTAGTTCGTAGAGAAGAGGTAACGGATGTATCATTAGTCAACCCCAAAAAATAGTCAAGCGAAGTTATAAGCTTGACTTTCCCACTATATAAGGTTCCTACTCCCTCCTTGGCCTTACCAAGTTCAAATTTACTCCTTTCTTAAAGCTTTATCGCATATACTTGAGGCGGCCTAATGGGCCGATGGGCCCCGCTCCTCTTTTCTCTCCTGTAGTCGAACCATCATGGAAAAAACCCTATATATACCTCTGGCTTTTTCTTTTAGGTATTACTTAGTGTGCCCGATGATACCGTCCCTTCAACTTCTTCTCTCTTGCGACTTTCACTGGCGGTGTTCCAGCGACCCAACCCTCTTCTTCTAATCCCCGAAGTAAGTGCCCTATCCTACTTTATACCTATGGCCCCTAAGACCATCCCTTCCTCTGCGTGTTATGAGAATACCATAACCCAACTAGACCGCGACCACTATTTCTGTAATCTTAAGGACAGGTTTATAGACCCTTCTTTAAAGTGTGCTTCACGACTAAAATGCACCGACCAAACCGTCCTCCTCATGGTCTGACTTGCTTCTTCTCTGAACAGTTTCTTAACGGCCTGTCCCTACTAGCACCGGCTATCTATTTAGACCTTCGAGACTTATATGGACTACCCCTGAACCAATTCACCCCTAATTCCTTTCGGATTTTGTCGGGAGCCCATATAGTGTTCCAACACTTAAACCTCTCTTTAACCCCCGAAATATTCCATTGCTTCTTCCAATTGAAATCTTCTAAGGCAGGTCTTTTTTATTTATCTAACCGCACCGACTGCCAATTCCTAATGAACCTGCCTACTTCCCATAAGGGATGAGAAGAATTATACTTTTTTGTACAGCTTCCAGCCTCTTTACCTTATTCTGATACCTGGAAGGTAGACCTTCCCGAGCTGCCTTCCTTCTGGGAAATGAGGACCAAATGTCCTTTCCCAGAAGTTTATAGAATATTAGGAGAGTTAAACTACTGTTCAAATCATCTGTTAAAGGCTCCCCTTTTAATCCACTTTGGACTATCCCCTTTTCCTTCGACGACCTCGGTGGCTGTAGGTAGGATGATACATATCCTGCAATATAATTTTCTTCCTACCTTATTCATTTGTCTCACCAATACATTTTGTAGATAATCTAATGCAGAAAGCTTTGGTAGAAGGAGAGGCGATTGAAGCCGACAAGAAGAAGAAGGCCTCTACCAAGAGAGGTAAATCAGTAGAAGCTCCCTCCTCTCCTCGGAAGAAACTGCGGCTCGCTAAGAAAGGAGCCCCAAGTTCCTATGCTCTTCCCCCTCCTTCTGCCGGTCAACCTAGTTCGCAATCTCTGACCATCTATGAACCGAGAAAAAGGGACACTACCTTATCCGTCCCGTTTTCATCTCCCCAAGGGGGGAACTCTCCTTCTTATTCTCCCAATTCATCCCCTTCTGCACATAACTCGCCTCTACCTTCCCACACCGAGTCCCTCTCCGCTCCTATCCCTGCCGACGCACTTGCTTCTCCTACCCTTCCTCGGCGCGTCGGACCCACACTTCCCTCTGAAGGAGAGGATCTTCCCCTTCCCATTCCTCCGAGGGCCACATTGGGGTCTTTGTTGAAGATTCGTCATCCCTCGGAGGTGAAATTTTTCAATCAATCGGGCGTACAAGGCCCTTGTGAACAAGTGAGCAAACTACTGGCTGAGGTATTTACTATCTCTTCTTCCTGTTTACTGTATGTCTTTATGCGTCAGCATATCCTAATGTTACTTTCCTTCTTCTAAGCCTCATCCCAGCACGACAAAATGGTAGTGCAACTGGCTCAGTTCCAATCCAGCGTAGAAACACGCCACTTCGCCTCTATAACGCAACAGAAAAAGCTCGTTCAGCAATTAAGTGAGAGAGAGGCGAAGGAAGATGACTTGAGGGGCCAATGTGAAGATGCATAGCCAGAAGTTAGTGGCCAGTTGCACCATTACATCTTCACATTGGCCCCTCAAGTTTGCTTCCTTCGCCTCTCTCTCGCTTAATTGCTGAACGAGCTTTTTTTGTTGCGTTATAGAGGCGAAGTTGCGTGTTTCTACGCTGGATTGGAACTAAGCCAGTTGCACTACCATTTTGTCATGCTGGGATGAGGCCTAGAAGAAGGAAAGTAACATCAGGATATGCTGATGCATAAAGACATATAGTAAACAGGAAGAAGAGATAGTAAATACCTAAGCCAGTAGTTTGCTCACTTGTTCACAAGGGCCTTGTACGCCCGATTGATTGAAAAATTTCACCTCCGAGGGATGACGAATCTTCAACAAAGACCCCAATGTGGCCCTTGGAGAAATGGGAAGGGGAAGATCCTCTCCTTCAGAGGGAAGTGTGGGTCCGACGCGCCGAAGAGGGGTAGGAGAAGCAAGTGCGTCGGCAAGGATAGGAGTGAAGAGGGACTCGGTGTGGGAAGGCGGCGAGTTATGCGAAGAGATGAATTGGGGAGAATAAGAAGAGTTCCCCCTTGAGAGATGAAGGCGGGGCGGATAAGGTAGTGTCCTTTTTCTCGGTTCCATAGATGGTTAGAGATTCTAGGTTGGCCGTGAAGAGGAAGGAGGAGGAACTTGGGGCTCCTTTCTTAGCGAGCCACAGTTTCTTCCGAGGAGAGGAGGGAGCTGCTACTGATTTACCTCTCTTGGTAGAGGCCTTCTTCTTCTTGGCGACTTTAATCGCCTCTCCTTCTACCAAAGCTTTCTGCATTAGATTATCTGCAAAATGTATTGGTGAGATAGATGAATAAGGTAGGAAGAAAATTATATTGCAGGATAGGTATCATCCTACCTACAGCCACCAAGGTCGTCGAAGGAAAAGGGGATAGTCCAAAGTGGCTTAAAAGGGGAGCCTTTATCAGACGATTTGAATAGTAGTGTAACTCTCCTAATATTCTATAAACTTCTGGGAAAGGACATTTGGTCCTCATTTCCCGGAAGGAAGGCAGCTCGGGAAGGTCTACCTTCCAGGTATCAGAATAAGGTAAAGAGGGTGGAAGCTGTACAAAAAAGTATAATTCTTCCCATCCCTTATGGGAAGTAGGCAGGTTCACTAGGAATTGGCAGTCCGAGCGGCTAGATAAATAAAAAAGACCTGCCTTAGAAGATTTCAATTGGAAGAAGCAATGGAATATTTCGGGGGTTAAAGAGAGGTTTAAGTGTTGGAACACTATATGGGCTCTCACAAATCGAAAGAAATGAATTGGTGGTAGGGTAGTCCATAGAAGTCTAGAATGTCTAAATAGATAGCCAGTGCTGATAGGGACAGGCTGTTAAGAAACTATTCAGAGAAGAAGCAAGTCAGACCAGGAGGAGGACGATTTGGTCGGTGCATTTTGGTCGTGAAGCATCACTTTAAGGAAGGGTCTATAAACCTGTCCTTAAGATTATAGAAATAGTGGTCGCGGTCTAGTTGGGTTATGGTATGCTCATACAACACAGAGGAAGGGATGGTCTTAGGGGCCATAGGTATAAAGCAGGATAGGGCACTTACTTGGGGAATTAGAAGAAGAACGTACAAGAAGGAGAGGGTTGGGTCATTGGAACACTGCCGGTGAAAGTCGGAAGAGAGAAGAAGTTGAAGGGACGGTATCGTCGGGCACACTAAGTAATACCTAAAAGAAAAAGGCGGAGGTATATATAGGGTTTTTTCCGTGACGGTTCGACTACAGGAGAGAAAAGAGGAGCGGGGCCCATGGGCCTATTAGGCCGCCTCAAGTATATGCGATAAAGCTTTAAGAAAGGAGTAAATTTGAACTTGGTAAGGCCAAGGAGGGAGTAGGAACTTTATATAGTGGGAAAGTCAAGCTTATAACTTCGCTTGACTATTTTTTGGGGTTGACTAATGATACATCCGTTACCTCTTCTCTACGAACTAGATAGAAGAGCTCATAGGCAAGGTATTACCCGAACCAAGTAGAGGGTTTAATGGAGAAAGAAGAGAGGAACGGGTCAGGCGCAAGCGCTTAAGATAACTGGTACGAAAAAGTAAGTGAAGGTAATCGGCACTGCAAAGCGAAGAAGTACTTCATTGGGAAATAGGCCAAAATCGGTTCGGCCAAATAAGCCTAGAAGACTAACGGGGCGGATAAGAGTTGGTTTAGCCAAATAAACCCAAAGACAGGAGGGGCGGATGAGAATTGGTTCGGTCAAATAAGCCTAGAAGGCCAACGGGGCGGATAAGAATCGGTTCGGCCACATAAACCTAAAGGCAGATGGGGCTGATGAGAATCAGTTCGGCTAGAAGAGCTTTAAGGCTATATTATCCGTGAGCCGGAGACCTAAGTTAGTTTTACCGGAAGTAGATGGTTGAGGGGGATAGGTTAACCTAGTTTCCTGGAATAGGGATGAGGGGGTGATACGTAATAGAAAGAAAGGTCCCCACATAATATTCCGAGGAGCCTTCGTCCCTCATACCTATAACAGAATTATTCCTCAGGTGGACTTGGTGGCCACGTGTACAATGAGGATAGCCCGTGAGATAGTGATGGATCAGAGAAGGAGAAAAAAAGGCAAAGAAGGGAGAAAAGGAAGGGGATCCGCAATCATTCCATCAGACACAAAACGAAGACACAGGAGGAGAAGGAAGAGAGATGTCATCACTTCGCCGGAGAAGAAGAGTAGCGACCTTGATCTTGAGTTGCACGTACTCTTTCTTGTATTTGTAACCCAACTGTAAGAGGTTTTCTCCTCCGCCTCGGGAAGTTTCCTTTCCGTAAAGGAGGGCATTCATAGTGGAAAGTGCTTTGGCATTGTCCTCGGTGAGAGAGCTCACCTCCGTGGAGTAGGAATACTCATTCTGAACCACGTTATATCTTGTGTTCTCATTTTCGCTGTCTGTTTGGGGGTTTTGCGTTTCTTGATTTCATCTTGTACACCCATTTTTACTGTTGTGGCCTGTGAGAACCCCCGCAAAATCTCCCTTCGTGACTTCGTCACGTCAAAAAGGGGGTAAAGCAAATTTTCCTCACCGCATCAATGACAAAACCGAAGGAAGCACTTGAAGGCAAGTGCAAGGATGAAGGAGTTGTTGGGATGTATACTGAAAAGTCTATCTTTTGTATGAACATCTTTATTTTGAAATAAGAATCACATAATCAATGTTTGCATATTTTTATGGCTATGCATATTGTCTAATACATTACATTGTAGATAACATGGTGTGTGGTATCACACGGGAGATCATGTTATCGGTTCCTTGTGAATTATAAGTAAAGGCTCACAACCGAGATGGCTTTGGACAAACCATTGGAATGGTTGCAGTGTGATTTGGGATTGGTTTGTCTTGACCATAGAATCACACTAGTTTACTTTGTGTGTATTGAGAAGGACCGACTTAGAGGTGATTCGATTTATTGCTGACTACATAATCGAATCAGACCTCAGATATTATATTGTACACACCCTTAATCCCGATATAATAACGGGCACATATACTTAGTAGTCATTTCTTTGATTTACCAATGGGCGAGATTTATAGATTAAATCGATAGGCTCGGTAAGTTGGTAGATGATATTATTTATATGGTGTATCTTTGATTATCGGAGGAAATTGTGTCCTATATATTAGGATGATGATGTCCCCTCGAGGAGCTCATAAGCTTCATCATGTAAACCCTGCAGGTGGACTTGGTCCGGCATTATGAAAAGATTGAATGGTACTACTAATGGAGTTAGATGTTGATTAATTAATGGTCAGTAAATTAATTAATCGACGGACATTCGAGATCTTAAACACGGAGAGAAAAAGTAAAATAATATATGGAGCCTATATTAACTTATGGGGGTTGGTGAGGTAGATCAATGATAATCCTTTAGTGGATTGGATTATCATTAATGGATCGGCCTTTATGTGGGCTTGATCCATGGGTGGCCAAGATCCAACTCCTCCTCATGGTCCCTATTATAGCCTATTAAAACCTCATGAAGCTTAGATCCAATGGATAGAAACAAAACTCTAGATCCAAAGGTAGAGATTAAATCTCTAGATCCGACGGTTGAGATTAAATCTCTAGATTCGACGGTTGAGATTAAATCCCTAGAACCAATGGTGGAGATTAAAAGGAGGCTTATCCCTAACTCTATAAAAGGAGAACAAGGGGTTGGCGGGGAGGAGAATTCCAATAGAGAAAGGACTAGGGTTTTGGGCAACAAGAAGAATAGGGGTTGGCGGCACCAAATAAGGAATCTATTTCCTTATCTCCTTCTTCCTCAATCTTGCCGACGCCCAAACAACTCCTTTATGAAGGGTTGGTTTCATTGATACATGAGGGGAAACTTCGCTTCCCACTTCACCTCGGTCGCTTGTTCATGGCGATCCCATCGATATCCCTGGATTAAAAAAATTTAATCCGAGACAAAAGAGATTGCCCAAACAACCAAGTCATCATCGTGCTATTCGTTTAGAGAGGTCACTTGAGCAAACTTGTTGTTTAAGCGACCAACCTCTATTCTACGAGTAGCCGCGGAATAGACGATGTCCAGATCGCCGACTTTCATGTTTATGTTCGGGATCCAAGTATTATTTAGCCACAAACATAATATATCATGCTCATAATTGAAAAACAAAAACAAACATGTTACAAAAGAGAATAGAGAATCGATATACCTCTCGATCTTCTAATGTATGACCTTCCTCCTTTCGGACGTCGTGTGGGCGATGATCTATTGAAAGTTGAAGCTCCTAGATCGCCAATCTTCCTTCCTTGCTCATTCCGAGCTAGAGGAAGAATAAAAAACAAGCTCCTTTTCTTCTTTCAACAAACCACCTTTCCAGTTACGTATTGCTATCTGAAGGAAGAGGAGATTAGGGTGGAAACCGGCCAAGACACCAAGGGAAAGCCCTAAATCTTGTTTCCACCAACCAAGGAGAAGGAGAAGAGGGATTTTGGATGCCGTCCAAGGACTGGAAGGGTTTCAATGGGCGTCGGTAAGCTTGATGAAGAAGAAAAACAAGGAAGTTGTTTCCTTATTTGGTGCCGCCAATGCTCCAAACCCTAGCCCTTGCTTCTTGCCGCCAACCTCCAAAAACCCTAGCTCTCTCAATTATTCTCCATGCCAACCTCTTGTTCTCCTTTTAGAGTTAGGGATAAGCCTTCTTTTAATCTCCACCATTGGTTCTAGGGATTTAATCTCAACCGTCGGATCTAGAGATTTAATCTCAACCGTCGGATCTTAGAGATTTAATCTCTACCTTTGGATCTAGAGTTTTGTTTCTATCCATTGGATCTAAGCTTCATGAGGTTTTAATAGGCTACAATAGGAACCATGAGGAGGAGTTGGATCTTGGCCACCCATGGATCAAGCCCACATAAAGTCCGATCAATTAATGATAATCCAATCCACTAAAAGATTATCATTGATCTACCCCACCAACCCCCATAAGATAATATGGGCTCCATATATTATTTGTACATTTTCTCTCCATGTTTAAGATCTCGAATGTCCTTCAATTAATTAATTTACTGACCATTAATTAATCAACATCTAACTCCATAAGTAGTACCACTCAACCTTTTCATCATGCTGGACCAAGTCCACCTGCAGGGTTTACACAATGAACCTTATGAGCACCTCAAGGGGACATCATCATCCTAATATATGGGACACGGTTTCCTCCTATAATCAACGGCACACCATATAAATAATATCATCTCCCAACTTACCGAGCCTATCGATTTAATCTATAAATCTTGCCCATTGGTAAATCAAAGAGATGACTACTAAGTATATGTGCCCGTTATTATATCGGGATTAAGAGTATGTACAATATAATATCTGAGGTCTGATTCGATTATGTAGTCAGCAATAAATCGAATCACCTCTAAGTCGGTCCTGCTCAATATACACAAAGTGCACTAGTGTCATTCTATGGTCAAGACAAACCAATCTCAAAACACACTACAACCATTCCAATGGTTTGTCCAAAGCCATCTTGGTTGTGAGCCTTTACTCATACCTTACAAGGAACCGATAACATGATCTCCCGTGTGATACCACACACTATGTTATCTACAATGTAATGTATTAGACAATATGCATAGCCATAAAAATATGCAAACAATGATCATGTGATTCTTATTTCAAAATAAAGATGTTCATACAAAAGGTAGACTTTTCAGTATACATCCCAACAATCTCCCACTTATAATAAAAGACTATGCTGTCCTCAAACTGCCATACATCTGATTCCCATTCCCTCCACATGCCTATCAAAAGCTCTCGCCGGAAGGGCCTTGGTGAAAGGATCTGCCAGGTTATCCTCTGATGCAATCTTGGCCACAACAACTTCTCCTCTCTTTACGATTTCTCGTATCAGGTGGTACTTGCGCTCTATGTGTTTACTAGCCTTATTGGCTCGTTGTTCCTTCGAGTTTGCAACTGAACTAATATTATCACAATAAATTGTGATAGTTCTGGGCAAACCAAGAATCACATCCAAGTTCATCAGGAAGTTCCTGAGCCACACAACTTCTTTGGCCGCCTCAGAGGCTACCACATACTCAGCTTCCATGGTGGAGTCTACCACGCATTTCTGCTTGACACTCCTCCATACAATGACTCCACCTCCCAAAGTAAACACAAAACCTGAGGTAGACTTATTGTTATCCCTATCGGATTGAAAGTCAGAATCCGTGTAACCCACAGGGAGTAATTGGTCTGCCTAGTAAACTAACATATAATCCCTAGTCCTTCTCAGATACTTCAATATATGCTTTACCACAGTCCAATGTCCCTATCCTGGATTACTCTGATATCTGCTGACCATGCCCACGACATAGCAGATATCTGGTCTCGTACATAGCATCGCATACATGAGTCTTCCTACCACCGAAGCATAAGGAACCGCCTTCATCTCCTCTATCTCCTCAGATGTTCTAGGACACATCTCCTTAGATAAAGGAACTCCATGCCTAAAAGGTAGAAAACCCTTCTTGGAGTTCTGCATGCTAAAACGATCCATAATCGTGTCTATGTATGAAGCTTGGGAAAAGCACAACATCCTTTTCCTGCGATCCCTTATAACCTTGATCCCAAGGATGTGTCCCACCTCTCCCAAGTCCTTCATATCAAACTATTTGGACAACCATACCCTTACGTCCGATAACACCTTGATATTATTGCCAATCAACAAAATGTCATCTACGTATAGTACAAGAAATATCACTACATTTCCGTCACATCTCTTGTATACACAAGACTCATTCGGACTTTGAATAAATCCATAAGACTGGATTACCTCATCAAAGCGGATGTTCCAAGACCTCGAAGCTTGCTTCAATCCATAAATGGACTGATTAAACTTACACACAAGATGCTCTTTGCCTTTAGCAATGAATCTCTCTGGTTGCTTTATATAGATGTTTTCCTCAAGACTTCCATTAAGGAAAGTTGTCTTGACATCCATCTGCCACACCTCAAAATCCATATGAGCTGCTATGCATAAGAGAATCCGGATAGACTTAAGAATGGCTAGCGGTGAAAAGGTCTCCTCATAATCGATACCCTCTTTCTGAGTATACCCCTTCGCAACAAGCTGTTGGGGATCGAACGACCGGCTAGAGGGGGGTGAATAGCCCTCGAACGTTGGATGTCGGTATTTTCTCATCTACAAAGAGATTAGCACAACGGAAACAATAAAGCAAGACAAGCAAATAGAAATACAAGAAATCAAATGCTAACAAGATGGAGTAACATGGTTCACGGCTACGCCGCTAATCCACGGTCCCCGATTCGTCCTCGGTGAATCACTCTGCCAAAACGAATCCACTAATGGTCTCTCCTTTGCACCAAGCTAGGTGGAGGTAACCTTTACAATCAAGATCACTCTTCTTACAATAAGAATGAAGTAAAAGCAAGTAAGAAGAGTTTAAAGCTTGTGGGGGACTTGGATGGTCATTTTGAGTAAGAGCATTAGCCATCCAAAAGCCCACACACTCTATTTTTATAGAGAGGAAGCTTTTCTTCCTGTTGGCCGCCATTAGTCGACTGCTGCCCTTGGCAGTCGACTGTCGCCACTCCAACGACCTCCGAACACGTCGGATCCCGACCGTTATAGTCCAACGGAACACTTGGCAGTCGACTGATGGACCTCATCAGTCGACTACTGCCTCTGTAGTTGACTGCCCAGTCGGCTAAGAGCGGTTCTGTGGCCAAACCCTTTCGACCAGTCGACTGCTGCCTTCAGCAGTCGACTGATGGTCTGTTGGTATGTATACTGAAAGCCTAGCTCTTTTGTATGAACATCTTTATTTTGAAATAAGAATCACATGATCATTGTTTACACGTCATATTTATATGTGTGCATATTGTCTAATATTTTACATTGTAGATAACATGGTGTCTGGTGCGGCACAGAAGATCATGTTATCAGTCCCTTGTAGAATATAAGTAAAGGCTCACAACCAAGATGGTTTTGGACAAACCATTGGCATGGTTGTAGTGTAGCTTGGTATTGTTTTGTCTTGAACATAGAGTTACACTAGTACACTTAGGAGTATTGAGCAGGACCGACATAGAGGTGATTCAATTTATTGCTGACTACATAATTGAATCGGACCTCGGATATTATGTTGTACATGCTCTTAATCCCGATATAATAACGGGCACATGTACTTAATATTTATTTCTTTGATTTACCAGAGGGTGAGATTTCTATGGATTAAATCAATATGCCCGGTAAGTTGGGAAATGATATTATTTACATGGTGTGTCATTAATTATAGGAGGAAACCGTGTCCTATATATTAGGTTAATGATGTCCCCTTGAGGAGCTCATAAGGTTCATCATGTAAACCCTGCAGGTTGACTTAGTCAACATGATGATAAGGTTGAGTGGTACTACTCGAGGAGTTAGATGTTAATTGATTGATGGTCAGTAAATCAATCAATCGATTGTGGACATTCGATATCTTAAACACGGGAGATGGATGTACAAATAATATATGGAGCCCATATTAATTTATGGGGGTTGGTGAGGTAGTTCAATGATGATCCTCTAGTGGAATGGAACATCATTGATGGATCAAGTTTGTGTGGTTCCGATCCATCGGGTGGCCAAGACCCAACTCCTCCTCATGGTCCCTATCGTAGCCTAATATAAACCTCATGAAGTCTAGATCAAATGATGGAAAACAAATTTCTAGATCCGACGGTTAGGATTAAATCCCTAGAACCGACGGTTGAGATTAAATCTCTAGATCCGACGGTTGGGATTAAAACCCTAGAACCGACGGTTGAGATTAAATCTCTAAATCCGACGGTTGAGATTAAAACCCTAGAACCGACGGTGGAGATTAAACCAAGGCCTAAACCTAACTCTATATAAAAGGGAGAGGAAAGGTTGGATAAGGTGGGCGGCAAGTTTAAAAGATTGATAAAATTTTTTTTCCTAATTCTATGCCACCTTGGGCGGAAAGATTAGAATTAGTTAAAAAAAAAAATTTAAGATTAGAATTGGTGAAAATTTTTTTTTTCCTATGCCACCTTGGGCGGCAAGATTATAGGAAGAAATTTTTTTTTTTACTAATTCCTTGCTACCCTTGGGCGGCAAGAAAATTGGGAATTAGTTCCTATATTTTTGGCTACCTCATCAATAACCAACTTTCTCCTAAGTTCTATAAATAGGGGCTTAGGCTTGGGTGGAAAAAAGAGATATGGATTAGGGTTAGGGTTTGGTTGATGGTGTTGGGCGGCAAGGCTTCTCCTTCTTCCAATAGTTGGCCGGCAACCCATCCTCCATATTCCTCCTTGATTTGGCCGGCGCCCAAGTTTTACCTTTCCTTCTATGGCTTAGGTTGGATGGAATTAGGATGGCTTCCCTTGGGCGGCAACCAAAACCTAGATGGGATAGGATTGGGGTTGGGCGGCTAGGGTTAGGGTTTTGGGATTAGGTTGGGCGGCAAAATGGAGATGAAGATCTTCTTCTTCTTCCTTCTTAGTGTTGGCTGGCCACTATCCATGTTCCCTATACCTTGGCCAGAGATCAACCTATTCTCCTTCCCTTCATCCTTGGCCGGAAATTAGGAAAGCTTTGTCTAGGGATTGGGCGGCAACAAGGAGAAGGATTGTTTTCCTTTCCTTTCTCCAAGTGTTGGCCGACGCCCATACCCTTGGTGTTTCTCTTTCGGTTGGCTTCCATACTCCATTCCATCTTCTCTTTGGACCGGCGGCAAACATCATGCTTGGAGCTTGATGGTTGGTCCTAGATAAGAGATGAGTTTTGTTTCCATTTTGTTCTCTCTATTCTTGGGGCCGGCGGCATCAATCCTTTGTGGATTGGTGGTTGGCTCAAGCAAGAAGGGAAAGAGAGTTCTTCTTTCTTTGGATTGAAGAAGATCTAGGATGCTTCAACTTGTGGAGGATCTTCGCCCACACGAAGTCTACAAGGAGGTTAGGACATACGATAGAAGATCAAGAGGTATAAAAATTTTATAACTTTTATTATTGTTCTTTGCATGTTCTTATTTGATATGCTAGCTTATGTTCTTTTTGTTAGTATATGTTGATTATACTAGTTTACATTTGCATGTATTTGTATAATCATGGACCCCGATAAGAAACACAAAAACCGGCGATCCATCCGTCGTCTCTTCCGCGGCTAACCGACTAGAAGAGTTGTGTTGCTTGAACAACTAGTTTGTTCAAGTGATCGCTCGAGTCGTTAGCACGACGATGAATTGGTTGTGCTTAGGAAACTCATCCCCTCCGGATTAGTTTTCATGTGTTGAAAATTTTAATCCGGGGACATGGGAGCCAATGAGCCTCCGAGGATTAGCACATTGCCAACAATTGGTATCAGAGCCACGGTTTCTGGTTTTGTGTTTTGGATTCAGTTACTTTCACGCACTTATCATATATTGTGTATGCCAGATAATAGTAGGATGTGCGTAGGCTAACTTTTTGGTTGCAGGCATAAGATCCAACTATTATGGCTATATATGTGTGTATGTGATTGCATGTGTGTGTGATTGTATATTATTTGAATCCTCGGGGTTGACGAGGCTAAATTAGTATTTAATTTTTGTAATTGAATACGGCATTGTTTAGCCACTCTTTATTTTATTTTACTTTCGATCTAGATTTCATGTACACTCCCTCATGGTGTATAGGATCGATGGATGTAAAATAAAATAGGTTTTATTCTCGGCTCGGATCTCTGGTTGGCTCGTACATGGCGTAGGAGGAGTGGACGAGGTGGCGACACGACAGGACGCATATGGGAGAACAATGCCATAATAGTTGGAAAAATTCTGATTTTTCCATATTTATTGCTGATTTGTTTTGTATGCATGTTGTGTGTGCTTGAAAATTCCTCATTTTCAATTTACTAAGTGGGAGAGGGATATTTTAATTAATTCCCGCGGCCTCCATTACAATTTGACGTGTGATGCAACAAACTTGCGCGTCGGCTCTGAGTGCCTTCCTCCCCATCGGATGAGTTTGTTTGCGGATCACTAGGTCAAATAATGGTTATAGGAAATTATTTAGGAGCGTGTGTACTTCCCCATCGGTAAGGCACATAATCCGAGATAATTCCCTTAGTATCGTGTAATGGTGCACACTTAGATGCAAATAAAAAGTATCCTCCCCATCGGAGTCACTGCTTTTATTTGTAGGGCCAAAGAGGAACCAACTATTAATTTTATTTATCAAAAAGTAAGGTTGACAAGATAATAAAATTAATGGATAAAACCTCCTCTTACAAATATAGAATTCTTATACGTCCACACTATCGTGGCATGCGATATTCTCGGTGTTTTAAGGTGTTGATTGATTTCGGAATTTTATTGTTTTGAGGAATCAATAAAATTTGAAATCTAATATTTTGATCATTGTGATTCTTAGGATTTTCAAAATGACTTTCAGTCCACTTATTATGATACTAAAGGAAATAAGCTTACTGTACCTAAATAATGTTGATTGGAAAAGATTCTAGATATTGTCTTATCTGCTAAGGTGTACAAGTATGCACTCTTCAAAGAGTGTCCTCAAGCCATCATTGCTCAAAAGGGTTTCTACTTCTAAGCCGAAAGGCAAGAAGAAGAAGAAACAAGGTGAAGCAAAGATGGTGGGAGGATCTCAGGGAAGAGTGAAGAAGCTGAAAGGCAAGTACTTCACTTACAAGCAGGATGGACATTGGAAGGAGGATTGTCCCAATTCAAAACAGAACAAAGGTATATCTTTTGGACTAGTCATTGAAACATGATTAGCGGTGATATCTACCGGCACCTGGTAAGTAGATACGGGAGCCACTAATCATGTCTGCAAATTTGCGTGGGTTCCGAAACCCGATGACTAGCTAAAGGGGATATTACCATTTACTTGGGCAATGCCATGAAGATGGCGGCTATTGCAGTGGGAGATGTTTTATTTATCTTTTGATAAAAATAAAGGTTTTTGGTTCTTAAGAATTTCCTTTATGTACCCTTATTTAGAAAGAATTGATTTCGGTTTCTAAATAGTTTTTGGATGGATAATCTATTTCTTTTCATGACAGATTTGTTATAAAAGGAATAGGGACATTATCTATTCGTGTACATAGATAGGAAATTTATAACTTGAACCACAAGCTCACGATGCAAATAGAAGTTAATAACTCATCTTCTAATTCCAATAAGAGAAAAGAACCTTCGAAGATGAACCAAACATATCTTTGGCTTCTTAGG
Organism: Wurfbainia villosa; assembly: GCA_025175895.1. Taxonomy (NCBI): domain Eukaryota; kingdom Viridiplantae; phylum Streptophyta; class Magnoliopsida; order Zingiberales; family Zingiberaceae; genus Wurfbainia; species Wurfbainia villosa. Next base: position 61,987,883 of record CM045997.1, read on the forward strand.
CTTGGTCACATTAACCTAAGCAGAATTCAAAGGTTGATAGCTGATGGACATTTGGGTTCATTAGTGGTGGAGGATCTCCCAACCTACGAATCTTGCTTGGAGGGTAAGATGACCAAGAGGCCTTTTTAAGGCCAAGGGGTATAGAGCCAAAGATTTGTTAGAAATGGTTCATTATGATTTGTGAGGTCCTATGACTATCTAGGCAAGAGGTAATCTTGAATATTTCGTCTCTTTCATAGACGATTATTCAAGATATGGATGACACTACGATCTGATCGTGGTGGTGACAACCTCTTGGGAGAGTTTAGGAACTACTTATCAGAGGTTGGGATTCAATCCCAATTATTTTTGACACACCCAGTGAGCAGTGTAGTAAATGCGAAGGAATAGGACTCTTATGGAGATGGTTAGATCAATGATGAGTTATTCTGACTTGTTTTGTAATCCTAGAGATCAGAGGGTGATCGTTAACACGAATGCCAGATTTCTAGAGGAAGACTATGTGATAAGCCACAAGCCCAAGAGTAAAATTGTTCTGGAGGAGTTAAAAGGGAAGTCACTTCTTTAGTACCACCGGTACAAGAGGATATACCTCATGTCACTGCACTGCGTGTCACAGAGGATACACATATGATACCTCGTCATAGTGGGAGGGTTGTGAGACAGCCTCTCAGATTCATGTTTTTGGACAAATCTTCTGATTTGGTCCCTAGCAAACATGAACCTGATCCCTAGACATACGACGAGGCAATCCAAGATATAAATACAGCATCTTTGCAAAGTGCAATGAATACTGAGATTGAATCTATGGATTCAAGACAGGTCTGGGAGCTCTTATGCATAGCAACTCATATGGATTATGAGGCGTGACAGATGGATGTCAAGACAACATTCCTTAGTGGAAGTCTTGAGGAATCCATCTACATGAAGCAACCAAAGGCATTCATTGCTAAGCGCAAAGAGCGTATTGTATATAAGCTTAATCGGTCCGTTAATGGACTGAAGCAAGATTTGAAGTCTTGGGACATCCACTTTGAGGAAGTAAATCCAGTCTTATGGATTTATTCAAAGTTCGGATGGGTCTTGTGTATCTCGAGGAGATGTGGCAGGCGTAGTATTTTTGTACTATACGTAGATGACATTTTGGTGGTTGCCGACAACATCGAAGTGTTATCAGACGTAAGGGTATGGTTGTCCAAACAGTTTGATATGAAGGACTTGGGAGAAGTGGATCACAACCTTGGGATCAAGGTTGTTGTGCTTATCCCAAGCTTCATACAAAGACATGATGGTGGATCATTTTAGCATACAAAACTCCAAGAAGGGTTTTCTACCTTTCAGGCATGGAGTTCCTTTATCTAAGGAGATGTGTCCTAGATCATCTGAAAAGATAGAGGAGATATAGGCAGTTCCTTATGCTTCGGCAGTAGGAAGCCTAATGTATGCTATGTACGAGACCAGATATCTGCTTTGTCGTAGGCATGGTCAGCAGATATCAGAGTAATCCAGAACAGGGACATTGGACTGCGGTAAAGCATATATTGTAGTGCCTGAGAAGGACTAGAGATTATATGCTAGTTTACCGGGCAGACCAATTACTCTCTGTGGGTTGCATGGATTGCAATTTCCAATCAAATAGGGATAATAGTAAGTCTACCTCAGGTTTTGTGTTTACTTTTGGAGGTGGAGCCATAGTATGGAAGAGTGTCAAGCAGAAATGCGTGGTGGACTCTACCATGGAAGCTGGGTATGTGGCAGCCCTCGGGCGGCCAAAGAAGCTGTGTGGCTCAGGAACTTTATGATGGACTTGGATGTGATTCCTGGTTTGCCCAGAAATATCACAATTTATTGTGATAATAATGGTGCAGTTGCAAACTCGAAGGAACCACGAGCCCATAAGGCTAGTAAACACATAGAGTGCAAGCACCACCTGATACGAGAAATCGTAAAAGAGGTAGAAGTAAGCTGTCGCCTAGATTGCATCAGAGGATGACCTGGTAGACCCTTTCACTAAATCCCTTCTGGCAAGAGCTTTGATAGGCAAGTGGAGGGAAGGGGAATCTGATGTATGGCAGTATGATGACAACATAGTCTTTTAGTATAAGTGGGAGATTGTTGAGATGTATACTGAAAGCCTAGCTCTTTTGTATGAACATCTTTATTTTGAAATAAGAATCACATGATCATTGTTTGCACGTCATATTTATATTTGTGCATATTGTCTAATATTTTACATTGTAGATAACATGGTGCCTGGGTGCGGCACAGAAGATCATGTTATCATTCCCTTGTAGAATATAAGTAAAGGCTCACAACCAAGATAGTTTTGGATAAACCATTGGCATGGTTGTAGTGTAGCTTGGTATTATTTTGTCTTGAACATAGAGTTACACTAGTACACTTAGGTGTATTGAGCAGAACCGACATAGAGGTGATTCAATTTATTGCTGACTACATAATTAAATCGGACCTCGGATATTATGTTGTACATGCTCTTAATCCTGATATAATAACGGGCACATGTACTTAATATTTATTTCTTTGATTTACCAGAGGGTGAGATTTCTATGGATTAAATCAATATGCCCGGTAAGTTGGGAAATGATATTATTTACATGGTGTGTCGTTGATTATAGGAGGAAACCGTGTCCTATATATTCGGTTGATGATGTCCCCTTGAGGAGCTCATAAGGTTCATCATGTAAACCCTGCAGGTTGACTTAGTCAACATGATGATAAGGTTGAGTGGTACTACTCGAGGAGTTAGATGTTAATTGATTGATGGTCAGTAAATCAATCAAATGACGGACATTCGATATCTTAAACACGGGGAGATGGATGTACAAATAATATATGGATCCCATATTAATTTATGGGGGTTGGTGAGGTATTTCGATAATGATCCTCTAGTGGAATGGAACATCATTGATGGATCAAGTTTGTGTGGTTCCGATCCATCGGGTGGCCAAGACCCAACTCCTCCTCATGGTCCCTATCAAAGCCTAATATAAACCTCATGAAGTCTAGATCAAATGATGGAAAACAAATTTCTAGATCCGACGGTTAGGATTAAATCCCTAGAACCGACGGTTGAGATTAAATCTCTAGATCCGACGGTTGGGATTAAAACCCTAGAACCGACGGTTGAGATTAAATCTCTAAATCCGACGGTTGAGATTAAAACCCTAGAACCGACGGTGGATATTAAACCAAGGCCTAAACCTAACTCTATATAAAAGGGAGAGGAAAGGTTGGATAAGGTGGGCGGCAAGTTTAAAAGATTGATAAAATTTTTTTTCCTAATTCTATGCCACCTTGGGCGGAAAGATTAGAATTAGTTAAAAAAAAAAATTTAAGATTAGAATTGGTGAAATTTTTTTTTTCCTATGCCACCTTGGGCGGCAAGATTATAGGAAGAAAAAAAAAATTTTACTAATTCCTTGCTACCCTTGGGCGGCAAGAAAATTGGGAATTAGTTCCTATATTTTTAGCTACCTCATCAATAACCAACTTTCTCCTAAGTTCTATAAATAGGGGCTTAGGCTTGGGCGGAAAAAAGAGATATGGATTAGGGTTAGGGTTTGGTTGATGGTGTTGGGCGGCAAGGCTTCTCCTTCTTCCAATAGTTGGCCGGCAACCCATCCTCCATATTCCTCCTTGATTTGGCCGGCGCCCAAGTTTTACCTTTCCTTCTATGGCTTAGGTTGGATGGAATTAGGATGGCTTCCCTTGGGCGGCAACCAAAACCTAGATGGGATAGGATTGGGGTTGGGCGGCTAGGGTTAGGGTTTTGGGATTAGGTTGGGCGGCAAAATGGAGATGAAGATCTTCTTCTTCTTCCTTCTTAGTGTTGGCCGGCCACTATCCATGTTCCCTATACCTTGGCCAGAGATCAACCTATTCTCCTTCCCTTCATCCTTGGTCGGAAATTAGGAAAGCTTTGTCTAGGGATTGGGCGGCAACAAGGAGAAGGATTGTTTTCCTTTCCTTTCTCCAAGTGTTGGCCGACGCCCATACCCTTGGTGTTTCTCTTTCGGTTGGCTTCCATACTCCATTCCATCTTCTCTTTGGACCGGCGGCAAACATCATGCTTGGAGCTTGATGGTTGGTCCTAGATAAGAGATGAGTTTTGTTTCCATTTTGTTCTCTCTATTCTTGGGGCCGGCGGCATCAATCCTTTGTGGATTGGTGGTTGGCTCAAGCAAGAAGGGAAAGAGAGTTCTTCTTTCTTTGGATTGAAGAAGATATAGGATGCTTCAACTTGTGGAGGATCTTCGCCCACACGAAGTCTACAAGGAGGTTAGGACATACGATAGAAGATCAAGAGGTATAAAAATTTTATAACTTTTATTATTGTTCTTTGCATGTTCTTATTTGATATGCTAGCTTATGTTCTTTTTGTTAGTATATGTTGATTATACTAGTTTACATTTGCATGTATTTGTATAATCATGGACTCCGATAAGAAACACAAAAATCGGCGATCCATCCGTCGTCTCTTCCGCGGCTAACCGACTAGAAGAGTTGTGTTGCTTGAACAACTAGTTTGTTCAAGCGATCGCTCGAGTCGTTAGCACGACGACGAATTGGTTGTGCTTAGGAAACTCATCCCCTCCAGATTAGTTTTCATTTGTTGAAAATTTTAATCCGGGGACATGGGAGCCAATGAGCCTCCGAGGATTAGCACATTGCCAACATCATCTTGGCAGTCGACTGCCCACATATGGCAGTCGACTGCTGGCCTCAACACACTCAGTTGAATACCAGTCGAACCACGTTCGACTAAGAGTAGTCGACTGCCATTCCATGGCAGTCGACTGGTGTCGCGAAATCCCATCCGACACTTAGCCAAATGGCCAAGTTTCACCTAAGAGCTACCCCTTCCCGGGTTACATTCGCTCACTCTCATCTCTGAGAGTCCCTCGCCTTCGAAGTTCTCTTCATTCGCGGCCACGTCCCTCGGCAGCATCAGGCGCACGACTCTACAATGCTCCTTCGCATCTCTTGCCTCGAAGTCTACTTCCTCTGGCTTCACTCCAAGCTCCTCGTCCGGCGGTCCCTTGGATGCTCCAAGCGCACGACTTCCGCAAAGCCATCCTTAACCAACTCAAGGACCGAGTCATGAGATTGTGAAACTCGCCACGACTCCATGTGCGAATTATTAAGTCCTTCACGACTTCAATGCACATATCAAATCAACATAACAAACTAACTTAAACCCTTTGCCACACACATCAAAACCTTATCATGGCAAGAGATTGTCCTAACACAAGCCTCGCTTTGAAGTTCTCAACCTTCCCATCTATTCCTCTCTTTCTCTTGTAGATCCACTTGCATCCAATGGTTTTTACACCATCGGGTGGTTCTACTAGCTCCCAGACTTGATTTGAATCCATAGATTCAATCTCAGCATTCATTGCACTTTACCAAGATACTGCATCTTTATCTTGGATTGCCTCGTCATATGTCCAGGGATCAGGTTCATGTTTGCCAGGGACCAAATCAGAAGACTCTCCCAAGAACATGAGTCTATCTGGCTGTCTCACAACCCTCCCAATACGACGAGGCATCACCTGTGTATCCTCTGTGACACGCGGTGCAGTGACATATGGTATATCTTCTTGTACCGGTGGTACTAAATAAGTGACTTCCCCTTTTAATTCCTCCAGAATAATTTTACTCTTGGGCTTGTGGCTCATGACATAGTCTTCCTCTAGAAATCTGGCGTTCGTGCTAACGATCACCCTCTGATCTCTAGGACTATAAAATAGACCACCCTTCGTTCCTCTAGGATAGCCAACGAACATGTGTACTTCTGTATGAGGTTCCAACTTACCAACATCTGCCTTCAGCACATGTGCTAGACTCCCCCATATCCGAATATGTATTAGACTAGGCTTTCGCCCAGTCCACAATTCTGTGGGATTAAAAGACACTGATTTAGATGGAACTAAGTTTAGAATGTACACCGCCATATCTAGATCATATCCCCAGAACGAATTTGTCAACTCAGAATAACTCATCATCGATCTAACCATCTCCATAAGAGTCCTATTCCTTCGCTCTGCTACACCATTCTGCTGGGGTGTGCTAGGTGTAGTCAATTGGGATTGAATCCCAGCCTCTGATAGGTAATTCCTAAACTCTCCCAAGAGGTACTCGCCACCACGATCAGGTCGTAGTGTCTTGATACTTTTACCTTGACGTTTCTCCACATCAGCCATGAATTCTTTGAACTTGTCAAAGCATTCAGACTTGCGGCGCATCAGGTAAATGTATCCATATCTCGAGTAATCATCTATAAAAGAGACGAAATACTCGAAACCACCTCTAGCTTGGATAGACATAGGACCACACAAATCAGAATGAACCAATTCTAACACATCTTTGGCTCTATACCCCTTGGCCTGAAAAGGCCTCTTGGTCATTTTACCCTCCAAGCAAGATTCACAGGTTGGGAAATCCTCCACCACTAATGAACCCAAAGGTCCATCAACTATCAACCTTTTAATTCTACTTAGGTTGATATGACCAAGCCTAAGATACCAAAGATATGTTTGGTTCATCTTCGAAGGTTCTTTTCTCATATTGGAATTAGAAGATGTGTTATTAATTTCAATTTGTATTGTGGGAGGTTTTGGTTCAAGTGTGTACAAATTTCCTATCAATGTACCAGAACAGATAATGTCCCTATTCCTTTTTATAACAACTTTGTTATTGAAAGAAATAGAATATCCATCCATAAACAATTTAGAAACCAAAATTAAATTCTTTCTAAATAAAGGTACATAAAGGCAATTCTTAAGAACCAAAAGTTTATTTTTCTCAAAAGATAAATGAACGTCTCCCACTGCAATAGCCGCCACCTTCGGCTTCTTCACTCCTCCCTGAGTTCCAACCACCGCCTTTGCCCCAGTGTGTTTCTTCTTCTTTTTGCCTTTCGGCTTAGAAATAGAAACCTTTTGGGTCACCATGGCATGTGCCTGAGCACTCTGACGAAATAGCCCCTCTGCCGCCTGGAGTTCTATCAGAAGTTCCGCCAACGAATACAACCTCTTGTTCATGTTGTAGTTCAGGCGAAACTACTCAAAACTCCTAGGTAGAGACTGGAGTATGATATCGACCTGGGTTTCCCCATCGATCTCAGCTCCAAGGACCTCCAGCTCATTCAAATGAGCCATCATCTTGAGAACCTGATCCCTCACAGGTGTTCCCTCGATCATGGTGGTCGTCATCAAGTTTCTCATGGCTTCTTGCCTTGCAGCCTGATTTTGGGGTCCGAAAAGCTCTTTGAGATTGAGCATCATGTCATAAGCAGTGGGCATGGCTTGATGCTGATGTTGTAGTACATTTGACATAGATGCCAAAATGTAACACCGCGCCATCTCATCGGCCTTGATCTACTTCTTATAACTCTCTTTCTCCTTTTCCCCAGAATCATCTGCAGGCTTAGGAGGGCACTCTTCGAGGAGTACATATTTGTATTCCTCAGCAGTCAAGATAATGTCTAGATTCCTCTTCCAACCAACATAGTTGGGTCCAGTAAGTTTGTTCTCTTTCAGTATCACAGCAAGTGGGTTGAAAGTCATTTTGAAAGAAAACCTAAGAATCACATAAATCAAAACATTAGATTTCAAAAAAATTATTGATTCCTCAAACAATAAAATTTTAAAATCAACCAACACCTCAAAACACCGAGAATATCGTATGCCACGATAGTGTGTACGTATACGAATTCTACATTTGTAAGAGGAGGTTTTACCCATTAATTTTACTATCTTGTCAACCTAACCTTTTGACAAGTTAAATTAATAGTTGGTTCCTCTTTGGCCCTACAAATAAAAGCAGTGAATCCGATGGGGAGGATACTTATATTTGTATCTAAGTGTTCACCATTACACGGTACCAAGGTAATTATCTCGGGTTATGTGCCTTCCGATGGGGAAGTGCACACGCTCCTTAATAATTTCCTATAACCATATTAGACCTTGTGATCCGCAAACAAACTTATCTGATGGGGAGGAAGGCACTCAGAGCTGATGCGCAAGTTTGTTTGTATCACATGTCAAATTGTAATGGAGGCCGTGGGAATTTATAAAAATATCCCTCTCCCACTTAGTAATTTGAAATTGAGGAATTTTCCTAGCCAACGACATGCATATCAAACAATAAGCAATAAATATGAAAAATAAATTATTTTCCAACTATTATTGCTTTTGTCTTCAATATGTCTCCCGTCGCATCGCCTTCTCGTCCGCTCCTCCTACGCCATGTACGAGCCTTCCGGAGATCCGAGCCGAGCCTAAAATCTATTTTAATTTACATCCATCGATCCTATACTCCACAAGGGAGTGTACATGAAATCTAGATCGAAAGTAAACTAAAATAAAAAAGAGTGGCTAAACAATGTCGTATCAAATTTACAAAAAAATAAATACTAGCCTCGTCAACCACGAGGATTCAACAAAATATACTATTATACACATACAATCACATACACACATATGGCCATAATAGTCGAATCTTATGCCTGCAAACAAAGAGTTAAACTATGCATATCCTACTATTATCCGGCACATATAATATATGAAAAATGCATAAGAGTAACCGAATCCTTAAACACACAAAATCGGAAACCTTGGCTCTGATAACAATTGAAGGGTTGGTTTCATTAATCCATGAGGAGAAACTTCGCTTCCCACTTCACCTCGGTCGCTTGTTCATGGCGATCCCATCGATTTCCCTGGATTAAAAAATTTTTAATCCTAGACAAAAGGGATTGCCCAAACAACCAAGTCATCGTTGTGCTATTCGTTTAGAGAGGTCACTTGAACAAACTTGTTGTTCAAGCGACCAACCTCTATTCTACGAGTAGCCGCGGAATAGACTGTTGGGAGTATGGGGAATACAATCAAAGTCCCACATTGGTAAGACATGGAAAAGATCATGTGCTTATAAGAAAAAAGATATCTCCATTGGCATGAGGCCTTTTGGGTAAAGCCCAAAAACAAAACCATGAGGGCTTGGGCCCAAAGTGGACAATATCATATCATTGTGGAGATATGTGGAGCTTATAAGCACTAACAATTGGTATCAGAGCCATGGTCCATGTCAAGCCATGAACCTCGAACGAAGGAAGTTGAGCTCCCACGTCCGGATCAAGAGAACCAGACATCAGGAAGGAAGTCTAGTTGGGTCGGGGGGACCGAACAACTGGCAGGAAGTCCTGGTGGGTTGAAGATCGGACATCAAGCAGAGAAAATCCTTCGAGGAGGGATAGGCTTGAGGGGGGGCCCAATGTGGTCCTTCGTTTGAGGGGGGGATTGTTGGGAGTATGGGGAATACAATCAAAGTCCCACATTGGTAAGACATGGAAAAGATCATGTGCTTATAAGAAAAAAGATATCTCCATTGGCATGAGGCCTTTTGGGTAAAGCCCAAAAACAAAACCATGAGGGCTTGGGCCCAAAGTGGACAATATCATATCATTGTGGAGATATGTGGAGCTTATAAGCACTAACATAGACGATGTCTGGATCGCTGACTTTCGTGTTTATGTTCGGGATCCAAGTATTATTTAGCCACAAACGGAATATATCATGCTCATAATTGAAAAACAAAAACAAACATGTTACAAAAGAGAATAGAGAATCGATATACCTCTCGATCTTCTAATGTATGACCTTCCTCCTTTCGGACGTCGTGTGGGCGACGATCTACCAAAAGTTGAAGCTCCTAGATCGCCAATCTTCCTTCCTTGCTCATTCCGAGCTAGAGGAAGAATAGAAACAAAGCTCCTTTTCTTCTTTCAACCAACCACCAACATCCAATGTTGGAGCTTGCCGCCAGCCAAGAAGGAAGAGAAGATTAGGGTGGAAACCGGCCAAGACACCAAGCGAAAGCCCTAAATCTTGTTTCCACCAACCAAGGAGAAGGAGAAGAGGGAGTTTGGATGCCGGCCAAGGGCTAGAAGGGTTTCAATGGGCGCCGGCAAGCTTGAGGAAGAAGAAAAACAAGGAAGTTGTTTCCTTATTTGGTGCTGCCAATGCTCCAAACCCTAGCCCTTGCTTCTTGCTGCCAACCTCCAAAAACCCTAGCTCTCTAAATTGTTCTCCATGCCAACCCCTTGTTCTCGTTTTATAGAGTTAGGGATAAGCCTTCTTTTAATCTCCACCATTGGTTCTAGGGATTTAATCTCAACCGTCGGATCTAGAGATTTAATCTCAACCGTCGGATCTTAGAGATTTAATCTCTACCTTTGGATATAGAGTTTTGTTTCTATCCATTGGATCTAAGCTTCATGAGGTTTTAATAGGCTACAATAGGGAACATGAGAAGGAGTTGGATCTTGGCCACCCATGGATCAAGCCAACATAAAGTCCGATCCATTAATGATAATTCAATCCCCTAAAGGATTATCATTGATCTACCTCACCAACCCCCATAAGATAATTTGGGCTCCATATATTATTTGTACATTTTCTCCCCGTGTTTATGATCTCGAATGTCTGTCAATTAATTAATTTACTGACCATTAATTAATCTACATCTAACTCCATGAGTAGTACCACTCAACCTTTTCATCATGCCGGACCAAGTCCACCTGCAGGGTTTACATGATGAACCTTATGAGCTCCCCAAGGGGACATCATCATCCTAATATATAGGAAACAATTTCCTCCTATAATCAACGATACACCATATAAATAATATTATCTCCCAACTTACCGAGCCTATCGATTTAATCTATAAATCTCGCCCATTGGTAAATCAAAGAGATGAATACTAAGTATATGTGCCCGTTATTATATCGGGATTAAGAGTATGTACAATATAATATCTGAGGTCTGATTCGATTATGTAGTCAGCAATAAATCGAATCACCTCTATGTCAGTCCTACTCAATACACACAAAGTGCACTAGTGTGATTCTATGGTCAAGACAAACCAATCCCAAATCACACTACAACTATTCTAATGGTTTGTCCAAAGCCATCTCGGTTGTGAGCCTTTACTTATACCTTACAAGGAACCGATAACATGATCTCTCGTGTGACACCACACACCATGTTATCTACAATGTAATGTATTAGACAATATGCATAGCCATAAAAATATGAAAACAATGATCATGTGATTCTTATTTCAAAATAAAAATGTTCATACAAAAGCTAGACTTTTCAGTATACATCCCAACACTTCCTCACCTTGGCCGGCTACCAAAGCTTCCCTTCTCCTTCTCCTTGGCTGGTGGTAACAAGATTTAGGGCTTTCCCTTGGTGTCTTGGCCGGTTTCCATCATAATCTCCTCTTCCTTCTTGGCCGGCGGCAAGCTCCATCCTTGGAGTTTGGTGGTTGGTTAAAAGAAGGAGAAGGGGCTTGTTTCTATTTTTCCTCTTGCTCGGAACGAGCAAGGAAGGAAGATTGGCAATCTAGGAGCTTCAACTTTTAGTAGATCGTCGCCCACACGATGTCCGAAAGGAGGGATGTCATACAATAGAAGATGGATGGTATATCGATTCTCTATTTTCTCTTGTATCATGTTTATATTTTGTTTTTAATTATGTGCATGATATATTCTATTTTATGGCTAAATAATACTTGGATCCCGAATATAAACACAAAAGCCAACGATCCGTACATCGTCTATTTTGCAGCTACTCGTAGAATAGAGGTTGGTCCCTTGAACAACAAGTTTGTTCAAATGACCACTCTAAACGAATAGCACGACGATGACAAGGTTGCTTGGGCAATCCCTCTTGTCAAGGATAAAAATTTTTTATCCGGGGACGTAGAAGGGATCGCCATGAACAAGCGACGGAGTTGAAGTGGGAAGCGAAGTTTCCCCTCACAGATCAACCCAACAATTGGAATCAGAGCCAAGGTTTCCGGTTTTGTGTGTTTAGGATTCGGTTACTCTTATGCCTTTTTTCCATATATTATATGTGTCGAATAATAGTAGGATATGCGTAGGTTAACTCTTTGGTTGCAGGCATAAGATCCGACTATTATAGCCATATGTGTGTATGTGATTGTATGTGTATATTTTGTTGAATCCTCGGGGTTGACGAGACTAGTATTTAATTTTTTGTAAATTAGATACGACATTATTTAACCACTCTTTTTATTTTAGTTTACTTTCGATCTAGATTTCATGTACACTTCCTCGTGGAGTATAGGATCGATGGATGTAAATTAAAATAGATTTTAGTCTCGGCTCGGATCTCCGGAAGGCTCGTATATAGCGTAGGAGGAGCGAACGAGAAGGCGATGCGACGGGAGACATATTGAAGACAAAGGCCATAATAGTTGGAAAATAATTTATTTTTCATATTTATTGCTTATTGTTTGATATGCATGTCGTAGGCTAGAAAATTCCTCATTTTCAAATTACTAAGTGGGAGAGGGATATTTTTATAAATTCCCACGGCCTCCATTACGATTTGACAAGTGATGCAAACAAACTTACGTGTCGACTCTGAGTGCCTTCCTCCCCATCAGATGAGTTTGTTTGTGGATCACAAGGTCGAATATGGTTATAGGGAATTATTAAGGAGCGTGTGTACTTCCCCATCAGAAGGCACATAACCCGAGATAATTACCTTGGTACCAATTAATGGTGATCACTTAGATACAAATATAAGTATCCTCCCCATCGGAGTCACTACTTTTATTTGTAGGGAAAAAGAGGAACAAACTATTAATTTTACTTGTCAAAAAGTTAGGTTAACAAGATAGTAAAATTAATGGGTAAAACCGCTTCTTACAAATGTAGAATTCGTATACTTCCACACTATCGTGGCATACGATATTCTCGGTGTTTTGAGGTGTTGATTGATTTTAAAATTTTATTGTTTGAGGAAGCAATAATTTTTTGAAATCTAATGTTTTGATCTATGTGATTCTTAGGTTTTCTTTCAAAATGACTTTCAACCCGCTTGCTGTGATACTGAAAGAGAATAAACTTACTGGACCCAACTATGTTGATTGGAAGAGGAATCTTGACATTGTCTTGACTGCTGAGGAATACAAATATGTACTCCTCGAAGAGTGCCCTCCTAAGCCTGCAGATGATTCTGGGGAAAAGAAGAGAGAGAGTTATAAGAAGTGGATCAAGACCGATGAGATGGCGCGGTGTTACATTTTGGCATCTATGTCAAATGTACTACAACATCAGCATCAAGCCATGCCCACTGCTTATGACATGATGCTCAATCTCAAAGAGTTTTTCGGACACCAGAATCGGGCTGCGAGGCAAGAAGCCACGAGGAACTTGATGACAACAACCATGATCGAGGGAACACCCATAAGGGATCCTGTTCTCAAGATGATGGCTCATTTGAATGAGTTGGAAGTCCTCGGAGCTGAGATCGATGAGGAAACCCAGGTCGATATCATTCTCTAGTCTCTACCTAGGAGTTTTGAGCAGTTCCGCCTGAACTACAACATGAACAAGAAGTTGTATTCGTTGGCGGAACTTTTGACAGAACTCCAGGCGGCAGAGGGGCTATTTTGTAAGAGTGCTCAGGCACATGCCATGGTGACCCAAAAGGTTTCTACTTCTAAGCCGAAAGGCAAGAAGAAGAAGAAACAAACTGGGGCAAATGCAGTGAGAGGTACTCAGGGAGGAGTGAAGAATTCGAAAGGCAAGTGCTTCACTTATAAGCAGACTGGACACTGGAAGAAGGACTGCCCCAACCGCAAGCAGAACAAAGGTATATCTTTTGATCTAGTCGTTGAAACATATTTAGCAATGTTATCTACCGCCACCTGGTGTGTAGATACGGGAGCCATTGATCATGTCTGCAATACTTTGCAGGGGTTCCAGGAAACCAGACGACTGGCTGAGGGGGAGATTACCGTGTACTTGGGCGATGCCACGAAGGTGGCGGCTATTGTAGTGGGAGACGATAATTTATCTTTTGAGAAAAATAATGTTTTGGTTCTTAAGAATTGCCTTTATGTACCTTTATTTAGAAAGAATTTAATTTCGGTTTCTAAATTGTTTATGGATAGATATTCTATTTCTTTTAATGATAGAGTTGTTATAAAAAGGAATAGGGACATTATCTGTTCAGGTGCATTGATAGGAAATCTATACACACTTGAACCAAAACCTCCCACGATGCAAATTGAAGTTAATAACTCATCTTCTAATTCCAATAAGAGAAAAGAACCTTCAAAGATAAACCAAACATATCTTTGGCATCTTAGGCTTGGTCATATTAACCTAAGCAGAATTCAAAGGTTGATAGATGATGGACCTCTGGGTTCATTAGTGGTGGAGGATTTCCCAACCTGTGAATCTTGCTTGGAGGGTAAAATGACCAAGAGGCCTTTTAAGGCCAAGGGGTATAAAGGCAAAGATGTGTTAGAATTGCTTCATTCTGATTTGTGTGGTCCTATGTCTATCCATGCTAGAGGTGGTTTTGAGTATTTCGTCTCTTTTATAGATGATTACTCAAGATATGGATAAATTTACCTGATGCGCTGCAAGTCTGAATGTTTTGACAAGTTTAAAGAATTCAAGGCTGATGTGGATAAACGTCAAGGTAAAAGTATCAAGACACTACTATTTGATCATGGTGGCGAGTACCTCTTAGGAGAGTTTAGGAATTACTTATCAGAGGCTGAAATTCAATCCCAATTGTCTGTACCTGGCACACCCCATTAGAATGGTGTAGCAGAGCAAAGGAATAAGACTCTTATGGAGATGGTTAGATTGATGATGAGTTATTCTGAGTTGCCAGATTCGTACTGGGGATATACCCTAGATACGGCGGTGTACATTCTGAACTTGCTTCCATCTAAATCAGTGCCTTCTACTCCCACAGAATTGTGGATTGGGCGAAAGCCTAGTCTAAGACATATTCGGATATGGGGGAGTCCAGCACATATGCTGAAGGCAGATACTGGTAAGTTGCAACCTTGTATAGAAGTATACATGTTCGTTGGCTATCCTAGTGGAATGAAGGGTGGTTTGTTTTATAGTCCTAGAGATCAAAGGGTGATCATTAGCACGAACGCCAGATTTCTAGTGGAAGATTATGTGATGAGCCACAAGCCCAAGAGTAAAATTGTTCTAGAGGAATTAAAAGGGGAAGTCACTTCTTCAGTACCACCGGTACAAGAGGATATACCACAAGTCACTGCACCGCGTGTCACAGAGGATACACAAGAGATCCCTTGTCGTAGTGGGAGGGTTGTGAGACAGCCTGATAGATTCATGTTCTTGGGAGAATCTTCTGATTTGGTCCCTGGCGAACATGAACCTGATCCCTGGACATATGACGAGGCAATCCAAGATAAAGATGCAACATCTTGGCAAAATGCGATGAATACTGAGATTGAATTTATGGATTCAAATCAGGTCTGGGAGCTAGTAGAACCACCCGATGGTGTAAAAATCGTTGGATGCAAGTGGATCTACAAAATAATGAGAGGAATAGATGGGAAGGTTGAGACATTCAAAGCGAGGCTTATTGCGAAGGGGTATACTCAGAAAGAGGGTATTGATTATGTGGAGACCTTTTCGCCGGTAGCCATGCTTAAGTCTATCCGGATTCTCTCATGCATAGCAGCTAATATGGATTATGAGGTATGGCAGATGGATGTCAAGACAACTTTCCTTAATGGAAGTCTTGAGGAAAACATCTATATAAAGCAACCAGAGGGATTCATTGTGAAGGGCAAAGAGCATCTTGTATGTAAGCTTAATCGGTCCATTTATGGATTGAAGCAAGCTTCGAGGTCATGGAACATCCGCTTTAATGAGGTAATCCAGTCTTATGGATTTATTCAAAGTCCGGATGAGTCTTGTGTATACAAGAAATGTGACGGAAACGTAGTGGTATTTCTTGTACTATACGTAGATGACATTTTGTTGATTGGCAACAATATCAAGGTGTTATCGGACGTAAGGGTATGGTTGTCCAAAAAGTTTGATATGAAGGACTTGGAAGAGGTGGGACACATCCTTGGGATCTAGGTTATAATGGATTGCAGGAAAAGGATGTTGTGCTTATCCCAAGCTTCGTACATAGACACGATTATGGATCGTTTTAGCATGCAGAACTCCAAGAAGGGTTTTCTACCTTTCAGGCATGGAGTTCCTTTATCTAAGGAGATGTGTCCTAGAACATCTGAGGAGATAGAGGAGATGAAGGCGGTTCCTTATGCTTCAGCGGTAGGAAGCCTCATGTATGCGATGCTATGTACGAGACCAGATATCTGCTATGCCGTGGGCATGGTTAGCAGATATCAGAGTAATCCAGGACAGGGACATTGGACTGCGGTAAATCATATATTGAAGTACCTGAGAAGGACTAAGGATTATATGCTGGTTTACCAGGCAGACCAATTACTCCCTGTGGGTTACACGGATTCCGACTTCCAATCCAATAGGTATAACAGTAAGTCTACCTCAGGTTTTGTGTTTACTTTAGGAGGTGGAGCCATTGTATGGAGGAGTGTCAAGCAGAAATGTGTGGCAGACTCCACCATAGAAGCTGAGTATGTGGCAGCCTCTGAGGCGGCCAAAGAAGCTGTGTGGCTCAGGAACTTTTTGATGGACTTGGATGTGATTCCTGGTTTACCCAGAACTATCACAATTTATTGTGATAATAGTGGTGCAGTTGCAAACTCGAAGGAACCACAAGCCCATAAGGCTAGTAAACACATAGAGCGCAAGTACCACCTGATACGAGAAATCGTAAAGAGAGGAGAAGTTGCTGTGGCCAAGATTGCATTGGAGGATAACCTGTCAGATCCTTTCACTAAGGCCCTTCGAGCGAGAGCTTTTGATATGCATGTGGAGGGAATGGGGATCAGATGTATGGCAGTTAGAGGACAGTATAGTCTTTTAGTATAAGTGAGAGATTGTTGGGATGTATACTGAAAAGTCTATCTTTTGTATGAACATCATTATTTTTAAATAAGAATCACATGATCATTGTTTTCATATTTTTATCGCTATGCATATTGTCTAATACATTACATTGTAGATAACATAGTGTGTGGTGTCACACGGGAGATCATGTTATCGGTTCCTTGTGAAGTATAAGTAAAGGCTCACAACTGAGATGGCTTTGGACAAACCATTGGAATGGTTGTAGTGTGATTAGGGATTGGTTTTGTCTTGACCATAGAATCACACTGTTGGGAGATCGGTTGGCCGGCTAGAGGGGGGTGAATAGCCCTCGTTCGTTGTCCGTCGTATTTTGTTCGTTCTCGTCTACAATTCTTGTTAGCGCAGCGGAATAACAATAATAATACTAACAAGAAACACAAATACACACAAACAAAAACACAACGATATACGTGGTTCGGAACCGAATGGTTCCTACTCCACGGGTGAGCTCCTCGAGCTCTAGTTATGCTCACGGCACTAACTATAACACTCCTTTTCGACAACACGTCGGAGGTGGAGAAACCTCTCACAAGCTATTACACTAAGTAATGAAATACAACAAGAAATACAAAGACAATACAAAAGATAACTTTTACACCGATTGCTTTTGATCGCTTTCTTGTTGCTTGCTTTTGCTTGCTCTTGAAGGTCTGGAATGCAACAGCAATTCCCCTCCAAAGTCACCCAAAAAGCCCCTGCGAAATCCTCCAACTCGTGCTCCTTTTATAACCTGCATCAAGCTGTTTTCGCGCCCATCAGTCGACTGATCGTGACCATCAGTCGACTGGTATCGTAGCCGTTGTCTCACAACGGCCGGATCCACGTTGGTTAAGTTCCAACGGATCACACATCAGTCGACTGATGGCACCCATCAGTCGACTGATCATCCATCAGTCGAGTGCCCAGTCGAGTCGACTCCATTCTGCGCTGCAGACAAGGTCATCGATCGATCGCCACCCATTGGCGATCGATAGTTCTATCGATCGACTGCCTCCCATGGCAGTCGACTGATCAACCAATCTTGGTTCAGTCGAACACTGGTCGAACCCATACGACCTAGAGCAGTCGACTGGCACCTATGCCAGTCGACTGATGTCGGCTAAAACCTCAAATATAACGATGTTTGAGCCTCCGACACTCAGTCTTAGCCACTTGGCCAAGTCCACCTTATCCCTCATGGAGTTCCCCACCGAAGCTCTCTTCCCTCGGCCTACGTCCCTCGGATCAAGGCCGCGGCCAACGCCATCCTTCGCGTCTCATGCCCTAGAAGTATGCTTCCCTTTGGGCTCACTCCATTCGCTCCCCGTCCGGCGGTCCCTCGGATGCACCAAGCGCACGGCTTCGCAATGCCATCCTTCACCGACTCAAGGACCCCGAGCCTAGTGAACTTACCAAGTCCTCAAGACTTCCCAAATGCACCAAGCGCACGGCTTCGCAATGCATTGGATTTCCCATGCCAAGCACCAAGCGCACGGCTTCGCAATGCTTTGGACTTTCCCATGCCAAGCACCAAGCGCACGGCTTCGCAATGCTTTGGACTTTCCCATGACAATCCAATGTCATGAGTTTTGTCTATCATCAAAATACTATCAGGGTACTGCTCTGGGACGATTGCACCAACAATCTCCCAACAATCTCCCCCTTTTTGATGATTGACAAAACTACCATCTCAAGTCTACCAATTCTCCCATATTGGCAATTCTCATATCCCAATGAGAATTCCAACGAACCCTAATTGGTAACTTGGTAACTTCTCCCCCTTTTTGACATTACATCAAAAAGGTCCTCCCCAAGGGTATGAATGTCTCATATCCCAATGAGATCTTACAATCTCTCCCTTGGAGGAACACATGCCAACCATCTTTCTAGTGATCCCATATCACTTAAAGAGAGGCAACCCAATTTTCCTCCCATGAGGAAATACACATCCATCTTCCCATGATGGATACCTCTGTTGGTGCAGTGGGCACCAAAGTCGAACCGGTATTTTGATTATGGCAAAAGGCTCAATAGTTAAGGGTATATTTGTTATCTTACGAGCTCAATTAAGTGTGCAGAAATGCTAAAGTTGAGCGGAAGGTCTGCGACACCCGGTGGGAACCGAGGTGGTCGGGCAACGCCAGAGGGACTTCGGAGGAAGCCGAGGTACTCGGGTGAAGACCGGAAGCGAGGCTACAAGGTAAGCTCGTGTGAAAGCGAAGCAAGGTCGTTAAGCGTAGATCCGACCCAATACCTCCAATGGAAGGTCTAGGTCGAGATCAGATGGTTAGAACCATCGTACTTTATATTTTAAGCTAACTTGTACTGCAGTCCAAAACCCTTTGACTACAGTCAACTGCTAGTCAAGTTCCAGCCTCGAGAAGAGCTCGAATTTCAAGGGGGTGAATTTGGACTTGACTCGTGTTTTGGTACAAAGGGTGATGTGGCATCAAGGTGGACATCCAAACCATCACCAAGCTTCCTTGTGGTGGACGCCCAAAATAAGGTGAGTTGGCACAAGATGGTTGGCTCCCATGATGTGGCACAAGTTGAATGGCTCCAACAAGTTGGCGCCCAAGGAGGTTGGAGGTGGCACAAGGTGGTTGGATGAAACACCTCATCCTCAAGTTGGCGCCCAAGGAGGTTGGAGGTGGCACAAGGTGGTTGGATGAAACACCTCATCCTCAAGTTGGCGCCCAAGGAGGTTGGAGGTGGCACAAGGTGGTTGGATGAAACACCTCATCCTTGAGTTGGCGCACAAGAAGGTTGGAGGTGGCACAAGGTGGTTGGATGAAACACCTCATCCTTGAGTTGGGATAAGAACCTCACCTTGGACACTACCTATGTCTAAATTCATAGATCAATATCCATAAATAGACATGTTCAAGCCAAGCAAAACAACAAGAATTCAAGAGCTCTCAACACGCCGTCGTAACGTCGCTACTACTACTCACATTTGCTACGACGAAGTGCCGCCGACAACGAAAGCTACATCTTCTACTTATAAGAGTTGTCGGTATATTTATTTAAGTTCTACTTCTTTAAATTGTCTTTGTGCTTTAATCGTAACAAGGAAAGGGGGAGTGTCCCTTTGCCTTGATTTCTTTTTGTAATCGTTGCTCCTACCTCCAACGAGGAGGAGTGGTTTTAGTGAATTGCCCTCCGTACGTGATCAAGGATCACTAGGGCCGTGGATTAGCAATCGAAAGATTGTGAACCACGTAAAAATATCTTGTCTACTTTATATTTCCGCTGTGCACTCTCTACTTGCTTTTTACTTATTGCAAAAGTTTTTTAACGACATCGTATCGCTATTCACCCCCCCCCCCTCTAGCGACACTTTCGATCCAACAATTGGTATCAGAGCCGGGGGCGCTAAGATTCGGTGAAACCACCAATCTAGCTTTGTTTTTCTTTTTTTTACAGATTTTTTATTTATTTATTTCTGTTTTCGTATAATTATTTCACTTGCTTATCTTCTCCTACATATAGAATTGCATTAGAGGCTTTAGGATCCGGATAAGGTTGTCCTTCGGGTTAGATCCCGAGTAAGGTTGTCCTCCGGAACTTCAACGACATTCGCATTTGATTGTTTATTTCTTTTTGCAAGTTACATTTTATATATCTTTTTTTTTTACTTCCCGCACTACTAATCCAAGACGAAAGTCTTGGAATATTCTTTCCGTGTGTGTTTTGCAAGATTCTTTTCGTCGTTCTTCTTCTTGTTTTTAAATGGCCCATCTCGAAGGGTTTAGCACCGCCCGACCCCCGTTTTACAACGGTAATGACTTTCGTTATTGGAAGGGTCGGATGGAATGCTTTCTTAAAACCCAAATCGAGATGTGGATCGTAATCCAAACCGGTTTCACACTTCCTATTAATGAAGATGGTGAATCTTTGGGTTACGATCAATGGTCAAATTCCATGAAAAAACAAGTAGAAGCCGATGCCAAGGCAACTCAAATCTTGCAATGTGGGTTGTCCAAGGAAGAGTTCAACCGCGTCGGCCCCTTCATTAGTGCAAAGGACTTATGGACCAAGCTAGTGGAACTACACGAAGGCACCGACGACACGAAGGTATGTAAAAGAGATTTACTTCTAAATAAATTGTATAACTTGAAAATGCAGGAAAACGAGACCGCAACTCAACTACATGCTCGTATCCAAGACATCGTCAACCAACTCCATGCCATCGGACAAAAGGTCGAGGATCGCGACCTTATCAGGTATTCTCTTAACTCGTTTCCTAGGACCACCTTGTGGGCATCCATGGTCGATGCCTACAAGGTCTCCAAGGACCTTTCTAAGATTAGGTTAGACGAATTGTTTTCGGAACTTGAATTACATGAGCAAACTAACGTGGTCCAGGCCGAGAAGAGTATTGCGTTAGTTGCAGGTTCCAAGAAGAAGAGGCCCGCAAGCAAGCCACCCTCGAAGGAAGAAGACGAGTCCGAATCGGAAGTAGACTCCGAAATAGAATCCGAACTAGTCAATCTAGTTCGGAAGATGATCAAGAGACAAAAACGACCAACAACTCAAGGTAAGCCTAAACCTAATTCAAATACTTCTAATTTTAGATGCTATGAGTGTACAGCAGTTCGGTCACATCAAGTCCGAGTGCCCAAAGCTAAAGAATAACGCATCAAAGACCAAGAAAGCGCTAAACGCTACTTGGGAGGAGTTGTCGGAGGAAGAAGACGATATCCAAGCTCTAATGGCCAAGCCGACCGAGCACGACTCCGAAACCGAAGAAGAGTCCGAGTCCGAATCCGATGATGAGCTTCCATTCAAGACAAGCCACGGATCCGTATCCGGTTCAAAAGAATCATTAAGGGTAAGTCGGTCGTTACTTAATACTTTGTATGGTGCAATTAAATTTTTAAATAAGAAACTAGCTAAGTCCGAGTCCAAGGTCGAGACCCTAATTGAGGAGGTTAACCTTCTCAAACATGAGGTCTCCCTAACCTCTTCGACTACTCGTATTCAAGAGGAGGACTCAACTCAAGTTGAAAAGCTTGAAGTTGAGAACTCGCTTTTGAAAACACAAGTCGAAGACCTTAGGAACACGTTGGAAAGGTTCACTTTGGGATCCAAGGGACTTGACCTCTTACTTGGATCACAAAGGGCCGTGTACAACAAGGCCGGACTCGGGTTTAACTCAAATACAACCAATAAGTCATATATGTCTATAGTAAACCAACATAAGAAAAATGTCCAAGCATGGGTCCCTAAGACCACTTTGATTTCAACTTTAGGATCTAACATGTATTGGGTTCCCAAGGACCAAATTCACTATGTGAATAGACCCACTCGATTCAATGGTCCAGAGCCAATACAAAATGTATTTTTGTTAAGTCTTAGAAATTGCATGCTTAGTTTTTCCTTTATTTTTAGAATGGTTAGATAGGACTCATAACCAACTAAAATCCTGCGAAAAGATTGAGCCTCGGGGAGCCTCTTTTCAAAAATAAACCAACTAAAATCCTACGAAAAGATTGAGCCTCGGGGAGCCTCTTTTCAAAAATAACTAGTTAGACCAAGACGTAGTCTCAAGTAAGTCGAGTTATCAATTTCTTGAAATTAGCTTTGTCTAAGGAAGTGGTCGTTGTTCCGATCAAAGAAGGCCTCTGTGCCTCGCCACGACCTGGAAGCTAATCTCTTGAAAAGATTACTTGATGAGCTTAGACTAAATCCGAATCTAACCTAATGTTGGTTAAAATTAATCAAGTAAAATTGAAAGTCATCTCACAGTAACACATAGGAATAACATGTTTTGATCATGTAGATATTGGTGAGATGATTTAGGTTTAAAAACTTACAAACAACCCTTTAGTAATTCCATTGATCCTACACATAAGAGTCGAAGAAACCATTAATATAGTTTTCGACGAAGGACACGAACCCGTTCAATCCTTAACAAAACCAACTAGCAAATCAACTTATAGCAAACCCGACTCTGATCTTGAACTTGAATCTCGTCCTAACCCAAGTCATCCTATCGACCAAGTGATAGATGACTCTAACCCAAGTCAAACTAGAACTCACCCAAGTCATCCTATCGACCAAGTGATAGATGACCCTAACCCGAGTCACACTAAGACTCAAACAAATCATCCTATCAATCAAGTTATAGGTGATCCAACTTTAGGGGTTCGAACTAGAGCTTCATATCGAAACCTTAGTCAAATCTCGTTAATTTCCAAAATCGAACCCAAAACTATTGAACAAGCACTTCTTGATCCCGACTGGATTATTGCTATGCAAGAAGAGCTAGCTCAATTCACTAGAAATGAAGTCTGGGACTTAGTACCACCACCTAAAGAAAAATCAATTATTGGAACAAGGTGGGTATTTCGAAATAAACTTGATGATAAAGGTGAAGTAGTTAGAAATAAAGCTAGGTTAGTCGCAAAAGGGTTTAGTCAAGTCGAAGGTTTAGATTACGATGAGACCTACGCCCCGTGAGCAGACTAGAGTCCATCCGAATGTTGTTAGCATATGCTGCACATCGAGGTTTTAAATTGTTTCAAATGGATGTCAAGTCAGCATTTTTGAATGGATACATTAAGGAAGAAGTTTACGTCAGTCAACCTCCCGGATTCGAAAATCTAGATAAACCTGACCATGTCCTTAGACTTAAGAAAGCCCTATATGGACTCAAACAAGCCCCAAGAGCTTGATACGAAAGGCTTTCGATCTATCTTAAGTCCAAAGGATTCAACCAAGGTTTAGTCGACCCAACCTTATTCGTTAAAACCGTAGGAAAAGAAATCTTTATAGCCCAAATCTATGTAGATGATATAATTTTTGGAACTACCAACTCGATCCTGCTAAACGAATTCATCTCACTTATGGAAAGTGAATTTGAAATGAATTTAGTGGGAGAGTTAAGTTTCTTCTTAGGTTTACAAATTAAACAAACTAAAGATGGAATATATTTACATCAACAAAAATATACTAAGGACTTAATAAATCGATTTGGAATGCAAGATGCTAAAATAATTAATACACCTATAGCAACTAATGTTAATATAAACGAAGATGTAGAAGGAAAACCCGTTGACCTAAAATACTATAGGAGCGCAATAGGAAGTCTCCTATACTTAACCGCGAGCCGACCCGACATTTTATTCGCGGTAAGTATGTGTGCAAGGTTACAAACCTGTGCCAAGGAGTCTCACCTAACCCTAGTCAAGCGTATCCTTAGATATCTAAAGGGCACGCTAAACGTAGGTATTTGGTACCCTAGATCTACCGAGTTTAATCTAATCGGCTACTCCGACTCCGACTATGCCGGTAGTAAACTCGATAGAAAGAGCACGAGTGGTTGTTGTCAAATCCTCGGCTCGAGTCTAGTAAGTTGGTGCAGTAGGAAGCAGCATTGCGTTGCCTTATCTACCACCGAAGCCGAATACGTTGCGATGGGTGAGTGTGTCTCTCAGCTCCTGTGGATGAAGCACACTCTCCAAGACTTTAGCTTAATCTTTAACAACATTAAAACCTACATAGATAACATTAGTTCAATTAACTTAACTAAAAATCCAATATGTCATTCTAGGACAAAACATATAGAAGTTAAACACCACTTCATTAGGGAACATGTAACTAATGGAACTATACAACTAGAGTATGTTGAGTCCAAATCAAACCTAGCGGACATCTTCACCAAACCACTACCCGAAGCCGAATTTAGTTTATTAAGACGAAAGTTAGGTATGTGCGTAATAGAGTAGGATTTAAATTTTTCTATATATGTACTCTACTTTTGCTTCTTTTTATGAAATTAGCCTAAGTCTTACCTTAGAAATCATATACCTATAGATTTAAGGAGCCAACACATCTCACAACACATAGGACTAATGTGTTTGTGTACTTAGCCACGTAGACGGGCGTGAGATGTTAGGACCTTACTCACAGTTCCAGATGTAGATTCGGCATCGACATGAACCATGGAGTATAATTATTTAAAATTAATCAACTCCTTCAAGACTTATTGATCATTCTATATCAATCAAGTCCAACCGGAGTTGTACATTTTAGATGAACATATTTTCAAGCTTATTATTATTTTAAAAAAAAAAATATATATTTATATTGGGAACTTGCTTGGACTTACAAACCTTAAAATATATTTAAAAACTTTTTGAGTTAAGGCAAAAGGGGGAGAAAGTCACAAAAGTAAGGAAGAAAGTAAACAAAATTATTACCTTTTATATTAAGTAATTCCGTTTACTTAAGCAACTATTAAGGAGTAAAATTATTTTTCAAGAACTCACCTTGGTCAAGGGAGGTTACCTCAAAGGGAGAACTTGAAACAATAATATTTCTCACTCATGCTTAATCTTTATGCTAGCTCACTCATGCTTAATCTTTATGCTAGCTCATTCATACTTAATCATTATGCTAGCTCATTCATATTTAATCATTATGCTAGCTCATTCATATTTAATCTTTATGCTAGCTCATTCATATTTAATCTTTATGCTAGCTCATTCATGCTTAATCATTATGCTAGCTCATTCATATTTAATCTTTATGCTAGCTCATTCATGCTTAATCATTATGCTAGCTTACTGTTATGCTTAATTTTTCCTTAACTTTTGTGTCGGTTTGCCATGAATCAAAAAGGGGGAGATTGTTGGTGCAGTGGGCACCAAAGTCGAACCGATATTTTGATTATGGCAAAAGGCTCAATAGTTAAGGGTATATTTGTTATCTTACGAGCTCAATTAAGTGTGCAGAAATGCTAAAGTTGAGCGGAAGGTCTGCGACACCCGGTGGGAACCGAGGTGGTCGAACAACGCCGAGAGGACCGGAGGAAGCCGAGGTACTCGGGTGAAGACCGGGAGCGAGGCTACAAGGTAAGCTCGTGTGAAAGCGAAGCAAGGTCGTTAAGCGTAGATCCGACCCAATACCTCCAATGGAAGGTCTAGGTCGAGATCAGATGGTTAGAACCATCGTACTTTATATTTTAAGCTAACTTGTACTGCAGTCCAAAACCCTTTGACTACAGTCAACTGCTAGTCAAGTTCCAGCCTCGAGAAGAGCTCGAATTTCAAGGGGGTGAATTTGGACTTGACTCGTGTTTTGGTACAAAGGGTGATGTGGCATCAAGGTGGACATCCAAACCATCACCAAGCTTCCTTGTGGTGGACGCCCAAAATAAGGTGAGTTGGCACAAGATGGTTGGCTCCCATGATGTGGCACAAGTTGAATGGCTCCAACAAGTTGGCGCCCAAGGAGGTTGGAGGTGGCACAAGGTGGTTGGATGAAACACCTCATCCTCAAGTTGGCGCCCAAGGAGGTTGGAGGTGGCACAAGGTGGTTGGATGAAACACCTCATCCTCAAGTTGGCGCCCAAGGAGGTTGGAGGTGGCACAAGGTGGTTGGATGAAACACCTCATCCTTGAGTTGGCGCACAAGAAGGTTGGAGGTGGCACAAGGTGGTTGGATGAAACACCTCATCCTTGAGTTGGGATAAGAACCTCACCTTGGACACTACCTATGTCTAAATTCATAGATCAATATCCATAAATAGACATGTTCAAGCCAAGCAAAACAACAAGAATTCAAGAGCTCTCAACACGCCAGCATTCGCTACTACTACTCACATTTGCTACGACGAAGTGCCGCCGACAATGAAAGCTACATCTTCTACTTATAAGAGTTGTCGGTATATTTATTTAAGTTCTACTTCTTTAAATTGTCTTTGTGCTTTAATCGTAACAAGGAAAGGGGGAGTGTCCCTTTGCCTTGATTTCTTTTTGTAATCGTTGCTCCTACCTCCAACGAGGAGGAGTGGTTTTAGTGAATTGCCCTCCGTACGTGATCAAGGATCACTAGGGCCGTGGATTAGCAATCGAAAGATTGTGAACCACGTAAAAATATCTTGTCTACTTTATATTTCCGCTGTGCACTCTCTACTTGCTTTTTAATTATTGCAAAATTTTTTTAACGACATCGTATCGCTATTCACCCCCCCCCCCCCCTCTAGCGACACTTTCGATCCAACAACCTCCCCCTAGAGGCTTGCTCCCCCTTGACCATTGCACCAACAATGTCCTTGGAGAGTCCCTAAGACAATAGGAACATTAACCAAATCAAAATTAAGGTAAAGTTCAACAATGAACTCTCTTCCACCTTAAAATTGATACTCACCCTCAACCCAACTCCTAATCCATATCCAATGGATTTCCACCCTCTCTAATGCTCTCTCAAGCATATCCTAGGGTTAAGAGTGGTTAGGGGACCAAAACATGGCTAAACATGGGCATAACTATCAAGTTTGGATACGATCATTGGACTCACCATCGATCATTGCCATCGGGCCGATCGATAATCGATTCTTACATCTGATTTTGATTTAAAGTGGATTTTCGAAATCCATAAGTAAATATACATAAGTTTAAAAATCGTGAAATTTCATATGCATACTACTTATCCTAAACACTATGGGTGAAAAATGTTGGAAAATTATTTTACCCATTAAATTAGAGATTGATACAAAGTTCAAAATTTTAGAAAAGCTTCAATAAAGAGCCATCTTTGTATCATCCCATTCAATGGTGATAGCTATCAAAAGATAGGCTTCACCAAGGTTTTTCAAAATGTTTTCAAAATGTTTTCAAAACCCTTATTTTCATTTTCCTAAACATCTCACCAATATCTAGATGTGTAAAACACATTCAAGGCAAATTTCTAGTGAGATGTGGGTTTTTTGTTCTTTAAATGGTCTCATGCATATTTCTAGGCAATATTATTTGATTCCCATCAAATCATGCCATAGTCCTTAATTTCATTTTAATTTATGCATGATGATGATTATGGCATACATATGATTTAGATAACAACATATGCCAATATCATGATGTCATGGTATGTGAATGAAAATTAAGTATACATGACATACAAACATAAGTCTAAACATTATCATGACATTTTTATAAATAAAAATGAGAATGATGTCATGACATGGCAAGGCAAACAAATCATGGCAAGTAAAGTATACTAAGGTATAGAATACCTAAGTGTTAAAATCAATTTGTCATTTCTAGGAATTAAATTCATTTTGCCTTAATGCCATTCATTTTCCTAGTGTGCCAAAAACCCAAAATGGCACACCAATACCTCTAAGACCTAATTGTGCCAATTTAAATCATTTTAAACTTCTCAAGCATATTGGCACATCCTAATGTGTCAACTCTTCTATGGTTAGGTTAACTACCCATCCAATTAGGGTTGACACACTTAACCCATTTAGCGTGAATCGATCACGCTTTTAGGAACCCAATACCTATCTGTGGGCTCCTTGGGTTAACAAGGTATTCCCTAGGGATAACTTCCTAGATACCTTTCTAATGACCCTTTTTGGTTTTAAAACCATAGTCTTTTGGGTCTTACTTGGGTCAACTCTAGAGGTGACTCCTCCATTGACCTTCTTAGTGGCCTTCTTGGTTTTTCTTAAGTCCTTGGCCACTAAACACACACCATAGCTAGACTTAGGGATAACTTCCTTATTAGCCTTGGTTTTTCTAGACCTAGATGTGGTTCCATAATTAAATGGAACATTATGATAGGACATAGGTTTGTGACCCAAACCCTTCTTGCCCTTAAATATTTCTTGCTTCCTAGGTCTTGACTTTTGGGAATTTGACCCCTTAACCGAATTTGATATTATTTTTAGGGTCTTCTCTAATTTTTCTAGCCTTGACCTCAAGACTTGGTTCTCTAGCTCTAATTTCCTCAATTTTGAATTTTCATTTGATTTTTGAGGAATGAATTTCTTTTTAGGCATGTGCCTAGATTTCTTGGGATTAACACCCAAGTTTTCTTGAACTTTCCTAATTGACTCTCTAGGTAAAATAGATCTAGTGTTTTGAGTCCTAGGTTTGTCTTTAGTTATATGAACATGTTTGGCACCTAGACAATATACCTTATTATTTCTCTTAGCATGCTTTTCATTGATAATAGCAAGAGAACTAAAATAATTTTTAGCATGCTTTTTAACTTTAGGAATTAAAGGTGCATTAAGTAAATTTACCTTAGGGTTAGCATTAGGAGCTCCCCCTACATGAGTTGCACCTTCTTGCCCTTTCTTCCTCCCCCTAGGGCATTGGCTTCGGTAGTGTCCCTTTTGATTGCATTTGAAGCACACAATGTGCTCTTTGCTCTTGATTTTGGGAACACGGGCATCCTTTGACTTTGGGTTGACTTTCGGTCTTGATGCCTTTTCCTTAGCCAATTTAGGGCATTTGCTCTTGTAATGCCCTTTCTCCCTACACTCAAAGCATATTATGTGTTTTTTATTTAAAATAATAACACTTGAGTTACCTAGGGAGGTGGTGGAGGCCTCTTCATGATCTTTACTTCTCCCGAAAGTGGATGCTTCTTGTTCTTGCTCCGGGATGGAAGATTGCCTTTCCTCCCCCTCAATGCTAGAGGTGGAGGTCTCCACCAAATCATCAACATCTTCAAATGTTGTGGGTGCTTCTTCTTCAGCATTCTCCTCTACTTGTGCCGATTGGGAATTTTCTTGGAATTTCATTATTTTCTCCCATAATTCCTTAGCATCCCTATAGTTACCCAATCTAGACCAAATAGTGTTAGGTAATAAATCACTAAGTAATTTTATTACCTCAAGATTTGTCTTGAAGTCCTTAATTTGGTCTTGGGTCCACCTTGACTTCTCAATTTGCTTGTTGTTTTTATCCCTAGGCATCTCAAAACCATTTTCTACAATAATCATATAATCAAAATTGGTTTCGAGATATACCTCCATCCGTTTCCTCCACCAAGAAAAATCTCCATCGAATTTTGGTGGATGGATGAAGCCGGCCATTTGTAGTGCTCTCGCGGCGGTTAGTCCTTGAAGAGCGACCTCGGCTCTGATACCACTTGTTGGGAGATCGGTTGGCCGGCTAGAGGGGGGTGAATAGCCCTCGTTCGTTTTCCGTCGTATTTTGTTCGTTCTCGTCTACAATTCTTGTTAGCGCAGCAGAATAACAATAATAATACTAACAAGAAACACAAATACACACAAACAAAAACACAACGATATACGTGGTTCGGAACCGAATGGTTCCTACTCCACGGGTGAGCTCCTCGAGCTCTAGTTATGCTCACGGCACTAACTATAACACTCCTTTTCGACAACACGTCGGAGGTGGAGAAACCTCTCACAAGCTATTACACTAAGTAATGAAATACAACAAGAAATACAAAGACAATACAAAAGATAACTTTTACACCGATTGCTTTTGATCGCTTTCTTGTTGCTTGCTTTTGCTTGCTCTTGAAGGTCCGGAATGCAGCAAATTCCCCTCCAAAGTCACCCAAAAGCCCCTGCGAAATCCTCCAACTCGTGCTCCTTTATAACGCATCAAGTTTTCGCCCATCGATCGACCGATCGTGACCATCGATCGGTATCGTAGCGTTGTCTCACAACGGCCGGATCCACGTTGGTTCAGTTCCCACGGATCACACATCAGTCGACTGATGGCACCCATCAGTCGACTGATCATCCATCAGTCGAGTGCCCAGTCGAGTCGACTCCCATTCTGCGTGCAGAGTGTCATCGATCGGCCCGCCACCCATTGGCGATCGGATATCCATCGATCGGCCTCCCATGGCAGTCGACTGATCAACCAATCTTGGTTCAGTCGAACACTGGTCGAACCCATACGACCTAGAGCAGTCGACTGGCACCTATGCCAGTCGACTGATGTCGGCTAAAACCTCAAATATAACGATGTTTGAGCCTCCGACACTCAGTCTTAGCCACTTGGCCAAGTCCACCTTATCCCTCATGGAGTTCCCCACCGAAGCTCTCTTCCCTCGGCCTACGTCCCTCGGATGCGCCAAGCGCACGGCTTCGCAACGCCATCCTTCGTGTCTCATGCCCTAGAAGTATGCTTCCCTTTGGACTCACTCCATTCGCTCCCCGTCCGGCGATCCCTCGGATGCACCAAGCGCACGGCTTCGCAATGCCATCCTTCACCGACTCAAGGACCCCGAGCCTAGTGAACTTACCAAGTCCTCAAGACTTCCCAAATGCACCAAGCGCACGGCTTCGCAATGCATTGGATTTCCCATGCCAAGCACCAAGCGCACGGCTTCGCAATGCTTTGGACTTTCCCATGCCAAGCACCAAGCGCACGGCTTCGCAATGCTTTGGACTTTCCCATGACAATCCAATGTCATGAGTTTTGTCTATCATCAAAATACTATCAGGGTACTGCTCTGGGACGATTGCACCAACAATCTCCCAACACACACTAGTGCACTTTGTGTGTATTGAGCAGGACCAACTTAGAGGTGATTCGATTTATTGTTGACTACATAATCGAATCAGACCTCAGATATTATATTGTACATACTCTTAATCCCGATATAATAATGGGCACATATACTTAGTAGTCATCTCTTTGATTTACTAATGGGTGAGATTTATAGATTAAATCGATAGGCTCAGTAAATTGGGAGATGATATTATTTATATGGTGTGTCGTTGATTATAGGAGGAAACCGTGTCCTATATATTAGGATGATGATGTCCCCTTGAGGAGCTCATATGGTTCATCATGTAAACCCTGCAGGTGGACTTGGTCCATCATGATGAAAAAGTTGATTGGTACTACTCATAGAGTTAGATGTTGATTAATTAATGGTTAGTAAATTAATTAATCGACGGACATTCGAGATCTTAAACACGGGGAGAAAATGTACAAATAATATATGGAGCCTATATTAACTTATGGGGGTTGGTGAGGTAGATCAATGATAATCCTTTAGTGGATTGGATTATCATTATTGGATCAGACTTTATGTGGGCTTGATCCATGGGTGGCCAAGATCCAACTCCTCCTCATGGTCCCTAATGTAGCCTATTAAAACCTCATGAAGCTTAGATCCAATGGATAGAAACAAAACTCTAGATCTAAAGGTAGAGATTAAATCTCTAGATCCGACGGTTGAGATTAAATCTCTAGATCCGACGGTTGAGATTAAATCCCTAGAACCAATGGTGGAGATTAAAAGGAAGCTTATCCCTAACTCTATAAAAGGAGAACAAGGGGTTGGCGTGGTGGAGAATTCCAATAGAGAAAGGACTAGTGTTTTGGGCGGCAAGAAGAATAGGGGTTGGCAGCACCAAATAAGGAATCTATTTCCTTATCTCCTTCTTCCTCAAGCTTGTCGGTGCCCAAACAGCTCCTTCCTCACCTTGGCCGGCTGCCAAAGCTTCCCTTCTCCTTCTCCTTGGCCGATGGTAACAAGATTTAGGACTTTCCCTTGGTGTCTTGGCCGATTTCCATCATAATCTCCTCTTCCTTCTTGGCCGGCAGCAAGCTCCATCCTTGGAGTTTGGTGGTTGGTTACATGAAGGAGAAGAGGCTTGTTTCTATTTTTCCTCTTGCTTGGAATGAGCAAGGAAGGAAGATTGGCGATCTAGGAGCTTCAACTTTTGGTAGATCGTCACCCACATGACGTCCGAAAGGAGAGAGGTCATACAATAGAAGATCGAGAGGTATATCGATTCTCTATTTTCTTTTGTATCATGTTTATATTTGTTTTTCAATTATGTGCATGATATATTCTGTTTTGTGGCTAAATAATACTTGGATCCCGAACATAAACACAAAAGTCGGCGATCCGTACATCGTCTATTCCACGGCTACTCGTAGAATAGAGGTTGGTCGCTTGAACAACAAGTTTGTTCAAGTGACCACTCTAAACGAATAGCACGACGATGACAAGGTTGCTTGGGAAATCCCGCTTGTCAAGGATAAATTTTTTTTATCCGGGGACGTAGAAGGGATCGCTATGAACAAGCGACCGAGTTGAAGTGGGAAGCGAAGTTTCCCCTTACAGATCAACCCAATAGGAGTCACGGACATGGAGGGATCTAGAGGTGCAAGGCTGAAGGAAGAGCTAGAAGGTTGAGTATTGGTCTAGGGAGTTGATGTCAAGTATGACTTGATCATCTTGAAGTGTATTAGTTGATTGAGGTCTTGTCCCAGTTGACAGATCAGGTAGTCAACTGAAGTCGACTGAGTCCTGGTGTCCATCAGTCGACTACTAGGGTTTGACAGTTGACTAGTCCACCATTAGTCGATTGTCATACCTTGATAGTCGATTGTTATAAGTGGACACGGGTACAGAAACATTTTTAGTCGACAGATTGTTTGGAGCAGTTGATTGATGGCTCGATCAATCGACTGCTAGTGTGATCATTCAACTGATCAGAGTCTAATTAGATAGTGATGACTGCATGTCAGGCTCATCAAAAGTCATTGGATGAGGTCAGTGACAACAACAGTGGACTGATGGCATGCATCAGTCGACTGCTACAGTCTCAATGGGAAAATCAGCCTCTTCTCTATAAAAGGAGGCCTTGGGGAGCTTGAGAGGGCAAGTGCTTTCATTCCAAACTCTGCTCTCAAGCTCACCAAGCTTTCTCTAAGTCTTTTAGTGCTCCAAATCTCTTCTTCTCTATTCTTATTTTCCATTATTTGTAAGAAGAAGAGTGCATTGTAAAGAAAGCTTCTCTACCTTGGTGATTGCATCAAAAGGAGATTCTTAGTGAAGACTTGCTAGGGTTGATCCACCTTACGGATCGCCGTAGAGTAGGAGCATAATCTTCGAACCACATTAAACAATCATGTTAGCATTGTAATTTTTTTTCTTGATTTCAATTCTACTTGTATTTGTTTTTTCTTCCACTAACGTAATTGTAGAGGTCAAGAGAGGCTATTCACCCCGCCCCTCTAGCCATCCTATGATCACCTACATGAGAGTATTCGGATATTGTTTCGGATGAACTCCTAAACTTGTCACTGCATAGGCAAGTGGGTATGCGATTGGAGTGATTTCTAAAATAGTTCTGATATTGAAGACCTCATACTGGGAGATAATTTTGTTGGTATCAGTGATGCTAAACACTATGGAAATTGGAAGAACGTAAGTTGCGATTATAGGAGGTATTGGATGAGAGATTTATCTGCCTAGTGTTTCTTTTTGAAAAGATCTGGAACTCTTTGTTAAAAGAGAGACAAACCTTTGAGGTTATGCATCGATTATCGATGATAGAATGTGGTGGCTATTGAGAATGAATAACCTTTGTTGTGGACAGATGATCTATTTAGATCAGCTAAAGGACACCTGTGTATACTCTAGGGTTGATTTATGATTGGAGTGTTGATATTGTAGTGACTTGGTATCATATAATTATAAGTGTTTGTGTGATGATTGAGATATCATCAGCTTAGAGTAAAAAGGATGTAGGTGTGTAGAAGACGATAATTCATACTTGGTATGAATTTTATGAGTTGTTGATAATGTTGTTAGACTTATTAACGATTTAGTCGTTCATGGACTTGAGAAATCGAGTATCTTGGAGGTGATTGGATCAGTTTGTGGTTGTCCTCTTAGACGATATTTTTTGATATATTCATGATCTTAAGGGAAGTTGGTGGTTCCTTGGATTGATTTGGGTTATTTCTGTAGATGTGGATAGGATGTTTCTAGCGTTACTATACCACTGACTTGTTTGACCAAGAAGGTGATGGAATTCATTTGGTCAAATGCTAGTGAAATCAATTTTTAGGGTTTAGATAGTGGCTGACTTTGCACAAGTGTTAGTTAATCTTTCCGGTGTGGATGGAATGGTACTGGACATGGATGCATCACGTCAGGGAATGGAATGATTCCGATGCAAATAAATAAGATGTATCTCATGTTTACGCAAGTTGAGGAACTACGAGATAAATTGTCATATACATGACATGGATTTAGTAGTTATTACCTTGTTTTGTAGATGTGTGAAGCAGGAGTGCTCATGGAGTTTTGGCTAGCTATTGTGTAGCTACTATAGAGTTGCTAGGAATTTGGACAGATGTAACAAGAGAGATTGGTCATTATGGTCTCCGAGTCACTTCCAGTTTTGTATAGTAAAGTGGATTTTGAATAGTAGATTAATTTCTCTTGTGAGAAAGTAATTTTACATCTTTGAGGAGGATAGTGATTTCCGGAGTTTTATTAGATTTTGAAAGAGTTATTTCAGGAGACTCGTCATTTGAGATTGGTGATTTATTCGGAGTGTATCAAAAAATTGTGAGGTTTGAAACCTTTGTGTGGTGGAACAATATATGGGAGCATATTACGATGGACTGCATTGGGAGATTATCCAGAATTCTAAAAGGATATGATGCAATTTGGGTAATTGATGATCTATTAACCAAGGGAGAGATTGTAAGATCTTATATGTTAGTGCAACAATGCCCCAAGAATTTATGTATTTGATGTTTGGATAATCATTTATAGTTAGGCAATATTTGTGGTCTAACCGTGATTGTGTTAATTGACAAGAAAATCCAAGTGTTAAGACTTGGTAAAGAAAAGTCCAAGTGTGATCTTGGCAAGAGAAGTCCAAGGGAAGGTCTTGGCAGTATAAGTCCAAGCATGTAGTTTTGGCGGCATAAAGTCTAAGCGGACCTTTGCAAAGGAAGTCTATAGGCAAGGTCTTGGCAGCATAAGTCCAAGCATGTAGTCTTGGCAGCGTAAAGTCCAAGTGAACTTTGGCAAAGGAGAATATCAAGACATGACGAAACCGAAGGAAGCTCTTGAAGGCAAGGGCAAGGATGAAGGAGTCATGAACTCGGAGGGATCCTCGAAACGCAAGGCTGAAGGAAGAGCTAGAAGGTTGAGTCTAAGTCTAGGGAGTTGATTTCAAGTATGAATTGATCATACTTGAAGTGTATCAGTCGACTGGGGTCTTGTCCCAATCGACTGATCAGCCAATCAACTAAAGTTGACTGAGTTCTGGTGTCCATCAAACGACTGCTAGGGTTTTGCAGTCGACTGGTCCACCATTAGTTGACTATCATGCCCTGACAGTCGACTATTATAAGTGGACATGGGCACAGAAACATTTTGAGTCGACTGATTGCTTGGAGCAGTCGACTGATGGCTCAATCAATCGACTACTATTGTGATCAGTCGACTGATCAGATTCCCGTTTGGCAGTTATGACCTCATATCAGGCTCGTCAGAAGATGTTGGATGAGGTCAGCGACAGTAGCATTCAATTTATGGCATGCATCAGTCGACTACTGCAGACTCAACAGGAAAATCAACCTCTTCTCTATAAAAAGAGGCCTTGGAGAGCTTGAGAGAGCTAGTGCTCTCATTCCAAACTCTTCTCTCAAGGACACCAAGCTTTCTCTAAGTCTTTTAGTGCTTCAAATCTCTTCTTCTCTATTCTTATTTTCCATCATTTGTAAGATGAAGAGTGCATTGTAAAGAAGGCTTCTCCACCTTGGTGATTGCATCAAAAGGAGATTCTTAGTGAAGACTTGCTAGGGTTGATCCACCTTACGGATCGCCATGGAGTAGGAGCATAATCTCCGAACCATGTTATATAATCATGTTAGCATTGTTATTTTTGTTTCTTGATTTCAATTTTACTTGTATATGTTTTTTTCTTTCGCTAACATAATTGTAGAGGTCAAGAGAGGCTATTCACCCCGCCCCTCTAGCCATCCTACGGTCACCTACATGAGAGTATTCGGATGTAGTTTCGAATGAACTCCCAAGCTTGTCACTGCATAGGCAAGTGGGTATGCGATTAGAGTGATTTAGGGAATAGTTTCGATATTGAAGACCTCATACCAGGAGTTAATTTTGTTGGTAGCGGTGTTGCTAAACACTATAGAAATTGGAAGAGTGTAAGTTGTGATTATAGGAGGTATTGGATGGGAGATTTATCTTCCCAGTGTTTCTTTTTGAAAAGATCTGGAACTCTTTGTTAAAAGAGAGATAGACCTTTGAGGTTATGCATCGATTATTTATGATGGAATGTGGTGGCTATTGAGAATGAATAACTTTATTGTGGATAGATGACCTGTTTAGATTAGCTAAAAAACCCCTGTGTATACTTTAGGATTGATTTATGATTGAAGTGTTGATATTGTAGTGACTTGGTGTCATAGAATTATCATTGTCTGTGTGATAATTAAGATATCATCAACTTAGAGTAAAAAGGATGTATGTGTGTAGAAGACGACATTTCATACTTGGTATGAATTTTATGAGTTGTTGATAATGTTGTTAGACTTATTAATGATTTAGTCGTTCATGGACTTAAGAAATCGAGTATCCTAGAGGTGATTGGATCAGTTTGTGGTTGTCCTCTTGAACTATATTTTTTGATATATTCAGGATCTTAAGGGAAGTTGGTGGTTCCTTGGATTGATTTGGGTTATTTTCGTAGATGTGGATAGGATCATGTTTCTAGCGTTGCTATACCACTGACTTGTTTGACCAAGAAGGTGATGGAATTTATTTGGTCAAAAGCTTGTGAAATCAGTTTTTAGAGATTAGACAGTGGCTGACTTTTGCACAAGTGTTAGTTAATATTTCTGGTGTGATGGAAAGGTACTAGACACGGACGCATCATTTCAAGAAATGGAATGATTCTGATGGAAATAAATACGACGTATCTCATGTTTACACCAGCTGAGGAGTTACGAGATAATTTGTTATATACATGACAATGATTTAGCAGTTATTACCTTGTTTTGTAGATGTGTGAAGCAGGAGTACTCATGGTGTTTTGGCAAGCTATTGTGTAGCTACTATAGAGTTGCTAGGATATGGACAGATGTAATAATGGAGATTGGTCATTATGGTCTCCGAGTCACTTCCAGTTTTGTATGGTAAAGTGGATTTTGAATAGTAGATTGATTTCTCTTGTGAGAAAGTAATTTTTCATCTCTGAGGAGAATAGTGGTTATCGGAGTTGTATTAGATTTAGGAAGAGTTATTTCAGGAGACTCGTCATTCGAGATTGGTGATTTATTCAGAGTGTATCCAAAAATAACGAGTTTTGAAACGTTTGTGTGGTGGAACGATATGTGGGAGCATATTACGATGAACTGCGTTGGGAGATTATCCAGAATTCAAAAAGGATATGATGCGATTTGGGTATTCGGTGATCAATTAACCAAGTCCGTTCATTTTCTATCGATTAGTAAGATGGAGTTGTTGGATCTCTTAATGGAATGATACTGTAGGGAAATTTCTAGTTTCATGGAGTATCCCTTAGTATCGTGTCTGATAGCGTTTCAGGTTGCACCTTACGATTCTGGAAAAGTCTCCAATAAGCCATGAATTTAGAGTTTCACTCTCATACGAATATTTTCCTTTTGATAGGTGGTCAATATGAAGGTACTGTTTATAATTTAGAAGGGTTGTTGAAAGCATGCGAGATAGATTTTAGAGACTATAAGTGTTTGGATGTATACTGAAAGCCTAGTCTTTGTATGGACATCTTCATTTTGAAATAAGAATCACATGATCATTGTTTGTATTTTATATTTTTTATATGTGTGCATCTTGTCTAATACTTTACATTGTAGATAACATGGTGTGTGGTGTCACACAGAGGATCATGTTATCAGTTCCTTATTGAGTATAAGTAGAGGCTCACAACCAAGATGGTTTTGGACAAACCATTGGTATGGTTGTAGTGTAATTTGGTATTAGTTTATCTTGATCATAAAATTACACTAGTACACTTTGTGTGTATTGAGCAGGACCAACTTAGAGGTGATTCAATTTATTGTTGACTACAAAATTGAATCGGACCTCGAATATTATGGTGTACATGCTCTTAATCCCGATATAATAACGGGCACATGTACTTAATATTTATTTCTTTGATTTACCAATGGGCGAGATTTATGGGTTAAATCGATAGGCCCAGTAAGTTGGGAAATGATATTATTTACATGGTGTGCTGTTGATTATAGGAGGAAACCGTATTCTATATATTAGGATGATGATGTCCCTTTGAGGAGCTCATAAGGATCATCATGTAAACCCTGCAAGTGGACTTGGTCCAGCATGATGATAAGGTTGAGTGGTACTACTCATGGAGTTAGATGTTAATTAATTAATTGTCAGTAAATTAATTAATTAACGGACATTCGATATCTTAAACATGGGGAGATATTTGTACAATTAATATATGGAGCCCATATTTAATTATGGGGGTTGGTGAGGTAGATCAATGATAATCCTCTAGTGGAATGGATTATCATTAATGGATCAGATTTTATGTGGGTCGGATCCATTAGGTGGCCAAGATCCAACTCCTCCTCATGGTTCCTATTGTAGCCTATTAAAACCCTCATGAAACCTAGATCTAATGAACACGATTAAAAGGAGACTTGGACGAAATCTATAAATAGGTTACAAGGCTTGGGCAGCAAGGAGAATTATCCTTCTAGGGTTTTGGGTGCTAGGGTTTAGAGTGGTTGGGCGGCAAGCATTGGTTTGGCTTCTCCCTTAGGGCCGACAGCAACCAAGAAGAGGATTAGGGTTTTATCTTTTCCTTTGCTCTTGGCCGACTCCTCCTTCTCCTCTCTTAGGGCGGCACCTTCTTCCCTCAAGTCTTGGCCGGCGGCAACAAGAGTCCATCCCTTGGCCGGCGCCCTCTCCTTTCCCTCTCCTAGGGCCGACGACAACCTATCTTGGTGATTGGTGGTCGACACAAGCAAGGAGAAGAAGGGAGTTTGTTTTTCCCTTGTTCGGAGCGAGCAAGGAAGGGAAGATACGCGATCTAGGAGGCTTAAACTCTTGGAGGATCGTTGCCCACACAACGTCCAAGAGGAGGATAGGTTATACGATAGAAGATCAAGAGGTAAACAAGAGGTATAATCTTGTTTGTTTTGATTTAGTTCTTTTGTATCAAGAATGTGGTTAATTTACTTGGACCCCGATGAAAAACACAAAAACCGGTGATCTGTACATCATCTATTCCATGGCTAATCGAGGATAAGAGTTAGGTTGCTTGAACAACAAGTTTGTTCAAGCGACTACTCAAATCGAATAGCACGATGATGAATCGGTCACTTGGGTATTCCATTTTTGTCCGGATTAATTTTTTTTAATCTGGGGACGCGAGATAGGATCGCCATGCATAATCGACTGAGGCGAATTGAGAAGCGAAGCTTCATTCTTCAATAAGAACCCCCATATAGTTACTTGAGGTGTGTGATTTTTCTCAAAGTACTTGAATTGATCAGTGTAAAATTGCTTACTCGTACTTGAGTAAGAAATTTGAGGACCAAATTTATATTAGTGGGAGAGAATGTGAGATAATGGGGAAAAAACTTGTTTGGATTTTTTTGGATTATTAGGGTAATGAAAGGTTGATTAGGGGTTAATTCAACTTAACCCTAAGATTAAGTTTCTTATAAAACCCGATTCCAATTTTTCCTCGATTTCTCATTTCTGCGGATTCTATTCCGTGATCTTTCTTTCCCATTTTGCATGATCGACTTCTTGTCGATCGCCACCATCTCCATCGCAAGAGACGACATGCTGCCGCCACTTGATCACCGGAGGTTACCTTGAGCGGAAGACCACCGATTGTTGACCCCGTGAGTTCAACTCGCTAAGATCTGTGTCATCATCTCGCTACGCCGATCCAAGTATCAGTGAGCATCGATGACCTCTTCCCTTCTTGCAATCTCATCATCAACCAGCCACAACTCCATCGTCTCTCTCGATAGTTGTTGCAATCATCGCACGGATCGATCTCGTCGTGAGTTGTAGCTTCTCTACAGTGCGTCGATTGTGAGCCACGCCATCTTCTTCTTCTTTGATCGCGTGCTGCCCCAACTCTTATATGCTTGGCCACCTTGCAGTCGAGTATTGTCTACCTCGCGAGTTGATGTTGAGGCGAAGAGGGAGATCCGACGGCTGTGTTTGGGACGGGAAGGTATGCTATGGGTATTGCTTCAATTTAGAGTATTACTCAATTATTCTTAATGATCTATTTGATTTGGGTTGGTGTTGATTAGATGGTGTTGTCGGGTTGTGTTCTACTGCATTGATGAGCTGAGTTTGAGAGCTCAACTTTGTTGAATCGGCAATTGATGGATTGGGCAAAAACTAGATTTGAATTAATAGTAAGTGTTGATGGTGATTTACACATCTAGATTGTGGATTTGGTGTTTGGTGGATTGGATTTGTTGGAATATGTTCATAGATTTTAAATTGGAACTAGATGAATAAAGGTTAAAGATGGTGTTTTTGTAATTATGCATGTTGTGTTTTGCAATTAATTGAAAATGGATTGAATGGTTAGTGGTAATGGGAAGTGGTTGATCTGTGGTAGAGGTTTTGATGTGAATTGGTGTAAATTGCTAATCAGATCCAGTGTGTATACTTACGGTGATATAGCCGAGGTTATGTAGGATGTGTGAATTAGACTTTAAGTTATGTTTCATTATTTAATGGAATATGGAGTTGATGTAGGATTCAACTTAATCATTTGTCGTATGTTAGAACTTAACGGTAGTTATGTTGTGTGCAGGACTTTGATTTGAGGCAAAGTTCTCGGACGTGAAGACAATGGTGTTCTACATATCAGGTGGGTAATTCCTACCTTGGGCAGGTAGTTTTTTGATCATAGTGCATGGATTTATTTATGATGATGATAGTATCATTACCTTGACTCCACTCTTATTATTTCTATGCTTGATACTTAGTCTTTGGACTTTGAGATGCTCTATTGTTTTCTTTATAGTTTTGTTTATCACTATTGTGGATTACAGACTCAATATATGTCTGATTTATAGATGTTGTGTAAGTGCATGTAGCTGAGTACAGTTGTAGTTTTGGTTTGGGTTGACATGTTGTATTACTGGTGGTAGGCAGTGGATACAAATGTGGGTTTGATCGTCGTGTCACATCCCTTTACATTGTGCATATATTGTGGATCATATTTTCTATATGGTGAG
This sequence comes from Wurfbainia villosa, assembly GCA_025175895.1. Lineage (NCBI taxonomy): Eukaryota > Viridiplantae > Streptophyta > Magnoliopsida > Zingiberales > Zingiberaceae > Wurfbainia > Wurfbainia villosa. The sequence continues at coordinate 62,029,577 of CM045997.1, forward strand.
TGGGTTGTCGATGATGTGTTGATATGAACTGGTGGTCCTAGTGTGGTTGGCTGATTGTTTTATATGACTTTCTGTGGGATAGTGAGTGTGTTATGGATTTATGTGTATGGTGTTGTTTACGGACTGGAGGTCCAAGCATGATTCACTGTCAGTTGTTATGACTCTATTTTTGATAGAGAGAGTGTTGTGGGGTATGTATGTGGAGTTATGCATCATTACATTACATGCATGTTGTCGACTGGGTCTACCTTGTGGTTGAGATGGGTCGCCAGTCATCCTACCTCCTCGGCCACACGGGGTAGTGGTAGCAGGGTGAGTCCTGATCATTTATTGTGTCGCACTTGGCAACTATAGATGATGGTAGTTGGTGTTGTGTTACTTGGCCACTATTAGGGGTGGCGGTTGGAGTTGCGCACTCGACTACTATATATGGTGGTAGTTGGAGTTGTGTGCAGTTGTTCTGTGCGCGGTGCTCGACCACTCATGGGTAGTGATAGTTGGAGCAACCCATAGCAGGGACCCATGTTGTGTAGCCTATAGCTCTCGAGCTAGCTACTTATTCATACTTCCCACTCGATCACTCGAGAGTAGTAGTAGTTATTGAGTTGCGACAGTTATCATGTCGTGCCACCTAGGCCACACTGGGGTCGTGGTAGCGAGCAGGGTGTGCAGGCATGACCATGCATTTGTATTTCCATGTATGATGGCATCTATATATATATATATCTGTGTGTGTGTGTGTGTGTGTGTGTGTGTGATTAGTATATATTGATATAGTCTATATATGCTTGTTGTGATGTTGCATTTGTTTGAACCATGCTTACTGCATATGTTTGTTCATCATTTTGCATATTATTTGCATATTCTATACTGTTGTGTGTGGAGTACAGTGTACGAGTTATATCGGACTGTTGTATGCATTTGATCAGCGTTATGTTGTTGTATAAGATGGACCAGGTTCGTTGATGTATTTGTTTATAGGAAGTTCGTATGAAAGTGTGTTGATCACAGGTATAGTATTGTTCTTTCATATTGTATGTGTTATATTGTGGTATATGTGTTTAGGTTGTATGAGTTGTATCATTGCCGATCTTCAAGTATGTCAGTACCTTACGTTATGTTTAGTTGATCAGTTAGTTTGTTTATGCATTGATTATACCTTAAAAGCGGGTTTCACCAAGTAGCCATGCACCCTGATTCAATAGAATGGACTGCCTTCTGGGTACCAAACAGGTTATATGAATGGTTAGTAATGCCATTCGGGCTTAAAAACGCCCCAGCCATCTTTCAAAGAAAGATGGACAACTGTTTCTGAGGAACTGAAGACTTTATTGCTGTCTATATTGATGACATCCTAGTCTTTTCAGAGGACAGGAAGGAGCATTCCAGGCACCTCATGGTAATGCTAAAGATCTACAAGGAGAATGGCCTCATACTTATGTTGGTGCAATCGGCCCAGGTTGACTCGAGTTTGACTCGAGCAGTACTTTGTAGTATTTTGATGATAGATAAAACTCATGACATGGGATTGTCATGGGAAAGTCCAACATGGAGTTGGCATGGAAAATCCAAGCATAGAGCTTGGTGTGGAAAGTCCAACATGGAGTTGGTATGGAAAATCCAAGCATGGAGCTTGGTGTGGGAAAGTCCAACATGGAGTTGGCATAGAAAATCCAAGTATGGTGCTTGGTGAGAAATGCATTGCGAAGTCGTGCGCTTGGTGCATGTGGAAAGTCTTGAGGACTTGGCAAGTTCACTAGGCTCGGGGTCCTTGAGTCAGTGAAGGATGGCATTGCGAAGCCGTGCGCTTGGTGCATCTGAGGGACCGCCGGACGGGGAGCGAATGGAGTGAGACCAAAGGGAAGCATACTTCAAGGGCAAGAGACGCGAAGGATGGTGTTGCGAAGGCGTGCGCTTGGTGCATCCGAGGGACGTAGGCCGAGGGAAGAGAGCTTCGGTGGGGAACTCCATGAGGGATGAGGTGGACTTGGCCAAGTGGCTAAGACTAGTTGTCGGATGCTCAAATAGCTTGATATTTGAGGTTTTACCCGACATCAGTTGACTGGCATAGGTGCCAGTCGACTGCTCTAGGTCGTATGAGTTCAACCAGTGTTCGACTGAACAGAGTCTGGCTGATCAGTGAACTGCCATGGTAGGGCAGCCGACTATTGACAACATCAGTCGACTACTTAAAGGAATCAGTCGACTGATCGCACTTTGCACGAACACAAGCTAGTCGAGCTCGCTAGCACTCGACTGATGGGTACCAGTCGACTGATGTGTGCCATCAGTCGACTGATGTGTGATCCGTTGGAACTTAACCAATGTGGATCTGGCCGTTGTGAGACAACGGCTATAGAACCAGTCGACTGATTGTCACGATCAGTCGACTGATGCACGCGAAATCATCTTGATGCAAGTTATAAATGGAGCTCAAGAGGGAGGATTTCGCCAAGCCTTTTGGAAAGCTATTGGAGGGGAATTGCTGCTGCATTCCAGACCTTCAAGAGCCATCTAAAGCAAGCAACAAGTAAAGCGATCAAAGCAATCGGTGAAAGTTTTCTTGTGTATTGTATTTGTGTATTTTCTTGTATTTTTATATTACATTGTAATTGCTTGTGAGAGGTTTCTCCACCTCCGATGTGTTGTTGAGAAGGAGTGGTTTAGTTAGTGTCATGCGCATAACTAGAGCTCGCCCGTGGAGTAGGAACCATTCGGTTCCGAACCACGTATATCATGTGTGTTTGCGTGTGATTGTATTTGTTGTTAGTATTATTATTATTTCTATTAGTATTCCGCTGCGCTAACGACAATTGTAGACGAGCATGCAACGAGAACGATCATATTCCACCGTATGACGATTGAGGGCTATTTGCCCCCCTCTAGCCGGCCAACATACATATCGATCCCCTACAAGTGGTATCAGAGCCAAGGTGCTTGTTGAGGACTAATCGCCAACACAAGCACTATAATATGGCCGGCTACGACATCCATCCACCGAAATTCGATGGAGATTTTGCTTGGTGGAAGAAACGGATGGAGGAATATCTCAAAACCGACTTTGATTATATGATTATTGTAGAAAACGGTTTTGAGATGCCTAGGGACAAAGACAACAAGCCCATTGAGAAGTCAAGGTGGACCCAAGACCAAATCAAGGAATTCAAGATAAATCTCGAGGTAATAAAATTACTTAGTGATTTGTTACCTAACCATATTTGGTCTAGATTGGGTGACTATAGGGATGCAAGGGAACTATGGAATAAGATAATAAAATTCCAAGAAAATTCCCAACCAGCACAAGTAGAGGAGAATGTCGAGGAAGAAGCACCCACCACATTTGAAGATGTTGATGATTTGGTGGAGACCTCCACCTCTAGCATTGAGGGGGAGGAAAGAATTTCCATTCTGGAGCAAGATCAAAATGAAGCTTCTACCTCCGGAAGAAGTGAAGAGGCCTCCACCACCTCCCTAGGTAACTCAAGTGTTGTTATTTTAAATAAAAAATCACATAATATGCTTTGAGTGTAGGGATAAAGGGCATTACAAGAGAAAATGCCCTAAATTTGCTAAGGAAAAGGCATCGACACCAAAAGTCAACCCAAAGTCAAAGGATACCGGAGTCCCCACAACTAGAAGCAAAGAGCACATTGTATGCTTTAAATGCAATCAAAAGGGGCACTACCAAAGCCAATGCCCTAGGAAGAGGAAGAAAGGGCAAGAAGGTGTATCTCATGTAGGGGGCTCCCAAAGCTAACCCTAAGGTATATTTAAATAATGCACTTTCAATTCCTAAAGTTAAAAGGCATGCTAAAAATTATTTTAGTTCTCTTGCCATTATTAATGAAAAGCATGCTAGTAGAAATAATAAGGTTTATTGTTTAGGTGCTAAGCATGTTCATGTAACTAAGGACAAACCTAGGACTCATAATTCTAGAAATATTTTACCAAAGGAGTCCATTAGGAGAATAGAAGAAAATTTGGGTATTAATCCCAAAAAGTCTAGGCACATGCCTAAGAACAAGAGGCCTTCCCAAACACCTAATGTAAATTCAAAATTGAGGAAATTGGAGTTAGAAAACCAAGTCTTGAGGTCAAGATTTGAGAGAATGGAGAAAACCCTTAGAATCATAGAAAATTCAATTCTAGGGTCAAATGCCCAAAAGTCAAAACCTAGAAAGCAAGAACGGTCTAAGGGAAAGGAAGGTTTGGGTCACAAACCAAAGCCCAAGAAGACTTATCATAATGTTCCATTTGATTATGGAACAATTTCTAGGTCTAGAAACCAAGGCTAATAGGGAAGTTATCCCTAAGTCTAGCCATGGTGTTTTCTTAGTGGCTAAGGACTTAAGAAAATCTAAGAAGGCCACTAGGAAGGTCATTGTGGGAGTTACCTCTAGAGTTGACCTAGGAAAGACCCAAAAGACAATGGCTTCAAAGCCTAAAAGGGTCATTAGGAAGGTATCTAGGGAAGTTATCCCTAGAGAATACCTTGTTAACCCAAGGAGCTCCAATAGGTATTGGGTTCCTAGAAGCGTGATTGATTCACACTAGATGGGTTAGGGTGTGTCAACCCTAAGTGGATGAGTAGTTAACCTAGCCATGGTGAGCTGACACATTAGGGTGTGCCAATATGCCTTGAGAAGTTGAAAAATGATTAAATTGGCACATTTAGGTTCATAGAGGTATTGGTGTGTCATTTTGGGTTTATGGCACACTTGGGAGATAATGGCTTTAAGGAAAAATGGAATTAATCCTAGAAATGACAACTTGGATTTAACACTTAGGAATTCTATACCTTAGTATATTTTACTTGCCATGATTTATTTGCCTTGCCATGTCATGACATCATTTTCATTATTATCTCTAAAAAAGTCATGATCATGTTTAGACTTATTCTTTATATGTCATGTATGCTAAAATGTCATTCACATGCCATGACATCATAATTTTGGCACATGCTTAGTTAAATCATATTTATGCCATAATCATCATCATGCATATAACTAAAATGAAATTAAGGACTATGGCATGATTTGATGGGAATCAAATAATATTACCTAGAAATATGCATGAAACCATTAAAAGAACAAAAACCCACATCTCACTAAAAACTTGACTTGTATGTGTTTTACACATCTAGATATAAGTGAGATGTTTAGGAAAAAGAAATTAAAGGTTTCAAAAACATTTTGAAAACATTTTGAAAAACCTTGGTGAAATCTATCTTTTGATAGCTATCACCATTGAATGGGATGATACAAAGAGGGCTCAATATTGAAGCTTTTCTTAACTTTTGGACTTTGTATCAATCTCTTAATTTAGTGGGTAAAATAATTTTCAAATATTTTTCACCCATAGTGTTTATGATAAGTATTATACATATGAATTTTCAAGATTTTTAAAACTACGTATATTTACTTATGGATTTCAGAAATTCATTTCTGAAAATGCAAAAAACTGCAAATGCAGTTATAAGTCGACTGGCATGAATACCAGTTGACTGGTAGCTGACAGAGTCGACTGGCACATGCTGATTTCGGGTAAACCTTGTTTGTTAGGCCCATGTTCAGCTGTGTTTTGGTCCCCTAACTACTCCAAACCCTAGGACATGCTTGGGAGAGCATTAGAAAGGGTGGAAATCCATTGGACATGGATTAGGAGAAGTGTTTAGGGAGAGTATCAATTTTAAGGTGGATGGAAGTTCATTGTTGAACTTTGCCTTAATTTTGATAGTTTTGATGTTCCTATTGGCTTAGGGACTCTCCAAGGACATTGTTGGTGCAATGGTCAAGGGGGAGCAAGCCTCTAGGGGGAGGTATCCATCATGGGAAGAAAATTGGGTTGCCTCTCTTAAGTGATATGGGATCACTAGAAAGATTGTAGGCATGTGTTCCTCCAAGGGAGAGATTGTAAGATCTCATTGGGATATGAGACATTCATACCCTTGGGGAGGACCTTTTTGATGTAATGTAAAAAGGGGGAGAAGTAACAAATTTACCAATTAGGGTTCGTTGGAATTCTCATTGGGATATCAGAATTGCCAATATGGGAGAATTGGTAGACTTGAGATGGTAGTTTTGTCAATCATCAAAAAGGGGGAGATTATTGGTGCAATCAGCCCAGGTTGACTCGAGTTTGACTCAAGCAGTACTTTGATATTATTTTGATGATAGACAAAACTCATGACATGGGATTGTCATGGGAAAGTCCAACATGGAGTTGGCATGGAAAATCCAAGCATGGAGCTTGGTATGGAAAGTCCAACATGGAGTTGGCATGGAAAATCCAAGCATGGAGCTTGGTGTGGGAAAGTCCAACATGAAGTTGGCCTGAAAAATCCAAGCATGGTGCTTGGTGAGAAATGCAATGCGAAGCCGTGCGCTTGGTGAATGTGGGAAGTCTTGAGGATTTGGCAAGTTCACTAAGCTCGGGGTCCTTGAGTCGGTGAAGGATGGCATTGCGAAGTTGTGCGCTTGGTGCATTCGAGGGACTGTCGGATGGGGAGCGAATGGAGTGAAACCAAAGGGAAGCATACTTCGAGAGCAAGAGACATGAAGGATGGCGTTGCGAAGCCATGCACTTGGCGCATCCGAGGGACGTAGGCCGAGGGAAGAGAGCTTCGATGGGGAACTCCATGAGGGATGAGGTGGACTTGGCCAAGTGGCTAAGACTGGTTGTCGGTGTTGGGATGTATACTAAAAGCCTAGCTCTTTTGTATGAATATTTTTATTTTGAAATAAGAATCACATGATCATTGTTTGCACTTTATATTTATTATATGTGTGCATATTGTCTAATACTTTACATTGTATATAACATGGTGCTTGGTGTGGCACAGAGGATCATGTTATCAGTCCCTTGTAGAATATAAGTAGAGGCTCATAACCAAGATGGTTTTGGACAAACCATTGGCATGGTTGTAGTGTAGCTTAGTATTGTTTTGTTTTGAACATAGAGTTACACTAGTACACTTAGGTGTATTGAGCAGGACCGACATAGACGTGATTCAATTTATTGCTGACTACATAATTGAATCCGACCTCGGATATTATGTTGTATATGCTCTTAATCCCGATATAATAACGGGCACATGTACTTAGTATTTATTTCTTTGATATACCAAAGGGTGAGATTTATATGGATTAAATCAATATGCCCGGTAAGTTGGGAAATGATATTATTGACATGGTGTGCCATTAATTATAGGAGGAAACCGTGTCCTATATATTAGGTTGATGATGTCCCCTTGAGGAGCTCATAAGGTTCATCATGTAAACCCTGCAGGTTGACTTAATCAACATGATGATAAAGTTGAGTGGTACTACTCGAGGAGTTAGATGTTAATTAATTGATGGTCAGTAAATTAATTAATTGACGGACATTCGATATCTTAAACACGGGGAGATGGATGTACAAATAATGTATGAAGCCCATATTAATTTATGGGGGTTGGTGAGGTAATTCAATGATGAACCTCTAGTGGAATGGAACATCATTGATGGATCAAGTTTTTGTGGTTCCGATCCATCGGGTGGCGAAGATCCAACTCCTCCTCATGGTCCCTATCGTAACCTAATATAAACCTCATGAAGCCTAGATCCAATGATGGAAAACAAAACTCTAGATCTGATGGTGGAGATTAAATCTCTAGATCTGACGGTTGAGATTAAATCTCTAGATCCGACGGTTGAGATTAAATCCTTAGAACCGATGGTGGAGATTAAATCTCTAGATCCGACGGTTGAGATTAAATCTCTAGATCCGACGGTTGAGATTAAATCCCTAGAACCGACGGTGGAGATTAAATCTCTAGATCTGACGGTTGAGATTAAATCTCTAGATCCGACGGTTGAGATTAAATCCCTAGAACCAACGGTGGTGATTAAAACAAGGCTTAAGCCTAACTCTATAAAAAGGGGCTTAAGGTGGGTGGCAAGAAGAAGTTGGTGGGTTTTGGAGATTAGGGTTTTGCCTATCATAAGCTTGGGCGGCAAGAAACCCTAAGGAGATTAGGGTTTGGTTCCTTGGTTGGGCGGCTAGGGTTTGGAAGTTAGAGTGGGCGACAACAATAGGTCTTCTTCCTAAGGTGTTGCCGGATCCTATCTCTTTTCCCTCTACCTTGGTCGGCGCTCAACCTATTCCTCTTTTCCTCTTAGCCGGCGGCACAAAGGAGCTAGGGATTGTTCCCTTGTTTGGTTCCTTGATTGGCCATCTTGTTCTCTCTTTTCTTGGGGCCGGCGGCATCAATCCTTTGTGGCTTGGTGGTTGGCTCAAGCAAGAAGGGAAGGAGAGTTCTTCTTTCTTTTGATTGAAGAAGATCTAGGAAGCTTCAACTTGTGGAGGATCTTCGCCCACACGAAGTCTAAAAGGAGGTTGGGACATACGATAGAAGATCGAGAGGTATAAAAGTTTTACAAGTTTTATTATTGATCTTTGCATGTTCTTGTTAATATGTTTGTATGTGTTGATTATACATGTCTACATCCATATGTATTTGTATAATCATGGACCCCGAAGATAAACACAAAAACCGGCGATCCGTCCGTCGTCTCTTCCGCGGCTAATCGACTAGAAGAGTTTGGTTGCTTGAATAACTGGTTTGTTCAAGCGATCGCTCATGTCGTTAGCACGACGACGAATTGGTTGAGCTTAGGAAACTCATCCCATCCGGATTACTTTTCATTAGTGAAAATTTTAATCCGGGGACATGGGAGCCAATGAGCCTCCGAGCAATGCCATCAAATTTGGTATCAGAGCCACGATTTCCGGTTTTGTGTGTTTTGGATTCGGTTACTTTAACACACTTATCATATATTGTGTATGCCGGATGACAGTAGGATGTGGGTAGGATAACTTTTTGGTTGCAAGCATAAGTTCCTACTATTATGGCTATACATGTGTGTATGTGATTGCATGTGTGTGTGATTGTAAATTATTTGAATCCTCGGGGTTGACGAGGCTAAATTAGTATTTAATTTTTGTAATTAAATATGACATTGTTTAGCCACTCATTTTAGTTTAATTTTGATCTAGATTATTTGTACACTCCTTCGTAGAGTATAGGATCGATGAATGTAAATTAAAATAGTTTATCTTGGCTCGGATCTTTTTGGTGACTTGCGCATGGGAAAAGGTGGAGCGGACAAGGTCACGACACGACAGGACGCATATTGGAGAACAATTCCATAATAGTTGGGAAAATTCTGATTTTTTCCATATTTATTGCTGATTTGTTTTATATGCATGTTGTGTGTGCTTGAAAATTCCTCACTGTCAATTTACTAAGTGGGAGAGGGACATTTTAATTAATTCTCGCGGCCTCCATTACAATTTAACGTGTGATGCAACAAACTTGCGTGTCGGCTCTGAGTGCCTTCCTCCCCATCGGATGAGTTTGTTTGCAGATCACTAGGTCAAATAATGGTTATAGGAAATTATTTAGGAGCGTGTGTACTTCCCTATCGGTAAGGCACATAATCCGAGATAATTCCCTTAGTATCGTGTAATAGTGCACACTTAGATGCAAATAAAAAGTATCCTCCCCATCGGATTCACTGCTTTTATTTGTAGGGCCAAAGAGGAACCAACTATTAATTTTATTTGTCAAAAAGTAAGGTTGACAAGATAATAAAATTAATGGGTTAAACCTCCTCTTACAAATGTAGAATTCGTATACGTCCACACTATCGTGGCATGCGATATTCTCGGTGTTTTGAGGTGTTGGATGATTTAGAAATTTTATTGTTTGAGGAATCAATGATATTTGAAATCTAATATTTTGATAATTGTGATTCTTAGGTTTTTTCAAATGGCTTTCAACCCACTTGCTGTGATATTAAAAGAAAATAAACTTACTGGAAAAAATTATATTGATTGGAAAAGAAATTTGGATATTGTCTTAACTGCAGAGGAGTACAAATTTGTAGTCTTCGAGGTCTGTCCTCCTAAGCCCGCTGATGACTCTGATGAAAAGGAGAAAGAGAGTTATAAGAAATGGATCATGGCAGATGAGATGACGCGGTGTTACATTTTGACATCTATGTCAAATGTGCTGCAACATCAGCATCAGGCCATGGCCACGGCTTATGACATGATGCTCAATCTCAAGGAACTTTTCGGACATCAGAGTAGGGTGGACAGACAGGAGGCTATGAGGAACTTGATGACGACCACCATGATCGAGGGAACACCCGTCAGGGACCATGTTCTCAAGATGATGGCTCATCTGAATGAGATGGAAGTCCTCGAAGCTGTTATCGATGGGGAAACCCAGGTCGATATCATTCTCCAGTCTCTGCCTAGGAGTTTTGAGCAGTTCCGCCTCAACTACAACATGAACAAGAGGTTGTATTCGTTGGCGGAGCTTCTGACAGAACTCCAGGCGGCAGAGGGGCTTTTTCATCAAAGTGCTCAAGCCATGGTTGCTCAGAAGGTTTCTTCTTCTAAACCGAAAGGGAAGAAGAAGAAGAAGCAAGGTGGAGCAAAGAAAGTGGCAGTAGGACCTCAGGCAAGAGTGAAGAAGCCAAAAGGCAAGTGCTTCACTTGCAAGCAGACTGGACATTGGAAGGCGGACTGTCCTCGCCGAAAGAACAAAGGTATATCTTCTTGTTTAGTTGTTGAAACATGTTTAGCGATGTTATCTACCAGTACCTGGTGTGTAGATACAGGAGCCACTGATCATGTATGCAATACTTTGCAGGGGTTCCAGGAAACCCGATGACTAGCTGAGGGAGAGATTACTGTCTTCATGGGCAATGCTTCAAAGGTGCCGGCTATTGCAGTGGGAGACGTTTATTTATCTTTTGATAGGAATAAATTTTTGGTTTTGAGAAATTGTCTTTATGTACCTACTTTTAGAAAGAATCTAATTTCAGTTTCTAAATTGTTTCTGGATGGATATTCTGTTTCTTTTAATGACAAAGTTGTTATAAAAAGGAATAGAGAGATTATCTGTTCTGGTACATTGGTTGGCAATTTATATACTCTTGAACCGAAAACTCCCACGATGCATATAGAAGTGAATAACTCATCTTCTAAGTCTAATAAGAGAAAAGAACCTTCGAAAATGAACCAGACATATCTTTGGCACCTAAGACTTGATCATATTAACCTGAGTAGAATTCAAAGGTTGATAGCTGATGGACCCTTGGGTTTATTAGTGGTGGAAGATCTCCCAACCTGCGAGTCTTGTTTGGAAGGTAAGATGACCAAGAGGTCTTTTAAGGCTAAGGGGTATAGAGCCAAAGATGTATTGGAATTGGTTTATTCTGATTTGTGCGGTCCTATGTCTATCCAGGCTAGTGGTGTCTTTGAATACTTTGTCTCTTTTATAGATGATTATTCAAGGTATGGATACATTTATTTGATGCGCCGCAAGTCTGAATGCTTTGACAGGTTCAAAGAATTCAAGGCTGATGTGGAGAACCGTCAAGGTAAAAGTATCAAGACACTACGATCTGATCGTGGTGGCGAGTACCTCTTGGGAGAGTTTAGGAGTTACTTATCAGAGGCTGTGATTCAATCCCATTTGTCCGTACCTAGCACACCCCAGCAGAATGGTGTGGTGGAGCGAAGAATAGGACTCTTATGAAGATGGTTAGATCGATGATGAGTTATTCTGAGTTACCTGATTCGTTCTGGGGGTTTGCTTTGGAAATGGTAGCACATATTCTGAACTTGGTTCCATCTAAGTCAGTACCCTCTACTCCCACAGAATTGTGGACTGGGCGAAAGCCTAGTCTAAGACATATTCGGATTTGGGGTAGTCTAGCACATGTGCTGAAGGGAGATGCTGGTATGTTGGAATCTCGTACAGAAGTACGCTTGTTTGTTGGCTACCCTAAGGGAACGAAGGGCGGTTTGTTCTATAGTCCTAGAGATCAGAAGGTGATCGTGAGTACGAATGCCAGATTTCTAGAGGAGGACTATGTGATGAACCACAAGCCCACGAGTAGGATTGTTCTTGAGGAGTTGACAGGGGAAGTCCCGACTTCAGTACCACCGGTACAAGAGGAAATACCATAAGTCACTACACCGCGTGTCACAGAGCATACACAGGAGGCACCTCGTCGTAGTGGGAGGGTTGTTAGACAACCCGAGAGATTCATGTTCTTGGGAGAGTCTTCGGACTTAGTCCCTGGTAAACATGAACCTGATCCCTGGACATATGACGAGGCACTCCAAGATAGAGATGCGGTATCTTGGCAAAGAGCGATGAATTCAAAGATAGAATATATGGATTCTAATCATGTCTGGGAGCTAGTAGAACCACCCGATGGTGTGAAAGCCATTGGATGCAAGTGGATCTACAAGAGAAAGAGAGGAGTAGACGGGAAGGTTGAGACCTTCAAAGCTAGGCTTGTTGCGAAAGGGTATACTCAGAAAGAGGGTATCGATTATGAGGAGACCTTTTCACCGGTAGCTATGCTTAAGTCTATCTGGATTCTCTTATCTATTGCTACTCATGAGGATTATGAGATTTGGCAGATGGATGTCAAGACAGCTTTCCTTAACGGAAGTCTTGAGGAAAACATCTATATGAAACAACCAGAGGGATTCATTGCAAAGGACAAAGAGCATCTTGTGTGTAAGCTTAATCGGTCCATTTATGGATTGAAGCAAGCTTCTAGATCTTTCAACATCCTCTTTGATGAGGTAATCCAGTCATATGGATTTATTCAAAGTCCGGATGAGCCATGTGTATACAAGAGATGTGATGGAAACGTAGTGGTATTTCTTGTACTATACGTAGATTACATTTTGTTAGTTGGCAACAATATCAGAGTGTTATCTGACGTAAGGGTATGGTTGTCCAAACAGTTTGATATGAAGGACTTGGGAGAAGTGGGACACATCCTTAGGATCAAGGTAATAAGGGATTGCAAGAAAAGGATGTTGTGCTTATCTCAAGCTTCATACATTGACACTATCCTTGCTCATTTTAGCATGCAGAACTCCAAGAAAGGTTTTCTACCTTTTAGGCATGGAGTACCTTTATCTAAAGATATGTGTCCCAAAACATCAAAGGAGATAGAGGAGATGAAGGTGGTTCCTTATGCTTCGGCAGTAGGAAGCCTCATGTATGCTATGCTATGTACGAGACCAGATATCTGCTTTACCGTGGGCATGGTTAGCGTGACATCGAGTAATCTCGACAAGGACGCCATGCGGTAAAGCATATATTGAAGTACCTGAGAAGGACTAGGGATTATATGCTGGTTTACCGGGCAGATCAATTAGTCCCTGTGGGTTACACGCATTCTGATTTCCAATCAGATAGGGACAACAGTAAGTCTACCTCGGGGGTTTGTTTTTACTTTTGGAGGTGGAGCCATAGTATGGAGGAGTGTCAAGCAGAAATGTGTGGCGGACTCTACCATGGAAGCTGAGTATGTGGCAGCCTCTGAGGCAGCCAAGGAAGATGTATGGCTCAGAAACTTCTTGATGGACTTGAATGTGATTCCTGGTTTGCCCAGAACTATCACAATTTATTGTGATAACAGTGGTGCAGTTGCAAACTCGAAGGAACCACGAACCCATAAGGCGAGTAAACACATAGAGCGCAAGTACCACCTGATATGAGAGATCGTAAAGCAAGGAGAAGTAGCTGTCGCCAAGATTGCATCAGAGGATAACCTAGCGGATCCATTCACTAAGGCCCTTCCAGCGAAAGCGTTTGATAGGCATGTGGAGGACATGGGGATCAGATGTATGGCATTGTGATGACAGCGTAGTCTTTTAGTATAAGTGGGAGATTGTTAGGATGTATACTGAAAGCCTATCTCTTTTGTATGAACATTTTTATTTTGAAATAAGAATCACATGATCATTGTTTGCAATTTATATTTATTATATGTGTGCATATTGTCTAATACTTTACATTGTAGATAACATGGTGCTTGGTGTGGCACAGAAGATCATGTTATCAGTCCCTTGTAGAATATAAGTAGAGGCTCACAACCAAGATGGTTTTGGACAAACCATTGGCATGGTTGTAGTGTAGCTTGGTATTGTTTTGTCTTGAACATAGAGTTACACTAGTACACTTAGGTGTATTGAGCAGGACCGACATAGAGGTGATTCAATTTATTACTGACTATATAATTGAATCGGACCTCAGATATTATGTTGTATATGCTCTTAATCCCGATATAATAACGAGCACATGTACTTAGTATTTATTTCTTTGATTTACCAAAGGGTGAGATTTATATGGATTAAATCAATATGCCCGGTAAGTTGGGAAATGATATTATTTACATGGTGTGCCGTTAATTATAGGAGGAAACCGTGTCCTATATATTAGGTTGATGATGTCCCCTTGAGGAGCTCATAAGGTTCATCATGTAAACCCTGCAGGTTGACTTAGTCAACATGATGATAAGGTTGAGTGGTACTACTCGAGGAGTTAGATGTTAATTGATTGATGGTCAGTAAATCAATTATGTGACGGACATTCGATATCTTAAACATGGGGAGATGGATGTACAAATAATGTATGGAGCCCATATTAATTTATGGGGGTTAGTGAGGTAATTCAATGATGATCCTCTAGTGGAATGGAACATCATTGATGGATCAAGTTTGTGTGGTTCTGATCCATCGGGTGGCCAAGATCCAACTCCTCCTCATGGTCCCTATCGTAGCCTAATATAAACCTCATGAAGCCTAGATCCAATGATGGAAAACAAAACTCTAGATCTGATGGTGGAGATTAAATCTCTAGATCCGACGGTTGAGATTAAATCTCTAGATCCGACTGTTGAGATTAAATCCCTAGAACCGACGGTGGAGATTAAATCTCTAGATCTGACGGTTGAGATTAAATCTCTAGATCCGACGGTTGAGATTAAATCCCTAGAACCGATGGTGGAGATTAAATCTCTAGATCCGACGGTTGAGATTAAATCTCTAGATCTGACGGTTGAGATTAAATCTCTAGAACCAACGGTGGAGATTAAAACAAGGCTTAAGCCTAACTCTATAAAAAGGGGCTTAAGGTTGGCGGCAAGAAGAAGTTGGTGGGTTTTGGAGATTAGGGTTTTGCCTATCATAAGCTTGGGCGGCAAGAAACCCTAAGGAGATTAGGGTTTGGTTCCTTGGTTGGGCGGCTAGGGTTTGGAAGTTAGAGTGGGCAGCAACAATAGGTCTTCTTCCTAAGGTGTTGCCGGCTCCTATCTCTTTTCCCTCTACCTTGGTCGGCGCTCAACCTATTCCTCTTCTCCTCTTCTTTTCCTCTTGGTCGGCGGCACAAAGGAGCTAGGGATTGTTCCCTTGTTTGGTTCCTTGGTTGGCCATCTTGTTCTCTCTTTTCTTGGGGCCGGCGGCATCAATCCTTTGTGGCTTGGTGGTTGGCTCAAGCAATAAGGGAAGGAGAGTTCTTCTTTCTTTTGATTGAAGAAGATCTAAGAAGCTTCAACTTGTGGAGGATCTTCGCCCACACGAAGTCTACAAGGAGGTTGGGACATATGATAGAAGATCGAGAGGTATAAAAGTTTTACAAGTTTTATTATTGATCTTTGTATGTTCTTGTTAATATGTTTGTATGTGTTGATTATACATGTCTACATCCATATGTATTTGTATAATCATGGACCCCGAAGATAAACACAAAAACTGGCGATTCGTCCGACGTCTCTTCCGCGGCTAACTGACTAGAAGAGTTTGGTTTCTTGAATAACTAGTTTGTTCAAGCGATCGCTCAAGTCATTAGCACGACGACGAATTGGTTGAGCTTAGGAAACTCATCCCATCCGGATTACTTTTTATTAGTGAAAATTTTAATCCGAGGACATGGGAGCCAATGAGCCTCCGAGCAATGCCATCAGTCGGATGCTCAAACAGCTTGATGTTTGAGGTTTTACCCGACATAAGTCGACTTGCATAGGTGCGGTCATTGCTCTTGTCGTCGATGGGTTCGACCGGTTGTTCATTGAACAGTCTGATCGATCATTGCCATGGGAGGGCAATCGACTGTGTTAGTAATATATGAGAGATGTCCTAAGGCAATCGCCTTATATTTGAACCATTTATATGATAAATGAAGATTCACTATTTGAGTATACATATTTCCATGTATTTGATTAGATCTTAAACTCATTTACTGAATATCCATGATACGATTCACAGCATGAGAGAATTTGTGATTGCATCAAAACTAGTGAGTATCTCTACATGTGTAATTGTGATGTATCGGAATTATCCCTAGTCGATGAATTGATGGATTTGGACACCATCGATTCTGTCGAGACTAGCACAAGGTATACTCCTTGGTGTATCCATGCAGTTGATTCTCACTGGCTGGAGACATTCTGATGTCCGGAGTTAATCATGGATGCTAGTTATGGTAACTAGTTCATTGGAGTGACCAGCCGTAAGACTTTATATGGTTCTCTGCATATATAGATATGTCAATGAAGTTCTTACTGTAGCTTAAGTGCGATGTTCCTTTGACTTGCGGTATTCAAGTCATCTTGATCATAAAGACTTATGCTTTGACATCTTAAGCAAGCATCTCTGAGGAGATGTGGACCCGGGATGATTGGGTAAAAGTCAAAGTGATCGAAGCTGTTTGAATAGCCTATAAAGTATTCACCACTCCTTGCGAGGAGAAGTATACCCATGGCATCTCGTCGGATTGTTACTAAAGTCTTTGGCCAAAGCATTACATGTTTAGAGTAAGGTACCCTTCGATACATGTGCAATAACTAGAATCCGTAGGACGAGGAAATGATACTTGGGCTAGGTGTGACGTAGTCAACCTAGCGGGGACTGACACTATAGACCATGTCCTGAACCAAGTTGGTATAAGATGAGTGAAGGGAATGGGGCACGATTCATTCGAGCTACTGAAGGGTTTCAGAAATAGTTCTGGATCAACTGTTGATCTTTTCGGTTAATTGGAGATCATGATGTATTACTAGGTGCCACTCATGATCATTCTATAATTAATGGTTAATTATAAATGGCCAACATAAACTGAGAACCTATTTGGTCACACGTACAACGAGCGTAATCCGAAGGATTTAAAACGAGCATGAGAATGAGATTCTCAGACCGAGAGAAACTAGGTTTGGTTGGACCAAACATGGAGCGAGCATGAAATTGTTTCAGTCGCAATGGAAGCGTGGATGGGTCGTGTCTTATGAAGACATGATGGATGAACCAAATTGGTTTGGTTCTAATCCAATCGAGGAGAATAAACCAAAAGGGTTTGGTTTGTTTTAAACGAATGAACCAAAGTTGGTTCGGTCCGTTTTAACTTAAAATAAACCATCATGGTTTGGTTTATTTTAACTTAAATTAATGGAGCGGGTTAACGGGCTATTGGTTATGATCCGATAATCATTAAGAGAATTTGTTCTCTATAAAATAGGGCTTAAGGGTTTTTGTTAAGCCCTAATCCTTGCAACCCTAAAGTTGCCGCCCACCCTCTCCCTCTTCTCCAAGTAGTCGGCGCCAACTTCTTGCTGCCGCCCACCACCGCCCAAAGCTCCATGCCGGCGTCCAGCAGCTGCCGTCCTCTCCCCTTGCCAGCGTCGAGCTGCTGCCGGAGGAGCTCCGGTGATCTCCTTGGGGTCCGGCGACAAGGTGAGCTTCAACCTTCCTTATTTGGCTGGCCCCTATTCCTCCACCAAAGCTGTCCAGTTTTCTGGACAGCTTGTTTGCTTCTTGTCGGAGCGTCATTTGGACGACGTTTGGAGCTCCGACAGCGGTAGCCTTGCCGGGGATTCGATCTCCTGTAATCCTCATAGGTGGAGGACGAAGGATTCGTCAAACGGTTGACGAATACCTCTTTGGAGAAGCGAGTTTTTGAGGGCTCGTTTTGGATCCGAATTTTGATTCGGATCGTAATCTTCTCTCGATCACATCGTCTTCAACACGAGGCTAGTAACCCGTACGAAGATGAGGCTCATGACTTTGTGAAGTCATCCCGAAGATACTCGGCGTGGATATGGATAGAGGCGATTCTAGCGAGGATCGCTCCGGTTGATGTCTTTCCCGCTGCACGTGATACGTCAGGTATACGTAGTATAAATTTTCTTTTATTGCAAAATTTGAATTTACGGTTATGTCTACACATGTTGTACTATGCATGCGTGTGGTGTGTGTGTTGTAATAAATTAGATTTATTATTTTATTCCTTCCGCTGTGCACATGTTTATGAAACATGTTCGAACATACACTCGCCGCGGTGCCGGAAACCCAACAGTGGTATCAGTGCCTAGGTTGTGTTTCGACATAATAGTAAAATTTTTTTGTGATAGTCATAATGGTATTTCTGAAAATTTTCTAGTTTTGGAAAGTTATAACTATTTATGGAAATTTTTAATTTTGGAAAGTCTAGAAGTATTTATGGAAATCTTCTACTTTTGGAAAGTTGGAAGTATTTATGGAAATTGATATTTTTCATAAATAAAAATATTTGATTAGATTTGAAAATTTGTTTCCTAATTTAATCTTGATTTGATTTGTGAAATCAAATCTTAAAATTATTTTATTTTCATAAGTAGTTTTGATGATTTAGGAAATTGGTTTCCTAAATTGACTATCTTTAATCAACTATTTCCACAAATAAAATATGTGATTAGATTTGGAAATTTATTTCCTAATTTAATCATGATTTGATTTGGAGAATCAAATCTTAAACATATTTTATTTCCATAAATAGTTATGACATATAAGGAAATTTTGTACATGACATAATTGTATGCCATGTAATTGCATTAGATGCTTATCATTATGTCATGCGTGTCGTGATATGTAGATGTATGTCATGTATGCCATGCCATGTAGATAATAGTTATTTGCATGCAAAGAGGATGAGACATAAAAACCCTTACTCAATATTAAAGCCTACACCTTCCATTAATATGGTTAGAACTAGAGTTCCGTTTCTTGTTTGGGTTGTTGAACTCTCTCCAAGCCCGGCTCGAACCCGAACATGTTCAAACCATGGAATAGTTTAATACTAATATGGTAAGAGTCAGAGGTCAATCGTTAGCTTTGATTGTTGGACTCTCTCCAAGCCGGGCTAATTGGTTGAATGCGCTCTAACCATATTAAAACAATTTCTCGATTAATGGGTTGGCTTTAACCTGGAGCATCGGCTTGTTGGACTCTTTCTAAGGTCGATGTTAAGGGAGGTGAAGTTGGGTGCTATGCATATGATGCATACTTGTTAATGTGTTAACAACCCGATGTATGTGTGAACATTTAATTAGTTGATAGCACATTGTGATAGTTGCATATACGTGATATGCAATCGGTATATTTGATACCTACCATCGTAGTTATGAATGACTTGTTGGACTCTCTCCAAGGTTGTTCATATCTATGTTGGATATCAGCTCATTCAGAGATGGTCCTACGATCTCCCGAAGTGATTTTGGGGTTTTTGAAATTCGAAAAATGAATGGGATTTATAAATGTATATTGATGCATTTTAAATCATCTTTCTCATATATGCTCGTTTTGTATTTCTAAGTTAATCTATTGATCATGATGTCTTTGAATTTGTGTTCCATTTTGGATTCAAATAAATTGACTAGGCCAAACTTTTTGGACTGGCTTAGAAACTTGAGAATTGTTCTCAAGGTTGAAAAGCTTGCGAATGTCCTCGAAGCGCCTCTTCCCGTCCATCCTAGTGACAATTCAACTCTGGAGCAATTGTTGGCCTATCAGAAACATGTGACTGATTCTGAAATGGTGAGTTGCATCATGCTAGCCACGATGGTACCTGAGCTGCGGAAATAGCATGAGCATATGGATGCTCATACCATAGTCTTTCATCTTTATGAGTTGGTTGATGAGCAAGTGAGATTCAAAAGGTTCGATGTCTCCATGCTCCTCTTCACTTATGAGATGCAAGAAGGTTCATCTGTGGTACTGCTCAACGTGCTGAAGACTATGGAGTCTTCTGTGAAGCATGAGCAGGGGACAGTGTTGTAAGTTGATTCCTCGAAGAAAGGTTCAAAGAGGAAGTCAAAGGAATAGCAGAAGGGGAAGAAAAAGGCTAAAAAGGTAGTACCAGCTCAAAAGGGCACTTGCCATCATTATGGCAAGGAGGGCCATTGGCGAAGAAATTACAAGATTTATCTTGAGTTCGTGAAGAAGAATAAGACATCGGATGCCCCATCTTCTTCAGATATCTTCGTTATTTATTGTCATTCTATTTCCTCAAACACTTGGGTATTTGATACTGGGTGTGCCTCACATATATGTAATGACATACATGGACTAAGGAATAGAAGAAGACTCGTCAAGGGAGAGTCAAATTTACGTGTTGGGAATGGAGAAAAGGTTGCTGCACTTGCCATCAGAATGTATTTATTGAAACTCCCTACAGGACTTGTCTTAGAACTGGACAATTGCCTTTATGTTCCTTCGTTAATAAAGAACATCATTTCTATTTCTTGTTTAAATAGAAATGGGTACCATTTGACGTTTAGTAACAATTGTTGTTATATAACTTTGAATGGCGTTCTTTATGGGACTAGAACTTTAAGCAATGGTATTTATACGTTGGACGTATCCAGTGACAATATCGAAGCGAACAACAAGGGTGCTCAAAAAGATAATCAATTAGACTTCTACATGTGGCATTGTCGTCTTGGCCATGTAAGCAAGAAACGCATGTCCGAATTACACCGATGTAGAATTCTGGAATTGTTTGAATTGGATTCATATGATACATGCGAATCATGCTTAAAAGGCAAGATGACTAAGTTACCTTTTACAGGAAAAGGTAAACGAGTGGGAGAGTTGCTAGGCCTAATACATACTGATGTATGTGGACCTATGTCAACTCAAGCTTTAGGAGGCTATAGCTACTTCATTACCTTCACCGATGATCACTCACAGTTTGGGTATGTGTTCTTGATGAAACACGAGTTTGAAGCCTTTGAAAGGTTCAAAGAATTCAGAAATGAAGTAGAGAAACAACATGACAAGAGTATTAAAATACTTCGATCGGATTGAGGTGGTGAATACTTAAGTCAAGAGTTTCTTTATTATCTAAGAGACAATGGTATATTGTCTCAATGGACTCCGCCATATACACCACAGCATAATGGTGTATCTGAGAGGTGAAACTAGACCTTATTGGACATGGTCAGGTCAATGATGAATCATGCAAATCTTCCCAAGTCCTTTTGGGGCTATGCACTTCAGACAACTGTTTACTTGTTAAACAGAATGCCAACCAAGGTAGTCTCCACTACTCCATATGAGATATGGAATAGTAAGAAACCTCATGTATCTTACTTGAAGATATGGGGTTGTCCTACTTATGTGAAGTGGATTGTATCAGACAAATTGGATGCTATGTCTGATAAATGTCTATTTATTGGATACCCTAAGGAAACAAGGGGTTACCAATTCTATCATCCTGTAGAACAAAAGGTGTTTGTTTCAAGGCATGCTGTGTTTCTAGAGAAAGAGTTTCTCTTGCAAGAAAACAATGGGAGTGTCATCGAGCTTGAGGAGGCTCGAGAGACTCAAATAGACATTGATGAGATACCTGGTGAAGCACAACAGTCGATAACTCATAGTGATGAGCAATCGACTGGACCTATTGAAACCCCACATCTTCGTAGATCTGGTAGAACACGCAACATTCCTGAGAGATATGGATTTCTCGTAAGTGAATCGAACGACGTGTTACTCATTGATGATGAGGAGCCTTCCAATTATGAAGAAGTGCTGACAAGTTCAGAAAGGGATAAGTGGCTTGATGCCATGAAGTCGGAAATAGATTCCATGTATGAAAACCAAGTTTGGAACTTGGTTGACCCACCTGAAGGCATCAAGCCTATAGGGTACAAGTGGGTTTTCAAGAAGAAAACCGACATGGATGGTAATGTGATTACCTATAAGGCTAGATTAGTGGCGAAAGGATATCGTCAAAAACAAGGTGTTGATTATGACGAAACCTATTCGCCTATAACTATGCTTAAATCCATTCGGATGCTCCTGGCCATAGCGGCTCATTATGGTTATGAGATATGACAGATGGATGTAAAAACAACTTTCCTTAATGGAAACATGCTCGAGGACGTGTATGTGATACAGCCTGAGGGTTTCACATCGGTTGATAAAACCAAGGTATGCAAATTGCGACGGTCCATATATGGATTGAAGCAAGCATCAAGGAGCTGGAATATCCGTTTTGATGAGACAATCAAAAAGTTTAATTTCTCACAAAATCCAGATGAACCTTGTGTATACAAGAAGGTTAGTGGGAGTGCAATCGTGTTTCTAGTATTGTATGTCGATGACATTACTTATAGGAGACGATGTTTCAGTCTTACAGTCAGTTAAGATTTGGTTATCCAAGACATTCTCCATGAAAGGCCTGGGAGAAGCAACCTACATCCTCAGGATTAAGATATATAGAGATAGATCGAAACAGTTGCTTGGTCTTTCGCAGTCTACATATATAGACTGAGTACTAAAGAGGTTTAGCATGTCGAAATCCAAGAAAGGTTTCCTACCCATCAGGCATGGGATACACCTTTTGAAGTCTATGTGTCCACGCACAGAAGACGAGAGGATTTGCATGAGTAAGATTTTCTATGCATCCGCAATAGGATCTATCATGTATGTTATGTTATGTACGAGGCCCGATGTATCGTATGCTCTGAGTGTCACGAGTAGATACCAGTCTAATCTAGGAATGGATCATTGGGTGGCTGTTAAGACAATCCTTAAGTACTTAAGAAGAACTAAGGATGTATTCCTAATATATGGAGAAGGGGACATGGTGATACGTGGGTATACGGATGCCAGCTTCCAGACAGACAAGGATGATTCCAGGTCTCAGTCTGGATACGTGTTCACCTTGAATGGGGGCGCAGTGAGTTGGAAAAGTTCCAAACAAGATACTGTAGTGGATTCTACAACTAAGGCAGAATACATTACAGCTTCGGAAGCAGTAAAGGAAGCGGTTTGGATCAAGAAGTTCATTTATAAACTTGGTGTGATTCCAGCCATTGTTGAAGCAATACTGGTTTACTGCGACAACAATGGAGCTATTGCACTGCCGAAAAAGCTAAGGTCTCATCAACGATCCAAACATGTGCTTCGCCGCTATCATCTAATCAGAAAGATCATCAGTAAGAAGGAAATACAAATCGAGAAAATATCCACTGAAAGGAACTTAGCAGATCCTTTGACTAAGGCATTACCTCAAAGTAAGTTTGAGGGTCATGTTAGAGCTTATGGTATTTGATACCGTAACGATTGGCATTAGGCCAAGTGGGAGTTTGTTAGTAATATATGAGAGATGTTCTAAGGCAATCGCTTTATGTTTGAACCATTTATATGATTAATGAAGATTCACTATTTGAGTATACATGTTTTCATGTATTTGATTAGATCTTAAACTCATTTACTGAATGTCCATGATACGATTCACAGCATGAGAGAATTTGTGATTGGATCACAACTAGTGAGTATCTCTACATGTATAATTGTGATGTATCAGAATTATCCCTAGTCGATGAATTGATGGATTTGGACACCATCGATTCTGTCGAGACTAGCACGAGGTATACTCCTTGGTGTATCCAAGCAACTGATTCTCACTGGCTGGAGACATTGTGATGTCCGAAGTAAATCGTGGATGCTAGTTATGGTAACTAGTTCATTGGAGTGACCAGCCGTAAGACTTCATATGGTTCTCTGCATATATAGATATGTCAATGAAGTTCTTACTGTAGCTTAAGTGCGATGTTCCTTTGACTTGCGGTATTCAAGTCATCTTGATCATAAAGACTTATGCTTTGACATCTTAAGCAAGCATCTCTGAGGAGATGTGGACCCGGGATGATTGGGTATAAGTCGAAGTGATCGAAGGTGTTTGAATAGCCTATAAAGGATTCACCACTCCTTGCGAGGAGAAATACACCCATGGCTTCTTGTCGGATTGTTACTAAAGCCTTTGGCCAAAGCATTACTTGTTTAGAGTTAGGTACTCTTCGATACATGTGCAGTAACTAGAATCCATAGGACGAGGAAATGATACTTGGGCTTGGTGTGACGTAGTCAACCTAGTGTGGACTGACACTATAGTCCATGTCCTAAACCAAGTGGGTATAAGATGAGTGAAGGGAATGGGGCACAATTCATTCGAGCTGCTGAAGGGTTTCAGAAATAGTTCTGGATCAATCGTTGATCTTTTCGGTTAATTGGGGATCATGATGTACTACTAGGCGCCACTCATGATCATTCTATAATTAATGGTTAATTATAGACGGCCAACATAAACCGAGAACCTATTTGGTCACTCGCACAACTAGCGTAATCCGAACGATTTAAAACGAGCTTGAAAATGAGATTCTCAGACTGAGAGAAACTAGGTTTGGTTGGACCAAACATGGAGCGAGCATGAAATCGTTTCAGTCGCAATGGAAGCCTGGATGGGCTGTGTCTTATGAAGACATGATGGATGAACCAAATTGGTTTGGTTCTAATCCAATGGAGGAGAATAAACCAAAGGGGTTTGGTTTGTTTTAAACGAATGAACCAAAGTTGGTTCGTTCCGTTTTAACTTAAAATAAATCATCATGGTTTGGTTTATTTTAACTTAAATTAATGGAGCAGGTTAACGAGCTTTTGGTTATGATCCGATAACCATTAAGAGAATTTGTTCTCTATAAAATATGGCTTAAGGGTTTTTGTTAAGCCCTAATCCTTGCAACCCTAAAGTTGCCGCCCACCCTCTCCCTCTTCTCCAAGTGGTCGGCGCCAACTTCTTGCCGCCGCCCACCACCTCCCAAAGATCCTTGCTGACGTTCAGCAGTTTCCGTCCTCTCCCCCTGCCGGTGTCGAGCTACTGCCGGAGGAGCTCCGGTGATCTCCTTGGGGTCCGGTGACAAGGTGAGCTTCAACCTTCCTTATTTGGCCGGCCCCTATTCCTCCACCAAAGCTGTCCAGTTTTCTGGACAGCTTGTTTCCTTCTTGTTGGAGTGTCGTTTGGATTACGTTTGGAGCTCCGACAGCGGTAGCCTTGCCGGGTATTCGATCTCCGGTAATCCTCATAGGTGGAGGATGAAGGATTCGTCAAACGGTTGATGAATACCTCTCCGGAGAAGCGAGTTTTTGAGGACTCGTTTTGGATCCGAATTTTGATTCAGATCATGATCTTCTCTCGATTACATCGTCTTCAACACGAGGCTAGTAACCCATACGATGACGAGGCTCGTGACTTTGTGAAGTCATCCTGAAGATACTCGGCGTGGATATGGATAGAGGCGATTCTAGCGAGGATCGCTCCGGTTGATGCCTTTCCCGCTGCACGTGATATGTCAGGTATATGTAGTATAAATTTCCTTTTATTGCAAAATTGGAATTTATGGTTATGTCTACACATGTTGTACTATGCATGTGTGTGGTGTGTGTGTTGTAATAAATTAGATTTATTATTTTATTCCTTCCGTTGTGCACATGTTTACGAAATATGTTCGAACACACACTCGCCATGTGTCTTAAAACCCAACAGATTTATTGACAACATCATCCAAAGCTTAAGGGAATTAGTCGATCGTCGCATTGTGCAGACGAAGCTAGTCGAGCTCGCCAAAGACTCGGCGATGGTACCGATGATCGATGTCCGCCATCGATCCGATGTGTGATCCGTTGGAACTTAACCAACGTTGATCTGGCCATTGTGAGACAACGGCTACATGACCAATCGATTGATGGTCACGATCAGTCGACTGATGCGCGCGAAATCAGATTGATGTAGGTTATAAATGGAGCTCAAGAGAGAGGATTTTACCAAGCCTTTTGAAAAGCTATTGGAGGGGAATTGCTACTGCATTCCATACCTTCAAAAGCCATCTAAAGCAAGCAACAAGCAAAGCGATCAAAGAAATCGATGAAAGTTTTCTTGTGTATTGTATTTGTGTTTTTGCTTGTATTTTTATATTACATTGTAATTGCTTGTGAGTGGTTTCTCCACCTCCAACGTGTTGTCGAGAATGAGTGGTTTAGTTAGTGTCGTGCGCATAACTAGAGCTCAGAGAGATTGCCCATGGAGTAGGAACCATTCGGTTATGAACCACGTATATCTTGTGTGTTTGCGTGTGATTGTATTTGTTGTTAGTATTATTATTGTTTCTATTAGTATTCCGCTACGCTAACGACAATTGTAGACGAGCACGCAACGAGAACGATCGTATTCCACCGTACGACGATTGAGGGCTATTCACCCCCCTCTAGCTGACCAACATACATATCGATCCCCTACAACTTATCCCCTCTAAGATGAAAATCACTATCCCAGAAATAGAATTCCTGGGAGCAATCCTTGGAAACAGGAAGATACGGCTACAACCTCACATAATTTTCAAAATTGCGGACTTCAATGTGCAGGAGCTTCTTAACAAGAAGGGGTTAAGATCATGGCTCGGGCTACTCGTCTATGCCCAAAATTACATCCCAAACCTTGGCCAGCTACTCATCCCATTGTATACCAAGACAAGTCCAACAAGTGACAAGAGGATGAACAACCATGACTGGGCACTCGTTAAGCAAATCAAAGAGCTCGTACGTAGCCTCCCTGATCTCAAGGTTCCACCCGAAAGCTACTATATCATATTAGAAACAGATGGATGCATGAGCGGATGGGGGGGGGGGGGAGTCTATAAATGGAAGCATCAGAAGCAGGACCCAAATACCACAGAACGAGTTTATGCTTATTCTAGTGGCAAGTTTAACCTCCCGAAATCAACCATCGATGCAAAAATTTATGACGTGATGAATACTTTGGAGGCCTTGAAGATCTACTTCCTTGACAAAAGCGAGGTTACCATCATAATCAACTGTCAAGCTATCATTAGCTTCTTCAGAAAAACTTCGAATAATAAACCTTCCAGAGTACGGTGGCTAGCCTTCACCGACTACATAACCGGCATAGGAGTAACAGTCACCTTCGAACATATAAATGGGCAAGATAACCATCTAGTCGACAGTTTATCAAGGCTAATCACTTGTTTAATTATTTCATAATGGTCGGAAGATCTGCTAGGACAACTTGGGCAGGTGAACCTGGCGTTGTTGGAACTCCAGGCCAGCCCAAATCCAGTAGCATAGGCCCAACTAGCAGCAACCCTCAACCAGTTAACCGTCAATATGCGGGATTACTCCGGCATGGTGACCCCAAAACAGTCAGCTAGCAATACGAGGAGTTACTCAAGTTCAGGAAGCAAAGAATCCAGGAAGGGTGATTCTTACTAGCAGAAGATAGACAAATTAGTGATCTGCTTCACCAGCTCCAAAAACAGGCAATAGATACTATTGTCAGAGCATTGGAGCAGCTCCAAATACTTCACACGCTAAAGCTCCAAGAGTGTACCAAACTAAGCACCTCCGATAATTGGTGCAAGGACTGGCACCCCACCACCAAGAAGATGAATGAACAACTGGCAACACCACCAGAGAAATGTCCTATCTCAAGTTGTAAAGTAGATTCGCTATACAAAAGTATGTCAAAAGATGTGCGTAGTGCGATCACTCATAGGATCATTGTATGCTTTGTACATCTTTAATACTATATGAGTTGTAAAGCAAACCCATCACGGGAATGTTGTGTGTGCTTTGAGAACCACTTTTAAGAAAGGTGAAAGACGATGGGGCCCCTAGAGCACCCGGTTCACCATCTATATAAGAGGACCTCTCATACCATTGTGCAGTATTCAAGCACAACTTGAGCTTCACTTTGGGTTTCAAGTTTTCAAGCAGGCAATAAAAGATATGCATACCTGTTCATCTCCATATGTATATCTGTAGATCTTTATATGATATATGTTGTTCATGCACTATCTTTCATATTACTACTGAATTTTATACTCACCACCACAATCCCTGGGCTTTTTTGTCACTCAGGGAACAGGTAGAAGATTCCTTGTGTGCTCGAAGCTCCGCCAACTGATCCCATCTCACATCGAGTGTATGGATTATATTCCATATTGTTGTATTATTTTGGATGGTTTGTTTTGAGATTTTATCCTATGATGTTTCCACATTCGGAGTATATAGTTGTGTTGTATGTATTTGGCCTTTACTATGGATTTGATTTAGATGTTGGTGTCATCTATGTTTCTTGTTTTGTCAAAGTCGTACTGGTACTCATATATTTGAGTTCTTGCATCTTTATTATTTGTTGGTGCATTCCACTGTGATTTATGGCTTATTAGTGATAGCAGTTATTTGGGCCATGTATTGGTAGTTTATCTTATATTGTCACAAGAGGGTATTGTCCAGTTGACGGACAAATATACTCTCGGGGCATGAAAATTTTATTGGTATCAGAGCCCAAGTTGCGAAGTCCACTTTTGTATTTTATTTCATTCGGACGTCGAGTTTTGTTTTGTGAGTTTTGGGATCTGGCAGTAGCAGGACATCTCCGAGCTACAAGGTTTAAGGTATGCTAATTGTTATCGCTTACTCTTTTGTTGGCTATGCAATTAGTTGTTTATAACAGGGAATGACATGTAGTGTGTTAGTCACTATTCGTAATCATGGTTTGAATTGACTACGGGAATGACATGTTGAGTCTATTAGACATGTACATGCTTTTGAAAAGGTTAATAACCTTTGAGAGCCGACTAATATCGAGTCAGATAGTAGGGGTCAGTTTGTCACATTTCTTATGGAGATCAATGATTACAGTCTTAGAGATTTTTACAAATGATGCTAATCAGATCATTACCTATGGGATAATGAACTAGGTGTGTATACTATTGTTGATGCAAATAGTGGAGAGTTAGTATATGGTGTTTCATAGGGATTTTGATCCCTAAGGTGGTTGTGCGGGGTTGTATAATTTTGATGGTACTTTTGAGTGCTTGTGTTATACAGAGATAGTAGAATTAGTTGCATATCATTATCGGTATCAAGGCGGTACTTGGTGGAAGATGTAGGAAATATTCTTCGAAAAATAATACATTACTTGGTCACGGTGTAGTGATGTTGTGAGAGAGTATTTCCCTGCATCACTTTCTTTGACTGATTGTCAGGGAATTCTTGAGTATCAAGTAAGGTGATCATTTGGTAATGAGAGTACAATGCAAAGTCGTTAGACTTGCAAAGGTTACGACCACCTAATAGCTTAAGAATGTAAATGGATGTCTTCGACCACTCACGGTCTATTGGCTTACATTCGGATTAGGGTGTTTGGATCTTCTATCAGATCCTACCAGAAGGCATTTGATCAAGTCATGAGTATAGAAATGACTCCGTACAAGTGTGTTAAGAGTTGGAAATTGATAAGCAGACATTGCAAGTCAGATATTGGAATCAGAAGTCTCCAAATGTTGGACAAAAGGAGTAAGATCGAAGTCATGGGTCATGAGCTACTTTTCGATCATAGAAGGCCAACCGTAGATCATCAAAACCTTCTCATGCTTGTCGGCGAAATCAGAAGAATGATTCCGAAGGGATTATGTGCATGCAGTGCGGGTCACGACGACATGCAAAGTTGGATTATCCATTGGATAAGTTCATCTGTTGCTATTATAAACAACCAGTACATATGAGGAGAATGTGTACTTTGGATACTCATTTGGAGATCATTGATATTGCTTTCGGGAGGATGATTCACAATCTCGACAGCGGAGATCATCACAAAAGATTGGGTTATCACACCAACAGCGATCTACTACTTCAGGCACCGATGGAGTTCCTTGATACTTCCATCCGGGAGAAGCGATTTGCTCAGTTGCATCAGTAGAAGATATCTTAGAAGACTCAAACATCCAGATAGTAGCAACTGTTACCCGTCGGCCATAGCTATACTATTTTTAGAGTTGGAGCGTGCTACGATGTTGATAGTTATTCAGTACCTTACAGTCTGTGGTGTACTCTTTACCAACACAACATAGTTTACCATCTCCGTTGTAGTCATTTTGGTTTGTACCTCAGTTTAAGGAGTTGATTTTAGTTCCTCTATGGTAGTCTTTTGCACTGGCAGGAACTCGGGCGTTAAGAACATAAGTTGAATGGGTTTACATCTTTACTCAAAAGGAGATGTATAGGGTCGAAGGATTAGTCATTCAGAATATTATGTCGGTTTATATATTGTTTGATTTGGATAGTTCACATTCGTTAAGTTTAAATTGATTCTGGATGGATTAGGAGAGTTTCTACACATCAGATTCGTGGATCAATGGTATCGTTACCATCATGTGAGATGTTGACCAACAACCAAGGAGTCAAGGAATGCCTTTAAACTTTGATGAACATACTACTAGGATGGTTTCCCAGGATAGTTGAGATGTTGATTTGATTACTGTGATGATTATTAGAGTGTTATGATATTGATTCTGATATTTAGAGGTTGATAGGTGGAGATGTTATCTTATTGTTAGAGAGTTGTCATAGTTGTTATATTGTTGACTTTGTTGATATGGTGTGGATATGTATATCCTGATATTAACTTGGATAGTTAAATTATTGAAATGATGGTATAATATGTCTCTCGGATGTGTGTATACTCCGAGAGTATTCAGATGTAGTTTCGGATGAATCCCAAGCTTGTCACTGCATAGGCAAGTGGGTATTTGATTGAAGTGATTTCAGGAATAGTTTCGATATTAAGACCTCATACCAGATGATAATTTTGTTGGTATCAGTGTTGTTAAACACTATGGAAATTGAAAGAACATAAGTTGCGATTATAGGAGGTTTTGGATGGGAGATTTATCTGCCCAGTGTTTCTTTTTGAAAAGATCCGGAACTCTTTATTAAGAGAGAGACAGACCTTTAAGGTTATGCATTGATTATCGATGATGGAATATGGTGGTTGTTGAGAATGAATAACCTTTGTTGCGGATAGATGATCTATTTAGATCAGTTAAAGGACACTTGTGTATACTCTAGGATTGATTTATGATTGGAGTGTTGATATTGTAGTGACTTGGTGTCATACAATTATCGTTGTCTGTGTGATGATTGAAATATCATCATCTTAGAGTAAAAAGGATGTATGTGTGTAGAAGACAATATTTCATACTTGGTATGAATTTTATGAGATGTTGATAATGTTGTTAGACTTATTAACAATTTAGTCGTTCATGGACTTGAGAAATCGAGTATCCTAGAGGCGATTGGATCAGTTTGTGGTTATCATCTTAGACGATATTTTTTGATATATTCATGATCTTAAGGGAAGTTGTTGGTTCCATGGATTGATTTGGGTTATTTCCGCAGATGTGGATAGGATGTTTCTAGCGTTGCTATACCACTGACTTGTTTGACCAAGAAGGTGATGGAATTCATTTGGTCAAAAGCTTGTTAAATAAGTTTTCAAGGCATAGACAGTAGCAGACTTTTGAACAAGCGTTAGTTAATCTTTCTGGTGTGGATGGAAGGTACTGGACACGGATGCATCATTTCAGGGAATGGAACAATTCCGATTAAAATAAATAAGACGTGTCTCATGTTTACACCAGCTGAGGAACTACGAGATAAGTTGTCATATACATTACGTGGATTTAGCAGTTATTACCTTATTTTGTAGATGTGTAGAGCAGGAGTGCTCATGGAGTTTTGGCTAGCTACTATGTAACTACTATAGAGTTGCTAGGATATGGACAGATGTAACAAGGGAGATTGGTTATTATGGTTTCCCAGTCTCTTCCAGTTTATTATGGTAAAGTGGATTTTGAACAGTAGATTGATTTCTCTTGTGAGAAAGTAATTTTTTGTCTCTGAGTAGGATAGTGGTTTCTGGAGTTGCTTTAGATTTAGGAAGAGTTATTTCAGGATGTTCGTCATTCGAGATTGGTAATTTATTCATAGTGTATCTGAAAATAGTGAGGTTTAAAATGTTCATGTGGTGGAACGATATGTGGGATAATATTACGATGGGTTGCATTGGGAGATAATCCAGAATTCGAAAAGGATATGATGTGATTTGGGTAATCGATGATCGATTAACCAAGTCCGTTCATTTTCTACCGATTCGTAAGACAGAGTTGTAGGATCTCTTGATGGAATGATACTGTAGGGGAATTTCCAATTTTATGGAGTATCCCTGAGTATCGTGTCTGATAGCGTTTTAGGTTGCACCTTACGATTTTGGAAAAGTCTTCGATAAGCCATGAATTTAGAGTTTCACTCTGGTACGAATATTTTCCTTTTGATAGGTGGTCAATATGAAAGTACTATTCATATTTTAGAAGGGTTGTTGAAAGCATGCGAGATAGATTTTAGAGGCTATAAGAACCCTCACATAGTTACTTGAGGTGTGTGATTTTTCTCAAAGTACTTGAGATAATTAGTGTAACATTGCTTACTCCTACATGAGTAGGAAATTTGGGGACCAAATTTTTATTAGTGGGAGAGAATGTGAGATATCGGGAAAAAAAACCTGTTTGGATTATTTGGATTATTAGGTTAATGAAAGGTTGATTAGGGATTAATTCAACTTAACCCTAAAATTATGTTTCTTATAAAACCCGGTTCCAATTTTTCCCCGATTTGTCATTTCTGCGGCTTCTCTTCTGCAATCTTTCTTTCCCAAACCCAGTCAGCAGTAGCGAACACCGATGACCTCTTCCCTGCTTGCGATCTCATCATCGACCAGCCACAGATCCATCATCTCTCTCGATAGTTGTTGCGACCATCACATGGATCAATCTCGTTGTGAGTTGTAGCTTCTCTGCAGTGCATCGATTGTGAGCTGCGCCATCTTCTTCTTCTTCAATCGCATGCTGCCTCAACTCCTATCTACTTGGCCACCTTGCAGTCGACTTTTGTCCACCTCGCGAGCTGATGTTGAGGCCAAGAGGGAGATCCGATAGTTGTGTTTTGGACGAGAAGGTATGCTATGGTTATAGCTTCGATTTAGAGTATTACTCAATTGTTCTTAATGATCTATTTGATTTGGGTTGATGTTGATTAGATGGTGTTGCCAGGTTGTGTTCTACTTCATTGATGAGCTGAGTTTGAGAGCTCAGCTTTGTTGAATCGGCAATTGATGGATTGGACAGAAACTGGATTTGAATTATTAGTAAGTGTTGATGGTGATTTGTAGATCTGGATTGTAGATTTGGTGTTGAAGGGTTGGTGGATTAATTTGTTTGGAATATGTTCATCGATTTTAAATTGGAACTAGATGAATAAAGGTTGAAGATGGTGTTTTTGTAATTATATATGTTGTGTTTTGTAGTTAATTGAAAATGGATTGAATGGTTAGTGGTAATGGGAAGTGGTTGATATGTGGTTTAGGTTTTGATTTAAATTGGTGTAAATTACTAATCGGATCCAGCGACTATACTTACGGTGATATAGTTGGGGTTATATAGGATGTGTGAATTACACTTTAAGTTATGTTCAATTAGTTAATTGAATACAGAGTTGATGTAGGATTCGACTTAATCATTTGTTGAATGTTAGAACTTAATAGTAGTTTTGTTGTGTGCAGGAATTTAATTTGAGGCAGAGTTCTCGGACGTGAAGACCACTGGTGTTCTACATATCAGGTGGGTAATTCCTACCTTGGTCAGGTAGTTTGTTGATCATAGTGCATGAATTTATTTATGATGATGATAGTATCATTACCTTGACTCCACTCTTATTATTACTGTGCTTGATACTTAGTCTTTAGACTTTGAGATGCTCTGTTGTTATCTTTACAGTATTGTTAATCACTATTGTGGATTACAGGCTCTATATATGTCTAATTTATAGATGTTGTGTAAGTGCATGTATCTGAGTATAGTTGTAATTTTGGTTTGGGTTTGTTGGATCGTAAAAGCGTCGCTAGAAGGGAGGTGAATAGTGAGAGTAAAACTTTTCATCTTTTCGTTCGTTCGATTAAAAATAAAGAGATGCACATTGGAAAAATAAATAAGACAAATTAATTTTTACTTGGTTCACCACCCAACGGTTGCTAGTCCAAGGCCCCGCGATCTTTAACCGCGTACGAAGGGGTAATTCACTAAAGAGTCTCCTCCTTGTTGGAGGTAGGAGACAACGATCACAAAAACCGAGAGACAAAAACTTGAGGATGAGACAACAAGCTTACCTCACCTCGTTACGATGAAAACTCCGATTACAAGTTAAACAAACTAATACTACTGACAAATATGAATTTGAGATGAAGAGCTTGTCGTCAGCGTGTTGGCGTCGTAATGTCATCGTCGAAACGTAGCAATGTTGGAGCACTTGGGAGCAAAGAATTGATGATCTTTGGGTTCGAGTCCTCCCCTCCTTTTATAAACTCGTGCCTTTGAATGAGTCCGGATCCAGATCCTCAATTTGTGGAACTTATCATGAGGTGGCACCTTATCTTATCGTGAAGTGACAGCGTCAAATGTTATCCTATTTGACCAAGCGCACAAGGCTGATTCGTCGCCATCAGTCGACTGATGCACTTCATCAGTCGCCTGACATCAGTCGACTGCTAATATCCAGTAGTTAATTGCCAGCCTGATCACTTCCCTGCAGCAAAGAGTTAGCATGGAAAATGGTAAATGCGATGGTTTATTACCGTCGGATCTTGACCTAGACCTTCGACTGGTAGTCTTAGTCGGATCGCCGCCCAGGGTCATCCCCGTAGAAAGGACACGACCTTACCATCTCTCTTCGCACTCTTGATTACCTCTTGTCCTTTATGACCTGTCGCTTTGCTTTCGGTCTTCACCTGGGTTCTTCGGCTCCAACGAAGTTCTCCCGGTGTCGCCCAATCACCACGGTTTCCCGACTCGGGATTCTCCGGATGTCGCTGACCTTCGGCTTAGCTTAACCATTTCCTGCACACTTAATTCATCTCATGAGATAACAATATGACCTTAACTTTGGATCTTTGCCATAATCAAAACCTATGTTTGATTATCTGGTGCCCCTGCACTAACAATCTCCCCCTTTTTGATCTTTGGCAAACTCACACAAAGTTAAGGGAAATTTAAAGCATAAAACAAGTGAAGTAAATGATACTCCCCCTTAACCCTAGGTGAGTTTTGAGAAAGATTCTTTAATTTTTAAAATTAAATTTTGTGTTACTACCCCTTAACTTTTACTCTTCTCCTCCTTTTGCCATAAATAAAAAAAGTGTTGGGGTTTTTATATAAAATAGGGGTTTAAAAACAACATCGTATAAGCATGCATCTAGAATTATTAAGGATAAATCAACTATGAGTCCAAGCATGCATCTAGCATTAGTTAGATAGATTGGTTCGAGGTATGCCCCTCTGCACCAACTTCAAAGGTTTGTAATATAACCCTTAGGGTCAGTTTGCTCTCCCCCTTAGTCAAATATATGAAGTATAAGAGATTTAGGAGGTGCTAAACTTTGGCCTATAGAGTTGTATACTTAGTATTGGCCAATCGAAGTTATAATTATTTGTTAAGTGCAATAGTTGAGAAAATAGGTAGCACTTTGAAAAGGTTATGTTTTGTGTACATTATAATTATTCCTTAACATCTCACCCATTCTATGTGTCTCAAAAATGTGTTTGTCTTATATGTTTTGTGAGATGATTTTAACTTGATTAAAGTTAGTCAACCTTGGGTTAGATTCGGATTTAACCCTTAATTCATCAAGTAAACCTTTCAAGAAATTGGCTTCCAGGTCGTGGCGAGGCACAGGGGCCTTCTTTGATCGGAACAACAACCACTTCCTTAGACAAAGCCAAATTCAAGAAATTTATTACTCGAGTCACTCAAGATCACTTCCTTGTCTAACTAGTTTAGGATACGTCGAGGTAGCTTCAGCTAGTTCAACTCAGCCAAGTGCACCAAGCTAGATATGCCTTATTGATGCACACAAACGTGACCTTAAATCTCGTGACAGAGATCGTCGAGGACTCGAAGCGTGCACTTCTGCTCAACGACCACAAGTGCACGGATATCATCAAGTAATAAAAAGATTATCGATCCCACAAGGACTAAGATTCGAGTACCGATTTATTCAGTGGATGTTATTGTTCAAAACTAGACTCTAAAGGTTGCAATTAGGAGGGCTGTCGGTGGTCCTAACTCTAATACGGTGTCACACGGAGGAAAAGAAGGGTCGCTACGAATCTTTAGATGGATTCTAGGATTTCGGTTTCGTTTGTGTGTCGCGGAACACGTTGTTAATTGGGTTTGCTTAGGTTTCTAGTTATGGTTTTATGGAAAGGACATCATATACTCCCCCGATGAGCCTTCGCGTCTATCAGAAGCTACCTCTGCCATACCAGGTCAACCCATGTCTTTAGGATGGGATAGTCGGTACGAGGATGCCGAATCGATCCCTGTGACGAGTCGAAAATGAGGCGCGTTTCCTACTCTATCGCATCCTTCTACCCACAATTATCGGCGATGAGGCTAACGCTTAGGTTCCTCTTTAATTCCACTAAATCTTTGATACGAGGGTTGTCACCCCTCGTATCGGCTAAGCACAGTGACTAGAAAACCAAAACGATAACTATAGATCTAAACCAAAACAACAATTGCAAATATAAATTCAAGAATGAAAAGATATTTGAATTAACATGTTCCGACTCAACACAAACTACTCTCTAATCCTAGAATCAGAGAGTCTACTCCATAGATATGAGAGAAGAAACACAAGGCATGATCATATCCATATAAACAATAGAATTTACACAAAGAATAGGATTTACAATGCAATGTAGGTCTTCTCCTCGGCATTGAAGTGCAAAATCTTGACCTCCAATGACATTCTTCCTCCCCGTTGTGAGTTCCCGAAGCTTTTCAGGGCTTCGTAGTGTCGTCCCAGCCATCGTGCATCTCTCTAGGGTTTGGGCGGAGCTTTCCTTATATAGACATCATGTCGGATCATTGCAAAATCTGGAAAAGACCCTAGTCACATCAATTTGTTGGGTCGCCACACGACCGTGTGAAAACAAACGGCCTGGCCGTGTGTCAGGTTGTGGTGATCATTTTTGCCCTCCGAACACAGCCGTGTGTGGGCACACACCCTGGTCGTGTTTCCTTCTGCGCCCAGCTGCCAAATGTCTTCTTTTGCTCCGAAATTACACCGTTTTCCCTATAAAATCCTATCCTGCACACAAAAGTAATCAGAGCAGATCTCCGAACCAGAAAATAGGATATGCATGCAATATAATGTAAAATATGCATGAAACGAACATAAAATACTATGAGATTTGAGCAAAAACTACTCCTAAAATCCTATATATTTTGCTCACATCACTTATCTAGCTCAAATACACAAGATGTTGTTTCCCTAACATACTATCATCTCGCAGCATTCTGATACTATGTTGTCAAAGTTGACTAACTATTTGTCCTATCTAAACATTCTAAAAAGTAAAACAAAATAACTAATCATGCAATGGTTTTGCTAAGGAAGCGGGTATACTATTTTAGTGTCATCTCCCCCTGGACCATTGAACCAATATGGTATATCCACAAAGTGGACTTGATCCTTGGGAATCCAATACTTATTGGTCCTTATATGTGAGTTTAATAAAACCTTTGGGACCCATTCTTGGACTCATTGATGAATATGATTTACGATAGACATATAAGATCTATTCGTAGTCCATGAACTAAATCCGAGTCTGACTTTGTTGTACACGGCTCTTTGAGTTCCAAGTAGTCAATTATGATTCTTAGATCCCAACGTGAACTTTTCCAACTTAGCCTCGACCTATTGAACTCATCCTTTTAAGAGATAATTCTCCTCCTCAAGTTTTTCAACTTGAGTTGATTTTCCCTCTTGGACTTGACTAGTTGAAGAGGTTAGAGTAGCCTCTTGCTTGAGGGTTTCAACTTCCTCATGTAACGACTCAACTCTAGACTCGGACATAGTCAATTTCCTATTTAGCAACTTAATTGCATGATATAAGTTTGCAATTAATGAACGACTTACCTTAATCTTTTCTTTTGATCCGACTTTGAGTCTTGACTCGAATTCATCCTCAAAGTCGGAGTCGGAGTTGGATTCGTAGTCGGCTTCGGACTCGAACTCGAACTCTACCGGCTTTGCCATGAATGCTAAGTCATCGTCTTGATCTTTTTATTTCTCCTACATCACTTGAAATGCTTGCTTTGGTTGCTTGTGTTTTGGCTTCATTTATGGGCAGTCTAACTTGTAATGCCCTTTCTTGTTGCACTCATAGCATGTGTATGTTTGTGGGGGTTTCTTGCTCTTCAATTCCTCCCTTTTCTTTTTGATGATTCTCCGAAGTAGATTGACTAGTTCGGCCTCTATCTCCTCTTTGGATTCCGATTCGGATTCACCTTCTTCGAGAGGTATCTTGCTCTTTGCTTTTCGTCTTCATCTTGCAAACAACGCTACACCTTTCTTGACTGAGACTGCGTTAGTTTGTTCATGTAACTCAAATTCTGAAAAGAATTCATCTAACCTAATCTTAGATAAATCTTTAGATACCTTGTCGGCATCAACCATGGATGCCCACAAGGTGGTCCTAGGAAATGCATTGAGTGTATACCTTATTATGTCTCGATTGTCTATCTTTTGTCTGATGGCATGTAGACCGTTCAAGATGTCTTGGATCCGTGCATGGAGTTGTGAAGTAGTCTCGTGATCCTTCATCTTTAGATTATACAATTTATTCAATAGTAAGTCTCTTTTGCATACCTTAGCGTCGGATGTCCCTTCGTGTAGCTTGATTAACTTGGTCCAGAGGTCTTTAGTGCTAATGAACGGTCCAATTCGGTTGAGCTCCTCCTTGGACAAGTCGCATTGCAACATTTGGATTGCTTTTGCATCGGCTTTGATTTGCCTCTTGGTTGAGTTGGTCCATTTGTGGAAGTCCAAAGGCTCCCCTTGATCATTTGTGGGTAGAGCAAAGCTGGTTTGGATTATTATCCAAGTCTCGACTTGTGTTTTCAAGAAACACTCCATCCGACCTTTCCAATAACGGAAATTATTTCCGTTAAAGAACGGAGGTTGGGTGGTGCTATACCCCTCAATGTGAGCCATTAATTATCTTGCAAAACACAAATAAAAACTAGGAATTCCAAGACTTGGTCATAGATTAGTAATGCAGGAAATAATAAGAAATAAAAAGAAATAAAATAAAAATAAAAAGCTAAACAAAAACCAGAAATTTACGACCTTCGATGTCCCCGAAAGGGTACTAAACATCATTTTTTGGGGATGAAAATAGATTGTTATAAGAGTAAACCCTAGAAAGAAATGTAGATCTCTGAGAGAGCTTCGATTTGGTGAGTAGCACGTTTTGTGGGTCCACTTGTATGAAAAGTTATGCTCATTTTACCGTGAGCTACTCCGGAAGTGAAGAGATACTTGCAAACACAAAAACAAAAATGCAAATTGCCAAGACTTCGTCTTGGATTAGTAGTGCGGGAGAAGAATTAACAAAAAGCCCAAAAATAAAATGAAAAGAAAATAAAAAATTTTCTAGACTGGTGGTTACACCAAATCTTAGCGCCCTCGCTCTGATACTAATTGTTGGATCGAGAAGCGTCGCTAGAGGGGAAAAATAAATAACGAGCATAAAACTTTTTGTCTTTTCGTTTGTTCGATTAAAAATAAAGAGATGCACAATGAAAAAATAAATAAGACAAATTTATTTTTACATAGTTCACAACCCAGCAGTTGCTACTCCAAGGCCCCGCGATCCTTGACTGCGTACGAAGGGGCAATCCACTAAAGAGTCTCCTCGTTGGAGGTAGGAGACAATGATCACAAAAATCGAGAGACACAAACACGAGGATGAGGCAACAAGCCTACCTCACCTCGTTACGATGAAAACTCTGATTACAAATTAAACAAACAAATACTACCGACGAATATGAATCTGAGATGAAGAGCTTGTCATCGGCATGTTGGCATCGTAGTGTCATCATCGAAGCGTAGCATTGTTGGAGCACTTGGGAGAAAAGAATTGATGATGTAGGGTTCGAGTCCTCCCCTCCTTTTATAGACTCGTGCCTTGGAATTAGTCCAGATCCAAATCCTCAATTTGTGGAAATTATCACGAGGTGGCACCTTATCTTATCGCGAAGTGGCAGCATTAAACATTATCCTTTATGACCTAGTGCACAAGGATGATTTGTCGCCATCAATCGACTGATGCACTTCATCATTTGACTGACATCAGTCAACTCCCAATATCTAGTAATCGACTACCAGCCTGGTCACTTCCCTGCAGTAAAGATTTAGCACGAAAAATGGTAAATGCGACGGTTTCTTACCGTCCGATCTCGACCTAGACCTTCCACTGGAAGTCTTAGTCAGATCGCCGCCTAGGGTCATCCCCGTACAGAGGACATGACCTTACCATCTCTCTTCGCATTTGTGCTTACCTCTGGTCCTTTATGACCTGTCACTTTGCTTCCGGTCTTCACTTGGGTTCTTCGACTTCCACGAAGTTCTCCCGGTGTCGCCCAACCAGCATGATTTCCCGACTCAGGATTCTCCAGGTGTCCCTAACCTTTGTCTTAGCTTAACCATTTCCTGCACACTTAATTCAGCTCATGAGATAACAATATGATCTTAACTTTAGATCTTTTCCATAATCAAAATGTATGTTCGATTATCTGGTGCCCCTTCACCAACATAAGAGGGTCATTAGGAAGGTACTAAGGGAGGATATCCCTAGTGAGTACCTAGTAAACCCAAGGAGCTTCAATAGGTATTAGGTTCCTAGGAGCATGATCCCTTCACGCTAGATGGGTTAGGTTGTGTAACCTTAAATGGATGGGTAGTTAACCTAACCATAGCAAAGTTGGCACTTTAGGTTATTTTCAAGGTTATGGAATACCTTAGAAATAAGTTTGGATTCATATCCTAAAGGTTTTTATCATGTGCCAATTAAATTTGAGAAGTTTAAAAAATTGATCAAATTGGCACAATTAGATTTAGAGGTCATAGTGTGTCATTTTGGGTTTTTAGCACACTTGGGAGATGAGTAGTATAATGACAAACTTGACTTAATCCTAACAAATGGCAATTAATACTAAAATCTAGGTATTCTTATACCTTTGTATTTTATACTTATCATGCTTTGTTTTGTTGGATCGAGAAGCGTCGCTAGAGGAGGGGGGGGGTGAATAGCGAGCGTAAATCTTTCATTTCGTTCGTTCGATATATGAGTAAGCACAGCGGAAAACTAAAGAGACAAGTTTATTTTTACTTGGTTCACAACCCAACGGTTGCTACTCCAAGGCCATAACGGTCCTAAACCACATACGAAGGGCAAAGCACTATAACGTCTCCGCCTCATTGGAGGTAGGAGACAACGATTACAAAATCGAAAGTACGAGGATGAGGCAACAAGCCTACCTCACCTCGTTACGATTAAAACAAAGAATATAATAACAAAAGA
The DNA here is from genome assembly GCA_025175895.1 of Wurfbainia villosa. Classification (NCBI taxonomy): domain Eukaryota; kingdom Viridiplantae; phylum Streptophyta; class Magnoliopsida; order Zingiberales; family Zingiberaceae; genus Wurfbainia; species Wurfbainia villosa. Next base: position 62,070,874 of record CM045997.1, read on the forward strand.
TATTACTTGCTTCTTCTGCCGATGAAGAAGATGGAAGCTTGGCGTCGCATCGGCGTTATGACGGTGTTGGAGCTTTGGCGTTGTATGAGAACTTAAGAATAATCTTGATGATGCTTTGGGTTAGAATCCTCCCCTCCTTTTATAGAGTTTGGCCTCAGAATATGTCTCCTCAGAATTTGGAACATATCACGAAGTGGTAACAAATTTTATCACGGAGTGGCCACGTCAATCGTTATCCGTTTTGACCTAATGCAAAGGCTGATTCATCGCCATCAGTCGACTGCCCAATGTCCAACAGTCGACTGCCAGCCTAGCCACTTCCCTGCAGTAAGAGGTTAGCATTGAAAATGGAAAATGCGATGGTTTCTAACCGTTCGATCTTGACCTGAACCTTCCACATGAAGTCTTAGTCGGATCGCCGCCTACGGTCGTCCTTGTATAGAGGACATGACCTTACCATCTCTCACTCACACGAGCTTACCTCGATATTTATTTTGTTGCTCTCACTTCCGGTCTTCCACTCGATTGCTTCGGCTCCCTCCGAAGTCACTCGAGTGTCGCCCGACCACCACGACTTCCTCCGGGTGTCGCTAGCCTTCAGCTCCAGCTTTAGTACTTTTCTGCACACTCGATTTAGCTCGTGAGATAACAATGTAAACTTAACTTTGTGTCTTTGTCATAATCAAAACACAAGTTTGATTATCTGGTGCCCCTGCACCAACATATTTGTCTTGCCATGTCATGACATCATATTTCATTTTATCATATAAAATGTCATGATACCTTAGGTTTATCTTTTTATGTCATGTTAGTATTTAGCTTCATTTATATGTCATGATATCATGATTATTGGCACATGCTTATTTATGCTACCATTATATTCCATAATCATCATTTCATGTATTTAAGTTAATTAAAATTGATTTAAGGATTATGACATGATTTGAAGTCCATGTATAAGGGAATCAAATAGTGTTGCCTAGAAAAATGCATGAAACCTTAGTCTAGGAAGGACAAAATCCACATCTCACATTAAATTGATATATGTGTGTATTAATACACTCTAGACACGTGAGATATTAGGAAAATGAGTTAAGTTCAAGGTGCATAGTTCGTGCATCTTGATGAACTCAAACTCATATTATACCATTGATGGATCATGGAGAAAGCTAATATGTAAGTCATGTGCATTGAGCCCATAGATCATGGTCCAATATAAGGTTTTTAAAATATTTCAAAATCATTTTGAAAAGCCTTGGTGAAGCTAGGGGTGACCACGTTCCGAAACTGCCGGTTTCGATTTTGAAATCGTAGGTTCCAGTTTATCATCCAATGGAATTGGAACCGAACCACTCATCAGCAGTTTTAGTTTCGATTTTGGAATCGCCGATTTCAGTTCCTTATGGTTCGATTTTGATTTCAAAATCGTTGGTTTCGGTTCATCATCCATCAGAACTGGAATCGAACCATTAACCAACGGTTTCGGATCCTTACGATTTTATTTCAGTTCAAACCGTTTAGAACCAAAATTAAAATTATTTAATTTTAAGTCTCTCATTTATTTAATAGGCGATTTAAATATATTATTTTTTAATTTATTAATTTGGTCGATTTATTTTAATTTAAATTATATTTAAATTCAAATTTTGTATGTGGAGATTTAACATATGTCGATTTATTTATTTTATATAAATTTTTAAATAAAATATTTATCATAAAAAATTATCATCGAAACATATTTAATTAATTAATTCACATCAATAAATTAAATATATATATATATATATATATATATATATATGTATATATATATATATATATATATATATATATATATATATATATATATATATATATATATATATATATATATATATATATATATATATATATATATATATATATATATATATATATATATATATATATATATATATATTAAGTTGTCTACGTATCCTTTTGAGATCTAAAGGAATCAAAGCCCTCGTAGTTCACATACCATTTAAATGACTTTGATTTTTATAAATATTTTTTATTATAATTGTGATGTAGCAATGAAAATTTTAAATTTTGAATGTTTTAATTTTTATGCATGTTGATTGTTATGATGTAATGATACCAAATATGAATTTTAAATGATTTTAATATTGATTTTTATGCACATTTATTATTATAATTGTGACACACTAATAAAAATTTAAATTTTGAATGAGTTTAGTTTTTGTTCAAAAGTAAATATCAAATTATTTTTAAAAATTCAATTCCGATTTTAACAAAAAAAAGTACTAAGTTTCGGTTCCGGTACAGTTCTGATTCTGTTCACGGTTCGGTTCCAATTCTGATTCCAAAAATTTAGGAATCAGAAATGAACCATATGTCTTCGGTTTTGATTTCAGAACTAGAACCTAAAAAGCAGTTTCGATTTTGTTTTTAAGCCATCGATTTCGGTTCAGTTCACGGTTCGAACAGAACCATAGTCACCACTAGGTGAAGCCTATCTTTTGATAGCAAACACAATTGATGAAGTTGATACAAAATAGGTCAAAAACATTAAAGTCATCAATGGTTTTGAATTTTGTATCAATCTCACTATTTAATTGATATTTTATTATTAAAATATTTTTCACCCATAATGATTGACATAAGTATTATACATATGAATTTTCATGATTTTTTGAATTATGTATAATTACTTATGAATTTCACAAACTTGATTTCTGAAATTGGAATTCTGCATTTGTAGAAATTAGTCGACTGCTGCTTAGGATAGTTGACTACCGTAAAGGGTAGTCGACTGGTTGCTGACCGAGTTGACTGTTAAGTCTGATTTCGGCTAAACAAGATTGTTTAGCCCATGTTTCAACCATTTTAGGCTATTCAAACTATTCATAACCCTAGGATATACTTTGGAAAGCATTGGAAGGGTGAAAATTCATTGGATATGGATTAGAAGAGTTGTTTAAAGTGATGTATCAAATTTTAAGGTGAGTGAAAGTTCAAGTTTGAACTTTTGCCCTTAATTTTGATTGTTTAGTGTTCCTATAGGCTTAGGGACTCTCGACGGACATTGTTGGTGCAATGGTCAAGAGGGAGCAAGCCTTTAGGGGGAGTTATCCATCATGGGATGATGGATGTGTATTCCTCAAAGGGGGAGACATAAAGGGATTGGAAACCCTTATTGTGCTCACCAAAGGAGAAGAATTAAAGAAGTGAGGATTGTCTCTCATTTAGTGATATGAGAATTATCACTAGGAAGAGTGAAGACATCCTGGATATTTTTGGACCAAGGGGAGATTGTAAGATCTCATTGGGATATGAGACATTGATACCCTTGGAGAGAGCCTTTTTTGATGTATGTCAAAAAGGGGGAGAATTGTGAGAGATTGTTGGCTTGAGTTAGGTGGCCTAACTCAAAGGTTTTTGTAGTTTATGTCAAACATCAAAAAAAGAGAGATTGTTGGTGTAATCAGCCCAGGTCACGATTGACCAGACTCGAGTTTGACTCGAGCAGTATTTTGATGTTCGACAAAACATATGACAATGTGATTGTCATGAAAAGTCCAAGCATGGGTCTTGGAAATGGTAAAGTCCAAGTCATGGGTACTTGACATAGAAAGTCCAAGTCTTGAGTACTTGGCATGGAAAGTCCAAGCATGGGTCTTGGCAATTGGAAAGTCCAACATGGAGTTAGGAAGGAAAGTCCAAGAGTGTGATATTGGTAGCGTAAAGTTCAAGCATGGGTCTTAGAAGTATAAGTCCAATGTTTAGCAATGTAAAATCCAAGGGTAGAGTCTTGCAGCATAAGTCCAAATGGATCTTGGCATTTGGGAAGTCTAAGGGTGTTATATTGATAACATAAAGTCCAAGTGGTAGTCTTGGTAGCATAAGTCCAATATTTAGGGGCATAAAATCCAAGCGTGTGTCTTGGCAACGTAAGCCTAAATGTACTTTAGCGGTGTAGACCCAACTAGCATGACAATAGTCGATGGAAGCACCTGAAGGCTAGCATATAGATGAACAAGTCATGGATGATTTGGAGGGATCCAATAGGCATGAGGCTGATAGAGGTGGCTAGAAGGCTTAGGTCTAGGCTAAGAGTGGTCTAGCAAGTATGAGGGGATCATACTTGGGGTTAAACCTCATGTTTGAGGTTTTTCCCAATAGACTGGCTAGTGTGGTCGACTCACACTATGTGGCTGGGCACTTGGCAGCCGAGTTGACTAGGAAGCGATCATCAGGGTTATGACCGATCATTGCGAGTCGGCAGCGCTTGGCTAGTCGCATGGCCTTGGCGATTATTGCTAGCTTTAGGCGATTGGTGACCTTGTGATCGGCGCCATGGAGGTCATCGCTATCGCAGCAGACACGAAAGCTTGGTAGTCAACTTGGGAGTCGACTAAGGTCTTGGTAGTCGAGTGATGGAAATGGTAGTCGACTATCAATGTATCCTATGGCTAGAATGTCAACGTGGATTAACTCCATTGTGAGACAACGACAAACTAGGTAGTCGATTGCCAGGCGCGGAATCAACCCAATGTAGGTCATAAAAGGAGCTATTTATGGAGAATTTCTTACATGGTTTCTTGAGCGGTTCTTGAGACGATTTGAAGGCGAAGTGCTGGCGCATTTCAGTGTTCTTCAAGCTCATCCAAGCAACCAACAAGCAAAGCATACAAAGCGACCTCTTGTAAAGTTTCCTTTACTTATTTTCATTATTGTCTTTGTATTTGCTTGTATCTTTTGTATTACTTTTGTAATCATTTGTATGAGGTTTCTCCACCTCCGGATTGTTCCGAGAAGGAGTGTATTAATGGTGGTTTGCATCACTAGAGCTCATTTGAGCTCGACCCGTGGAGTTGGAACCCTAGGTTTCAAACCACGTTATATTCTTGCGTATTGTGTGCTTGTGTATTCTTGTTGTGCATTTTAATTATTATATATTCCACTGCGCATTAACAAGTTTGTGTAGACGAGCACACAAGTGATCGATCATGGATAATCAAATTCCATCAAACGATGCATTCCGCTATTCACCCCTCCCCCCTCAAGCGACGTCCAATTCCTCTACAACATCGAATCTCATGTGAATTGAACATGCTTGATGTTATGCTAAACACGAAAAAGAACTCTGGTTCAACCATATTAATGGAAGGTGTTAGCCATAATATTTGCATGAGAGATTTCAGGTTATTATGGGTCTCATCTATAAAAGGAAATAAACTTAAATATGGAAAACCCAAGGTCACATTAGGAAATAAATTTCCCGATGTGAACGTGAGTCTATGCTTAGGCTCTAACAACGCGGCCAACACCTTCGGTGTTTCTAGGCACATCTTTGGTATTTACTTTTTTGGTTACAAACATATCCTATATGTAAAAACATGCATATTTTAATCTATCATATAGAAAAACATCGCACAGGTATATTAAAACATCAAACATGCTTTAAACATTCTCCTATAACATGCGATCTATGCCAAACAAACAAGGTGACTTTGATACCACTTTTTGGGAGTTTCGGGATCTTACACAGTGGAATAAAGAAAATAAAATAATTTTTATTACATCCCAGACATCCCCTGGGGGCTAGGAAAACTTGCTTTGTCATAATCACATCTAAACACATGAAAGGAGGAGGACAAGTTATACCTTCGAGATTCTTTCGAATCCGTCGAAACCACAAGCAAGACCAACGGGCCTTGCCTCTATCAGTATCCACACCGGGATCACCTGAGATAACTCCTAGAGAAGTAAGTCTTTGTCTTCGATTGGTGCTAGCAAACCGGTGGAGACAAGAGAAGAAGAGAGAGAGACGACTACCAAGGAAAAACTAAGAGAAAAATAACTCTCCTCCAAAGATTATCAAGGGATATATTTATAGATCTCTTGATTAAGGCATCTTAGGAGGCTTAAACAGAACCTATCTTACCATAATTGTCCCATAATTAAGGTAAGAATAACCCAGGAAATTTTTATAAGAGAAATCTCCAAAAACGATAGAGACGTGACATGACCGTGTGTCTTACACACGGCCGACCATGCCAAAATGGCACGATCGTGCCAGGACAAATGACCAGTCATGTTTCCTTCTGAGCACGGCCCAGTCTTTGGACATTTTTGTCCAGATCTAGGCACAACCCGTGCCTGGTTAGGCATAGTCGTGTGAGGCTCTATATGGTCCATTTAACTTTGTTTAGGTGCAATATGGTCGTGCTAAGTTCGATAAGGTCATAGAAAGGTTCCATAGCCTCCATTTCACACCCCCTTGGTATGGTCCAACCAGATATATCCTTTCTCATCAAGAATCTCATTCTCTGACTTGTTTTGCATCTCAAGATCAACCATAGTGTGTGTGACCCAATAGGTTCCCGATTATGTTGATCATTCATAAGTAACCCCTTAATTATAAATAGATCATGAGTGACACCTAGCAGTACATCATGACCCCCCAACTGATCAGAAAGTCTAAATCAACTCCAGAATGTTTCTGAACCCTTCAGCAACTTTAGTTATTCGTGCCTTGTTTCTTTCACTCATCCTATGCCCACTTGGTTCAGGACATGTTCTATGTGTTCGTCCTCACTAGGCTGACTACGTCACCCCTAACCCAAGTTAGTTTCCTTGTCCTGTGGATTCAAGTTACTCTTTCATGTTCCCAAGAAGGCCATCTTCATAACATGTTTGCTCTGCCCAGAGACTTCTGAGTAACAATCCTGATAAGAGGCCTAGAGTTTACATCTCCTTTATCAGGAGTGGTGAATCCTCTTTGGCTATTCAAACACCTTCGATCACTTTGGCTCATACCTAATCATCCCAGAGTTACACCTGCAATGTAGATGGCTGCGAAGAAGTCAAAGTATAAGGCGCCATGATCAAGGTGACTTAAATACTTTCAAGTCTAAGGAAGCTCACACTCAAGCTGCAATGAGATCTTCAACGACACATAGAACCATATGAAGTCTCATAGGAGGTCACTCCAATAAACTAGTTACCATAACTAATATCCACATGTTCACTTTCAACATCCCTATGCTTCCATTCAGTGAGTATCAAATGCTTGGATAAACCAAGGAGCATAACATGTGCTAGTCTCACAGAATTGATGATGTCCAATCTCATCAATTCATCGACTAGGGATAGTTTCAATATTTACATGATTACACATGATAAGATATCCACTAATTGTAATCCAATCACAAATTCTTTCATGCCATGCATCGTATTGTGGACTTCAGTACATGAGTTTAAGATCCAATCAAATACATAGATAATGTATACTTAAATAGTGAATTTTATTAATAACTTCTAAAGTGATTGCTTTAGGACACCTCTCAATTGCATCAATAAGTCCAAATGAACCTTGGCAAAAGAGACTCGGTTAGTATGACATAGCTGATGGAAGCACTTGAAAGCTAATGCGAAGGGTGAAGGAGTCGTGGAAGACTCAGATGGACCCTGAGGGCATGAGGCCGATGAAGGTGGCTAGAAGGCTTATGTCTAAGATAAGGGTGGTCGATCAAGTATGAGGGGATTATACTTGAATTAAACCTCATGTTTGAGGTTTACCAGTCGACTGGGGTTATAGACCAGTCGACTAGCCAACACTTGGGAGCATAGTTTGACTCGAGCAGTCGACTGGGATTATAACCAATCAACTGGTCATATAGTCGACTATAGCTCGATTATTGTTGTGGTCATTGTCTGGTAGTCGACTGGTCATTCGACTACTGGCTTGGCAGTCGACTACTAGGATATCAGCTAGCCAGAATCCAATGTGGATTAGTCCATTGTGAGACAATGGATAGGCGAGCAGTCAATTAGTGCATTTTGGCAGTCGACTACAAGGTAGAAATCCATCCCTATGTAGGTTATAAAAGGAGCAGCAAAGGGAGGATTTTAGTAGCTATTATTGGGAGCTTTTGGGTAGGAATTGCTACGTCATTTCAGGTATTCTAAAGCCTTTCAAAGCAACCAAAGAGTGTTCAAGCAAAGTGTTATTGTGTAAAGTTTTATTTACTTGAATTTTGCTTGTTACATTGCATACTTGTTGTATTTTATTGTAAGCTCTTTTGTACGAGGTTTCTCTACCTCCGGTGTGTTACCGAAAAGGAGAGAGTTATAGTGGTGTGGACACTAGAGCTTACTATAGAGTAGGAATCGTAGGTTCCAAACCATGTATATCTTGGAGTTGTGCTTGTGGTGTATTTTAGTTTATGCATTTTATTTTGTATATTTTGTTAATATCTTGTAGACAAACACACGACATAAATCAAAGCAAAGTTGATGAAAATCATTATTCACCCCCTCTAGCATGCACAAATCGGTCCCTACACAGTCGACTGCCAAGCCATCAATCGATTGGTTAGTCGAATTGTTAACCTTCTATGCCTAGTCATAGTAACACTAGTCGATTGCTTCTTTCCTAGTAATTGACTATCATCCTTTTTGTGCCCTGCTATAGTGTCACCAGTCAACTGGCCTTAGCTAGTCGAGTTGCCAGTTGAGTTCTGAACTCTACGATTGCTCAAACAGTGACACTAATTGATTACTCTTTGCCATCAGTCAATTGTCAGGCTACCAGTCGACTAATCAACTCCATTAGTCGACTTCTCAACTAGTCGAGTTGGCAGTTGAGTCCCAAACTCAACATTTGTTTGAGCACTGTTACCAATCGACAATCGACTAATGCCTCAGTCTCAGCCTAGTTTCAAGACAACTCTCGCTTTACTTGTAATCTGATCAGCCTCAACCTACCAGGACTTTTCTTATCCAACATTTTCTCACTCTTGATCTGCTGAAAACTCCCTTCCCTAGCATCCGGTCAATTGTGACCCACTAGAACTTCTCTTTCCAAGCTATATCTCCCTTGACCGCTGGGTCTTCCCTTGCCAAGCATGATCTTCTAGATCTGCCAGGACTTCACCTATCAAGCACTATCAGTATTGACCTATTGGGACTTCACTTGCCAAGGACAATTTCCTCGATCTATCGGGACTTCACCTACAAGCACGATCTCCTCAATCTGTCGGGACTTCACTTTCCAAGCACGATCTCCTCGATCTGCCAGGACTTCACTTATCAAGCATGATCTCTTTAATATGTCAGAACGTATCTTTCCAAGCATGATCTCCTCAATCTGCCGGGACTTCACTTGTTAAGTCTCCATACTTAGACTTTCCTTTGTCGAATATCCATACTTGGACTTTCCTTGCCAACTCCCAGTTAGACTTTACCCGTCAAGTCTCTAATCAACCTTGATCTCCTTGACTCCTTGGTCGACGACTCCATATGACTACAGATGTCCCATACCATCCAATAATATTGTCAAACACATTTTCAAACATCAAAACTCTATTTAAGTCCCACTCGAGATTGGACAACCTTGACCTGGGGTTGATTGCACCAATAATCTCCCTAACACTTAGGACAGCCACACGCGAGAGGTGCTTGAGCGCGTGGAGGTGCTCCGCCCGCACGTGTAAGGTGCTCGGGAGTGTGGAGTGTTGGTGCAATAATACCCCAAGCATTTATGTCTTTTGATGCTTGGATAATCATTTGTAGTTAGGCATTAATTGTGATTTAATTGAGAATGTGTTAAGTGACAAGAAAATCCAAGTATGAAGACTTCGTGAAGGAAAGTCCAAGTGTGATCTTGGCAAGAGAAGTCCATGGAAAGGTCTTGGCGGCGTAAATTCCAAGCGGACCTTGGCAAAGGAAGACCAAAGGCAAGGTCTTGGCAGCGTAAGTCCAAGCATGTAGTCTTGGCGGCGTAAAGTCCAAGAGGTCCTTTGGCAAAAGAGAAACCGAAGACATGATGAAACCGAGGGAAGCTCTTGGAAGCAAGTGCAATGATGAAGGAGTCACGGACTCGGAGGGATCCTGGAGGCGCAAGGCTGAAGGAAGAGCTAGAAGATTAAGTCTAGGTCTAGGGGGTTATTTTAAGTATGATTTAATCATACTTGAAGTGTATCAATCGACCGTGCCGTCGGTCATGATCGATCACTTTCGATTGAAGTTGGTGAGTTCGTGGGCCAACAATGATCCGTCCACCATCAGTCGATTGTTATACCCCAACAGTCAACTACTATAAGTGGATGTCAGCATAAAAGGTTTTCCAGTCGAGTGATCATTCGGAGCACTCGACTGGTTACTCAATCAGTCGACTAATCAGAGTTCCGTTGAGTAGTGATGATCACGTATTCGGCTCATCAGAAGTCGTTGGATGGTGATAGCTACATCAGTAGTCGACTAATTTTGTACATCAGTCGAATGATCGAGACTCAATGGGAAAATCAGCCTCTTCTCTATAAAAAGAGGTCATGGGGTGCTTGAGGAGGCTAGTGCTCTTATTGCTAACATACTCTCAAGCTCCCACATTTTTCTTAAGCTTTCTAAGTGTTTTAATCCTCCTCTTCTCCAATCTTCATATTCATCATTTGTATGAAGAGGAGAGTCTTGTATGAGAAAGCCTTCGTATTGGAGATTTGATTGCATTGATCCACCTTAAGGATCGTCGTGGAGTAGGAGCTTAGTCTCTGAACCACATAAAATTCTTCTTGTTAGCGATTGTCTTTTTTATCTCTTGTTTTCTTTTGTATTTGTATTTGCTTCCGCTAATCGTAATTGTAGAATTCAAGAGAGGCTATTCACCCCCCTCTAGCCTTCCAAAGATCCCCAACAAGTGGTATCAGAGCTCGGATCGTGTCAGAAGATCTAACAATCAACCAGAGAACGATGACATTTCAAGAGGGATATAGCACGGTGAGGCCTCCATTCTTCGACGACAATGACTTCGGATATTGGAAAGGCAGGATGGAATACTACCTTATCAATGATATTGATAATTGGTTTAGCATTGTAGATGGGTTCGAGAAGTCGATCGATGAATTCGGAGCACCTATACCAACCAAGGATTGGACTATGGAGATGATGCGGAAAGCACAAGCCAACGCCAAAGCAACAACCACACTTCAATGTGGTTTGTCTAAAGAGCAACTAAGCAAAGTAGGACCCTTCGAATCCGCAAAGGAGCTTTGGGAGAATCTCATCGAACTAAATGAAGGGTCAAAGGAGACAAGAAGAGCAAAGAGGGACCTTTTGATAGGTCAACTCCAAAGTTTCAACATGAAGACCAATGAGACCGTGAGCCAAATGCACAATCGATTCAAGGAGGTAGTTAACAGATTACATGTAATAGGTGAGAAGGTAGAAATTCGTGACCTAGTAAGGCATGCCCTTCAAGCCTTCCCTAGAACAACTTTATAGGCATCAATGGTATATGCTTATAAAGTTTCTAGGGACCTTTCCTTAGTTAAGATAGATGAACTATTTTGTGAATTTGAGTTGCATGAGCAAGCTAACACTTCGTCCAAGGAGAAAGGTGTAGCTCTTTTTGTAGGTAAGAAGGAAAAGAAGAAGAAGGAGAAGTAGTGATGAGGAGTTATCGGCTAGTGAGGTGGCTCACTATGTGAAGAGATTCGGTGGGAGATCAAGGAAGCTCACCAAGAAGGATGTGAGGAGGATGTTCCAATCCTCAAAAGGAAAATCTTCTAGTAGTTCAATTTCTACTCCTAATGTTACTTGCTATAGTTGCAACAAAAAGGGGCACATCAAGCCAAATTGCCCGGAGCTAAAGAAAAAGGAGGAAAAGGAAAAGAAGAAGAAGGACAAGAAGGAGACGAAGAAGAAGGAGGCAATGGTAGCCCAAACTTGGGACACAAAAAGCCTAGAAGGTTCATCCGATGAGGAGGAAATGTGTCATGTCACATGCAACCTAGAACTCATGGCTTTGGAAGATGAAGCCGGAAGCTCAAGTGAGGAGTCATCATCATCATTCTCAAGCGATGAATTGTCCTCTAGTGACGATGAGGTAAAAGACTCCCCTAGGATAGAATTACTTTATAAAACCATTGCATGTCCTCAAAATGCTCTAAATAAATCAAAATCTAGGATTAAGGATTTGAAAGTAGAAATCAAAGAAATTAGGAATGTAGAACTTACTTGTAATGATGCATGTTCACTTAAAGATGAAAATGATGAGCTAAAAAAGGAAATAGGTGAATTAAGAGCATGCTTATAAAAATTTACAAATGGCTCAAAATACCTAGACATGATACTTAGGGACCAAAAGGCTATTTACAACAAGGCCGGAATAGGATATAGACCTAAAAAAAAGGAAGTAGCCTTTACCTCCCTCATTAGTAGAAAATCAACCCTTAAGAGCAAAGGTAAAAAGGCATGGGTTCCCAAAAGTTATGTTGTTAATGCTTCCGGTCCAAAAATTTAGGTGCCTAAGGATTGTGTTTTTCATGTTGTTTAGGTAGAAGAACCAAGCATGTGGATTATTGATAGTGGTTGCTCAAGACACATGATCGGTGATGTGAGCAAATTTACCACAATCAACCACCTTAGCAAGGGGACCGTGTCATTTGGAAATAGTGTCAAACTTAAAATTCTAGGACAAGGCACAATTGAGGTATCCCCAAGTCTTACTATTCATAAAGTATTAGTCAAAAATATGAAATTCAACTTGCTTAGTGTTAGCCAATTATGTGATACCAATTTTAGTATTGAATTTACTTCTACTAAATGCCTTATAAGACACAAGGAATTAAATGATTGTATGTTAGTAGGATATAGGAAATCAAATATTTATTATGTTGATTTATCCTATGTTTATAACATTTCCCCTAAGTGTCTCATGGCAAAAGAAGAAGAAAGTTGGCTATGGCATAGGATATTTGATTGTCATAGTACTCCCTCTTTGAATGGTAGTAAATATTGCTTAGTTATAGTAGATGATTTTTCTAGATATACTTGGGTGTATTTTATGAAACATAAGGACAATACCCTAGAAATAATCATAGGTTTTAGCAAAGGAGTAGAGAATGAAAGAAATCTAAAAATCAATCTGATCCGTAGTGATCATGGTGGAGAATTTGAGAATTCTAACTTCTCCAAATTTTTCTTAGAACAAGGGTACAAGCATGAATTCTCTTATCCTAAAACACCCCAACAAAATGGGGTGGTGGAAAAGAGAAATCGTGCCCTACAAGAAGCGGCTAGGACTATGCTTAATGCATATTCATTACCTAACTACTTCTGGGCGGAAGTGGTTAATACTGCTTGCTATATCCAAAATAGAGTCCAAATCCATAGGTTTTTAGGTAAAACTCCATTTGAATTATGGAATGGTACAATTCCAACAATTCATTATTTTAAAGTCTTTGAATGCAAAGCTTATATCTTAAATACCAAAGACAATTTGGGGAAATTTGAGTCCAAACCAGATGAGGGAATCCTAGTTGGATACTCATCCACTAGTAGAGGGTATAGAGTCTACAACAAAAGGACCCAAATAGTTGAGGAGTCTTCAAATGTTCAATTTGATGAGATCTCTAAAACCTATCCTAGGAAATCTCCCATTGATAATGATATCAATGATAAAAATCAAGATATTACCAAAAAATTTCAAGACTTGACCTTAGGGGATAATGATCAAGGGTAAGTAAGAGGATATTCCGATGATGAAAGGAGGATTGAGGATAACCAAGATCAAAATCAATTTAATACACCTCCTAGAATATTAAGGATTAATTAAAATCATCCTCTTGACCAAGTTGTAGGAGAATTATCTCAAGGTGTTAGAACAAGGTCCTTCCATAGAACTCCCACAAGTCAAATAGCTCTTATCTCCCAAATTGAGCTTAAATCAATCAATGATGCATTACTTGATCTGGATTGAATCTTAGCTATGCAAGATGAATTGGCTCAATTTGAAAGGAGTTAAGTATGAGAGCTAGTCCCTAGGCCCAATGATAGCACCATTATTACTACAAGATGAGTCTTTAGGAACAAATTAGATGATCAAGGTAATATAACTAGAAATAAGGCAAGGTTAGTTGCAAGGGGCTTCAATCAAGTTGAAGGACTTGATTATGATGAAACTTATGCCCCGGTTGCTAGGTTAGAGTCCATTAGAATCCTATTAGGATATGCCTTTTACATGGGTTTTAAACTCCATCAAATGGATGTAAAATTGGCATTTCTAAATGGGTTCATTAAGGAAGAGGTATATGTAGAACAACCTTCCGGGTTTGAGAGTATAGACTATCCAAACAATGTATACAAGATTAGAAAAGCTTTATACGGATTAAAACAAGCTCCTTGAGCTTTGTATGAAAGATTATCATCTTTCTTAGTTTTTAAGGGTTTTAGAAGAGGTCAAGTAGATCAAACTCTCTTCATAAAGTCAAAATCAAAGGATATTTTTGTAGCCTAAGTATATATAGATGACATCATTTTTGGGTCAACAAATGATGAGCTCCTTCAAGATTTCATCAAAAATATAGAGAATGAGTTTGAAATGAGTCTAGTTGGAGAATTAAAATTCTTTTTAGGATTACAAGTCAAACAAACAAATGACGGAACTTATGTATACCAAACCAAATATGCCAAAGAAATGATCAAGAAATTTGGTTTGGAAAATATTAAGGTAGTTTCAAGTCCTATGGAAACCAACACAAAAATAGATAATGATCAAGAAGGTAAAATAATTGACCCAAAACTTTATAGAAGCATGATTGGTAGCCTTCTATACCTAACCGCTAGTAGACCTGATATCTTACTTACGGTAGGTATGTGTACAAGATACCAATCTTGTGCCAAAGAGTCCCATTTAGTAGTCGTTAAGAGAATTTTAAGATATATCAAAGGCACACTAAATGTAGGACTTTGGTACCCTAGGAAAAAATCTTTTGATTTGGTTGGGTACACCGATTCTGACTATGCGGATTACAAGTTGGATAGGAAGAGTACTAGTGGTGGATGCCAATTTCTTGGATTCTCCCTAGTTAGTTGGAGTAGTAGAAAGCAACCTTGTGTTGCTTTGTCCACCACCGAAGCCGAATATGTGGCTATGGGTGGTTGTGTGGCTCAATTACTTTGGATGAAACACACTCTAGAGGACTATGAGCTACACTACACCAATGTCAAGGTTTATTGTGAAAATGTGAGTACCATAAATTTGACCAAAAATCCAGTACATCACTCTAGGACTAAGCACATTGAAGTGAAGTATCACTTCATTAGAGATCATTTGGCAAAGGGAGACATTGAGCTCAATTACAAAGAATCCAAGTCCAACCTAGCCAACATATTCACCAAGGCTCTCCTCGAAGCGGAATATTCATCACTTAGGAGAGAACTTGGAATGTGCTTAGTAGAATAGAGGTCTAGGTTTGCTTGATCCTATAGAAAATATAGAACTATACCTCTAAGCATCTCACAAAATACCTAAGAAACCATGATTTTTGTACTGAGCCACTTAAACAATATGGGAGATATTAGGAAGATGCATTTGGTTCATCATGCTTGTTATGATGCATTACTATGAACCAAAATGTCATCTAAAGACATTAATCCTTAATTGGACCAATTATTGGGAAGGCGTATGTACAATTGATGTGCATATAGTTCTAAGAACATGATTGGAAATGTCAAACAAAATATATTTTAAACTGTGCTTATTATATTTTGAAAAACAGTTTTCACTTGACAAGCAAAAGTGACACAAAGTATTGAAAATTCATTAAGGCTTTTGCTAGTTCTCAAAATTGTATCATTTTCGAAATCTGGAAAATATATATTTTTCAAATTATTTTTCCTTGATAGAAAATGGTTTTAGAAATGTGTCCACAAAATTTCGTGATTTTTTAGTATTTCTTAAATTTTTGGCACATTTTTTGAAGTTGGGCTGAAAAGACTGAAATTAGCGTTTCAGGATTGGCAGTTGACTGCCACACTATATTTCAGCAGTTTCAGTCATGTTCTATCATCTTAAGTGTAATCCTAAATTTCCTAATACTATGGTATAATAATCCAAGTTATTAAGAGGGTATAAGACTATTTGATGCATTGATTTAGAGGGAGTTCTATGATACATTAACCTTTCATTCCCTAAGTCTCTATCATGTTTATTGTTGGTGCAAAGTTATGACATATTTTCATATTATGCTTTGCTCAACATGTTTTTTGCACATCATGAAACATATCTTGGATTAAGGGGAAGCCTTATTTCTATCTTATACCTTAGTTCAAGACATACCTAAACTTTACTCATGCATAACTTAATTTCTTTTAGACCTTCTCTTTTTGATGCATGTCAAAGGGGGAGAAGGGAAATTTAAGTTAGAATTCATATTGATATATGATGTTTAATGTTTATTTCTGAGCATATTTCAAGACCTAACTTAAATGATTGCCAAACATCAAAAAGAGAGAGATTGTTGGTGCAACAATGCCCCAAACATTTATGTCTTTTGATGTTTGAATAATCATTTGTAGTTAGGCATTAATTGTGATTTAATTGAAAATGTGTTAAGTGACAGGGAAATCCGAGTATGAAGACTTGGTGAAGGAAAGTCCAAGTGTGATCTTGGCAAGAGAAGTCCAAGGAAAGGTCTTGGCAGCGTAAGTCCAAGCATGTAGTTTTGGCGGCGTAAAGTCCAAGCAGACCTTGGAAAAGGAAGACCAAAGGCAAGGTTTTGACAGCGTAAGTCCAAGCATGTAGTCTTGGCGGCGTAAAGTCCAAGCGGTCCTTTGGCAAAAGAGAAACCCAAGACATTACAAAACCGAGGGAAGCTCTTAGAAGCAAGCACAATGATGAAAAAGTCACGAACTCAAAGGGATCCTAGAGGCGCAAGGATGAAGATAGAGCTAGAAGATTAAGTCTAGGTCTAGGGGGTTAATTCAAGTATGATTTAATCATACTTGAAGTGTATTAGTCGACTGGTGCTTCGTCCCAATCGACTGATCAGTCACTTGATTGAAGTTGGTTGAGTTATGTGGGCAATAGTCGACTGCTAGGGTTTGGCAGTCGACTGTTATACCCCATCAATCAACTGCTATAAGTGGATGTTAGCATAGAAGGTTTTACAATCGAGTGATCGTTCGGACCACTCGACTGGTTACTTAATCAGTCAACTAATGGTATGATCAGTCTGTTGGTGCAATCGACCCAGGTCACGATTGACCAGACTCGAGTTTGACTCGAGTAGTGTTTTGATATTTGACAATGTATTGGGGAGGTTGTTGGAGCAATCGACATAGGTTATGATCTTGATGTTTGATGATGGTTTGACCATTATCATGGGAAATGTCCAAGTCTTACGTACTTGGCATGAAAATTCCAAGCTTGAGTCTTGGCATGGAAAGTCCAACATTGGTTGGCAAGGAAAGTCCAAGAATGGGTCTTGGCAAAGGAAAGTCCAAGCATGGGTCTTGGCAAGGAAAGTCCAACATGGGTTGGCAAGGGAAAGTCCAAGCTTGAGTCTTGGAAATTGAAAAGTCCAAGGGGAATATTGGCAGGGTAAAGTCCAAGGGTGGAGTCTTAACAGTATAAGTCCAATGGTTGGCGGCGTAAAGTCCAAGCAGAGTCTTGGCACCGTAACTCTAATGTGCCTTGGCGGTGTAGACCACATTAGCATGACAATAGCTGATTGAAGCACCTGAAGGCTAGCGTATGAATGAACAAGTCATGGATGACTTGGAGGGATCCGATAGGCGTGAGGCTGATGGAGGTGGCTAGAAGGCTTAAGTCTAGGCTAAGGGTGGTCTAGCAAGTATGGGGGCACCATACTTGGGGTTAAACCTCATGTTTGAGGTTATCGGTTGACCAGGGCTTTGTACCGGTCAGATGGTCAAGTGTTTGACACTTGGCAGCCGAGTCGACACTCAGTAGTCGACTAGGATTATGGTCGGTTCGACTGCTGTGAGTCGACTAGTGCTCGACTGTCGTTTAAGGGCCGAAAAGGCATGTCAGTCGACTGATCATTGGATCAGTCAACTGATGGCAGTCGACTACCATATATGGTAGTCGACTGGTGGTTTAGTCGCGAGCATAGAATGCTCCGTAGCCTACTGGGTAGTCAGCTATGGGCACTGGCAGTTGACTGCCAATGTTGGCAATCGACTGATGAGAGTCCCGTTGGAATTTTTCCATCCTGGATAGAGCCGTTGTCTCACAACAATAGTGTTGACACTTGACTGGGGCTTTATGGCAGTCGACTGTCAGGCGGAAATCCAACCCGATGCAGGTTAAAAGGAGCTATTCGTGGGAGATTCGATATATTGTTCTTTGAGAGCTTTCTTGAGACAATTTGAAGGTAAAGTGCAGGTGCATTTCAGGGTTCTTCAATCTCATCCAAGAAACCAACAAACAAACTGCTCAAAACCTAGTTTGTAAAGTGTTCTTTACATTTCAGTTGTATTTTTCTTGTATTTCCTTTATTACTAATGTAATTACTTGTAAGAGGTTTCTCCGCCTCCGACTTGTTGTCGAGAAGGAGTATTTGTGATTAGTGGTATCGTTCACATCACTAGAGCTTGTTTGAGCTCAATCCGTGGAGTATGAACCATTCGGTTCCGAACCATGTTACATCGTCTTATCGTGTGATTGTGTTTGTGTCTTTGTATTGTATTATTTCTATTTCCTCTGCGTATAACACATTTTGTAGCAAGCACAATCGAGTTCCATCAAGCAACGTTGAAACACTATTCACCCTCCTCTTGCGGGCACACAGGTCCTTACAATTGGTATCAGAACTTGAAGCTCTTCTACGAACTAACACCGGGAGCAAAATCACTAGAGGGAAAAATGGAGCTCAATGAGAAATTGGGTGATGACATCAACATTCCACCTTCCTTCGACCGTGAAGACTTAGCATATTGGAAAGGTAGGATGATGCATTTTCTAATGTGTGACTTTGACAATTAGATTAGTGTCTTAGTAGGTTTTGACACTTCAAAAGACGAAGAAGGAAGAAAAATCAAGAAGAAGAATTGGAGCCAAGATCAACTCCGATATTACAACATCAATAATAAGGTAATGGGTATATTGCTTAATGTAATTCCTAATGATATTTTGATCAAGATAGGAGATTGCAAAGATGCCAAGGAGATATGGAACTAATTAGCAAAATTCCATGAAGAACCTCACTCAATCCAAGAAGATATGGAAGAGGAGGAAGAGAGTTCATTTTCACAAGGAAGAGGAGGAAGTGAGGATTCGGAAGTCGAAGAGTGCTCGACATCCGAGGAGGAAGAAGTGGAAGAATTGGAGGTTGAAAGGCCATCAACGTCCAAGGAAGAGGTAGAAGTAGAAGAAACCTCAACCTCTAGGATTGAGGGGGAGGAGAGATCACCTTCCATGCCGGAGGAAGAAGAAGAGCCTTCAACATCCGGTAAAAATAAAAATCACATAATTTGCTTTGAGTATAGGGAAGTAGGACATTACAAGAGTAAATGTCGTAAAAGAGTCAAGAAAAGTCCTCCGGCACCAAAAGTCAACGAAAAAGTCAAGGATGTCGGTGCCCCAATGAGAAAGAGCAAGGAGCACTTGGTGTGCTTCAAATGTCAACAAAAAGGGCATTATAGGAGTCAATGCCCTAGGGGGAGGAAGGAGACTCAAGAGGGAGTATCACATGTAGGGGAAGCCTCTAAGGCAAACCCTAAGGTATATTTAAATAATGCTCACTCTTTAAGTTATAGGCAAAAGCATGTTAGAAATAATTTTAGCAATCTTGCTATTGTACATAAACAAAAGCATGCTAGAAATAGATTTTATTGCCTATGAGCTAAAAATGTCAACCTTAGAAATAAGGAGAAATTTGGGACTAATGTCGCTAGAAAAATCCTTCCTAGGAAGACCATTAGGAAGATAGAGAACCACCTAGGCATCAATCCTAAATGGACTAGATATATGCCTAGAAAGGAGAATATCTCAAGAGTTAATAAAAAATCAAAAATTGAGATATTAGAAAAGGAAAATCAAGTCTTGAGGTCAAGGCTTGAGAAAATGGAGAAGACCCTTAGGATTATGTAAAATCAAATGCAAGAGTCAAATGATCAAAAATCTAGGTCAAGGAGTCAAAACCTAGGGTTTAGAAAGCAAGGTCTAACCAAGGGCAAGAAAGGTTTGGGTCACAAATCTAAGCCCAAGGAGACCTATCATAATGTTTCATTTGATTATGGAACTCAAGTTAGGTCTAGGAAAGCCAAGGTCAATAGGGAAGTCATCCCTAAGTTTTACTAAGGTAGGTGCTTAGTGGCTAAGGTTTCAAGGAAACCTAGGGAAGCCACTAAGAAGGTTAAAAGGGGAGTTACCCCTAGAGTTAACCTAGGCAAGACTAAAATGACCAAGGCTTCTAAGCCTAGGAGGGTCATTAGGAGGGTATCTAGGGAAGTTATCCCTAAGGAATACCTAGTAAACCCAAGGAGCTCCAATAGGTATTGGGTTCCTAGGAGCGTGATCGATTCACGCTAAATGGGTTTAGGTGTGCCAACTTTGAATGGATAGGTAGTTAACCTAACCATGGTAAAGGTGGCACTTTAGGTCATTTCCAAGGTAATGTGATACTTTGTAAATGTGGTTTGATCATAATCCTAAAGGCTTTTAGGATGTGTCATATTTTGAAGATTATGAAAAATCAATCAAATTGGCACAATTAGGGTTAGAGGTCATAGTGTGTCATTTTGGATTTTTGGCACACTTGGAAGAAAAGTGATAATATGGCAAAATGAATTTAATTCTAACATATGGCAACAAATATTAAAATTTAGGTATTATATACCTTTACTTTTTATTTGCCATGATTGATTTGTCATATAACATGTCATGACATCATATCTACTTTTAATTATATAATATGTCATGATCATGCTTAGGATTAAGGTTAAATGTCATGTATGCTTAGATTCAATTTTATGTCATGACATCATGATTATGAGCACATCCTTACTCATATAATCATTTATGTCATGATCATTCATGAATTAATAAAATTGATTCTAGGACAATTGACATTACTTGAAGTCTCATGTATAAGGGAATTAAGTAGTGTTGCCTTAGAAAAATACATGAAACCCTAGATTAGAATGAAAAAAACCCACATCTCACATTACATTGACATGTATGTGTATTGATACACCCTAGATACTTGTGAGATGCTAAGATATGAGTTGAGTTCAAAGTGCATAGTTTTTACATCTAGATGAACTAAAACTCATTTATATTAGTGATGGATCATTGGGAAAGCTTCAAGCCATGCACATTGAGCCCAAAGAACATGATCCAATATAAGATTTTAAAAATATTTTAAAATTATTTTGAAAAACCTTGGTGAAGTCTATCTTTTGATAGCAATCACCATTGATGATGTTGATACAAAGTGAGCTCAAACAATGAAATTTTTCTCATTTTTTAACTTTGTATCAATTTCACTATTTTGTGGGTATATTATTTTTAAAATATTTTCCCCTATAGTTTTTGGCATAAGTAATGTGTGGTCAAAATTTCATGATTTTTCAAATTTTCTAGAATTACTTATGCATTTCTAAAGATGGTCTGAAATTGTAATTTCGACAAAATCAGAAACCAGTCGAGGAGGCGCCGCCTCGACTGGAGATGTTTTCACTTGACTAGTAGACTTCTCAGTCGACTGGAGTCAAGGTCAGTCGACTGTTAACTAACCCAGTCGAATGCCAGGCTTGATTTCGGGTAAGCAAGATCTGTTTAGCCTGATTTCAGCTATGTTAGGCTACCCTAACTGCTCCTAACTCTAGGATATGCTTTGGAAAGCATTAGAAAGGGTAAAAATCCATTAGATATGGATTAGGAGAGTTGTTTAGGGTGTGTATCAATTTTAAGGTGTGGAAAAGTTCAATGTTAAACTTTTAGCCTTATTTTTGATGGTTTAGTGTTCCTATAGACTCAGGGACTCTCCAAGGACATTGTTGGTGCAATAGTCAAGGGGGACCAAGTCTTTAGGGAGAGGTATCCATCATGGGATGATGGATGTATTTTTCCTCATGAGGGGGAGAAATAGGAATTTGAGCGCCTAATTTGGAAATTGGGAGAGTTTAGAGGAAGCCTCTCTTGAGTGATATAAGACTTATCACTAGGAAGAGTGAAGGCATCCTAGGTGTTTTGGACCAAGGGGGAGATTGTAAGATCTCATTGGGATATGAGACATTGACCTCCTTGGGGAGAACCTTTTTGATGTATGTCAAAAATGGGGAGAATGTTAGAATTACCAATTTGGGAAAATTGGTAAGGGATTTTGAGTTAGGTGCCTAACTCAAAGGTGTTTGGTTTTTGTCAAACATCAAAAAGGGGGAGATTGTTGGTGCAACCGGCCCAGATCACGATTGACTAGACTCGAGTTTGACTAGAGTAGTGTTTTGATGTTTGACATTGATGTCTGACAATGTATTTAGGAGATTGTTGGAGCAATTAACCCAGGTTATGATCTTGATGTTTGACGATAGTTTGACCATTGTCATGCGAAAAGTCCAAGTCTTGCGTACTTGACATGAAAAGTCCAAGCTTGAGTCTTGGCATGGAAAGTCCAACATGGGTTGGAAAGGAAAGTCCAAGCATGTGTCTTGGCAAGGAAGAGTCCAAGCATGGGTCTTGGCATGGAAAGTCCAACATGGGTTGGCAAGGGAAAGTTCAAGCTTGAGTCTTGGCAATTGAAAAGTCCAAGGGGAATATTGGCAGTGTAAAGTCCAAGGGTGGAGTCTTGGCAGCATAAGTCCAATGGTTGGAGGCGTAAAGTCCAAGCGGAGTCTTAGCAGTGTAAGTCCAATGTGCCTTGGCAGTGTAGACCACATTAGCATGACAATAGCTGATGGAAGCACCTAAAGGCTAGCGTATGGATAAATAAGTCATGGATGACTTGGAGGGATCCGATAGGCGTGAGGCTTATGGAGGTGGCTAGAAGGCTTAGGTCTAGGATAAGGGTGGTCTAGAAAGTATAGGGGCACCATACTTGGGGTTAAATCTCATGTTTGAGGTTATTGATTGACTGGGGTTTTATACTGGTCGAATGGTCAAGTGTTTGACACTTGGCAGCCGAGTCGACACTCAGTAGTCGACTGGCATTATGGTCGGTTCGACTGCTGTGAGTCGACTTGTATTGGACTGCCGTTTAAGGGCCGAAGCAGCATGGCGATCAGCGATCATCGATCGGGATCGATCGGTGATGATGGCCGATCGCCATATATATAAATGATCGTGGTTTAGTTGCGACGAAAGCGAGAATTATCCGTGGCGCGATCGACTATGGCCAGCAATGACTTCCAATGTTGGCGCGAGTCTCGTTAGAATTTTTTCAGCGTGGATCGAGCCATTGTCTCACAACAACAGTGTTGGTAGTCGACTGGGGTCTTATGGTAGTCGATTGCCAGGCGAAAATCCAGCCCGATGTAGGTTAAAAGGAGCTATTCATGGGAGATTCGATATATGGTTCTTTGGGAGCTTTCTTGAGGTGATTTGAAGGCGTAGTGCAAATGCATTTCAGGGTTCTTCAACCTCATCCAAGCAACCAACAAGCAAAGCGCTTAAAACCTAGTTTGTAAAGTGTTCTTTATATTTCAGTTGTATTTTGCTTGTATTTCTTTTATTACTGTTGTAATTATTGTAAAAGGTTTCTCTGCCTCCGACTTGTTGTCGAGAAGGATTATTTGTGATTAGTGGTGTTGTTCGTATCGCTAGAGCTCGTTTGAGCTCAATCCGTGGAGTAGGAACCATTCGGTTCCGAACAACGTTACATCGTCTTGTCGTGTGATTGTGTTTGTGTCTTTGTATTGTATTATTTCTTTTTCTGCTGCGTATAACACATTTTGTAGCAAGCACGATCGAGTTCCATCAAGCAACGTCGAAATGCTATTCACCCCCCCTCTAGCGGGCACACAGGTCCTTACACAGTCGACTTATCAGAGTTCCGTTGGGCAGTGACGATCGCGTATCTGGCTCATCAGAAGATGTTGGATTGTGACAACTACAGCAGCAGTCAACTGATTATGTACATCAGTCGATTGATCGAGGCTCAATGGAAAAATCAGCCTCTTCTCTATAAAAAGAGGTCATCAGGTGCTTGAGGAGGCTAGTGCTCTTATTGCTAACATACTCTCAAGCTCCCATGTTTTTCTTAAGCTTTCTAAGTGTTTTAATCCTCCTCTTCTCCAATCTTCATATTCATCATTTGTATGAAGAGGAGAGTCTTGTAAGAGAAAGCCTTCTTAGTGGAGATTTGATTAGATTGATCCACCTTAAGGATCGCCGTGGAGTAGGAGCTTAATCTCCAAACCACGTAAAATTCTTCTTGTTAGCGATTGTCTTTTTTATCTCTTGTTTTCTTTTGTATTTGTATTTTCTTCCGCTAATTGCAATTGTAGAATTCAAGAGAGGCTATTCACCCCCACCCCCTCTATCCTTCCAAAGATCCCCAACATGGAGGTGCTCGGGCAGCGCAGTGGTGCTTGGGACCTAGGCAAGCGGTGCTCGAGCATAGTGGTGCTCAAGCGCCAGCTGAGTTCTGGCACAAGCGGTTCTTAGGACTCGAGCATGTAGTGCTCAAGTTCACAACGTTCTTGAGTGCGCAGAGGCGCTCGAGACACGGTGCTGCTCGTGGATATCGAGCGCGATGAGGTGCTCAAGACAAGGTGCTCAACCGCGATGCGTGGTTCTAGAGCAAGAAGAGGTGCTCAGGACACGGTGCTCAGGTGCACAAAATGAGACTCAATACTCGGGTTGTACACGTGAGGTGCTCAGGTGCACCGAGGTGCTCGGGACGCCCATGTGTGATTTGCTCGGGACTTCCATATGCGCATGACGTGCTAATGACTCCCATGCATGCTAAGGTGCTCGGGACTGCCATTCGCACTGAGGAGCTCGGGACGTGAGCAGAGGTGCTCATGCTTGGGACAACATGATTCTCACGCACAATTGTAAGGCATGCCGAATGGGAAATCGACAAGTTGAATAGTAGTCGACCTTTGAAAGCATTTTAATAAGCTGAGGAGTTTGGTAAAATTATCTTCACAACTTTGAAAGTCAAGAAGGACATCCAGAGTTGGTAAGTCCACTCGAACTCGACCTGAGTTGATAGTCTCGGGAAAGTCGAAGAGGTCAAACTTTGAGATGTGTGAAGAAGCGCTGTTGGTGTTTGGCAATGTGTAGACTCTCACGGTTGCACGTAAGTTAGTTGTAAGGGTATAATGTGACTATTTGTGTACTGCATCTTAATTCGAACGGTGAGATGCAATTTTAAATTGTAGTGTATGGTATTTGTTGATTTATATGCTCGTCTTGAAATTTATATTCGAGTTATTTTGATCTTGATGATTTGTAGGGCACAAAAAGTTGAGAAATTAAGAATCATATGTCACTAACGTCTCTCTACTCTGTGTGATAGAGACATGGCTACAACAAATAATGTCATACTGGATCTAGTGAAGGGAGACAAGCTGAATGGTGACAACTAAAATATTTTATAGGGACCGATATGGTCGCAAGAGGGGGGTGAATAGCAATTCACGATTTAGCTCTCGTTTGATGCGTGCTCATCTACAACGATGTTAGTGTACACAGCGGAATATATATAATAATAGAGATAAATACACAACAAGCACACACACACAACGATATAACATGGTTCGGAACCTAGGGTTCCTACTCCACGGGTGAGCTCTAGTGAGCTCTATGTTGAGGAAACGGTGACCGCTAGAGGGGGTGAATAGCTCGTTTCAATCCGTCGATGTAATTCGTTGCGTGCTTGCTACAAAATGTGTTATACGCAATAGAAATAGAAATAATAAAATAAATACAACACAATTCCAAGCACTACACAACAATATAACATGGTTTGGAACCAAATGATTCTTACTCCATGGATCGAGCTCGAACGAGCTCTAGCGATGCGACCACACACCACTAATCAATAATAACTCCTTCTCGGAACAGTCAGAAGGTGGAGAAACCTATTACAAAATTTTACAACAGTAATACAAGTAAAACAACAAGAAAATATAAATGTATACAACAAAAGAAAGCCAAGAAGACTTTACAATAATCTTTTGGAAGCTTGCTTGTTTGGTTGGTTGAGTTGCACTTGGAGACCCTGAATTACACCAGCAATTCGTCCCAAAAACTCCTCAAAGAACCATGATGATTTCCTCCTCCACGAGCTCCCTTTAAAGCTGCTGCCTGGGCTAGAAATCGCCAATCAGTCGACAGCTCGGGACCATCAGTCGACTGATGACACTGTTGCTGTGAGACAACGGTGTAATCCACGCTGGAAAAATCCAACGGATAGGACATTAGTCGATTGATGATGTCCATCAGTCGACTGATAGAGCCTTTACTCGACTGTTAACCCTAGCAATCGAGTCAGACTCCATTCTGTGCCCAAAATATGCACCAGTCGACTGATCACACGATCAGTCGACTAATCGAGCCAGCAGTCGACTGCCCACCTCTGGCAGTCGACTGCTGAGGCACTCCACGCAGTCAAACCCTAGTTGACTCACACCAGTCGACGACTACATGGTCTCAGTATACTGATACACCTTAAACATGAGGTTTTAACCTCATACATGAGGTTTAACCCAAGTATGGTGCCCCCATACTTGCTAGACCACCCGTAGCCTAGACTTAAGCCTTCTAGCCACCTCCGTCAGCCTCGCGCCTATCGGATCTCTCCAAGTCATCAATGACTTGTTCATCCATACGCTAGCCTTCAGGTACTTCCATCAGCTATGTCATGCTAATGGTGTCTACACCGCCAAGGCACATTGGACTTACACTGCCAAGACTCCGCTTGGACTTTATGTCGCCAACCATTGGACTTATGCTGCCAAGACTCCCGCTTGGACTTTACGGCGCCAATATCAAACCCCTTGGACTTCTCAAATGCCAAGACTCAAGCTTGGACTTTCCCTTGCCAACACATGTTGGACTTTCCCTTGCCAAGACCCATGCTTGGACTTTTCATGCCAAGTATTCAAGACTTAGACTTTCAATGACATGGTCAACTCTATTCAACCATCAAAATCCCCCTCGAGTCCGGTCAATCATGACCCGGGTCGATTGTACCAACAATCTCCCCAAAATATTATCATACATCAATGTCAAACATCGATGTCAAACTTCCATGTCAAATATCAAAATATCGCTCGAGTCAAACTCGAGTCCGGTCAATTGTGACCTGGACCGATTGCACTAACAATCTCCCCCTTTTTGATGTTTGACAAAAACATATACCTTTGAGTTAGAACACTAACTCCAATCTCCTTACCAATTATTCCAAATTGGTAATCCCAAATATTCTCCCCCAAACATTCCAAACATTCTCTCCCAAACACTCTAGTGATACATGCCACCATTATCAAACTTCTCCTTCTCGGTGACATACCGGAGGTGGAGAAACCTCTTACAAAGTTCTTACAACAATAAGAATGAAGATACAAGAAAATATAAAAAGAATGAATAGAAGTAAAGAAAACACTTTACAAATTAGGGCTTTTGATTGCTTCCACTTTGGTTGCTTTGGAATGCCTTTGAAGACCCTGAAATGCACCAACACTTCACCTCAAATTACCCCAAGAACCATAGCTGAAATCCCCGCAGTCGAGCTTCATTTAAACCCTCCATGCGACTTGGATTTCTTCCTGGCAGTCGACTGTCCATAGTATCATTGTCTCACAACAGACTTAATCCACATTGGGTTACCCCAACGGATACCTTGGCAGTCGACTGCCATCAACCCCCAGTCGACTGTCAAGCTAGTAGTCGACTGCCTAGTCGACTATCGATCGGTCTATGCTCGAGTCCGTAAACACCAATCGACTACCATCCATGGAAGTCAACTGCTCAAAGCCAGTCGGCTGCCCACAACTGGCAATCAACTGCCAAAGAACAACTCGAGTAGTCGAGCCTTAATCGATTACACGACTAGTCGACTACTCTGAGTCAACTCGGCTTGTCAAACACTCGGTACATCGACTGTCCAATGCCCAGTCAACTGATAAACCTCAACAATAAGGTTTAACCCCAAGTATGATCCCCTCATACTTGATAAACACCCTTAGCCTAGACCTAAGCCTTCAGTTTACTTCTATCAGTCTCATGCCTCTCGGATCCCTCGAGTCCATGACTCTTCTGATGTAATTGAAAGGTGTCCTAAGGAAATCATCTTAGAAGTTATTAATAAAATTCACTATTTAAGAATACATTATCTATGTATTTGATTGGATCTTAAACTCATGTATTGAAGTTCACAATATAATGCATAGCATGAGAGAAATTGTGATTGGATCAAGTTAGTGGGTATCTCATCTTGTATAAATATGTAAGTATTGAAATTGTCCCTAGTCGATGAATTGATGAGATTGGACATCATCAATTATATGAGACTAGCACATGTTATGCTCCTTGGTTTATCCAAGGATTCGGTACTCACTGAATGGAAGCATAGGGATGCTGAGAGTGAACATGTGGATGCTAGTTATGGTAACTAGTTTATTGGAGTGACCTGCTGTGAGACTTCATATGGTTTTATATGTCGTTGAGGATCTCATTGCACCTCGAGTGTGAGCTTCCTTAGACCTGTGGTATTTAAGTCACCTTGATTATGGCGCCTTATACTTTGACTTCTTCACAACTATCTATATAGTAGGTGTAACTCTGGGATGATTGGGTATGAGCCAAAGATATCGAACGTGTTTTGAATTTCCCACAAAGGATTTACCACTCCTGATAAAGGAGATGTATAGCCAAGGCCTCTTGTCAGGATTATTACTCAGAAGTCTCTGGCTAGAGAAATCATGTTAAGAAGATGGTCTTCTTGGGAACATGAAGGAGTAACTTGAATCCACAGGACAAAGAAACTAACTTGGGCTAAGTGTGACGTAGTCAGCCTAGTGGGGGTGAACATGTAGACCATGTCTTGAACCAAGTGGGTATAGGATGAGTGAAAGGAACAAGGCACGAACAACTGAAGTTGTTGAAGGGTTCAAAAACATTTTGGATTCGATTTAGACTTTCTGATCAATTGGGGTTCATGATGTACTGCTAGGTGTCACTCATGATCTATTCATAATTAAGGGGTTAATTATGAATGGCCAACATTACCGGGAACCTATTGGGTCACATGCACTGTGGATAATCTCAAGATGTAAAACAAGTCTGAGAATGAGATTCTCAATGAGAGAGGATATATCTTGTTGGACCAGACCAAGGGGGTGCGAAACAGAGGCTATAGAACCTCTTATGGCCTTGTTGGACTTAGCACGACCATATCGCACTTAAACAAATGCAAATGGACCATACAAAGCCTCACACGGTTGTGCCTAACCAGACATGGACTGTGCCTGGCTTTGGACAAAAATAGCCAAAGCATGGGTTGTGCCCAGAAAGACACATGCCTGGTCGTGTGTCCTGGCACGGTCGTGTCACGTCTCTGTCATTTTTGGAGATTTCTCTTATGGAAATTTCCTGGGTTATTCTTACCTTAATTATGGGATAATTATGGTAAGATAGGTTCCGTTTAAGCTCATAAGATGCCCTAATCAAGAGATCTATAAATACTTCCTTGATAATCTTTGGAGAAGAGAGTTTTTCTTAGGTTTTCTTCCTTGGTAGTCGTTTTCCTTTCTCTTCTTCTCTTGTCTCCGCTAGTTGGCTAGCACCAATCAGAGACAAAGGCTTGTTGCTCTAGGAGTTGTCTCAGATGATGCCAACGTGGATATTGATAGATGCAAGGCCTATTGGTCTCTCTTGTGGTTTCGACGGATTCGAAAGAATCTCGAAGGTATAACTTCTCCTTCTCCTTTTGTCTATTTTCATATGATTATGCCAAAGCAAGTTTTCCTAGTCCACGGGGGATGTCTGGGATGTAATAAAAATTATTTTATTCATTTATTTCACTGCGTATTATCCTAGAATCACCAACATCTTCATCCTTCTGCTAGCCTTCAAGTGCCTCCATCATCTATGTCATGCTAATTGGGTTCCTTGCCAAGGTACATTTGGACTTATTCTACCAAGACTCCATGCTTGGACTTTACGATACTAAACATTGGACTTATGCTACCAAGACTACATGCTTGGACTTTATGCCGCCAATATCACACCCTTGTACTTTGAAATTGCCAAGCATCCATACTTGGACTTTCACCGCTAAAGTTCATTTGGACTTTACCCCACCAAGACTATACACTTGGGCTTATGCCGCCAAGACTATACCTTTGGACTTTCTTTGCCAAGTACCCATGACTTGGACTTTCCATTGCCAAGACCCTTGCTTGGACTTTCCATTGCCAAGACCATTCTTGGCATTTCAATTGCCAAGTACCCATGACTTGGACTTTCACATGCCAAGTGCCCATGACTTGGACTTTACCATTACCAAGACCCATGCTTGGACTTTTCATGCCAAGTACCCAAGACTTGGACTTCTCTCAAGTCCTACTCGAGCTAGGTTAACCTTGACCTGAGGTCGATTGCTTCAACGATATCCCCATAAAGTTATCTCCTCATATGGTCAAACCCATGTCAACCATATGATCATCCCATTATCAAACATTGATCAAACTCATTGTCAAACATTAAAACACTACTCGTGTGCCACTTGAGTCTGGTCAATAGTGACCTGGTCGATTGCACCAACAATCTCCCCCCTTTTTGATGTTTGACAAAACCTTTAAATTAGGCTACCTAACTTAAACCATCAATCCCCCCCCCCCTTTTTAACATACATCAAAAAGTTTTCCAAGGGTATTCAATGTCTCATCTCCCATGAGATCCTATATTCTCCCACTTGATCTAAAATCATCTAGAATGACTTCATTCTCCCTAGTGATAAGTCCCATATCACCAAATGCAAGGCATAATGAAGATTTACCAAAACCTTCACTTCACCCCCTTAAGTAAGCACAATAAGGGTTTCATAACACAAACCCTTCATTTCTCCCCCTTTGAGGAAAAAACCATCCATCATTTCATGATGGATAACCTCCCCATAAAGGCTTTCTCCCCCTTGACCATTGCACCAACAATGTTGTTGGAGAGTTCCTAAGCTAATAGGAACATAAGACCATCAAAATTAAGAGTAAATGTTCAAATTTAAACTATCACTAACCTTAAAATTGATTCTTACCCTTCTCAACTTCTCCCATTCATTTTCAATGAACATTAGACCCTTCCAATGCTTGTCCAAGCATGTCCTAGGGTTAGGAGTAGTTAGGGCAGACCAGGTTGGCTAATTCATGGCTGAACAAACCTTGTTTAGCCCATATCAATCATCCAAATACCAATCATTCAAATCAATCATCAATGATCAATACTTCCACTAGTCGATCGCTCCAAGAGGTTTCGTAAATGCAGAAAACCAATTTCAAAATTTAGATTTTGGAAAATCATAAGTAAATATACATAATTTGAAAAATCTTGAAATTTTATACGTATATTACCTATGTCAAATACCATGGGTGAAAATAGTTTTAAAATAAAATATCCATTAAATTAAGAGACTGATACAAATTTCAAAACCATTGATAAACTTCAATATTTTTGTCTAACTTGTATCAACATGATCAATGGTGATTGCTATCAAAAGATAGACTATACCAAGGTTTTTCAAAATGATTTTAAATATTTTTCAAACCTTATATTGAACCATGGTCTATGGGTTAAATGTACATGACTTGTACATTAGCTTTCCTCATGATTCTTTCATATTATATTATGAGTTTGTGTTCATCTAGATGCAACATATATGAACATTGAACCTAACTCATTTTCCTAATATTTACATGTATATAGGGTGTAGTGTATCAATACACACACATGTCAATTTAATGTCTTTGTGAGATGTGAGTTTGGTTCTTTCTAAACTAAGGTCTCATGCATTTTTTCTAAGCAACTCTATTTGATTCCCTTATCATGGGACTTCAAATCATACCATTGTCCTTAAATCAATTTTAATTAACATAAATGCATTAATGATGATCATGGCATAAAATGATAGCATAAATAAAGCATGGCTAATAATTATGATGTCATGGCATAAACATAAACCTAAATACAAACATGTCATATTTTTTAACCTAATCATGATCATGACATTTAAAATAATATGAGCATGATGTCATGACATGACATATGGCAAACAAAGCATGGCAATTTTATAATATCAAGGTATAGAGATACCTATGTTTCAAGCCTAATTGTCATTTCCTAGGATTAAATACATTTTTCCATAATAAATCAATTTCCCAAGTGTGGTAAAAACTCAAAATAGCACACCATTGACTCTAACCTATTTGTGCCAACTTTGATTGATTTTTCATACTTCTTAATTCCAATTAGCACATCCTAAAGTGTTTTAGGGTATAAATCCAAACTCATTTCCAAGATATCCCATAATCTTGAAAATGTCCTAAAGTGTCAACTCTACTATGGTTAGGTTATCTACCCATTCATTTAGGGTTGACACATCCTAACCCATCTAGCATGATGGAATCATGCTCCTAGGAATCCAATATCTATTAGAGCTCCTTGGGTTAAATAGGGATGACTTCCTTAGTTACCCTCTTAATGACCCTCCTAGGCTTTGAAGCTTTGGTCATTTGGGTCTTATCAAGATTAACCCTTGGGATTTCCTCCCTTGTAACCTTCTTAGTGACCTTCCTAAGTTTCTTAGAAATCTTGGCCACTAGACATCTACCATGGTTAACTCTAGGGATGACTTCCCTTATGACCTTAGTTTTCCTAGACCTAGAGTTTGTTCCATAGTTAAATGGAACATTGTGGTAGGTTGACATAACCTCCTTGGACTTAAGACTTATGACCCAAGCCTATCCTTAAGTGGTCCTTGCCACCTAGACCCTACCCTTTGACTACCTGACCCTTGACTTCAAATTGCCATTTTTTTCAATGGCCTTTTCTAATTTCTTAAGCCTTGACCTTAAGGCTTGGTTTTCTAATACCAATTGCCCAATTTTTGAATTTTCATTCATTCTTTGGGCATTCCCTTTTCTTCTAGGCATATAACTACCCTTCTTAGGATTAATGCCTAGATTCTTATTTTCTACCTTCCTATCCTTATGTAAGGTTGATCTAGAATTGTCCTTAGGTAAATTGACATATTTGGCACCTAAGCAATAAAATCTATTTCTAGCATGCTTTTTGTCATGATGAATAGCAAGAAAATTATGACATGGTACATTTCTAGCATGCTTCCTATCATTAGTTAAAGAAAGAGCATTATTTAAATATACCTTAGGGTTCACCTTAACTCCCCCTACACTATTCTTCTTCGAGTGGCTCCTCCTAAGACATTGGCTTCGGTAGTGACCCCTTTGTTGACACTTGAAGCACACTATGTGCTCTTTGATTTTTGGTCTTTGAGGTCCGGCTACCTTGAACTTCTCATTGGCCTTAGGTGGTACTTGTGCTTTCTTCTTTGCCAATTTTGGGCATTTACTCTTGTAATTCCCATATTTCCTACACTTAAAATACATGATATTATTATTATTATTATTAATCATTCTTGAGTTACCTAGGGAGGAATGGTGGACTTGTTCTTCACTTCTCTTGGATGTTGACACTTCTTCTTGCTCTTGCTCCGGCATTGAGGAAGGTCTCTCCTCCCCCTCAATTCTTGAAGTGGAGACTTCTTCTACCTTCTCTTCTTCTTCTTCTTCACATGTTGAGCATCTTTCAACCTCCGATTCTACATGCTCTTGAGATGATGATGAGCTTTCTTCTTCGATTATTGAGCATCTCTCAACTTCCGAATCCTCAAGAACTTGTGATGATTAACATTCCTCCTCGATTTCCTTGAATTCTTCTTTAGTTAGGGTCATTGAGGGGTTCTCATGGAACTTGATCAACTTGTTCCATAGCTCCTTTGCGTCCTTATAATTTCCTAGTCTAGACAAAATGTCGTCAGGTATCAAATTTACCAATATTTTAGTTACCTTGACGGTTGTCTCAAATTTTTATCGTTGCTCCTCGGTCCACCTCTTCATTTTGAGGATTTCTCCCCTATTTCCTTTTAGGGCATCAAATCCTATAATAACAACAAACCAATTTTTGATATTAGATATTAGAAAATATTCCATCCTACCTTTCCAATCCGTGAAATCTTCACGGTTGAAGGTGGGTGGAATTATAATGGCATCGCCCAATCTCTCACAAAGATCCATCTTCCTTTAGCACTGCTCTCACGGTTGCGAATCCGGTGAAGAGTGACCCATTCTGATACCAATTGTAGGGAACGATATGGTCGCTAGAGGGGGGGAATAGCGATTCACAATTTTGCTCTCATTTAATGTGTGCTCGTCTTCAATGATGTTAGTGTACGTAGTGGAATATATATAATAATATAGACAAATACACAACAAGCACACACACACAACGATATAACATGGCTTGGAACCTAGGGTTCCTACTCTATGGGCGAACTCTAGTGATGCACACCACTACTATCAAACTTCTCCTTCTTGGTGACACATCGGAGGTGGAGAAACCTCTTACAAAGTTCTTACAATAATAAGAATGAAGATATAAGAAAATATAATAAGAATTAATAGAAGTAAAGAAAACACTTTACAAATTAGAGCTTTTGATTGCTTGCACTTTGTTTGCTTTGGAATACCTTAGATGACCCTGAAATGCACCAGCACTTCGCCTCAATCACCCCAAGAACCATAGTCGAAATCTCCTTCATCGAGCTGTTGGGTTTCCGGCACCGCGGCGTGTGTGTGTTCGATCACGTTTCGTAAACATGAACACAACGGAAGCAATAAAAATAATAAATCTACATTTATTACAACACACACAACACACGCATTCATATTACAACAAGTGTAGACATAACCGTAAATTTAAATTTGCAATAAAAGGAAATTTATCTACGTTATACCTTTCGTATGACGTGTAGCGGGAACGGCATCAACCGGAATGATCCTCGCTAGAATCGTCTCTATCCGTATCCACGCCGAGTTCCTCGGGATGACTTCGCTAAGCCACGAGCTTCGTCTTCGTACGGGTTACTAGCCTCATGTTGAAGATGACGTGATCGAGAGATGATCACGATCCGAATCCAAATTCGGATCCAAAATTGAGTCCTCAAAACTCGCTTCTCCGGATAGGTATTCGTCAACCAATTGACGAATCCTTCGTCCTCCACCTCAGAGGATTACCGGAGATCGAATCCCCGGTAGTTTAGCCACTGTCGGAGCTCTAACCGTCGTCCAAACGATGCTCCGACGAGAGGAGAAGAAGCTGTCCAGAAAACTGGACAGCTTGGTGGAGGAGTAGGCACCGGCCAAAACAAGGAAGCCAAGTGCTCACCTTTTCACCGAGGCCTAGGAAGATCACCGGAGGGTCGCCGGAGGGTTCACCGGCTGAAGCTTGGACGCCGGCAAGGACTTGGCTGGCGGCACAAGAGCTGGGCGGCAATGGAGTTGGCGCCAAAAACTCCAAGGAGAGGAGGTGGGCGGCAACTAGGTTTAGGGCTTTTGGATTAGGGCTTAATTATCCCTTAAGCCCTCTTTTATACAGAACTAATTCTCTTAATGGTTATTGGATCATAACCATTAGGCCCGTTAACCCGCTCCATTAAGATAAGTTAAAATAAACCAAACCATGATGGTTTATTTTAAGTTAAAACGAACCGAACCAACTTTTGGTTCATTCGTTTAAAATAAACCAAACCCTTTGGTTTATTCTTCTCCATTGGATTAGAACCAAACCATTTTGGTCCATCCATTATGTCTTCATAAGACACGACCCATCCACGCTTCCATTGCGACTGAAACGATTTCATGCTCGCTCCATGTTTGGTCCAACCAAACTTAGTTTCTCTCGGGCTGAGAATCCCATTCTCAAGCTCGTTTTAAATCCTTTGGATTACGCTCGTTGTGCGTGTGACCAAATAGGTTCTCGGTTTATGTTGGCCGTCTATAATTAACCATTAATTATAGAACGATCATGAGTGGCACCTAGTAGTACATCATGATCCCCAATTAACCTAAAAGATCAACGGTTGATCCAGAACTATTTTTGAAACCCTTCAGCAGCTCGAATGATTCGTGCCTCATTCCCTTCACTCATCTTATACCCACTTGGTTCAGGACATGGTCTATAGTGTCAGTCCCCACTAGGCTGACTACGTCACACCTAGCCCAAGTATCATTTCCTCGTCCTACGGATTCTAGTTACTCCACATGTATCGAAGAGTACCTTACTCTAAACATGTAATGCTTTGGCCAAAGACTTTAGTAACAATCCGACGAGAGGCCATGGGTATACATCTCCTCGCAAGGAGTGGTGAATCCTTTATAGGCTATTCAAACACCCTCGATCACTTCGACTTATACCCAATCATCCCGGGTCCACATCTCCTTAGAGATGCTTGCTTAAGATGTCAAAGCATAAGTCTCTATGATCAAGATGACTTGAATACCGCAAGTCAAAGGAACATCGCACTTAAGCCATAGTAAGAACTTCATTGACATATCTATATATGCAGAGAACCATATGAAGTCTTATGGCTGGTCACTCCAATGAACTAGTTACCATAACTAGCATCCACGATTAACTCCGGACATCACTATGTCTCCAGCCAGTGAGAATCAGCTGCTTGGATACACCAAGGAGTATACCTCGTGCTAGTCTCGACAGAATTGATGGTGTCCAAATCCATCAATTCATCGACTAGGGATAATTTCGATACATCACAATTACACATGTAGAGATACTCACTAGTTGTGATCCAATCACAAATTCTCTCATGCTATGAATCGTATCGTGGACATTCAGTAAATGAGTTTAAGATCCAATCAAATACATAAAACATGTATACTCAAATAGTGAATCTTCATTTATCATATAAATGGTTCATACATAAGGCGATTGCCTTTGGACATCTCTCATATATTACTAACAGACTCCCACTTGGCCTAATACCAATCGCTACGGTATCCAATACCATAAGCTCGAACATGACCCTCAAACTTATTTTGAGGTAATGCCTTAGTCAAGGGATCCGCTAAGTTCCTTTCAGTGGGAATTTTCTCGATTTGTATTTCGTTCCTACTGATGATCTCTCTGATAAGATGATAGCGGCGAAGCACATGTTTGGATCATTGATGAGACCACATCAAGTTCAGAGATGAACTTCTTGATCCAAACCGCTTCCTTTGCTACTTCCAAAGCTGCAATGTATTCTGCCTTAGTGGCAGAATCCGCTATAGTGTCAAGCTTGGAACCTTTCCAACTTATTGCGCCTCCATTCCAGGTGAATACATACCCAGACTAAGACATGGAATCATCCTTATCTGTCTGGATCTGGCATCCGTATACCCACGTATCACCATGTACCCTTCTCCATATATTAGGAACACATCCTTAGTTCTTCTCAAGTACTTAAGGATCGTCTTAACAGTCGCCCAATGATCCATTCCTGGATTGGACTGGTATCTGCTCGTGACACTCAGAGCGTATGATACATCGGGCCTTGTACATAACATAGCATACATGATAGATCCTATTGCGGATGCATAGGGAATCTTATTCATGCAAATCCTCTCGTCTTCTGTGCGCGGACACATAGACTTCGAAAGGTGTACCCCATGCCTGATGGGTAGGAAACCTTTCTTGGATTTCGACATGCTAAACCTCTTTAGCACTCGGTCTATATATGTAGACTGCGAAAGACCAAGCAACCGTTTCGATCTATCTCTATAGATCTTAATCCCGAGGATGTAGGTTGCTTCTCCCAGGTCTTTCATGGAGAATGTCTTGGATAACCAAACCTTAACTGACTGTAAGACTGAAACATCATTTCCTATAAGTAATATGTCATCGACATATAATACTAGGAACACGATTGCACTCCCACTAACCTTCTTGTACACACAAGGTTCATCTGGATTTTGTGAGAAATCAAACTTTTTGATTGTCTCATCAAAACGGATATTCCAGCTCCTGGATGCTTGCTTCAATCCATAAATGGATCATCGCAATTTGCATACCTTGGTTTTATCAACCGATGTGAAACCCTCAGGCTGTATCATATACACGTCCTCGAGCAGGTTTCCATTAAGGAAAGCTGTTTTCACATCCATCTGCCATATCTCATAATCATAATGAGCCGCTTTGGCCAGGAGCTTCCGAATGGATTTAAGCATAGCTACAGGCGAATAGGTTTCGTCATAATCAACACCTTGCTTTTGACGATATCCTTTCGCCACCAATCTAGCCTTATAGGTAATCACATTACCATCCATGTCGGTTTTCTTCTTGAAAACCCACTTGCACCCTATAGGCTTTATGCCTTCAGGTGGGTCAACCAAGTTCCAAACTTGGTTTTCATACATGGAATCCATTTCCGACTTCATGGCACCAAGACACTTATCCCTTTCTGAACTTGTCAGCACTTCTTCATAACTAGTAGGCTCCTCATCATCAATGAGTAACACATCGTTCGATTCACTTACGAGAAATCCATATCTCTCAGGAATATTGCGTGTTCTACCAGATCTATAAAGATGTGGTGTTACAATAGGTCCAGTCGATTGCTCATCACTATGAGTTGTCGACTGTTGTACTTCACCAGGTATCTCATCAATGTCTATTTGAGTCTCTCGAGCCTCCTCAAGCTCGACGACACTCCCACTGTTTTCTTGCAAGAGAAACTCTTTCTCTAGAAACACATCATTCCTTGAAACAAACACCTTTTGTTCCAAGGGATGATAGAATTGGTAACCCCTCGTTTCCTTAGGGTATCCAATAAATAGACATTTATCAGACTTAGCATCCAATTTGTCTGACACAGTCCGCTTCACATAAGCAGGACAATCCCATACCTTCAAGTAAGATAAATGAGGTTTCTTACTAGCCCATATATCATATGGAGTAGTAGAAACTACCTTGGTCGGCACTCTGTTTAACAAGTAAACAGCTATCTGAAGTGCATAGTCCCAAAAGGACTTGGGAAGATTCGCGTGATTCATCATTGACCTGACCATGTCCAACAAGGTCCGGTTTCGCCTCTCAGATACACCATTAAGTTGTGGTGTATACGGCGGAGTTCATTGAGACAATATACCATTGTCCCTCAGATAATCTAGAAACTCTTGACTCAAGTATTCACCACCTCGATCCGATCGAAGTATTTTAATACTCTTGCCAAGTTGTTTCTCTACTTCATTTCTGAATTCTTTGAACCTTTCAAAGGCTTCAGACTTGTGTTTCATCAAGAACACATACCCAAACCGTGAGTGATCATCGGTGAAGGTAATGAAGTAGCTATAGCCTCCTAAAGCTTGAGTTGACATGGGTCCACATACATCAGTATGTATTAGACCTAGCAACTCTTCCACTCGTTCACCTTTTCCAGTAAAAGGTAACTTAGTCATCTTGCCTTTTAAGCATGATTCACATGTATCGTATGAATCAAATTCAAACGATTCCAGAATTCCACATTGGTGTAATTCAGACATGCGTTTCTTACTTGCATGGCCAAGACGACAATGCCACATATAGGAGTCTAATTTATTATCTTTTCGAGCATGCTTGTTGCTCGCTTCGATATTGAAAATGTCACTGGATACGTCCAACGTATAAATACCATTGCTTAAAGTTTCAGTCCCATAAAGAACTCCATTCAAAGTTATGTAACAACAATTGTTACTAAAAGTCAAATGGTACCCATTTCTATTTAAACAAGAAATAGAAATGATGTTCTTTATCAACGAAGGAACATAAAAGCAATTGTCCAGTTCTAAGACAAGTTGTGTAGGGAGTTTCAACAAATACGTTCCGATGGCGAGTGCAGCAACCTTTGCTCCATTCCCAACACGTAAATTTGACTCTCCCTTGATGAGTCTTCTTCTATTTCTTAGCCCATGTATGTCTTTACATATATGTGAGCCACACCCAGTATCCAATACCCAAGTGTCTGAGGAAATAGAATGACAATCAATAACGAAGATATCTGAGGAAGATGGGGCATCCGATGCCTTATTCTTCTTCACAGACTCAAGATAAATCTTGCACTTTCTTCGCCAATGGCTCTCCTTGCCATAATGATGGCAAGTTTCCTTTTGTGCTAGTTCTACCTTCTTAGCCCTTCTCTTCTTTCCCTTCTGTTGTTCCTTTCACTTCCTCTTAGAACCTTTCTTCGAGGAATCAACTAACAACACCGTCCCCTGCTCATGCTTCTCAGAAGGCTCCACATTCTTCAGCATGTTAAGCAGTACCACAGATGAACCTTCTTGCATCTCAGAGGTGAAGAGGAGCTTGGAGACTTCGAACCTTTTGAATCTCACCTACTCATCAAACAACTCATAAAGATGAAGGACTATGGTATGAGCATCCATATGCTCATGCTGCTTTCGCAGCTCGGGTACCATCGCCCCTAGCATGATGTAACTCACTTGCTCAGAATCACTCACATGTTTCTGATGGGCAAACAATTGGTCCGGTGTTGCATCATCACTAGGACGGGCGGGAAGAGACGCTTCGAGGACATACTCAAGCTTTTCTGCCTTGAGAACAATTCTCAAATTTCTAAGCCAGTCCAAGAAGTTTGGCCCAGTCAATTTATTCGAATTCAAAATAGAGCGCAAATTCAAAGACATCATGATCAAGCGATTAACCTAGAAATACAAAATGAGCATATATGAGAAAGATGATTTTAAAATGCATCCACATACATTTACAAAATCCCATTCATTTTTCGAATTCAAAAACCCTTGAAATCAATTCGGGAGATCGTAGGTCAATCTTCGAATGGGCTGATATCCAATATAGATAAGAACAACCTTGGAGTGAGTCCAACAAGCCATTCTTAGCTATGATGGTGGGTATCAAGTATACCGATTACATATCATGTATATGTAACTATCACAATGTGCTATCAACTAATTGAATGTTTACACATACATT
The DNA here is from genome assembly GCA_025175895.1 of Wurfbainia villosa. Classification (NCBI taxonomy): domain Eukaryota; kingdom Viridiplantae; phylum Streptophyta; class Magnoliopsida; order Zingiberales; family Zingiberaceae; genus Wurfbainia; species Wurfbainia villosa. The sequence continues at coordinate 62,111,675 of CM045997.1, forward strand.
GGGTTGTTAACACATTAACAAGTATGCATCATATGCATAGCACCCAACTTCACCTCTCTTCACATCGACCTTGGAGTGAGTCCAACAAATCGATGCTCCAAGTTAGAGCCGACCCATTAATCGCGAAATAGTTTTAATATGGTTAGAGTGCATTCAACCAATTTGCCAGGCTTGGAGTGAGTCCAACAACCCAAACTAACGATTGACCTCTGACTCTTACCATATTAGAGTTAAACTATTCCAATGATTTGAACATATTCAGGTTTAAGCCAGGCTTGGAGTGAGTCCAATAACCCAAACAAGAAACAGAACTCTGGTTCTAACCATATTAATGGAAGGTGTAGGCTTTAATATTGAGTTAGGGTTTTATGTCTCATCCTCTTTGCATGCAAATAACTATTATCTACATGGCATGGCATACATGACATACATCTACATGTCACGACACGCATGGCATAATGTTATGCATCTAATGCAATTACATGGCATACAATTATGTCATGTATATAATTTCCTTATATGTCATAACTATTTATGGAAACAAAATATGTTTAAGATTTGATTCTCCAAATCAAATCATAATTAAATTAGGAAACAAATTTCCAAATCTAATCACATATTTTATTCATGGAATTATTTGATTAAGGAAAATCTATTTAGGAAACCAATTTCCTAAATCATCAAAACTACTTATGGAAATAAAATATTTTAAGATTTGATTTCCCAAATCAAATCATGATTAAATTAGGAAACAAATTTCCAGAATCTAATTAAATATTTTATTTATGGAAAATATCAATTTCCATAAATACTTCCAACTTTCCAAAAGTGGAAGATTTCCATAAATACTTCTAGACTTTCCAAAATTAAAAAATTTCCATAAATACTTCTAAATTTCCAAAATTAGAAAATTTCCAGAAATACATTATGACTATCGCAAAACCATTTTTACGATTATGTCGAAACACAACCTGGGCTCTGATACCACTGTTGGGTTTCCGGCACCGCGGCGTGTGTGTGTTCGATCACGTTTCGTAAACATGAACACAGCGGAAGCAATAAAAATAATAAATCTACATTTATTACGACACACACAACACACGCATGCATATTACAACAAGTGTAGACATAACCGTAAATTTAAATTTGCAATAAAAGGAAATTTATCTACGTTATACCTTTCGTATGACGTGTAGCGGGAACGGCATCAATCGGAACGATCCTCGCTAGAATCGTCTCTATCCGTATCCACGCCGAGTTCCTCGGGATGACTTCGCTAAGCCACGAGCTTCGTCTTCGTACGGGTTACTAGCCTCATGTTGAAGACGACGTGATCGAGAGATGATCACGATCCGAATCCAAATTCGGATCCAAAAATGAGTCCTCAAAACTCGCTTCTCCGGATAGGTATTCGTAAACCAATTGACGAATCCTTCGTCCTCCACCTCAGAGGATTACCAGAGATCGAATCCCCGGTAGTTTAGCCGCTGTCGGACCTCTAACCGTCATCCAAACGACGCTCCGACGAGAGGAGAAGAAGCTGTCCAGAAAACTGGACAGCTTGGTGGAGGAGTAGGCGCCGGCCAAAACAAGGAAGCCAAGTGCTCACCTTTTCACCGAGGCCTAGGAAGATCACCGGAGGGTCGCCGGAGGGTTCACCGGCTGAAGCTTGGACGCCGGCAAGGACTTGGACAGCGGCACAAGAGCTGGGCGGCAATGGAGTTGGCACCGAAAACTCCAAGGAGAGGAGGTGGGCAACAACTAGGTTTAGGGCTTTTGGATTAGGGCTTAATTATCCCTTAAGCCCTCTTTTATACAGAACTAATTCTGTTAATGGTTATTGGATCATAACCATTAGGCCCGTTAACCCGCTCCATTAAGATAAGTTAAAATAAACCAAACCATGATGGTTTATTTTAAGTTAAAACGAACCGAACCAACTTTTGGTTCATTCGTTTAAAATAAACCAAACCCTTTGGTTTATTCTTCTCCATTGGATTAGAACCAAACCATTTTGGTCCATCCATTATGTCTTCATAAGACACGACCCATCCACGCTTCCATTGCGACTGAAACGATTTCATGCTCGCTCCATGTTTGGTCCAACCAAACTTAGTTTCTCTCGGGCTGAGAATCCCATTCTCAAGCTCGTTTTAAATCCTTTGGATTACGCTCGTTGTGCGTGTGACCAAATAGATTCTCGGTTTATGTTGGCCGTCTATAATTAACCATTAATTATAGAACGATCATGAGTGGCACCTAGTAGTACATCATGATCCCCAATTAACCGAAAAGATCAACGGTTGATCCAGAACTATTTCTGAAACCCTTCAGCAGCTCGAATGATTCGTGTCCCATTCCCTTCACTCATCTTATACCCACTTGGTTCAGGACATGGTCTATAGTGTCAGTCCCCACTAGGCTGACTACGTCACACCTAGCCCAAGTATCATTTCCTCGTCCTACGGATTCTAGTTACTCCACATGTATCGAAGAGTACCTTACTCTAAACATGTAATGCTTTGGCCAAAGACTTTAGTAACAATCCGACGAGAGGCCATGGGTATACATCTCCTCGTAAGGAGTGGTGAATCCTTTATAGGCTATTCAAACACCCTCGATCACTTCGACTTATACCCAATCATCCCGGGTCCACATCTCCTTAGAAATGCTTGCTTAAGATGTCAAAGCATAAGTCTCTATGATCAAGATGACTTGAATACCGCAAGTCAAAGGAACATCGCACTTAAGCCACAATAAGAACTTCATTGACATATCTATATATGCAGAGAACCATATGAAGTCTTACGGCTGGTCACTCCAATGAACTAGTTACCATAACTAGCATCCACGATTAACTCCGGACATCACTATGTCTCTAGCCAGTGAGAATCAGCTGCTTGGATACACCAAGGAGTATACCTCGTGCTAGTCTCGACAGAATTGATGGTGTCCAAATCCATCAATTCATCGACTAGGGATAATTCCGATACATCACAATTACACATGTAGAGATACTCACTAGTTGTGATCCAATCACAAATTCTCTCATCTTGTGAATCGTATCGTGGACATTCAAGAAATGAGTTTAAGATCCAATCAAATACATAAAACATGTATACTCAAATAGTGAATCTTCATTTATCATATAAATGGTTCATACATAAGGCGATTGCCTTAGGACATCTCTCATATATTACTAACACGAGCTCCATTTAAAGCCTCCATGTGACCTCGATTTCCGCTTGGCAGTCGACTGCGAAAAGCACTAGTCGACTACCCACAGTGTCGTTGTCTCACAACGGACTTAATCCACATTGGATTATCCCAACGGATACCTTAGCAGTTGATTGCCATCAACCCCCAGTCGACTACCAAGCCAGTAGTCAACTGCCCAGTCGACTACCAATTGTTCAGTACTCATGTCCGCAAATACCAATCAACTACCATCCATGGCAATCGACTACTCAAAGCTAGTCAACTGCCCACAACATGCAGTCGATTGCCAGAGCACAACTCGAGCAATAGAGCCTCAGTCGACTACATGACCAGTTGATTGATCATAATCTCAGTCGACTGCTTTGACCCAACTCGACTTCTGAGTGTCAAACACTCGGCAAATCGACTATCCAATACCCTAGTCAACTGATAAACCTCAACAATGAGGTTTAACCCCAAGTATTATTCCCTCATACTTGATAAACACCCTTAGCCTAGACCTAAGCCTTCAGCCCACTTTTATCAGCCTCATGCCTCTCGGATCCCTCAAGTTCGTGACTCTTCATCCTTGCAGAAGCCTTCAAGTGCCTCCATCAGCTATGTCATACTAATCAAGTTCCTTGCCAAGGTACATTTGGACTTATTCTGCCAAGACACCATGCTTGGAATTTATGCTGTCAAAAATTGCACTTATGTTTCCAAGACTATATGTTTGGACTTTATGCCGCCAATATAACACCCTTGGACTTCCCAATGCCAAGCATCTATACTTGGACTTTCACCACCAAAGTTTACTTGGACTTTACGCCACCAAGACTACACGCTTAGACTTATGTCGTCAAGACTATACCTTTGGACTTTCCTTGTCAAATACCCATGACTTGAACTTTCCATTGCCAAGACCCATGCTTGGACTTTCCATTGCCAAGACCATTCTTGGACTTTCCAATTTCTAAGTACCAATGACTTGGACTTTCACATGCCAAGTGGCCTTGACTTGGACTTTACCATTACCAAGACCCATGCTTGGACTTTTCATGCCAAGTACACAAGACTTGGACTTCTCTCGAGTCCTACTCGAGTTAGGTCAACCTTGACCTGAGTTCAATTTCTTCAAAAATTCCCCCATTAAGTTATCTCCTCATATTGTCAAACCCATGTCAACCATATGATCAACCCATTATCAAACAATGGTCAAACCTATTGTCAAACATCAAAATACTACTCGAATCCCTCTCGAGTTTGGTCAATCATGACCTGGCTTGATTGCACAAACATATTTAGCATCAGAAGATTCAGTTTGTTGTTGAGGAATAAGAGCTCGGGGAGGTTCTTAAACATGAGATGGTGGACTCCGAGGAGGCGAGACTGGATTAGGAGGTATATAATTCTTGGAAAAAGAAGAATGGCCGAGCTAGAGTAATTCTTCTTAACAGCATGCACGATGAGCTAATCCCAATATATGAGCAGTATCCTACTTCTATGACAATCGGGCATGCTCTTAAAGAGCATTATGGTGCCCCATCAGCTCCTAAGTTAAGGATACTAACCTATAAATTCATCACTTATAAGAAGAGATCCAATCTTACTATGAAGCAACATTTAATACAAATATCAAGTATGATTGCCTCTCTAAAGAATATGAGAGAGTCAATGTCCAATGAGCTTCAAGTACTGAGAGTGATCCAGCCCTTTCCTGACTCCTAGGATATTGTGAAGACCTACCTCACACACACTGAAAGTATCCAGACTTTCATGGGTGTGAGTAGGCACTATGAGATTGAGGAGGAGTGTCATGAGTTGACTAGGTCAGCTTCAGGTCATGCTAACTTTGCGGAGTCGAGTAATGGCTCCTGAGGTACAAAGCGCAAGTGGCGCAAGCATGAGAAGAAGATCAAATGTCAATGCAAGAAGAAGTCATTTATAAAGATAAATGAGAAAGGACAAAAAAACAAGAAAAAGGAGCTCGAAAAGAGCAATGTCTGATGCTACATATGTGGTAAGCTTGGGCATTTAGCATGCGAGTGTAGTGAGAGAAAGGTATATCCTTCTTCTTTACATGGTTTGAGTTATGCATCATCTAGTGTGATGTTCGCAAACTCTTCTTCTTTGCGGATTATAGACTCAGGAGTCACAAACCATGTAGCTCATGATAGGAGTGCATAAATGGAATTCCGCCATATAAGCCCACATGTGAGAAGGTTATATGTGATAAACAGGGCATTTATGGAGGTGAGAGGGATTGTCACTTGCAAGTTGTTGCTGCAAAGTAATCAAGTCTTGTATCTCCATGATGTGTTGTATGCTCCAGAGATTAGGTGGAATCTTATTTCTGTCTGATGTCTAGACCAACTAGAATACTGTGTTTCTATTAAAAACTCTAAAGTTTCTAACTCATATGATAATACTTTAATATGTTCCAATTCAGTCCATGAGAAAATTTATGTACTGAACTTGATTGCATTTCATGAGTCTTATTCTGCTTCTCCTATTTCCTTTACATCTGATAGTGTAGCGGATGATGTGAATGCATGACATAGTAGACTTGGCCACATAGTACAAGAGAGATGGCCCGGTTAACAACATGTGGCATGTTAAGTCAGCTAACCAAGGTCGAGTTGCCCATGTGTGAGTTTTGTCTAGCAAGCAAATCTATGAGAAAACCATTTGGGAAAGCAATGAGAGTTGGGACTCCATTGTAGTTGGTTCATTTCAACATTTGCGGACCCATAAATGTGAGAACCTGAAATGGAGTTGTTGAAGATCGAATGGCATCGCTAGAGGGGGTGAATAGTGATTTCACTTGTTGCTTGGAATTTGTTTGCATTCGTTTGTCTACAAGACTTGTTAGCATAGCAGAAACAAATAACGATAATAAAATACAACAAACTCAAATGCACAAGTGAACACAAAGATATAATGTGGTTCAGAACCTAATGTTCCTACTCCACGGGGCGAGCTCAAGAGAGTTCTAGTGATGCACACCACCACTAATAAATCGCTCCATCTCGAAAAACACTCCGGAGGTGGAGAAACTGAAGGTTTTGGAACCGAAGCTCTGATACCACTTGAAGGGAAGAAGTTTCACTTCCCACTTTAACTCGGTCGCTTGTGCATGACGATCCCATCTAAGTCCCCGAAAAAAAAAATTAACCCTAGACAAAGAGGGATTACCCAAGCAACCGTTCCATCGTCATGCTATTCGATTAGAGTGGTCACTTGAACAAACTTATTGTTCAAGCAACCTACCTCTATTCTTCGATTAGCCGCGGAATAGATGATGTACAGATCGCCGATTTTTGTGTTTGTCTTCGGGGTCCAAGTAAATTAGCCACATACAAAATATACAACATGCATAGAATAAGAAAAGATTCATAAACAAGAATTATACCTCTTGTTATACCTCTTGATCTTCTATTGTATATCCTTTCTCCTTTTGGACATCGTGTGGGTGACGATCTTCCAAAAGTCGAAGCCTCCTAGATCACGATCTTCCTTTCCTTGCTCGCTCCGAACAAAACGAAGAATGAAACAAAACTCCTTCTCCTATCTAGAAACGACCACCAAGCTCCAAGCTTGATGTTGCCGCCAGCCAAGGAGTAGAATATACACTACAAAAAAACATGAAATTGGCGACGAACTTTGGCAACGAAAATAGTTCATTGCAAATTTACAACGAAATTTGCGATGAATTTTATGTTTCGTTGCAAATTTGTAACGAAATTTCCAACAAAAAAAAATTGTTACAAAAATTTTAAAATTTCTAACATTTAATTTTCGTTACAAAATTAGTCGCAAAGTGGCAATGAAAATCTTTTTTTTGTCGCCAATTTGCGACAAAAAAAAATATTTTCATTGCAAATATTTGCAACGAATTTTTTTCGTTGCAGAATCTGCAATGAATTTTTTTTTCATTGCAGAATCTTCAACTAATTTTGAATTCGTTGCAGATTTCTGGAACAAATTTTTTTTTCGTTGCAAAATCTGCAATGAATTTTGAATTCGTTGCAGATTTTGCAATGAATTATTTTTTCGTTGTAGAATCAACAACGAATACAAGATTCGTCGCCAAATTTACGACGAAATTAGCGACAAAAAAATATTCATCCCTAAATTTCCCCTAATTATCCTGCCCCGACGCACCCAATCTCTCCATTTCCTCCGCTCGATCGTGCTCGTCCTCCTCCCTCCGTCGTCAGTACGTCTCTTCCTTCTCTCCCTCCCTCCTGCCGCCGCGAGCTCGAGGCGGTGCTAGCCACCACGCGTGCTCGTGGTGGCGCTCGCTCGCGATAGTCATGCGGCCGCGCCGCCGCGGCGGCCGCCGCTGCTTAGCGTGATGGCGGCCGGCGGCGCGTGCGTGTGGCCGCGGCGATGCCGCGGCGAACATCGCGCGTGCCCTAGCCCAGCGGCAGTGTATACGTAGCCGTCTTACACCTGCCTTCGTAGGTGATGTGCGCGTGTACTCACAGCCGGTGCATGCGTGCCCGCGCACATGTCCTCGTTCTCACGGCCGTCACACGTGATGACTCGCTCGCGTAAGGTTACATCGCATCGTACATACTTGCTTCACCTTGCGCGTGCTTGGCAGTTGTCGCGTAATTTCGATCATGAATTCAAATGTTATTTAAAATAATTATATAAATCAGTATATATATATAAAATAGTGTGTCGTAATCTAAATAAAATATTTTTTTTTCATAGGTTGTCCTACTTTGAAGGTGTTCCTCAAGTGTTCGTTTAGTCGCACGTTGTTTCCATTTGGACAGGTACGCGTAAAAATATTGTTTATAACATTAATTACAGTATTACTAATTTTGTTATAATTTTTATTCTTAATGTTTGATTTTAATTAATTTAATTACTATTAATAGATCATAATTGTTCGAAATGATATTATAATTTGCAATTAATTATCACACAAAATCATATTTAGTATTAGAAAAATTTAATTAATGTTGAGTATAAATTTATGGTTAGATTGATATATATATAGATGAAGTTTGGAAGAAATTAAAATTAATCGTTGATATAATTTCAAAAACAGGATCGATGGAGAGAGATCGAAGTTGGATGTATAAAAAGAATTTACTAGAACGTCGTGGTTTAACTGATGAATTTATATTTGGGTTGGAACAATTTTTGAGATATGCTAATAATAATGTTGAGTTTATGGATCGGAATAAATTAAGGTGTCCGTGCAAAAAATTTCATAATGGTAAATTTTTTCAATGTGATAAAGTTTGAGAACATCTTTGTAGATTTGGTTTTACACCAAATTATTATAATTGGACTTGTCATGGTGAACTATTTATATCCGATAAAGAGGTTGGATGAAACATACAAAGGACAGGTAGTGGAGAGCAAGTATATTACGATCAATTCAATCCGTACCAGAGGATGATAGTTGATGTAGTTGGTCATAATTTGAATAGCGAACCAAACGCAGCAAGTTCTAGTTATCCTCAAGCATTTAAACACATGTATAATAATTATTCAACACCATTATAGGAGGTAGAAATTATTGGTGGTAATGAAAATGTGTACAATGAGTCATATATAATATTTCAAGAAGTATTGAGAGCTACAGATGAACCTGTGTGGTCCGGTTATGACAGTCACACAAAATTATCTCTCACCGCAAGATTGTTGAATGTTAAAGCTGAGCATAATGTCTCCGAAGAATGTTTTAATGATTTTGTTCAAATTATTGGAGAAGTATTGCCGCGTGATCACATAATGTCGAATGATTTTTAGAGTATGAAAAATCTTGTGAAAGATTTGGGTCTTCCGGTGCAAAGAATTGATGTTTGCAGAAATGAGATAATGTAGATTTAGAGACTTGCAAATTTTGTAGTCAATGCAGGTACAAGAGTACCAAAAGATCAAATCATAATAAGCGATTAAAATCATTCAGGCAAATGTTCTATTTGTCATTAACTCCTAGATTGCAAAGGCTTTATGCTTCGAAGGTGACTGTTGAACACATGACTTGGCATGCATATCATGAAACAGAGAATGGGCTAATGTGTCATCCATCTAATGCAAAGGCATGAAAAAATTTTGATCGAACATATCCTGAGTTTGCATATGAGACACGAAACATTAGGTTAGGGCTATGTGCTAATGGATTTGCTCCATTTGGCAAATCAGGAAGAACGTATTCTTACTGGCCAATTATCGTAACTCCGTACAATCTTCCTCCTGGTATGTATATGAAAACATCTTATATGTTTTTAACATTGATTGTGACTAGCCCTCATAATCCGAAGAAGATAATAGATGTTTACATGCAACCGTTGATTGCCGAGTTGATCCAACTATGGGACGTGGGTGTTTCCACATATGATGTCTATACTAATCAGCTGTTCACAATGAGAGCTGAACTTCTTTGGACCATAAATGATTTTCCTGCTTATGGGATGTTATCAGGCTGGAGTACTGTGGGGATTTTAGGATGTCCAATATGTATGGAGAGATCAAAGTCATTCAGATTGAAACACAGAATGAAACTGAGTTATTTTGATTGTCATAGACAATTTTTACCGCCAAATCATAAATTCAGAAGAAATAAAGAAGAATTTACTAAGAATAGAATTGAAAGAACACCTCCACCATTGAGATTCACCGATCAAATTTTATGGCAAAGAGTGCTTAACTTTCTATCTGTTATTGAAGACCCAAATGTTACAACATATAACTATGGAATTACGCATAAATGGACAAAACGGAGTAACTTTTGGGATTTACCGTATTGGCAGAGTAATTTGATTCATCACAATCTTGATTTAATGCATATTGAGAAGAATGTTTTTGAAAATTTGATAAATACGGTGATGGACATAACTGGAAAAACAAAAGACAATCTGAATGCAAGAAAAGATTTGTGTCTCATATGTAAACGTCCAACCCTTGATGTTGATGAAAATAGTAGGGGACCAAAACCGAAAGTAGTTTATACATTGAATAAGGATCAGAAACAGATTATTTGTGAATGGTTGAAATAATTGAGATTTCCTGATGGTTATGTCTCAAATCTTGGTAGATGCGTTGATTTGAAGGAATGCAAATTTATGGGTTTTAAAAGTCATGAATGTCATATATTTATGGAAAGATTAATTCCTATTGCTTTGAAGGAACTTTATCAAATTTTGTCTTGGGTGCAATTACGGAATTAAACATTGTCTTTCATGATATTTGCTCGACAGTACTGAGTCATTCACACATGGAGACATTAGAGAGAGATATTTCGATTATTATGTGTAACTTAGAAAGGATATTTCCACCGGCGTTTTTTGATTCAATAGAACATCTTTTGTTTCGCTTGCCATATGAGGCTAATGTTGGAGGTCCTATTCAATTTCGATGGATGTATCCGTTTGAAAGGTGGATTTTTTTGACTTTTTTCTCATTGTTATTTCATTTGGTCAAATTTAGTCTAATTTATTTGCTAATAAATTTTATTGTATTACTCTTAGATTCCTCTATCACTTGAAAATAAAAGTGAAAAATAAGGCTCATGTTGAAGCTTCTATTGTTAATGCATATATTGTGGAGGAAGTTACAACTTTTGCATCATGTTACTTTGAACCTCACGTTCAATGCAAGAGTCAGAAAGCAGGAAGAAACGATGAGGGTCCCGTTGATCCAAATTTGAGGGCATTCTCAATTTTTAATTACCTTGGTCGACCAAGTGGATCTTGTACAAGTAGATACTTAACTGGTCCGGAGTGGCGAGCAACCCATACATATATTTTATTGAACTGTCAAGAAGTAACGTCGTATTTCGAGTAAGTATATAAAAGTTATATTAAACATTTCGTATATCATAAAATATTGTTCATGTTTTATTTAATTTTATTGTAGGATTTTTCAAACTCTATATTCGGAGCTTCCGGAGCATGAGTTTAATAATATCTGTGATGAAGAATTTGCACAATGGTTCAAAAATTATGTAAGTAGTATATATGATAGTAAATTTGATAAATCTTGTCTGATGACACATATTTATTTTACTTTAGGTTCTTGATAATCACGGTCACATAGAGCAAGATCTAATAAAACATCTGTGATGGGGTCCAAATTTAATGGTTAAAACTTGGTCGGCATATTTCAAAAATGGATATAATTTTCATACTCAAGCTTATGGAACTGGGAAAACTACAATGAATAGCGGAGTTTGTGTTCAGTCATCTATTGATGGGGGTGCAAAGAATGAATTTTACGGCTTACTAGATGAAATTTTAGAGGTAGTGTATCTAGGCTCAGATTTGCGAGTTATTTTATTTATGTGTTGTTGGTTTGACCCTATCAAAGGCATGAGGGTGCATCCACAGTTTAATTTGGTTGAAATTAACTACAAAAAAATATACAAGAGGTACGATTCAAGTATTTTATGTTTCATATCCTAGTCTGAGATGAGACAAAAGTGATTGGTGGGCAGTTTGTAAAACAAAGGCATGTAATAAAATTGAGGAACATTGGGAAGACATAGCATATCAACAAGATGAAGTTGTCAATACATTTCATATTGAAGAGTATAATATTTCAACGTTACGAGATCCCATCGGCGTAGTAATAGACATTGATGCAAGTGAGCTGAATGAGTATGAAGATGAAGATTTCAATGATGAGGATGAGGATGACGATGACTATGACTTTGACGATGACGATGACGATGACGATCACGATGACGATGACGATGACGATGATGATTAGACGCATTACCAAGCCAAAAATTTTATTGCAGAGTTCGATTTCTAATTATTAGTAATTTACCTTTTATTCAATACGAATTATGTTTTAATTCACTGTGTTATTTGAAATTCCATATATTTGATATACTAATGAACCTTTTTTTAGGGTCATCTAGTTGCTATGAATATGGTAATATTTTCATATTTTTCCTATTAATAATTCGATATGAAATTGTATTTTTTTCCTATAATATTCTTCTAATAATCATGATTGTTAGTTTCGACGTGGCGGTCATAGACATAGTAGTGATGGAAGATCACAGTCTTCCTCTGCTTCAGCCCCTGCACATTCTGATGCTCTTGCAGGAAAGGTGCCCTCCACCTCTTCCTCAGTTGCAGGATCCTTTGATTCTCAGCATATACTTGCTAATGTCTCTTCCCCGGTACAATAATCACTTGTGGAGAGGGAAGATACGAGAGAGTTTATATCTCTGCACGAAGATTCGTAAGTATTCAAGTTTTACAATATCTATATTTAATTTTTAATACAATATGTTTTTTATAAGTATATAACGGGGTTTGTTTTTGGTTTATGTTAGATTTACAAATTCTATATATGTTATCCACGAGGTGAATAAAATAGTGATAACCATCGGGGCGGCGCTTCTATGACTTATACAAGCACGCCGGAAGAAATTAAAGTTCTGTGGTGGAATGAGTTCAAGGTAACTTATTTCAATCATTTAGTATATGAAATTTTAGTAAATATAATCAATTTTTATTTTTCTTTACTGCAACGGGTATTTATTTAGGAGGAGAGTCCAACTCTAGAGATTAGGAGGATTTTTAAGAAAAAGTGTGGTGATCATATTAGAAACATACTAAATCATGCCAAAACTAGAAATAAGAAACCACACTGTATAACTAAGGAGAATTGGAATAAAATTATTGTTCATTGGGGATCTGAGGAAAGTAAACAGAGGAGTGAACAAAATAAGTAAAATCAGAATTGTAACTCCGACGTTATGTCTGCCACGTATGCGGGAGGATCCATAAATATCGATGAGCATAGAGCTCAATTGGTGAGTGTTTTCAATTTATAATTTTTTAATCTAATACTCACTAATTTATAAATATTAAATGTTTAATTTGTTTAGGCCAAGGAGACGAGAACTGAGCCATTATTTATTGACACTTTCACCCGTACATTCCAAAAGAAGGATAAAACATGGAGTGGGGAAAGAGCTAGAACAATAAAGGTGTGTAATTGTAAAAATTTAAATTCCTATATTACTATTTAATTTTTTTTCATTCACAATAGGAGAAATACAATGAAATTTCACAAAGAAATTCGAGTGCAAGCGATGATGGAGTCGAATCGGAGCCATCTGTTAGCAATATAAATTTATGGCTCGAAGCATCTGGAGGACCGAAAAGTGGAAGAATACTTGGACTCGGCTCTTTGAGCCGATCCTATAGAGTCCCTGGTGCTTCTTCTTCATCCTCTCCAGCATCAAAAGCCCAAGTAATTCAATTAACCAAAGAGGTTAATCATTTGAGAGAATTACTAGCGCAGAAGGAAACTGAATCGAGAGAGAACGCTCAGAAAGTTCAAGACTTAAATGAAAAGATGAACGAATTTCAAAGGAAACAAATGTTTATTATGCAACATCTTTAGTTAACGTCTAGCTCAAATCAACTTCCTCCTTCTGGCTCTGCTCCTCCTCCGCTTGATCCCTATCATGGAAATAATGATGATGTATTTTTTGATGACGATGGTGATGATGGTGGTTATCTTTGAATGTATTTGTGAAAGTTTAATTGTTAGCTACTTGACTTATTACATAAACGATATTTATATTTTTATAAGTTTGTTGTATTTAAATGTTACCTGATGATAATGGTAGTTAGTTTAAACCTTATTTGGATGTATTTGTTATATGTATAAATTTGTTTGATGTCCATATTAATGTTTGTTGTATAATTTTGTTAATATTATTGTGTGTTTGTTGTAAAACAGAAAAAAAAGAATAATTTAAAATATTTTTTTTCCAATTTTCTCCAGATTTGCAATGAAAATACAATTTTCATTACAAAAATATATGTATCAGTCGACTGATACGTGAGAAACTGTGCAATCCAAATTTATTTTGGGAACAATGAATCATCATGTATCAGAGAATGCTACGTAATGCTTCAGAGCTACAACCGACTACTCACCTGGTAGTCGACTGCCATACTATAGCAATTCACAGAACATCTGGTAGCCGACCGGTCAATTCAACTGGTCGCACAATCAGTCGACTGATAGTGAAAATTTTTGCGATGAATTTTTCTTATCGTCGCCAACTTTGCAACGAAAAATAAATTCGTCAAAAAATTTAATTTTATTCGTTAATTATGTTCATCAAATTTTGGTGATGAATAATTTTTTCGTCGCAAATTCTGCGACGAAAAAAATATTTCGTCGCCGAATTTGCGACGAATATTTTTTTCGTCACATAATTTGTGACGAAAAAATTATTCATCGCAAATTTCATTATATTTGGTGGAGTATGCATGCGAGAGTTTTGCGACGAATAAATATTTCGTCGCAAATTCTGCGACAAAAAAATTTATTCGTCGCTAATTTGGCATCGAAAGTTTAATTCATCGTCGAATTCGGTGACAAAAATAATTATTCATCACCGAATTTGGGGACAAAAATAATTATTCGTGGTCGAATTTGGCGACGAAAAGTATTATTTGTCGCAAAAATTTGTGAAGAATCTTCTTTTCGTCGCCAATTTGACGACGAAATATTTATTCATCACCAAATTTGGCGATGAATTTTGCAACGAAAATATTATTCGTTGCAATTTTGCAATGAATTATTTATTTTTCATTCCAGAATTTAGCGGCGAATTATTTGCAACGAAAAATTTTTCGTTGCAAATTTGGTCGCCAAAAACCATTATTTTTGTAGTGATAGGAAGGGGTCGCCGGTCAAAAGCTCCAAAGGAAAACCTTTTATCCTTGTAGCCGCCGGCCAAGGAGGAATAATGGAAGGAGATGAGTGCCGACCAAGGTAGAGAAGAAGATGATGGGCGTCGGCTACACCTTAGGAAGAGAAGGAAGCAAACCCTAATCTCCCAAGTAGTTGCCGCCAAAGCCAAAACCCTAACCCTAGCTGCCCAAAGCCAAAACCCTAATCTCCGAAGTTATCCTTGCCGCCCACCCCTTAAGCAAAATTTATAGAGTTAGGTTTAAGCCTCCTTTTAATCTCCACCGTCGGATCTAGGGATTTAATCTCAACCGTCGGATCTAGAGATTTAATCTCCACCGTCGGATCTAGAGATTTAATCTCCACCATCGGATCTAGAGTTCCATTTTCTACCATCGGATCTAAGCTCCATGAGGGTTTTAATAGGCTACAATAGGGACCATGAGGAGGAGTTGGATCTTGGCCACCCAATGGATCAAGCCCACATAAAGTCCGATCCATTAATGATAATCCATTCCACTAGAGGATTATCATTGATCTTGTAAAATGCCACGAAAAAAAAAATTTATGGTTAAGAGTTAAATACAGCTTAAGGAATTTTATTAGTTTAATTAACCTAGATTTAATTAAATCTAAGGTTAATGGTTTATTGGGTTTAAAGCCTAACCCATTTAAAACCCCCGACCCGTTAACCCATTAAATGTCGCCGCTTCTTCCTTCCATTTTTTTTTCGCCGACGCAATCTCCTCGCACGAGCGTTTCGCGCATCAGAGTAATCACCGCCGACTTTGCCAAAAAATCCCTTCTTTTCTCCTCTACCGCACCAAGACGCCCCGCGATTCCCTTCTTCCCGACCCTCGATCTCCCTCGCCTCTCCCGCAATCTCTCTGTGCCGTCGTCTCCACCACATCTCAGTCACGGAAGACGCGTTTCCGATGGGAGATCCGGCTGTAGGAGAAGAGGCTGACAAGCATCGACGCGTGTGGCCGGGAATTCGGGACGGCAGTAGGGCGACTAGGAGCCGAACTTCTCAAGTGCTGTCGAAGCCGGGAGTTCAAACGGGAGCTAGGGTTGTGCCTCGGGGGTGTTGAGTTTGCCGGTGAACAGGGGGATCGTCGTCGGAATTGGGTAGGTCAAGGCCATCCTTCATCACTGATCTATGTTTCGTGATGGTTCTGAGGCGGTGGTGGTCGTTCCTTAACCAGGTTAGATTTGGGTAGGACGTGGGTCAGTAAATAGGGAAGTTTGCTGTTGATGGGATTCAACACCAAGTAAGCAAGACAATTCCTATTGTCTGTGAATTCCTTGTTGGTAGAAATTGCTTGAGGTGTTATCTATTGGATGTTGTTGCTGTAGGATTAGTTTGATTGCCGAAGCTAGGGCAGCGGAGGTTTTGGCCGTCGAACAGGGCTGGTTGGGGGAAAATATTGTAGCTGGATCCCAAGTGCAGGTATAGCTGTTGATCATCCCTTTTCAACTGTTGTTGCTTGAATTGTTGCCTGCCTAGAGTATTGAACAGTGGGAAGGTAGTTGTATTGTTGTAAGGGATGTAAACTAATTTTGGGAGGCTATGGAAGAGGATGGTCGAAGGGTTGTCGGTCGATGGATCGAGCCGGCTGTGTGCGGCTATGAATTGGTGCTTTAGTTGGTTATGGGATGTAAATGGTGGTTCTGTGTTGTTGCGATCGGTGTTGGAGTTTTGGCTGATTTGGATTGTGTGGGGAGGAACGGTAGAGTGTTGGTTTTGACGAAGTGTGTCAATAGTTAAATCCCTAGCTGAAATTGTTGTAAACGGTTGTAGGTTAGTATACTTGTTAACCGAGAATGATGGATGTTAATTATAGAATTAATTATAGTAGGGAGGCAACTATGATTTAAGTGTTGTGTTTATGAACTAAATTTATAATTGAAACCGATGGATTTAAAATAAATGGTCAAGTCTAGCTAATTGGGGTTTCTAAATCGTATTCGATAAGGGATACGGATATGTGGATAACGTAGTAGCTAATTCGTATTGTTGTTGTATGGTTTCACTGAATAATAATTGATGATAATTGCAGGACGTGGATACTAGGCAGATCCACGGACGTGAAGATATTATTTCACGGAGCTATTTAGCAGATGGGTAATTTTCTACCTGGTCCAGTAGATGTAATTGCATTAAGATTTAGACATAGATATGAGCATGTTATATGTTCATATTATCTTGACCCTGCTCTTATTATCGTATGCTTGACCTTATCGTTGGATGTTTTTATGCTCAATTGTTGATATCACATATACCCTATCATGATTTAGGAGTTATAGATGTGATGTAAATTGGCCTAGATGTTTAGTAGGGTGTAAATGTTAGTACGGGTGATGACCCAATTTATAAATTGGCAAAAAGGTCATCCGTGGGTAGGTAATGCCCTAAATGTAGGATTTATTTCCAATACCCGTATGTTGCATACTGTTACCAACCATGAGTTGTGTAATGGTTAAGTGAAGGGTGATTAGTGTGTCACTGTGGACCGGTGGTCCCAGCTTGATATGATTAGTCGAGTACGACTCTCTATCGGATAGAGAGTGCGTCAATCAGTTGAGTACGACTCTCTATTGGAGAGAGAGTTATGATCAGTCGAGTACGACTCTCTACAGGATAGAGAGTGCGTTGATCAGTTGAGTACGACTCTCTATTGGAGAGAGAGTTATGATCAGTTGAGTATGGCTCTTTATAGGATAGAGAGTTCGTCGATTAGTTGAGTACGACTCTCTACAGGATAGAGAGTGTATTGATCAGATGAGTATGACTCTTTGTTGAACAGAGAGTCTATGGTAGATGATTGTATGTGTGACAGCATACTCATGTCGTTTGCATGCATTCTGACGACATAGTCTCCCTTGGAGTTGAGAGAGTCGTCAGTTATCTTGCCTCCCAGAGCACTCCTCGAAGAGTAACTGGTGTGAGGGCAGAGCATCTGTTGTTCCGCACTCTACCACTATAGACGGTGGTAGTTGGAGTTGCGTGCAGTTTTCCTGGGTGCGTGGTACTCGACCACTCATTGGTAGTGTTAGTCGGAGTGGCCAGCAGCAGGGACCCCTATTGTGTAGCGAGCTCTTTACGCTCATATGCTACTTGATCATACTGCCCACTCGGTCACTCTATAGCAGTGGTTGGTGTGAGTTGGGACAGTTGTCATGTCGTGCCACCTAGGCTACACTGGGGTCGTGGTAGCGAGTAGGGGTGAGCAGGCATGACCATGCATGCTGCATTGCCGTATCTGATGGCGCTTTGCATATTACCATATATATATACATATATGCATGTATATATATGTATATGGATGGTTGAGATTAATATATATATAGATGTAGTCTATATATATATACTTATTGTTGATTGTATTATGCTTGCTGCATTTGATTGTACATCATATTCATGCATGCTTCTTGCATATGTTACGGTTGTGTCAGATACTGGTATGTGTTGGACAGCCCATTAGATACCTTGACCTGTAGCATGAGTAGATTATGAGTTGGTATTACTCTTCTTGTTATATATATATATATATATATATATATATATATATATATATATATATATATATATATATATATGTTGGATATATGTTCAGGTTGGAGCAGAGTAGCGAAGCAGACTTCAGGTATGTCGGCATTTTACGTTGTTCATTTGGTTAGACGGTATATGCTTGTATTTATATACTATGCTGATATACCTGTTGTACCTCTAGATTATGTTATTGAAATACATGTGATATTACATATTTACATGTTTTTCTATTACCTACTGAGTTTTACTCACCACCCCAACGAACCCTGGGTTTTTCTGTCGCCCAGGTAACAGGTAGAAGTCTTCATGATGGCTTGGAGCACCGCTGGCTGACGTCTCATCTCACCTTCGAGGCTTCCGTATTTGTTTTGGGCTTTCCATCCGTCGTGTATTGTATTTTGAAGTTTTAGTGATGTACATGTTGTATATTCGAATTTTGTCGAGGTTCCGTGTTGTTGTGATGTGTTAGTCATACCGGTATGCATGTGTGGGATTGATATTGTTGTGTTTTATGTTTCCGCTGTGTAGCTGTTGTAATTAGTTGTTATGTTGTTGTGGTTGTTTTCATATTTATATGTTATGTTGTTATTGTGGGCCTACGGGCCTTGTATTAACCCGAAATGTTGCCACGTATATGGGAGATGTCGTCCGTTTGATTTTTGGCTCGGCATGCTCTCGGGGCGTGACAACTTTAGTGGTATCAGAGCCCAAGGTTCTGTGATGCCATACAATGTTGTTTTGTGTCGAGTATTGGATTCTCGGGAGTCGATTTATTTGGTTTTGTTTTTTTTGAGATGAGATGGACAGCGGCCTGGGCTCCAAGCAGCATGAGGTAAGAATTCCTGATAACTTATGGTTTAGTAGATATTTATCTAAACTTGATGAGTAGGTGTATACAATAGAGTTATGACACCTGTGTAGAATTGTAGTAGGGGTCGTCCACCGAGGCGACCAACCGGAGTGACCTTTAGGGTTTATACTCCCGGTTATGTTGGCTATGCATTTAGATGCTTATACCAAGGAATAACTTGTAGTGTGTTGGTTATTATTTGTAACCATGGTATGAGTTGACCACGGGAACGACCTATTGAGTCTGTGAGTCTTGAACCTGTGTCAAGGAGGTGATTTACCTCTGAGAGCCGACTGATACCGAGTCAGAAAACAGGGGCCAAGTCGTCACATTTATTATGGAAATCAGAGCCTACAGTCTT
Organism: Wurfbainia villosa; assembly: GCA_025175895.1. Classification (NCBI taxonomy): domain Eukaryota; kingdom Viridiplantae; phylum Streptophyta; class Magnoliopsida; order Zingiberales; family Zingiberaceae; genus Wurfbainia; species Wurfbainia villosa. The sequence continues at coordinate 62,131,334 of CM045997.1, forward strand.
AGAGATTTCCACTAACTGTGCTAGTCGAATCATTACCTGTGGGTAATGAACAGACTTGTAGACTATTGTGATATAGAGAGCGGAAGGCTAGGTTACGGTGTTTCATAGGGATTTTATCCCTGAGTTGTTCGTACTGAGATGTATAACTTTGAGAGTACTTTTGAGTACTTAACTCATGTTATACCGAGAAAGAAGAGTTGTTTGCATACCATTATCAGGATCAAGCCGGTATTTGGTGATAAATGCAGAAAATAATCTTCGGGAAATAATATATCACTTGATCATGGATTAGTGATGTTGAAAGAGTGTATTTCCCCATGTCACTTTTAGTGACACATTGTAAGGAATTCTTGAGCTTCAAGAAAGGGTGCTCGATTAGTAATAGTGTACTGTGTAAAGTCGTGAGACTTGCGGAGGTTACGACCACCTAATAGTTCAAGAAGATGAATGAATGATTTAAGCCACCCAGAGTTATTGACTTATAGTTGGATTAGGATGCCAGGATCTTCTACCAGATCCTGCCCGAAGACGTTGGATTGAGTCAGGAGTTTAGAAATGACTCCGTACAATGGTTTAAGAGTTGGAGACCAATAAGCAAATATTGCAGGTCAACTTAATAGAGTCAAAAGTCTCCGACTGTTGGATAAAGGGAGTAAGATCAAAGTCATAGGCTTTGAGCTATTTTCCGATTATAGAAGACCAACCGCAGATCATCAGGATGTTCTCATGGATATCAGCAAAATCAGAACGAAGACTTCGAAGGGATTGTGTGCATGCAATGCAGATCACGAAGATACGTGAAGTCAGATTATCCATTGTATCAGTTCATCTGTTGCTATTGTGAGCAACCAGTACAGTGGAGGAGGATACTTTGAAGACTTAGTTGAAGACTATCGATGGTATTCCAGGAGGAAGATGCATCGTCTCGACAGCAGAGATCAGCACCGGCGATTGGGTTATCTCATCAGCAACAACCTACTACCTCAGGCGTGGTTGGAGTTCCTTGATACTTCCCTTCAAGAGAAGTGATTTACACAACAGTATCAGTAGAAGACATCGTAGAAGACACATGCAGACAACAACAGTTACCTCCAGATATGATTTTCTTTGTACAGAGAAGAGAATATACGACGATGGTCGTATCTATAAGGTATTCTATAGTTGCAGGTCATAGGATTGAGTGATGGGGATCAGATGATCTAGGAAAATCCCCGGATTATTCATCGCAGAAATGCGATAGAATTGTCGCGGACTGTTGGATCCGATTGTTTTCTCTTCGGAGAAAGGCTGAGACCTGCGTAGAGCCTTTGGATTGGATCGACAGATAATGGATTGTTCAAGGTATTACCCTAGTTTACCCTCTGGGTGAATATATTGAGAGATACTTATAGTTTACAAGTATCCTTGTCTAGAACATTCTCAGTTGGATAAGAAGGGGTTCCTATACATCGACTTGTGGGTCGGTGGTATCTCTACCGCTAGGTGAGAGGTGGACCAACAATTAAGAAGTCAAGGGATGCCCTTAGACTTTGATAGACATACTTTTATAGTAGACATATCCTTACGGATGGTCAAATTGTTGGAAGTGTGGTACGATATGTCTCTCGGATGTGCGTATGATCCGAGAGCCTTCGGATGTAGTTTCGGATGAACTCCAAGGCTTGTCGTTGCATAGGCAAGTGGAGTAGGCGATCGAAATGATTGTGAAAATAGTTCTGGTATCGAAGATCGCATATCGAGTGATATTTTTGTTGGTATCAGTGTTGTTAAACACTATAAAAGAATTGAAAGAACGTGAGTTGCGTTTATAGGAGATATTGAAGGGGATATTTATCTATCCCAGTATTCCTCCTTGAGAAGATCCGGAACTCTTTGTTGAAAGAGAGATGGACCTTTGAAAGTATGCATCGATTATCGATGATGGAATACAATAGTTGTCGTGATCAATATCCTCCGTTGAGGATAGATGATCTATTTAGATCAGCAAAAGACACCTGTGTATACTCTAGGATTTGGTTTACGACTGGAGTATTGAAATTGTAGTGACATGGTATCATACAATTATCATAGTCGTTGTGATGATTGATATATCATCAACTTAGAGTAAGCAGGATGCAGGTGTATGGAGGACGACAATTTCATACTTAGTATGGATTGTATGAATTTTGATTAAGTTGTTAGACTAATTAACGATTTAGTCATCACTGGATTTGAGAATCGTGTATCCTGAACACGATTGGATCCTTTTGTAGTTGTTGGAGTTGCGCAACCTGACTACTATTGGTTGTGGTAGTTAGAGTTGCGCACTCGATCACCGTAGATGGTGGTTTGCCTTGTATGGTTTGGTTAGTACTGTAGATGTGGATAGAATATCTTAGCATTACTATACCACAAACTTGTTTGACAAAGGTGATGTTGGAAATCATTTAGTCAAAAGCTGGTGAAACCAATTACAAGACCTAGATGGCGGTTAACTTTTACACGAGTATTAGTTAATCCTTCCGGAGTTGATAAAAGGATGATGTACGCAAATGCATCGTTTCAGGGATCGGGATGATTCCGATGTAGTTGAATGAGGCATATCTTATGCCTACGTCAGTTAAGAAACTATGAGATAGTCTGTCATATACATGACATGATTTTAGTAGTTATTATCTGGATTTGTAGTTGTATGGAGCAGAAGTGCTCATTGAATTTATCAAGCTACTGTGTAACTACTATAGAGTTGATGGAGCATGAACAATTGCAACAAGGGAGATTGATCTCTATAATCTTCCATGCACTTACAACGTGTGTGGAGTGTATTTTGGATGGTGGATGGATTTCCCTTTTGAGGAAATAACTCCCCGTCTCTGATAAGGATAGTGGGTTCCGGAGTTGTAGTGTTTAAGAAAGAGTTGCTGCAGGAAGCACATCATTTGAGATTTGCTATTCTTCCTGATGGTACTCGGATGTACCGAGAGTTGGAAACGATTATACGGGTGGAATGGTATAAAGAGAGTTATTGCAAATTTTGTTGCTCGATGTTTAGTATGCCAGTAGGTGAAGGCTGAACATCAGAAACTCGCTGGATTGCTCTAGAAAATTCCGATTCCAGAATGGAAGTGGGAGCATGTCGCAATTGATTACGTTACGGGATTGCCTAGAACCCGTAAAGGACATGATGCGATTTGGGTGATTGTGAATCGACTATCCAAATCAGCTCATTTCCTTCCTATTCGTGGGTCGTACTCGTTGGATTATCCGACAATGTTGTATTACCGAAAGATTATCAGATTGCATGGGGTACTTTTAAGTACCATATCGAATAAAGATTCACGATTTACCTCACGATTTTGGCAGAGTATGCACTAGACTATGGGCACAGAGCTTCGACTTAGTGCAACGTTTTATCCGCAAACAGATGAACAGTCTGAGTGTATCATTTAGACGTTGGAGGATCTATTCAGATCTTGTGTCGTGGATTATGAAGGTGTAGCTTATCGATTGGCATTACCTCCGACACTTGTGGGTGTTCATAACGTATTTCATGTTTATATGCTGAGGAAATATGTGCCGTGATTTGACCATGTTCTGTAAGAGGTTCCGATTCTACCTCAGTCTAATGCAACTTACGAGGTGATTCTAGGGTGGAGCCTGGGTCGCAAGGAGCGACAGTAGTGGGACAAAAACCATCCGACTCGCAAAGGTGGGATGACAATATCATACCGATTAGGAGGATATGTGGTAGCTGGAATATACTATCCGAGCTCGATAGTCTCATCTGATAACTTGAGGAAGGTATGTGGTCCTTTCGGAAACTTGCTTGAAGTAAATTTTTGCATGTTAGTACGTAATTTGGGAACAAAATTTTTATAAGTGGGGAAGAATGTAAAATACCACGAAAAAAAAAAATTTATGGTTAAGAGTTAATTACAGCTTAAGGAATTTTATTAGTTTATTTAACCAAGATTTAATTAAATCTAAGGTTAATGGTTTATTGGGTTTAAAGCCTAACCCATTTAAAACCCCTGACCCGTTAACCCATTAAACACCGCCGCTTCTTCCTTCCATTTTTTTTTCGCCGATGCAGTCTCCTCGCGCGAGCGTTTCGCGCATCAAAGTAATCGCCGCCGACTTCGCCGAAAAATCCCTTCTATTCTCCTCTGCCGCACTAATACGCCCCGCGATTCCCTTCTTCCCGACCCTCGATCTCCCTCGCCTCTCCCGCAATCTCTCTGTGCCGTCGTCTCCACCACATCTCAGTCGCGGCAGACGCGTTTCCGATTGGAGATCCAGCTGTAGGAGAAGAGGCCGACAAGCATCGACGCGTGTGGCCAGGAATTCGGGACGGCAGCAGGTCGACCAGAAGATGAACTTCTCAAGCATTGTCGGAGCTGGGAGTTCCAGCGGGAGCTAGGGCTGTGCCTCGGGGGTGTTGAGTTCGCCGGTGAAAAGGGGGATCATCGTTGGAATTGGGTAGGTCAAGGCCATCCTTCATCACTGATATGTGTTTCGTGATGGTTCTGAGGCGGTGGAGGTCGTTCCTTAACCAGGTTGGATTTGGGTAGGAGGTGGGTCGGCAAACAGGAGAGTTTACTGCTGACGTGATTCAACACCAAGTAAGCAAGATCAATTCTTTTTGTCTGTGAATTCCTTTTTGGTAGAAATTGCTTGAGGTGTTATCTATTGGATGTTGTTGTTGTAGGATTAGTTTGATTGCCGAAGCTAGGGCAGCGAAGGTTTTGGCCTGCGAACAAGGCTGGTTGGGGGAAAATATTGCAGTTGGATCCCAAGTGTAGGTATAGCTATTGATCATCCCTTTTCCACTGTTGTTGCTTGAATTGTTGCCTACCTAGAGTATTGAACAGTGGGAAGGCAGTTGTATTGTTGTAAGGGATGTAAACTAATTTTGGGAGGCTATGGAAGAGGATGGTCGGAGGGTTGTCGATCGATGGATCGAGGCGGCTGTGTGCGACTATGAATTGGAGCTTTAGTTGGTTATGGGATGTAAATGGTGGTTCTGTGTTGTTGCGATCGGTGTTGGAGTTTTGGCCGATTGGGATTGTGTAGGTAGGAACGGAAGAGTGCTGGTTTTGACGAAGTGTGTCAGTAGTTAAATCCCTAATTGAAATGGCTGTAAATGGTTGTAGGTTAGCATGCTTGTTAACCGAGAATGATGGATGTTAATTATAGAATTAATTATAGTAGGGAGGCAGCTATGATTTAAGTGTTGTGTTTATGAACTAAATTTATAATTGTAACCGATGGATTTAAAATAAATGGTCAAGTCTGGCTAATTGGGGTTTCTAAATCGTATTCGATAAGGGATACGGATATGTGGATAACGTAGTAGCTAATTCATATTGTTGTTGTATGCTTTCACTGAATGATAATTGATGATATTTTCAGGATGTGGATACAAGGCAGATCCACGGACGTGAAGATATTATTTCACGGAGCTATTTAGCAGGTGGGTAATTTCCTACCTGGTAAGGTAGATGTAATTGCATTAAGATTTAGACATAGATATGAGCATGTTATATGTTCATATTATCTTGACCCTGCTCTTATTATCATATACTTGACCTTATCGTTGGATGTATTTATGCTCAATTGTTGATATCACATATACCCTATCATGATTTAGGAGTTATAGATGTGATATAAATTGACCTAGATGTTTAGTAGGGTGTAAATGTTAGTACGGGTGATGACCCAATTTATAAATTGGCAAAAAGGTCATCCGTGGGTAGGTAATGCCCTAAAAGTAGGATTTATTTCCAATACCCGTATGTTGCATACTGTTACCAACCATGAGTTGTGTAATGGTTAAGTGAAGGGTGATTAGTGTGTCGCTGCGGACCGATGGTCCCAGCTTGATATGATTAGTCGAGTACGACTCTCTATCGGATAGAGAGTGCGTCAATCAGTTGAGGACGACTCTCTATTGAAGAGAGAGTTATGATCAGTCGAGTATGACTCTCTACAGGATAGAGAGTGCATCGATCAGTTGAGTACGACTCTCTATTGGAGAGAGAGTTATGATCAGTTGAGTACGGCTCTTTACAGGATAGAGAGTCCGTCGATCAGTTGAGTACGACTCTCTACAGGATAGAGAGTTTATTGATCAGATGAGTACGACTCTTTGTTGAACAAAGAGTTTATGGTAGATGATTGTACGTGTGACAGCATACTCATGTCATTTGCATGCATTCTGACGACATAGTCTCCCTTGGGGTTGAGAGAGTCGCCAGTCATCTTGCCTCCTAGAGCACTCCTCGAGGAGTAACTGGTGTGAGGGAAGAGCATCTGTTGTGCCGCACTCTACCACTATAGATGGTGGTAGTTGGAGTTGCGTGCAGTTGTCCTGGGTGCGTGGTACTCGACCACTAATTGGTAGTGTTAGTCGGAGTGGCCAGCAGTAGGGACCCCCATTGTGTAGCGAGCTCTTTACGCTGATATGCTACTTGATCATACTGCCCACTCGGCCACTCTATAGCAGTGGTTGGTGTGAGTTGGGACAGTTGTCATGTCGTGCCACCTAGGTCACACTGGGGTCGTGGTAGCGAGTAGGGGTGAGCAAGCATGACCATGCATGCTGCATTGCCGTATCTGATGGCGCTTTGCATATTACCATATATATATATACATATATGCATGTATATATATGTATATGGATGGTTGAGATTAATATATATATAGATGTAGTCTATATATATATACTTATTGTGATGTTGCATTTGATTATATTATGCTTGCTGCATTTGATTGTACATCATATTCATGCATGCTTCTTGCATATGTTACGGTTGTGTCGGATACTGGTATGTGTTGGACAGCCCATTAGATACCTTGACCTGTAGCATGAGTAGATTATGAGTTGGTATTACTCTTCCTGTTATATATATATATATATGTTGGATATATGTTCAGGTTGGAGCAGAGTAGCGAAGCAGACTTCAGGTATGTCTGCATTTTACGTTGTTCATTTGGTTAGACGGTATATGCTTGTATTTATATACTATGATGATATACCTGTTGTACCTTAATATTATGTTATTGAAATACATGTGATATTACATATATACATGTTTTTCTATTACCTGTTGAGTTTTACTCACCACCCCAATGGACCTTGGGTATTTCTATCGCTCAGGTAACAGGTAGAAGTCTTCATGACGGCTTGGAGCACCGCTGGCTGACGTCTCATCTCACCTCTGAGGCTTCCATATTTGTTTTGGGCTTTCCATCCGTCGTGTATTGTATTTTGGAGTTTTAGTGATGTACATGTTGTATATTCGAATTTTGTCGAGGTTCCGTGTTGTTGTGATGTGTTAGTTATACCGGTATGAATGTGTGGGATTGATATTGTTGTGTTTTATGTTTCTGCTGTGTAGCTGTTGTAATTAGTTGTTATGTTGTTGTGGTTGTTTTCATATTTATATGTTATGTTGTTATTGTGGGCCTACGGGCCTTGTATTAACCCGAAATATTGCCACGTACAGGGGAGATGTCGTCCGTTTGATTTTCGGCTCGGCATGCTCTCAGGGCATGACAGATCTACCTCACCAACCCTATAAATAAATATGGGCTCCATATATTATTTGTACAAATATCTCTCCTTGTTTAAGATCTCGAATGTCGGTCAATTAATTAATTTACTGAGAATTAATTAATTAACATCTAACTTCATGAGTAGTACCACTCAACCTTATCATCATGCCGGACCAAGTCCACCTGCAGGGTTTACATGATGAACCTTATGAGCTCCTCAAGAGGACATCATCATCCTAATATATAGGACACGGTTTCCTCCTATAATCAACGGCACACCATATAAATAATATCATTTACCAACTTACCGAGCCTATCGATTCAATCTATAAATCTCGCCTATTGGTAAATCAAAGAAATAAATACTAAGTACATGTGCCCATTATTATATCGAGATTAAGAGCATGTACACCATAATATCCGAGGTCCTATTCAATTATGTAGCCAGTAATAAATTGAATCTCCTCTAAGTCGGTCCTGCTCAATACACACAAAGTGTACTAGTGTAATTCTATTGTCAAGACAAACCAATACCAAATCACACTACAACCATACCAATGGTTTGTCCAAAATCATTTCGGCTGTGAGCCTTTACTTATACTTTACAAGGAACTGATAACATGATCTCCTATGTGACACTACACACCATGTTATCTACAATGTAACATATCAGACAAATATGCATAACCATAAATATGAAAACAATGATCATGTGATTCTTATTTAAAAAAATAAAGATGTTCATACAAAAGATAGACTTTTTAGTATATATCCCAACAATCTCCCACTTATACTAAAAGACTATGCTGTCCTCATACCGCAATACATCTGATTCTCATTCCCTCCATATGCTTATCAAAAGCTCTCGCTAGAAGGGCCTTAGTGAAAGGATCTGCTAGGTTATCCTCTGATGCAATCTTGGCCACAACAACTTCTCCTCACTTTACGATTTCTCGTATCTGGTGGTACTTGCGATCTATGTGTTTACTTGTCTTATGGGCTCGTGGTTCCTTCGAGTTTGCAATTGCACCATTGTTATCACAATAAATTGTGATAGTTCTGGGCAAACTAGGAATCACATCCGAATCCATCAAGAAGTTCTTGAGCCATACAGTTTCTTTGGCCGCCTCAGAGGCTGCCACATACTCAGCTTCCATGGTAGAGTCCGCCATGCATTTCTGCTTGACACTCCTCCATACAATGGCTCCACCTCCCAAAGTAAACACAAAACCTGAGGTAGACTTACTGTTATCCCTGTCTAATTAGAAGTTGGAATCTGTGTAACCCACAAGGAGTAATTGATCTGCCTGGTAAACTAGCATATAATCCCTAGTCCTTCTCAGGTACTTCAATATATACTTTACCATAGTCCAATGTCCCTGTCCTGGATTACTCTGATATCTGCTAACCATGCCAATGGCAAAGCAGATATCCGGTCTCGTACATAGCATGACATACATGAGGTTTCCTACTACCGAAGCATAAGGAACCACCTTCATCTCCTCTATCTACTTTGATGTTCTAGGACACATCTCTTTAGATAAAGGTACTCATGCCTAAAAGGTAGAAAACCTTTCTTGGAGTTCTGCATTCTAAAACGAGCCAAAATGGTGTCTATGTATGAAGCTTGAGATAAGCACAACATCCTTTTCCTGTGATCCCTTATAAGCTTGATCCCAAGAATGTGTACCACTTCTCCCAAGTCCTTCATATCAAACTGTTTGGACAACCATACCCTTACGTCCGATAACACATTGACATTGTTGCCAATTAACAAAATGTCATCTACATATAGTACAAGAAATACCACTACGTTTCTGTCACATCTCTTGTATACACAAGACTCATCCAGACTTTGAATAAATCCATAAGACTGGATTACCTCATCAAAGCGGATGTTCCAAGATCTCGAAGCTTGCTTCAATCCATAAATGGACCGATTAAGCTTGCACACAAGATGCTCTTTTCCCTTTGCAATGAATCCTTCTGGTTGCATCATATAAATGTTTTCCTCAAGACTTCTATTAAGGAAAGTTGTTTTGACATTCATCTGTCATACCTCATAATCCATATGAGCAGCAATACATAAGAGAATCTGGATAGACTTAAGCATGGCTACCGGCGAAAAGGTCTCCTCATAATCGATACCCTCTTTCTGAGTATACCCCTTCGCAATAAGCCTCGCTTTGAAGGTCTCAACCTTCCCATCTATTCCTCTCTTTCTTTTGTAGATTCACTTGCATCCAATAGTTTTTACACCATTGGGTGGTTCTACTAGCTCCCAGACCTGATTTGAATACATAGATTCTATCTCAGAATTCATTGCACTTTGCCAAGATCCCACATCTTTATCTTGGATTGTCTCGTCATATGTCTAGGGATCAGGTTCATGTTCGCCAGGGACGAAATCAGAAGATTCTCCCAAGAACATGAATCTATCAGGCTGTCTAACAACCCTTCCACTACGATGAGGTATCACCTGTGTATCCTCTGTGACACGCAGTGCAGTCACTTGTGGTATATCCTCTTGTACCGGTGGTACTGAGGTAGTGACTTCCCCTCTCAATTCCTCCAGAACAATCTTACTCATGGGCTTGTGGTTCATCACATAGTCTTCCTCTAGAAATCTGGTGTTTGTGCTAACAATCACCCTCTGCTCTCTAGGACTATAAAACAAACCACCTTTCGTTCCTCTAGGATAGCTAACGAACATGCGTACTTCTGTACGAGGTTCCAACTTACCAACATCTGCCTTCAGCACATGTGTTGGACTCCCCCAAATTCGAATATGTCTCAGACTAGGCTTTCGCCCAGTCAATAATTCTGTGGGAGTATAAGGCACTGATTTAGATGGTACCAAGTTTAGAATATACACTGTTGTATCTAAAGCATACCCCCATAATGAATCTTGAAACTCAGAATAACTCATCATCGATCTAACCATCTCTATAAGAGTTCTATTTCTTCGCTCTGCTACACCATTCTGCTGGGGTGTGCCAGGTGCAAACAATTGGGATTGAATCCCAACCTCTGATAAGTAATTCCTAAACTCTCCCAAGAGGTACTCACTACCACGATCAGATCGTAGTGTCTTGATACTTTTACCTTGACGTTTCTCCACATCATCCTTGAATTCTTTGAACCTGTCAAAGCATTCAGAATCGCGGCACATCAAGTAAAAGCATCCATATCTTGAATATTCGTCTACGAAAGAGACAAAATATTTGAAACCACCTCTTGCCTGGATAGACATAGGACCACACAAATCAGAATGAATCAATTCCAACACATCTTTGGCTCTATACCCCTTGGCCTTAAAAGGCCTCTTGGTCATTTTACCTTTTAAGCAAGATTCGCAGGTTGGGAAATCTTCCACCACTAATGAACCCAGAGGTCCATCAGCTATCAACCTTTGAATTTTGCTTAGGTTAATATAACCTAACCTTAGATGCCAAAGATATGTTTGGTTCATTTTCGAAGGTTCTTTTCTCTTATTAGAATTAGAAGATGAGTTATTTACTTTTATTTGCATCGTGGGAGCTTTTGGTTCAAGGGTATATAAATTTCCTATCAATGTACCAAAATAGATAATCTCCCTATTCCTTTTTATAACAACTCTATCAATAAAAGAAATAGAATACCCATCCATAAACAATTTAGAAACCGAAATCAAATTCTTTCTAAATAAAGGTCCATAAAGGCAATTTTTCAGAACCAAAATTTTATTCCTCTTAAAAGATAAATAAACATCTCCCACTGTAACAGCCGCCACCTTCGTGGCATTGCCCAAGTAAACGGTAATCTCCCCCTCAGCCAGTCGTCTGGTTTTCTAGAACTCCTGCAAAGTATTGCAGACATGATCAGTGGCTCCCGTATCTACACACCAGGTACCGGTAGATAACACCGCTAAACATGTTTCAACGACTAGACCAAAAGATATACCTTTGTTCTGCTTTCGGTTGGGGCAGTCCTTCTTCCAGTGTCTAGTCTGCTTGCAAGTGAAGCACTCACCTTTCGACTTCTTCACTCCCCCCTGAGATCCTCCCGCCACCTTTGCCCTACCTTGTTTCTTCTTCTTCTTGCCTTTCGGCTTAGAAGTAGAAACCTTTTGGGCAACCATGGCCTGAGCCTGAGCACTCTGACAAAAAAACCCCTCTGTTGCCTGGAGTTCTGTCAGAAGCTCCACCAATGAATACAACCTTTTATTCATGTTGTAGTTCAGGAAAAATTGCTCAAAACTTTTAGGTAGATATTGAAGAATGATATCGACCTGGGTTTCTCTATCGATCTCAGCTCCAAGGACTTCCAGCTCATTCAAGTGAGCCATCACCTTGAAAATATGATCCTTCACGAGTGTTCCCTCGATCATGGTGGTCGTCATCAAGTTCATCATGGCTTCCTACCCAGTAGCCCAATTATGGTGTCCGAAAAGCTCCTTGAGATTGAGCATCATGTCATAAGCAATGGGCATGGCTTGATGCTGATGTTGCAATACATTTGACATAGAAGCCAAAATGTAACACCGGGCCATCTCATCAGCCTTTATCCACTTCTTATAACTATCCTTCTCCTTTTCCCCAGAATCATCCGCAGACTTAGGAGGACACTCTTCGAAGAGTACATATTTGTACTCCTCAGCAGTCAAGACAATATCAAGATTCCTCTTCCAATCAACATAATTGAGTCCAATAAGTTTATTCTCTTTCAGTATTACAACAAGCGGGTTGAAATTCATTTTTGAAAAACCAAAGAATCACATAGATAAAAACATTAGATTTCAAAAAATTATTGATTCCTCAAACAATAAAATTTTAAAATCAACCAACACCTCAAAACACCGAGAATATCGTATGTCACAATCGTGTGGACGTATACGAATTCTACATTTGTAATAGGAGGTTTTACCCATTAATTTTACTATCTTGTCAACCTAACTTTTTGATAAATAATATTAATAGTTGGTTCCTCTTCGGCCCTACAAATAAAGCAGTGACTCCGATGGGGAGGATACTCCTATTTGCATCTAAGTGTTCACCATTACTTGGTACCAAGGCAATTGTCTCGGGTTATGTGCCTTCCGATGGGGAAGTACACACACTCCTTAATAATTTCCTATAACTATATTCGACCCTGTGATTCGCAAAACAAACTCATCCGATGGGGAGGAAGGCACTCTGAGCCGACGCGCAAGTTTGTTTGCATCACATGTCAAATTGTAATGGAGGCCGCGGGAATTTATAAAAATATCCCTCTCCTACTTAGTAATTTAAAATTGAGGAATTTTCCTAGCACACGACATGCATATCAAACAAGAAGCAATAAATATGAAAAATAATATTTTCCAACTATTATGACTTTTGTTCTCTAATATGCCTCCCGTCGCGTCGCCATCTCGTCCGCTCCTCCCTATGTCATGTACATGCCATCCGGAGATCCGAGCCGAGAATAATTATTTTAATTTACATCCATCGATCCTATACTCCACGAAGGGGTGTACATGAAATCTAGATCAAAAGTAAACTAAAATAAAAAGAGTGGCTAAACAATGCCGTACTTAATTACAAAAATTAAATACTAGCCTCGTCAACCACGAGGATTCAAATAATATTATACACATGCAATCTCAAACACACACATATGGGCATAATAGTTGGATCTTATGCCTGCAACCAAAAAGTTAGCCTACGCACATCCTACTATCAACCGACACATACAATATATGATAAGTGCATAAAATTAACCGAATCCAAAACACACAAAACCGAAAACCGTGGCTCTGATACCACTTGAAGGTTTTGGAACTGAAGCTCTGATATCACTTGAAGGGAGGAAGCTTCGCTTCCTACTTCAACTCGGTCGCTTGTGCATGGCAACCCCATCTAACTCCCCGGATAAAAAAAAAATAATCCTAGACAAAGAGGGATTACCCAAGCAACCATTCCATCATCATGCTATTCGATTAGAGTGGTCACTTGAACAAACTTGTTGTTCAAGAAACCTACCTCTATTCTTCGATTAGCCGCGGAATAGACGATGTACGGATCACCGATTTTTATGTTTGTATTCGGGGTCCAAGTAAATTATCCACATCAAAAATATACAACATGCATAGAATAAGAAAATATTCATAAACAAGAATTATACCTCTTGTTATACCTCTTGATCTTCTATTGTATGTCCTTCCTCCTTTTGGACGTCGTGTGGGCGACGATCTTCCAAAAGTCGAAGCCTCCAAGATCCCGATCTTCCTTTCCTTGCTTGCTCCGAACAAAAGGAAGAATGAAACAAAACTCCTTCTCCTATCTAGAACCGACCACCAAGCTCCAATCTTGATGTTGCCGCAGGCCAAGGAGTAGAATATAAGAAGGGGCCACCGGTCAAAAGCTCCAAAGGAAAACCTTTTATCCTTGTAGCCGCCGTCCACGGAGGAATAATGGAAGGGGATGAGTGCCGGCCAAGGTAGAGAAGAAGATGATGGGCGCCGGCTACACCTTAGGAAGAGAAGGAAGCAAACCCTAATCTCCCAAGTAGTTGTCGCCCAAGCCAAAACCCTAACCCTAGCCGCCCAAAGCCAAAACTCTAATCTCCAAAGTTATCCTTGCCGCCCACCCCTTGAGCCATATTTATAGAGTTAGGCTTAAGCCTCCTTTTAATCTCCACCATTGGATCTAGGGATTTAATCTCAACCGTCGGATCTAGAGATTTAATCTCCACCGTCAGATCTAGAGATTTAATCTCCACCGTCGGATCTAGAGTTCCATTTTCCACCATCAGATATAAGCTCCATGAGGGTTTTAATAGGCTACAATAGGAACCATGAGGAGGAGTAGGATCTTGGCCACCCAATGGATCAAGCCCACATAAAGTCCGATCCATTAATGATAATCTATTCCACTAAAAGATTATCATTGATCTACCTCACCAACCCCATATATAAATATAGGCTTCATATATTATTTGTAAAAATATCTCTCCGTGTTTAAGATCTCGAATGTTCGTCAATTAATTAATTTACTGACAATTAATTAATTAACATCTAACTCCATGAGTAGTACCACTCAACCTTATCATCATGTCGGACCAAGTCCATCTGCAGGGTTTACATGATGAACCTTATGAGCTCCTCAAGGGGACATCATCATCCTAATATATAGGACACGATTTCCTCCTATAATCAATGGTACACCATATAAATAATATCATTTCCCAACTTACCGAGCCTATCGATTTAATCTATAAATCTCGCCCATTGGTAAATCAAAGAAATAAATACTAAGTACATGTGCCCATTATTATATCGGGATTAAGAGCATGTACACCATAATATTCGAGGTCCGATTCAATTATGTAGTTAGCAATAAATCGAATCATCTCTAAGTCGGTCCTGCTCAATACACACAAAGTGTACTAGTGTAATTCTATGGTCAAGATAAATCAATACCAAATCACACTACAACCATACCAATGGTTTGTCCAAAACCATCTCGATTGTGAGCCTTTACTTATACTTTACAAGGAACTGATAACATGATCTCCTGTATGACCCTACACACCATGTTATCTACAATATAATGTATCAGACAAATATGCATAACCATAAATATGCAAACAATGATCATGTGATTCTTATTTCAAAAAATAAAGATGTTCATACAAAAGATAGACTTTTCAGTATACATCCCAACAGAAACCTCTAACAAGAAGATTAGAAAAGTAATACACTAAGCAAATACAAGTATACAAATGAAATACAAAGAAAACTTTACAAGAGTGCTTTTGATTGCTTGCTTTGGATTGGTCTTGAAGGTCTGGAATGCAGCAGTAATTCCCCTAAATAATCTCCCCAAAAAATGGTGCAAAATCCTCCATCTCGAGCTCATTTTATAACCTACATCGAGATGATATCGAACCTAGCAGTTGACTACCAAAAGGCCCAAGTCGACTGATCTCCTATACGTTGTCTCACAAAGGCTCCATTCACGTTGGAACTGTTAGTAATATATTAGAGATGTCCTAAGGCAATCGCCTTTTGTTTGAACCATTTATATGATAAATGAAGATTCACTATTTGAGTATACATGTTTTCATGTATTTGATTAGATCTTAAACTCATTTACTGAATGTCCACGATACGATTCACAGCATGAGAAAATTTGTGATTGGATCACAACTAGTGTGTATTTCTACATGTGTAATTTTGATGTATCAGAATTAACCCTAGTCGATGAATTGATGGATTTGGACACCATCAATTTTGTCGAGACTAGCATGAGGTATACTCCTTAGTGTATCTAAGAAGCTGATTCTCACTGGCTGGAGACATTGTAATGTCCGGAGTTAATCGTGGATGCTAGTTATGGTAACTAGTTCATTGGAGTGACCAGTTGTAAGACTTCATATGGTTCTTTGCATATACGGATATGTCAATGAAGTTCTTACTACAGCTTAAGTGCGATGTTCCTTTGACTTGCGGTATTCAAGTCATCTTGGTCATGAAGACTTATGCTTTGACATCTTAATCAAGCATCTCTGAGGATATGTGGACCCGAAATGATTGGGTATAAGTCGAAGTGATCGAAGGTGTTTGAATAGCCTATAAAAAATTCACCACTCCTTGCGAGGAGATGTAAACCCATGGCCTCTCGTCGGATTGTTACTAAAGTCTTTGGCCAAAGCATTACATGTTTAGAGTAAGGTACTCTTAGATACATGTGTAGTAACTAAAATCCGTAGGACGAGGAAATGATACTTAGACTAAGTGTGACGTAGTCAACCTAGTGGGGACTGACACTATAGACCATGTCCTAAACCAAGTGAGTATAAGATGCGTTAAGGGAACGGGGCACGAATCATTATAGCTGCTGAAGGGTTTCAGAAATAGTTCTGGATCAACGGTTGACCTTTTCGATTAATTGGGAATCACGATATACTACTAGGTGTCACTCATGATCATTCTATAATTAATGGTTAATTATAGACGACCAACATAAACCAAGAACCTATTTGGTCACACGCACAACGAGCGTAATCAGAAGGATTTAAAACGAGCTTGGGAATGAGATTCTCAGACCGAGAGAAACTAGGTTTGGTTGGACCAAACAAGGAGCGAGCATGAAATCGTTTCAGTCGCAATGGAAGCGTGATGGGCCGTGTCTTATGAAGACATGATGGATGAATCAAATTGGTTTGGTTCTAATCCAATGGTGAAAAATAAACCAAAGCGGTTTGGTTTGTTTTAAACGAATGAACCAAAGTTGGTTCGGTTCGTTTTAACTTAAAATAGACCAAATCAGTTTGGTTTATTTTACCTTAAGTTAATGGAGTAGGTTAACAGGTTTTTGGTTATGAACCAATAACCATTAGAAGAATTTGTTCTCTATAAAAATAGAGCTTAAGGGTTTTGTGAAGACCTAACCCTAATTTTGTTGCCACCCCTCCCTGTCTTCTCATGGTGCCGCCGCCCAACAATGTTGCCGCCCTACCTTTGTTGCCACCCAGCCCTTGTGCCGCCGTCCAAGCTGTTGCCGGCATCCAAGCTCATGCCGGCGACCCTCCGGTGATCTTCCTTGGCTCCGGCGACAAGGTGAGCACCTAGCTTTCCTTATTTGGCTGGCGCAAGTTCTCCACCAAAGCTGTCCAGTTTTCTGGACAGCTTGTTTCCTTCATGTCAGAGCATCGTTTGGACAACGTTTGGAGCTCCGACAGTGTCTACCTTGCTGGGGATTCGATCTCCGGTAATCCTCATAGGTGGAGGACGAAGAATTCGTCAAACGGTTGATGAATACCTCTCTGGAGAAGCGAGTTTTGGGGACTCATTTTCGAATCCGAATTTTGATTCGGATTGTGATCTTCTCTCGATCACATCGTCTTCGACATGAGGCTAGTGACTCGTACGAAGACGAGGCTCGTGGCTTTATGAATTCATCCCGACGATACTCGGCGTGGATACGGATAGAGGCGATTCTAGCGAGAGTCGCTTCGGTTGATGCCTTTCCCGCTACACGTGATATGTCAATATACGTAGAGTAATTTCCTTTTATTGAAAAATTTGAAACTACGGTTATGTCTACACATGTTGTACTATGTAAGCGTGTGGTGTGTGTGATGTAATAAATTTGATTTATTGCTTTTTATTTCTTCCGCTGCGCACATGTTTATGAAACATGTTCGAACACACACTCACCGCGGTGCCGGAAACCCAACAGGAACCTATCCAACGGATACCCTAGCAGTCGATTGCTCTTACCATTAGTCAACTGTTGCCCGATAGTTGACTGATCAATCAACTACCAAAGCTTCTATGCTTGTTTCCACTTAAATTAATCGACTTCCTGTTGGTGCAGGGGCACCATATAATCGAATCTAGGTTTTGATTATGGCAAAGATCCAAAGTTAAGGTCATATTGTTATCTCATGAGATGAATTAAGTGTGCAGGAAATGGTTAAGCTAAGCCGAAGATCAGCGACACCCGGAGAATCTCGAGTCAAGAAACCATGGTGGTCAGGAAACACCGGGAGAACTTCGTGGGAGTCGAAGAACCTAGGTGAAGATCGGAAGCAAAGCGACAGGTCATAAAGGACCAGAGGTAAGCACGAGTGCGAAAAGAGATGGTAAGGTCATGTCCTCTATACGGGGACAACCGTAGGTGGAGATTCGACTAAGACTTCTAGTGGAAGGTCTAGGTCGAGATCGGACGTTAAGGAATCATCATATTTACCATATTCCGTGCTAACCTCTTATTGCAAGGAAGTGACCAGGCTGGCAGTTGACTTCTGGCTACTGGCAATCGACTACTTCACATCAGTCGACTGATGAAGGGCATCAGTCAACTGATGGCGATGAATTAGACAAATAGACAAGGTAAAAAATGATAACATTTGACGGCGCCACTTCGCGATAAGATAAGGTGTTGTTGGTGCAATCGGCCCATGTCACGATTGACCAGACTCGAGATTGACTCGAGTGATGTTTTGATGTTTGACATGGAGGTTTGACATTGATGTTTGACAATGATGTCTGATAATGTTTTGGGGAGATTGTTTGTTCAATTGACCGGGTCATGATTGACCGGACTCGAGTTTGACTCGAGGGGGATTTTGATGGTTGACTGGAGTTGACCATGTCATGGAAAGTCCAAGTCTTGAGTACTTGGCATGGAAAGTCCAAGCATGGGTCTTGGCATGGAAAGTCCAACATGGGTTGGCAAGGGAAAGTCCAAGCTTGAGTCTTGGCATTTGGAAAGTACAAGGGGTTTGATATTGGCGGCGTAAAGTCCAAGCGAGAGTCTTGGCATCATAAGTCCAATGGTTAGTGGCGTAAAGTCCAAGCGGAGTCTTGGCGACGTAAGTCCAATGGGCCTTGGCGGTGTAGACACCGTTAGCATGACATAGCCGATGGAAGCACCTGAAGGCTAGCATATGGATGAAAAAGTCATGGATGACTTGGAGGGATCCGATAGACACGAGGCTGACGGAGGTGGCTAGAAGGCTTAGGTCTATGCTACAGGTGGTCTAGCAAGTATGGGGGCACCATACTTGATTTAAAACCTCATGTTTGAGGTGTGTCGGTCGACTAGTGTCATGTGGCAGTCGACTGATGTGAGTCAACTAGGGTTTGACTGTGGGAAGTGTCCCAGTAGTCGACTGCTGGCTCGAGCAGTTGACTGATCGTGTTATCAGTCCGCTGGTGCTCGAGAATTTGGGAACAGAATGGAGTCGGACTCGATCGCTAGGGTTAGCAGTCGAGTGAAGGCTCCATCAGTCGACTGATGGGTATGATCAGTCGACTGATGATGGATCCGTTGGATTTTTTAGCGTGGATCTAGCCGTTGTCTCATGACAACAGTGGCATCAGTCAACTGATGGTCGCGAGCAGTCGATTGATCGACAATTTCTAGCCCAAGTAGCAACTTTAAAGGGAGCTCGTGGAGGAGGAAATCAACAACGTTTCTTGAGAGCTTTTGGGGCAATTTGTTGCTACAAATCAGGGTCTCCAAGTGTAAGTCAAGCGACCAAGCATTCAAGAAATCAAAAGCAAAGTGTTGTAAAGTTTTCTTTACTTGTCTTTCGTATTTCTATTGTATCTTGCTTGTTTTTGTTTCTTACTATTGTAAGAGCTATTGTACTAGGTTTCTCTACCTCCGACTTGTGTCGAGAAGGAGCTTATTGGATTAATAGTGCATGTTTGTATTGCTAGGGCTTTTAGAGCCCAATCTGTGGAGTATGAACCATTCGGTTCTGAACCACATTATATTGTTGTGTTCTTATGTGTTTGTCTATTTTATTATCTGTATATTCTGTTGCGTACTAACGTGTTGTAGACAAGCGCACGAACGAAATCCATCACGCAACGAATGGAGCTATTCACTCCCCCTCTAGCGGTCAACATTTTCCCTACAATTGGTATCAGAGCCCGGTGCAAAAGACGCTAGAGGGAAAGATGGAATTTCAAGAGAAACTAGAATGGGACATAAACACACTGCCACCATACAACCAAGAAGATTTTCAAGTGTGGAGGGCTAGAATGGAAAATTTATTGATGATGGACATAGAGAATTGGTTCATCATCATGGAAGGCTTTGAACCTCCTAGGGACAAGAAGGTAGATGTCCTCAAGTTAAAAAGGTAGACCCAAGAACAATGGCAAAAGTTCAAGACCGAAGTCAAGGTAACAAAGCTTTTAGAAGATTTGATACCTAATGATATTTTGTCTAGTTTAGGTGAATTTCAAGATGCTAAGGAGCTTTGGGACAAATTGGCCAAGTTCCATGAGAAGCCTCACTTGGCACAAGTAGAAGAAGAAAAATCTTCATCGGCTCAAGAAGAGGAAGAAGCCTAGGAAGAATCATCATCATCCTCACAAGAAAGTGAGGAGTCAAAAGTTGAGAAGGAATCAACTTCCGGATCGGTGGAAGAAGAGGTGGAAGAAGTGGAAGAAGCATCCACTTCTAGGATTGAGGAGGAGAGACCATCTACTCCGGAGCAAGGGCAAGAGCAAGGAGAGTCATCTACTTCTGGGAGAAGTGATAAACAAGCTCAAGAGGCCCTAACCACCACCCTAGGTAACTCAAGCATTTCAGTTCAAAATAAAATTCATATAATTTGCTTTGAGTGTAGGGAAACTGGGCACTATAAGAGCAAGTGCCCAAAGAGGGTCAAGAAAAGTCCACCGGCATAAAAGGTCAAGGATGTCGATGCCCAAAGTCAAAGGAGCAAGGAGAACATCATTTGCTTCAAGTGGCATCAAAAGGGGCACTATAGGAGTCAATGCTCTAGGGGAAGCAAGAAGACTCAAGAGGGAGTATCACATGTAGGGGGAGCTTCTAAAGCAATCCCTAAGGTAAAATTTAATAATGCACCTTCTAAATTTAAAAGTCAAAAGCATTCTTTTAATTCAATTACTATTACTCATGAAAAGCATGTTAGTAGAAATAAATTCTATTGCCTAGGAGCTAAGAATGTTAACTTAGGAAATAAGGAGAAATTTGGGACTAATGTGTTGGAATGTATACTGGAAGCCTAGTTCTTTTTGTATGAACATTTTATTTTGAAATAAGAATCACATGATCATTGTTTGCACTTTATATATTTGCATATTGTCTAATATTTTACATTGTAGATAACATGGTGCTTGGTGTGGCATAGAAGATCATGTTATCAGTACCTTGTAAAATATAAGTAGAGGGTCACAACCAAGATGGTTTTGGACAAACCATTGGCATGGTTGTAGTGTAGCTAGGTATTGTTTTGTCTTGAACATAGAGTTACACTAGTACACTTAGGTGTATTGAGCAGGACCGACATAGAGGTGATTCAATTTATTGCTAACTACATAATTGAATCGGACCTCAAATATTATGTTGTACATGCTCTTAATCCCGATATAATAACGGGCACATGTACTTAGTATTTATTTCTTTTATTTACCAGAGGGTGAGATTTAGATGGATTAAATCAATATGCCCGGTAAGTTGGGAAATAATATTATTTACATGATGTGCCATTGATTATAGGAGGAAATCGTGTCCTATATATTAGGTTGATGATGTCCCCTTGAGGAGCTCATAAAGTTCATCATGTAAACCCAGCTGGTTGACTTAGTCAACGTGATGATAAGGTTGAGTGGTACTACTCGAGGAATTAGATGTTAATTAATTGATGGTCAGTAAATCAATTAATTGACGGATATTCGATATCTTAAACACGGGGAGATTAATATACGAATAATATATGGAGCCCATATTAATTTATGGGGGTTGGTGAGGTAGTTCAATGATGATCCTCTAGTGGAATGGAACATCATTGATGGATCAAGTTAGTGTGGTTCCGATCCATCGGGTGGCCAAGACCCAACTCCTCCTTATGGTCCCTATCGTAGCCTAATATAATCCTTGTGAAGTCTAGATCCAAGAATGTAAAACAAAACCTAGAACCAACGGTTGGGATTAAATCCCTAAGATCCGATGGTTAGGATGAAACCCTAGAACCAACGGTTGGGATTAAATCCCTAAGATCCGATGGTTAGGATGAAACCCTAGAATCGACGGTTAGGATTAAATCCCTAGATCCGATGGTTGGGATAAAACCCTAGATCTGACGGTTGGGATGAAACCCTAGATCCGACGGTTGGGATGAAATCCTAGATACGACGGTTGGGATGAAACCCTAGATCCGACGGTTGGGATAAAACCCTATATCCGACGGTGGAGATTAAATCCCTAGATCTGACGGTGAAGATTAAAGGAGGCTTAAGCCCAATTCTATAAATAGGGGGCTTAGGCTTGGGCGGAAATAATTGATTTTCGAATTGGAGTTAGGGTTTTGGGCGGCTAGGGTTTTTGGGCGGCTAGGGTTTGGAGCAAAGTGGGCGGCAACCTTCTTCCTTCTTGATGATTGCCGGCGCCCATCTCCTTTCATCATTCCTTGGTCGGCGCCCATCCTAGAGGCCTCTCCCTTCTTCCTTGGCCGGTGGTTCTCCTCCCATTGGTGGTCGGTTCTCATCCTCCTCCCTATTCTCCAAGGTGACCGGCAGTTCTCCTTCATTTGGTGGCCGGCGCATCATCCATTTGATCCTTAGCCGGCGGTTGCACCAAATTCCCTAATTTGGTGGCCGGCTCTAGAAAGGATAGGTATTTGTAAGTTCTTCTCTTTGTTCACAGTGGACAAGGTAGAGAAAAAAGCGATCTAGAAGGCTTCTACTCGTGGAGGATCTTCATCCACACGTCGTCCACGAGAAGGATAGGACATACGGTAGAAGATCGTGAGGTATAAAGTTATTTTAACTTTATTTACAGATTTGAGCTTGTTCTTTTATGTTTTGATTATGCATGTGTAAATTAGTAAATATATTGTATAATCATGGACCCCGAAGACAAACACAAAAACCGGCGATCCATCCGTCGTCTCTTCCGCGGCTAACCAACTAGAAGAGTTGTGTTGCTTGAACAACTAGTTTGTTCAAGCGATCACTCAAGTTGTTAGCACGACGACGAAATGGTTGTGCTAAGGAAGCTCATCCCATCTGGATTAATTCTTTCATTAGTGAAAATTTTAATCCGGGGACATGGGAGCCAATGAGCCTCCGAAGCGTCTCCCTACAATTGGTATCAGAGCCACGGTTTCCGTTTTTGTGTGTTTAGGATTCAGTTAATTTTTTATGCATTTTTCATATATTATATGTGCCAGATAATAGTAGGATATACGTAGTTTAACTCTTTGGTTGCAGGAATAATATCCGACTATTATGGCCATGTGTGTGTATGGATGTGTGTAAAAATTTATTATTTGAATCCTCGGGGTTGACGAGGCTAGATTAGTATTTAATTTTTGTAATTAAATACGGCATTGTTTAGCCGCTCATTTTAGTTTACTTTCGATATAGATTATTTGTACACTCCTTCGTGGAGTATAGGATCGATGGATGTAAATTAAAATGTTTTATCTCGGCTCGGAACTCTTTGGTGACTTGCGCACGGGAAAAGATGGAGCGGACGAGGTGGCGACACGACGGGATGCATATTGGAGGACAATGCCATAATAGTTGGAAAAATTCTGTTTTTTCCTTATTTATTGCTTATTTCTTTTATATGCATGTTGTGTATGATTTTAAAATTCCTCATTTTCAATTTACTAAGTGGGAGAGGGACATTTTAATTAATTCCCGTGGCCTCCATTACAATTTGACGTGTGATGCAACAAACTTGCGCGTTGGCTTTGAGTGCCTTCCTCCCCATCGGATGGGTTTGTTTGCGGATCACTAGGTCAAATAATGGTTATAGGAAATTATTTAGGAGCGTGTGTACTTCCTCATTGGTAAGGCACATAATCCGAAATAATTCCCTTAATATCGTGTAATGGTGCACACATAGATGCAAATAAAAAGTATCCTCCCCATCGGAGTCACTGCTTTTATTTGTAGGGCTAAAGAGGAACCAACTATTAATTTTATTTGTCAAAAAGTAAGGTTGACAAGATAATAAAATTAATGGGTAAAACCTCCTCTTACAAATGTAGAATTCGTATACGTCCACACTATCGTGGCATGCGATATTCTCGGTGTTTTGAGGTGTTGGTTAATTTCGGAATTTTATTGTTTTGAGGAATCAATAATATTTGAAATCTAATATTTTGATCATTGTGATTTTTAGGATTTTTAAATGGCTTTCAACCCACTTGCTGTGATTTTAAAAGAAAACAAACTTACTGGACCAAACTACATTGATTGGAAAAGAAACCTGGATATTGTCTTAACTGTGGAGGAGTACAAATTTGTACTCTTCGAGGTCTGTCCTCCTAAGCCCACCGATGACTCTGATGAAAAGGAGAAAGAACGTTATAAGAAATGGGTAAAGGCAGATGAGATGGCGTGGTGTTATATTTTGACATCTATGTCAAATGTGCTGCAACATCAGCATCAGGCCATAGCCACAGCTTATGACATGATGTTCAATCTCAAGGAACTTTTCGGACATCAGAGTAGGGCGGCTAGGCAGGAGGCAATGAGAAACTTAATGACGACCACCATGATCGAGGGAACACCCGTTAGGGATCATGTTCTCAAGATGATGGCTCATTTTAATGAGATGGAAGTCCTTGGAGCTGAGATCGATGGGAAAACCCAGGTCGATATCATTCTCCAGTCTCTGCCTAGGAGTTTTGAGCAGTTCCGCCTAAACTACAACATGAACAAGAGGTTGTATTCATTGGCAGAGCTTCTGACAGAACTCCTAGCGGCAGAGGGGCTTTTTCGTCAGAGTGCTCAAGCCATGGTCACTCAGAAGGTTTCTTCCTCTAAATCGAAAGGTAAGAAGAAGAAGAAGCAAGGTGGAGCGAAGAAAGTGGCAGTAGGACCTCAAGCAGGAGTGAAGAAGCCGAAAGGCAAGTGCTTCACTTGCAAGCAGACTGGACATTGGAAGGCGGACTGTCCTCGCCAAAAGAACAAAGGTATATCTTCTTGTTTAGTTGTTGAAACATGTTTAGCGATGTTATCTACCAGTGCCTGGTGTGTAGATACAGGAGCCACTGATCATGTCTGCGATACTTTGCAGGGGTTCCAGGAAACCCGACGACTAGCTGAGGGAGAGATTATCATCTTCATGGGCAATGCTTCAAAGGTGGCGGCTATTGCAGTGGGAGACGTTTATTTATCTTTTGATAGGAATAAAGTTTTGGTTTTGAGAAATTGTCTTTATGTACCTACTTTTAGAAAGAATTTAATTTTAGTTTCTAAATTATTTATGGATGGATATTCTGTTTCTTTTAATGATAAAGTGGTTATAAAAAGGAATAGGGAGATTATCTGTTCTGGTACATTGGTTGGCAATTTATATACTCTTGAACCGAAAACTCCCACGATGCATATAGAAGTAAATAACTCATCTTCTAAATCTAATAAGAGAAAAGAACCTTCGCAGATGAACCAAACATATCTTTGGCATCTAAGGCTTGGTCATATTAACCTAAGTAGAATTCAAAGGTTGATAGCTGATGGACCTTTGGGTTCATTAGTGGTGGAGGATCTCCCAACCTGCGAATCTTGCTTGGAAGGTAAAATGACCAAGAGGCCCTTCAAGGCCAAGGGGTATAGAGCCAAAGATGTGTTAGAATTGGTTCATTCTGATTTGTGCGGTCCTATGTCTATCCAGGCAAGGGGTGGTTTTGAATATTTCGTCTCTTTTATAGACGATTATTCAAGATATGGATACATTTACTTGATGCACCGCAAGTCTGAATGCTTTGACAGGTTCAAAGAATTCAAGGCTGATGTGGAGAACCGTCAAGGTAAAAGTATCAAGACATTACGATCTGATCGTGGTGGCGAGTACCTCTTGGAAGAGTTTAGGAGTTACTTATCAGAGGCTGGGATTCAATCCCAATTGTCCGCACCTGGCACACCCCAGCAGAATGGTGTGACGGAGCGAAGGAATAAGACTCTTATGGAGATGGTCAGATCGATGATGAGTTATTCTGAGTTACCTGATTCGTTCTGGGGGTTTGCTCTGGAAACAGCAGCACACATTCTGAACTTGGTTCCATCTAAGTCAGTACCCTCTACTCCCACAGAGTTGTGGACTGGGCGAAAGCCTAGTCTAAGACATATTCAGATTTGGGGTAGTCCAGCACATGTGCTGAAGGGAGATGCTGGTAAGTTGGAATCTCGTACAGAAGTACGCTTGTTTGTTGGCTACCCTAAGGGAACGAAGGGTGGTTTATTCTATAGTCCTAGAGATCAGAAGGTGATCGTGAGTACGAATGCCAGATTTCTAGAGGAGGACTATGTGATGAACCACAAGCCCACGAGTAGGATTGTTCTTGAGGAGTTGACAGGGGAAGTCCCGACTTCAGTACCACCGGTACAAGAGGAGACACCACAAGTCACTGCACCGCGTGTCACAGAGCATACACAGGAGGCACCTCGTCGTAGTGGGAGGGTTGTTAGACAACCCGATAGATTCATGTTTTTGGGAGAGTCTTCGGACTTAGTCCCTGGTGAACATGAACCTGATCCCTGGACATATGACGAGGCAATCCAAGATAGAGATGCGGTATATTGGCAAAGAGCGATGAATTCAGAGATAAAATCTATGGATTCTAATTAGGTCTGGGAGCTAGTAGACCCACCCGATGGTGTAAAAACCATTGGATGCAAGTGGATCTACAAGAGAAAGAGAGGAGTAGACGGGAAGGTTGAGACCTTCAAAGCTAGGCTTGTTGCAAAAGGGTATACTCAGAAAGAGGGCATCGATTATGAAGAGACCATTTTCGCCGGTAGCTATGCTTAAGTCTATCCGGATTCTCTTATCTATAGCTGCTCATATGAATTATGAGATTTGGCAGATGGATGTCAAGACATCTTTCCTTAACGGAAGTCTTGAGGAGAACATCTATATGCGGCAACCAGAGGGATTCATTGCTAAAGGCAAAGAGCATCTTGTATGTAAGCTTAATCGGTCCATTTATGGATTGAAGCAAGCTTCTAGATCTTGGAACATCCGCTTTGATGAGGTAATCCAGCCATATGGATTTATTCAAAGTCCGGATGAGCCTTGTGTATACAAGAGATATGACGGAAACGTAGTGGTGTTTCTTGTACTATACGTAGATGACATTTTGTTAGTTGGAAACAATATCAAAGTGTTATCAGACGTAAGGGTATGGTTGTCCAAACAGTTTGACATGAAGGACTTGGGAGAAGTGGGACACATCCTTAGGATCAAAGTTATAAGGGATCGCAAGAAAAGGATGTTGTGCTTATCTCAAGCTTCATACATTGACACTATCCTTGCTTGTTTTAGCATGCAGAACTCCAAGAAAGGTTTCCTACCTTTCAGGCATGGAGTTCCTTTATCTAAAGAGATGTGTCCCAAAACATCAAAGGAGATAGAGGACATGAAGGCGGTTCCTTATGCTTCGGCAGTAGGAAGCCTTATGTATGCTATGCTATGTACGAGACCGGATATCTGCTTTGCCGTGGGCATAGTTAGCAGATATCAGAGTAATCCTGGATAGGGACATTGGACTGCGGTAAAGCATATATTGAAGTACCTGAGAAGGACTAGGGATTATATCTTTGGTTTTAAGGTGGATCAATTGGTCCCTGTGGGTTACACGGATTCGGATTTCCAATCAGATAGGGACAAGAGTAAGTCTACCTTGGGGTTTGAGTTTACTTTTGGAGGTGGAGCCATAGTATGGAGGAGTGTCAAGCAGAAATGTGTGGCGGACTCTACCATGGAAGCTGAGTATGTGGCAGCCTCTGAGGCAGCCAAGGAAGCTGTATGGCTCAGGAACTTCTTGATGGACTTAGATGTGATTCTTGGTTTGCCCAGAACTATCACAATTTATTGTGATAACAGTGGTGCAGTTGCAAACTCGAAGGAACCACGAGCCCATAAGGCAAGTAAACACATAGAGCGCAAGTACCACCTCATACGAGAGATCATAAAGCGAGGAGAAGTTGTTGTCGCCAAGATTGCATCAGAGGATAACCTGGCGGATCCATTCACTAAGGCCCTTCCAGCGAAAGCGTTTGATAGGCATGTGGAGGACATGGGGATCAAATGTATGGTAGAGTGATGACGACATAGTTTTTTAGTATAAGTGGGAGATTGTTGGAATGTATACTGAAAGCCTAGTTTTTTGTATGAACATTTTATTTTGAAATAAGAATCACATGATCATTGTTTGCACTTTATATATTTGCATATTGTCTAATATTTTACATTGTAGATAACATGGTGCTTGGTGTGGCACAGAAGATCATGTTATCAGTACCTTATAAAATATAAGTAGAGGCTCACAACCAAGATGGTTTTGGACAAACCATTGGCATGGTTGTAGTGTAGCTTGGTATTGTTTTGTCTTGAACATAGAGTTACACTAGTACACTTAGGTGTATTGAGCAGGACCGACATAGAGGTGATTCAATTTATTGCTGACTACATAATTGAATCGGACCTCGGATATTATGTTGTACATGCTCTTAATCCCGATATAATAACGGGCACATGTACTTAGTATTTATTTCTTTTATTTACCAGAGGGTGAGATTTAGATGGATTAAATCAATATGCCCGGTAAGTTGGAAAATAATATTATTTACATGGTGTGCCGTTGATTATAGGAGGAAACCGTGTCCTATATATTAGGTTGATGATGTCCCCTTGAGGAGCTCATAAAGTTCATCATGTAAACCCAGCTGGTTGACTTAGTCAACGTGATGATAAGGTTGAGTGGTACTACTCGAGAAATTAGATGTAAATTAATTGATGGTCAGTAAATCAATTAATTGACGGACATTTGATATCTTAAACACGGGGAGATTAATGTACGAATAATATATGGAGCCCATATTAATTTATGGGGGTTAGTGAGGTAGTTCAATGATGATCCTCTAGTGGAATGGAACATCATTGATGGATCAAGTTAGTGTTGTTCCGATCCATCGGGTGGCCAAGACCCAACTCCTCCTTATGGTCCCTATCGTAGCCTAATATAATCCTTGTGAAGTCTAGATCCAAGAATGTAAAACAAAACCTAGATCCAATGGTTGGGATTAAATCCCTATGATCCGATGGTTAGGATGAAACCCTAGAACCAACGGTTGGGATTAAATCCCTAAGATCCGATGGTTAGGATGAAACCCTAGAATCGACGGTTAGGATTAAATCCCTAGATCCGACGGTTGGGATAAAACCCTAGATTTGACGGTTGGGATCAAACCCTAGATCCGACGGTTGGGATGAAATCCTAGATCCGACGGTTGGGATGAAACCCTAGATCCGACGGTTGGGATAAAACCCTAGATCCGACGGTGGAGATTAAATCCCTAGATCCGATGGTGGAGATTAAAGGAGGCTTAAGCCCAATTCTATAAATAGGGGGCTTAGGCTTGGACGGCAATAATTTATTTTCGAATTGGAGTTAGGGTTTTGGGCGGCTAGGGTTTTTGGGCGGCTAGGGTTTGGAGCAAAGTGGGCGGCAACCTTCTTCCTTCTTGTTGATTGCCGGCGCCCATCTCCTTTCATCATTCCTTGGCCGGCGCCCATCCTAGAAGCCTCTCCCTTCTTCCTTGGCCGGCGGTTCTCCTCCCATTGGTGGCCGGTTCTCATCCTCCTCCCTATTCTCCAAGGCGGCCGGCGGTTCTCCTGCATTTGGTGGCCGACGCATCATCCATTTGATCCTTGGCCGGCGGTTGCACCAAATTCCCTAATTTGGTGGCCGGCTCTAGAAAGGATAGGTATTTGTAAGTTCTTCTCTTTGTTCGCAGCGGACAAGGTAGAGAAGAAAGCGATCTAGAAGGCTTCTACTCATGGAGGATCTTCGTCCACACGTCGTCCACGAGAAGGATAGGACATACG
Organism: Wurfbainia villosa; assembly: GCA_025175895.1. Classification (NCBI taxonomy): domain Eukaryota; kingdom Viridiplantae; phylum Streptophyta; class Magnoliopsida; order Zingiberales; family Zingiberaceae; genus Wurfbainia; species Wurfbainia villosa. The sequence continues at coordinate 62,161,228 of CM045997.1, forward strand.
GTAGAAGATCGTGAGGTATAAAGTTATTTTAACTTTATTTACAGATCTGAGCTTGTTCTTTTATGTTTTGATTATGCATGTGTAAATTAGTAAATATATTGTATAATCATGAACCCCGAAGACAAACACAAAAATCGGCGATCCGTCCGTCGTCTCTTCTGCGGCTAACCAACTAGAAGAGTTGTGTTGCTTGAACAACTAGTTTGTTCAAGCGATCACTCAAGTTGTTAGCACGATGACGAAATGGTTGTGCTAAGGAAGCTCATCCCATCCGGATTAATTCTTTCATTAGTGAAAATTTTAATCTGGGGACATGGGAGCCAATGAGCCTCCGAAGCGACTCCCTACATAATGTCCCTAGAAAAACTCTTCCTAAGGAAAGTATTAAGAAAATAGAAAACCATTTAGGCATTAACCCTAAGAAGTGTAGGCATATGCCTAGAGGAAATGGTATTGCCCAAAGACCAAATCAAAATTCAAAAATTGGGTAATTGGAGTTGGAAAATCAAGCCTTGAGGTCAAGGCTTGAGAAACTTGAAAAGACCCTTGCAAAAATGACAAACCAAATGCAAAGGTCAAATGGTCAAATCCTAGGGTCTAGAAGTCAAAGTCAAAACCTAGGGCCTAAGAGACAAGAGTCAACCAAGGGCAAGAAAGGTTTGGGTCACAAACCTAAGCCTAAGGTGACTTATTATAGTGTTCTATTCGATTATGGAACACAACCTAGGTCTAGGAAGACCAAGGTCAATAAGGAAGTCATCCCTAAGGTTTACCAAGGTATGTGCCTAGTGGCTAGGGTTTCAAAGAAACCTAGGGAAGCCACTAAGAATGTTACAAGGGGAGTCACCCCTAGAGTTAACCATGGGAAGACCCAAATGACCAAGGCTAACAAGCCTAGAAGGGTCATTAGGAAGGTATCTAGGGAGGTTATCCCTAATAAATACCTAATTAACCCTAGGAGCTTAATTAGGTTTTGGGTTCCTAAGAGCGTGATTGATTCACACTAGATGCGTTTAGGGTGTGCCAACTTTAAATGGAAGAGTAGTTAACCTAACCATGGTAAAGGTGACACTTTAGGTAATTTTCAAGGTTATGGATACCTTTGAAATAGATTTGATATTATGATCCTAAAAGATTTTAGGATGTGCCAATATATTTTTGGAATTATGAAAAATCAATTAAATTGACACAATTTAGGATTAGAGGTCATAGTGTGCCATTTTGAGTTTTTGGCACGCTTTGGGAATTAGTGTATCAAGAAAAGTGTCTTAAGGCTTAGAAATTACATTTAAGATTGATACTCAAATACTACACATCTTGATGTCTCATACTTACCATGCTTCATGTGTTTTATCATATGTTTGCATGGAAGGAATGTTTATGGTGTATTGCATCTCACAAAATAGATCATTCACCTTGATTGTGTATTTCAACACTTAGAAAGGGTGAGATGCTAGGATTTGAAACTATTGAATATTAATGCTTGTGAAAATAAAATAAAACACTAAAATGCATTAACAAATACATGAACAAAGGCATAATACCAATATATTCGATATACATGAATAAACATGATAAAATGAAACAAATTGAGTGAAGAAATCGAAATTCACTTAATTTTAGAACTGAAAATCAGATATCAGTCAACTGATATAGTATATCAGTCTACTGATAACACTGTAGCATGACACCATGAGCCCAGCAGTCGAGTGTTGCTTCCAGGACTCGACTGATTTGTACATCAGTCGACTGGACATCTACATCAATCAACTGATGGTACTGTTCATCGGGGCAAAAGAGCCAACAGTCGAGTGGCTCGTCCAACAGTCGAGTGTTGGTCACATCAGTCGACTGACAACCACTATCAGTCGACTGATGTTACTATAGCTTGTCACAGAATGTTCGACAGTCGAGTGCTGAGCCAGAGCAGTCGACTGCCGGTTCGATGAACCGTTCATTAGCTCGCTATCAGTCAACTGATGTCGCAATTTTATAATGCCAACCCGCTAGGGTTCAGCGTCTTCACGCCTTCTTCACAGGACTTCTTCTCTCCGATCACCTCCAAACCTCTCCGACCTGCCTTTCCCCATCCACGCCGACGACCAAAAACCCTAGGTTTAGAAGCCATCTCTCCCATTCATGTTTTTTATCTCTCTATAGCTAAAATGGCGTCTCACAACCTTTATTTTTCCTCCGGTGCTAGGGTTCAGGCGAGATTCTCTTTCCGGCGATCTTCTGGTGTTCTCTCTTGTAAATAGGTTGTCCATTTAGGCCCTCACAACCATCAGTCTAGTAATGGCACCAAAGTATATCTTTATACCCTTTAAACCCTTTTTTTTTTACACCACATTTTGATCTAATCATGGTATTTGTGTCATTACATTGCATTGCATTGCATTCATCATATAATCATGTAGAAGACAATGTAGGAATGACCCGATTGAGGGTGGATCGCATTTGTACCAATCGATGACAGTTAGGTACATCGATGATCGATTTTATAGATACTACTATGGCGATGTCATTGAGATCTTACTGCATTATCAGTTGATGAAGATCGCCCTTTGCAATCATGTTATTAATGATGACCTCCTCAAGGGATTTTACCAAAACTTGAGGAAGGTAGACGATAGCCCTACCTACACCACTGGTGTTGCAAAACGCGACCTGGAGTTCACTCCTGCGATCTTGCAGGAGTTCCTAGAGTGTAGGGCATCGGATGATACCTTTATCTTTTATCCTACTTTTGATGCACCTCTTCCTGATCCTTTTGACCACATTTCATTAGATTCCATGCATGAGCACTTCTTCCGTCATCCTCGCCCACCAGCTCAAAACCTCTTCCCTATCAGTGAATTATCTGCACCTGACAATGTTCTTTACAAAGTCATTATTGGGTGCTTCCTCCCAATTGTGACTCCGGGTCAGGCCAAGATCCGGCCTCCCCATCTCTTTTTCATGTATGCCATGCGCCATAGGTTAGACGTGAACATTGCATTGAACATCTTTCATTGCATTGTCCATTTCATATCCCCTGTACAAGGGAAATTTCATATGCCTTTTGGATATATTATCAGTGCATGGTTAGAGTCCATCGGCATTAACATATCCAGGGGATCGTTGAGGGCGCTATCCGAAGTATACGACTGCATCTCAGTGCATAACTTCACATTGGCTGGGCTGCAGACTAGAGCTGGACAGATAGAGTTGGTACCTCGGCCTCAGCCGAAGGCGCATGGGGAGCCACCTATGGAGCTTGGAGAGCCTGCAAAATAGTATGAGGGGCCTGCTGTTGACGAGGATGACCCTGTGCCTGCAGATGCACCGGCAGCAGGTCTCTCAGATCGTGTTTCACAGCTGGAGGTTAGATTCGAGGACTACCAGTAGACGGTTGACTCATGACTGGCAGAGATCATATCGGGGCAGTCCTCCATGGGTGAGCAGCTTAGCCGGATGGAGCAGCGCCAGATGGATATATACGAGATGATGCGGACCTAGACGCTGAGCCAGCAGCCTCCACCATCTGCCGGGGATGACAACTAGGCATAGATTAGGGGTCTTGTTTTTTTTTTTGTTTTCTTTTGGTTTCGTAGTGAGGTTGAGAGTGTTAGACATCTATTTTGCTTGTAAACACTAAATTTATATTTGAATGAAATATTTTGTTTATCAAAAATCATGTTTTTTTGTCTAATTATGTGTGTGTTAATGTGTTTATATATTCAAATTTGCCAAGTCATGACATCAAATTCTATTTTATCATATGACATATCATGATATTGTTTAGAATTATTTTCTATGTCATATTTAGAGCCTATTCATATGTCATGACATCATGATCATTGGTTATGCTTATTTATGATTATCATTTATGCCATGATCATTCATGCATTAATTAAAATTGAGTTAAGGATTATGACATGATTTGAAGCCCCATCTATAAGGGAGTCAAATAGAGTTGCCTAGAAAATGCATGAGACTATAATAACCCTAATCCCACATCTCACAATTACTTTGACTTGTGTGTGCTTAATACATCTTAGATACATGTGAGATGTAATGAAAATAAGTTAAGTTCAAGGTGCATAGATAGTGCATCTAGATGAACTTAAACTTATCTCAATCATCAATATGAATCATGAGGAAAGCGAATGTACAAGTCATGTACATCTAGCCAAGAGTCCATGGTTCAAAATATATTTTCAAAAACATTTTAAAATCACTTTAGAAAACCTTGGTGAAGTCTATCTTTTGATAGCAATCACCATTGATGAAGTTGATACAAAGTAGGGCCAAAACATTGAAAATTTCAATGGTTTTGAACTTTGTATCAATTTTGATATTTTATGGGTAAAATATTTTTCTATCATTTTTCACCCATTGTATTGGTTATAAATATTATACATATGAAATTTCATGATTTTTCAAGCTATGTATAATTACTTATGATTTTTCAAAATCTGATTCTGATAATTGAAAAATTGAGTTTTCAGTTATCAATCGTCCGCTTTGTTTAGCGATCGGTGATGGGCGACAGCCACTGGCGATAACTTCCACTGGCGGCGCCTGGCGCATCTGTGAGCGCCTAGCGCCGGCGGCAGTGAATTGCCTGGCGAAAACCGCCTAGAAGAATCGCCTCTGCGCTTGCGATTATCAATCATTCTTGATTGGTGCTAGGCAGTGATGAGCGGCGATGTGATGTTTGAGAGACTCGACTGCCAATGCTAATTTCAGGTAAACAAGGATGTTTAGCCCATGTTTCAGCCATGGTAAAGTTCTCTAATCACTCCTAACCCTAGGCTATGCTTTGGGAAGCATTATAAAGGGTGAAAATCCATTGGATATGGATTAGTAGAGTTGCTTAGGGTTTGTATCAAATTTAAGAATGGGAAAGTTCTATGTTGAACTTTGAACCTTATTTTTGATGGTTTAAAGTTCCTATTGGCTTAGGGACTTCCCAAGGACATTGTTGGTGCAATGGTCAAGGGGGAGCAAGCCTTTAGGGGGAGGTATCCATCAAGGGATGATGCTTGGTATTTTTCCTCACGAGGGGGAAAATGGAATTTTGAGATACCCAATTTGGAAATTGAAAGAGTGTATAGGATTGCCTCTCTTGAGTGATATGGGACATATCACTAGGAAGATGGTAGACATCCTAGGTATTTTTGGACCAAGGGGGAGATTGTAAGATCTCATTGGGACATTAGACATTGACTTCCTTAGAGAGAAAACCTTTTTGATGTTAGTTGAAAAGGGGGAGAATGTTATGGAGAGTGTTATCAATTGTCAATTCGGAGAATTGGGGAGAATGTTTGGGATTACCAATTTGGGATAATTGGTAAAAAGAATTGAGTTAGTGTTCTAACTCAAAGATATGTGTTTTTATCAAACATCAAAAAGGGGGAGATTGTTGGTGCAATCGGCCCAGGTCACGATTGATCGGGCTCAAGATTGACTCGAGTGATGTTTTGATGTTTGACATGGAGGTTTGACAATGATGTTTGACATTGATGTATGATAATATTTTGGGGAGATTGTTTGTACAATTGACCCGGGTCATGATTGGACGGACTCGAGTTTGACTCGAGGGGGATTTTGATGGTTGACTGGAGTTGACCATGTCATGGAAAGTCCAAGTCTTGAGTACTTGGCATGGAAAGTCCAAGCATGGGTCTTGGCATGGAAAGTCCAACATGGGTTGGCAAGGGAAAGTCCAAGCTTGAGTCTTGGCAATTGAAAAGTCCAAGGGGTTTGAGATTGGCGGTGTAAAGTCCAAGCGGGAGTCTTGGCAGCATAAGTCCAATGGTTGGAGGCGTAAAGTCCAAGCGGAGTCTTGGTGGCGTAAGTCCAATGTGACTTGGCGGTGTAGACACCGTTAGCATGACATAGCCGATGGAAGCACCTGAAGGCTAGCGTATGGATGAACAAGTCATGGATGACTTGGAGGAATCCGATAGGTGCAAGGCTGACGGAGGCGGCTAGAAGGCTTAGGTCTAGGTTACGGGTGGTCTAGCAAGTATTGGGGCACAATACTTGGGTTAAAACCTCATGTTTGAGGTGTGCCAGTCGATTGGAGCCATGTGACAGTCGACTGATGTGAGTCAACTAGGGTTTGACTGCGGGAAGTGTCCCAGCAATCGACTGCCAGAGGTGGGCAGTCCACTGCTGGCTCGAGCAGTCGACTGATCCTGTGATCAATCGACTGGTGCTCGAGAATTTGTGCACAGAATGGAGTCAGACTTGACCTCTGGGGTTAGCAGTCGAGTGAATGCTCCATCAGTCGACTGATGGGTATGATCAATCGACTGATGATGGATCGGTTGGAATTTTCCAGTGTGGATCTAGGCGTTGTCTCATGACAACAGTGACATCAGTCGACTTATGGTCCTGAGCAGTCGATTGATCAGCGATTTCCAGCCCAGGCAACAGCTTTAAAGGGAGCTCATGGAGGAGGAAATCAATAGCGTTTCTTGAGAGATTTTGGGGCGATTTGTTGCTGCAAATCAGGGTCTCCAAGTGCAAGTCAAGCAACCATGCATTCAAGCAATCAAAAGCAAAGTGTTGTAAAGTTTTCTTTACTTGTATTTCGTATTTCTATTGTATCTTGCTTATTTTTGTTTCTTACTATTGTACGAGGTTTCTCCACCTCCGACTTGTGTCGAGAAAGAGCTTATTGGATTAGTAGTGTGTGTTTTCATTGCTAGGGCTTTTAGAGCCCGATCCATGGAGTATGAACCATTCGGTTCCAAACCACGTTATATTGTTGTGTTCTTGTCTGTTTGTCTATTTTATTATATTTGTATATTTCGCTGCATACTAACGTGTTGTAGACAAGCGTACGAATGAAATCCATCATGCAACGAATCGAACTATTCACCCCCCTAGCAGTCAACATTTCCCCTACCGGTGTCACCTCGTGATAAGATACACAAGTTGAGGATCTGGATCTAGACTTATTCCAAGGCACAAGTCTATAGAGGGGAGGACTCGAACCCAAGATCATCAAGATTTCTCTCAAAGTGCTCCCACAACGCTAAAGCGCAAACGTCGTAATGTCGTCATAACACCGACACAATGCCAAGCTTACAATCTCTTCATCGACAGCAGCTAGGTTGTTTTATTTATTATATTCGTGATTTTAATCGTAACGAGGTGAGGTAGGTTTGTTGCCTTATCCTCGAGCTTTCATTTTTGTGATCGTTGTCTCCTACCTCCAAAGAGGAGGAGACTCTATAGTGGATTGCCCCTTCGTACGTGGTCAAGGATCACGGGGCCTTGGAGTAGCAATCACTGGGTTGTGAACCAAGTAAAAATAAATTTTTCTTATTTATTTTTCCGCTGCATTACTCATAGTTTTAATCAAATGAATGAAAAGATGAAAAGTTTTATGCTCGCTATTCATCCCCCCTCTAGCGACGCTTTTACGAGCCAACAATTGGTATCAGAGCGGGGGCACTAAGATTTGGTGAAAATACCAATCTAGTACTTTTTTGGCTTTTTTACGTATTTTTTGATTCGTGATTTTTTTAGGCTTTCTTCTCCCACACTACTAATCCAAGACGAAGTCTTGGTACTCTTCTTTTGGTTGTGTATTTTGCAAGATAATTAATGGCCCACATTGAGTGGTATAGCACCACCCGACCTCCATTCTTTAACGGAGATGATTTCCGTTACTGGAAAGGTCGGATGGAGTGTTTTCTAAAAACACAAGTTGAGACATGGATAATCATCCAAACCGACTTTGCTCTACCCACCAATGATCGAGGCGAGCCCCTGGACTTCAAAAAGTGGACCAACGCAACTAAAAGATAAATCCAAACTGATGCAAAAGCCACAAAAATCCTACAATGTGAGCTATCCAAAGAGGAGTTCAACCGCGTCGGCTCGTTCATAAGCGCAAAGGATTTGTGGAACAAGCTCATTGAGCTTCACGAAGGAACCGACGATGCAAGGGTATGTAAAAGGGATTTTTTGTTAAATAAATTATATAATTTAAAAATGCAGGTTCATGAGACTACCACCCAACTACATGCACGGATCCAAGACATCATCAAAGGTCTCCACTCGATAGGGCAAATCGTCGACAATTGGGACCTAATAAGATACGCACTCAACGCCTTCCCTAGGACCACCTTGTGGGCATCCATGGTCGATGCCTACATGGTTTCTAAGGATCTATCAAAAATTAGGTTAGACAAGCTTTTCTCTAAATTTAAACTTCACAAACAAACTAACACGGTCCAGACCGAGAGAGATATTGCTTTGCTTATAGGTCAGAGAAGAAAGGAGAAGAGCAAGCCACCTCCCGAGCGAGAAGAAGGATCTGAACCCAAGGGTGAATCCGAGTCTGAATCGAAAGAAGAGGTAAAGATAGTAAACATGGTCTGAAGAATAATTCGAAAAGAAAGGGAGCAATCGAAAAACAAGAAGAAGGGGCACTTCAAGTCAAAAATGAAGCCAAAGAAGAAGGGATCAAAGAAGGCCTTTCAAGCAACTTGGGATGGCGAAGAAGAAGGCATTGGCGTAGCATTCATGGCAAGACCGGTAGAGTCCGAGTTAGAATTCGAAGCTGAATATGAATCCAACTCCGACTCTAACTCCGAGGATGACTACAATAAGAGACTCAAAGTCAGGTCAAAAGAAAAAATTGAGGTAAGTTGTTCACTAATTGCAAATTTATATCATGCAATTAAGTTGTTAAGTAGAAAATTAACTAAGTTTGAGTCTAGAGTTGAGATGTTGCTTGAGGAGGTTGAAATCCTCAAGCAAGAGGCAAATTTAACCTCTTCAACTAGTCATGTTCAAGAGGAAAACTCAACTCAAGTTAAAAAGCTTGAAGAGGAGAATTCTCTCTTGAAAGGACAAGTTCAAGGGCTCGAGGCTAGGTTGGAAAGATTCATGTTGGGATCTAAGAATCTTAACCAACTTCTTGGAACCCAAAGAGTATGTACAACAAAGTTGGACTCAGGTTTAGTTCAAGGACTACGAATAGATTTTATATGTCTATCGTAAATCGTAGTCATCAACGAGTCCAAGCATGGGTCCCAAAGGTTTTATTGAACTCACATATAAGGACAAATAAGTATTGGATTCCCTAGGATCAAGTCCACTTTGTGGATAGACTATATTGGTTCAATGGTTCAGGGAGAGCTAACACTAAAATAGTATACTCGCTTCCTTAGCAAAATCATAGCATGAATAGTTATTTTATTTTACCTTTTAGAATGGCTAGATAGGACAAATAGTTAGTCAACTTTGACAACATAGTATCAGGTCGCGGCGAGATGATAGTATGTTAGGGAAACAACTTCTCGTGTATTCGAGCTAGATAAGGCATATCTAGCTTGGTGCACTTGGCTGAGTTGAACTAGCTGAAGCTACTGTTAGTGAAGGGGCACCAGAAAATAAAACCTATGTTTTGATTATGACAAAGATACAAAGTTAAGCTTATATCGTTATCTCACGAGCTAAATCACGTGTGCAGGGATGTTAAGCTAAGTTGAAGGTTGGCGACACCCAGAGGTTCTCGTGTTGAGAAACCATGGTGGTCGGGCGACACCGGGAGAACTTCGGAGGGAGCCGAAGAAATCAGGTGGAGACCGGAAGCAAATCTACAAAGGTAAAACTTATGGTAAGCTCATGTGTACGAGTGAATGCAAGGTCGAGTCCTCCGTACGGGGACGTCCTTAGGCAACGATCCGACTAAGACTTCCTATGGAAGGTCTAAGTCGAGATTGGACGATAAGTGGTCGTCGAACTCACTCTGACTTATATGATTTCGAGCTAACTTTTTATTGCAATCAAAAACCCTATCCAACAGTCGACTGATGTCTTATAACAGTGGACTGCTGGGCATCAGTTCGACTGATAAGGGTGGCAATCGACTGCTGGTAAAATTCTAGCTTCGAGGATAGTCAAAACCTCATCCCCTTATCTTAGGGTGAGGTGGCCTTTGATGATAAGACTTGAGCTCAATGTTTAGGGTTCTTAAAGGCTATAAAAGAAGGAGTGTTCTTCACCATTTCATCAATTAAAAAGCTCTCCAAACGCCTCCGTAATGTCGCTACTCTACGACGATCAAACGACGCCGAAGCGTTACAGAAATGCCGACGACACAAGCTCCACTTCCGCTCTTTGAGTCATCGGTATCAGTTCACTTTAATTCTTATTTTTAAATTGTTGTAATCAGTTTATTATCGAGATTTTATCATAACAAGGAGAGAGGGGTTTGTCTCTCTACCTCGAGCTTTTCGTGTTTTTCTAATCGTCATCTCCTACCTCCAACGAGGAGGAGAGTTTTAGTGATTTTCCCTCCATGCGCGATCTCGGAATGCTAGGGACATGGATTAGCAGCCGAAGGATGCGAACCAAGTAAAAATAAATTTGTGTTCTTTTATTTTCTTCTGCATAACTCTTTGTATTATCGAACGAAAGAAAACGAAATAAGATTTGTCGTGCGCTATTCACCCCCCCTCTAGAGCTTGTTGCGATCCAACAATTGGTATCAGAGCAGGGGCGCTAAGATTTGGTGCAACAACCAATCTAGTATTTTTTAGTTTTCTTTTCGTATTTATTGTCTTAAGTTTTTCTCCCGCACTACTAATCCAAGACGAAGTCTTGGTGCCTTTTTTTTTTGTTGTGTGTTTGCAAGTATCTCTTCGTGTCCGGAGTAGCTCATGGTAAAATGGGCATAACTTTTTATACAAGTGGTCCCACAAAATGTGCTACCTACCGAATTGAAGCTCTCTCAAAGATCTACACTTCTTATGTAGGTTTACCCTCTTAACAATCTGTTTTCATCCCCAAAAAATCATGTTTAATACCCTTTCAGGGATGTCAAAGGTCGTAAGTTCTTAGTTTTTGTTTAGAGTTTTATTTTTTCGTTTATTCCTTTTATTTCTTTTCATTTCCCGCATTACTAATCCAAGGCGAAGTCTTGGAGCTTTTTTCTTGTCATTTGTGTTTTTGCAAGGTTTTTTTTAAATTGCCCATCTTGGAGGATTTAGCACCGTTCGACTTCTATTTTATGATGGAGATGACTTCCGTTACTGGAATGGTCGGATGGAATGCTTTCTAAAAACCCAAATCGAGATGTGGATCATAATCCAAACCGCATTCACACTTCCTACTAATGAAGTTGGTGAGTCATTGGATTACGATCAATGGACGAACGCCATGAAAAGAAAAGTGGAAGTCGATGCCAAGGCTACCCAAATTCTACAATGTGGTTTGTCCAAAGAGGAGCTCAACCACGTTGGCCCCTTCATCTGTGCGAAGGATTTGTGGAACAAGCTCGTAGAGCTACACAAAGGAATCGACGATGCGAAGGTATGTAAAAGGGACCTTTTATTTAATAAATTATATAATCTTAAAATGCAGGAACATGAAATAGCTACCCAATTACACGCTCGCATACAAGATATCATTAATAGCCTACACTCGATCGGACAGAAGGTCGAAAATTGGCATCTAATAAGGTATGCTCTAAACGCATTCCCTAGGACTACCTTGTTGGCATCCATGGTCAATGTCTACAAGGTTTTTAAGTATTTTTCTAAAATTTGATTAGATGAACTATTCTCAAAATTTGAACTTTATGAACAAACTAACACAGTCTGGGCCGAGAAAGGAGTTGCCTTGCTTGTAGGTCAAAGAAGAAAAGGAAAGAACAAGCCACCTCCCGAGCAAGAAGATGAATATGAACCCGAAGGTGAATCTGAGTCCAAATCTGAAGAGGAGGCTGCGATAGTAAACATGGTATGGAGAATAATTTGAAAAGAAAGGGGGCAATTGAAGAACAAAAAGAAAGGCCAATTCAAACCAAAGCAAAAGGGAGCAAAGAAAGTTTTTCGTGCAACTTGGGACAACGAAGAAGAAGGCTTCGGCATAGCATACATGGAAAGACCAGAAGAGTCCGAGTTCGAGTCAGAGTCCGAAGCCGAATACGAGTCTAACTCCGACTCCGACCCCGAAGCTAACTTCGAGAAGAGACTCAAAGTCGGGCCAAAAGAGAAAGTTAAGGTTAGTCGTTCATTAATTAATATGCTTTATCATACAATTAAAATGCTAAGTAGGAAATTAGCTAAGTCTGAGTTTAGGATCGAGTCCTTGCTTAAGGAGGTTGAAACCCTCAAGCAAGAGGTCACCCTAACCTCTTCGACTAGTCAAGCTCAAGAGAAGGACTCAACTCGAGTTGAAAAATTTGAAGAAGAGAACTCTCTCTTGAAAGGACAAGTCCAAGAGCTCAAGGCTCAGTTGGATAAGTTCTCGATAGGATCCAAGAATCTTAACAGACTTCTTGGAACCCAGAGAGTTGTGTACAACAGAACCAGACTCGGGTTTAGCTCAATGACTACGAATAGCTCATATATGTCTATCGTAAATCGTAGTCATCAACGAGTCCAAGCTTGGGTCCCTAAAATTCTCTTAAATTTACATATAATGGGTCAATCAGTATTGGATTCCCAAGGATCAAGTCCATTTTCTGGATAGATCATATTGATTCAATGGTCTAGGGGGAGCTAATACCAAAATAGTATACCCGATACCTTAGAATCATCAATCTTTTTTACCTTTTAGAATGGCTAGATAGGGAAAATAGTTAGTCAACTCTTGACAACATAGTATCAGGACATGGCGAGATGATAGTACATTAGGGAAACAAAGTCTCGTGTATTCTAGCTAGATAAGTCGTGTCTAGCTTGGTGCACTTGACCGAGTAGAACTAGCTGAAGCTACCTCACCGTATACTAAACTAGTTAGACCAGGACGTAATCTTAAGTGACTCGAGTAATCATTTTCTTGAACTTAGCTTTGTCTAAGAAAGTGGTCATTATTTCGATCAAAGAAGACCCCTGTGCCTCACCACGATCTGGAAGTCAATTTCTTGAAAAGTTTACTTGACGAGCTTAGGGTTAAATCCAAATCTAACCCAAGGTTGACTAACTTCAAATCAAGATAAAACCATCTCACAAAACATATAAGGCTAACACATTCTAAGACACATAGAATGGGTGAGATGATTAAGGAATAATTATAACTTTTTCAAAAAGCTACCTATTCTTTCAATTATTGCGCTTAAACGAATAATTATAATTGGCCAATACTAACTATACAACTCTCTAGGCCAAAGTTTAGCGCCCCCTAACTCTCTTATACCGTATATATTTGACTAAGGGGGAGAGCAAACTAATCCTAAGGGTTATATCATAAAATCTTTAATGTTTTCCTTGGAAATTCACTTATAAGTATTTTGGAAATTAAAAATGTTTAAAAAAAAAATTATTGGTGGTGCAGAGGGATAAACCTTAAATAAATTTAACCAAGTTAAAGACGCATGCTTGGACTCAATTTCATTTTTTTATGCATGCTATACTATTATGTTTTACAAACCCCTTATTTTTTATAAAAACCCCAACCTTATTTTTGATTTATGGCAAAAGGGGGAGAAGAGCGCAAGTTAAGGGGGAGTACCACAAAAATTTAAATTAATTTAAATTTAAACAATTAAAATATTTCTTTCCAAACTCACCTAGGGTTAAGGGAGACTTCTTTAAAGTGAGTTTATCATTTACTTTAAGTGTTTTATGTCTTATGCTTTAAATTTCCCTTAATTTTGCATCGATTTGCCATAGATCAAAAAGGGGAAGATTGTTGGTACAGGGGCATCAGATAATTAAACCTATGTATTGATTATGGCAAGGACACAAAGTTAAGGTTATATCGTTATCTCACGAGTTGAATCAAGTGTGCAGGGATGTTAAGCTAAGCTGAAGGTCGGCGACACCTGGAGGTTCTCGTGTTGAGAAACCGTGGTGGTCAGGCGACACCAGGAGGACTTCGGAGGGAGCCGAAGAAATCAGGTGGAGACCGGAAGCAAAGCAACAAAGGTAAAACTTAAGGTAAGCTCGTGTGTGCGAGTGAATGCAAGGTCGAGTCCTCTATACGAGGATGTCCTTAGGCGAGGATCTGACTAAGACTTCCTATGGAAGGTCTAAGTCGAGATCGGACGGTAAGTGGTCGTCCAACTCACTCTTACTTATATGATTTCGAGCTAACTTTTTATTGCAGTCGAAAACCCAAGCCAGTAGTCGACTGATGGCTTGTAGCGGTGACTGGGCATCGACGATAAAATTGGCTGATCGATAGTCAAATTCCAAAACCCCATCCCCTTATCTTAGGGTGAGGTGGCCTTTGATGATAAGACTTGAGCTAAACGTTTAGGGTTCTGATGGGAGCAAAACATATAGGATTTTAGGAGTAGTTTTCACTCACATCTTGTTACATTTTGCATTAGTTGTTAGTTATAGCCCTAGAACCAATCATATGATGGTTGAATAGGGAACATTTTGTATCATATTCTATAAAGGCAAAGGATTGGTTATTATATTTACGTCTTGCTTGTGCCAGCTAAATTAAATATAATAATGCCCTAGAAAAGTAGGTTCTTATCTACAGCACATCAATTGGCAGAATTGATTATGAGAGGCTGTAGAGAACACTTTCCTAAATGTTCCTAGTCAAGTATTAATATGCAAGGGCAATATTAATACATAAAGACTAGCATGTAGGTCAATTGATGACTTGATCTCACAAGTCATGGATATATGATATCAAGTTGACACATGGGTATATATTAGAGAATATATACTGAACTGACCCGCCATGAGAAAGTTTCATGGATCGTCATATGAGTGTCATAAACTTTCTCATGTGACTATTGGTATGAATAGTCCTCAAACCTGAAGTCACGACGGTTCCCTACATAAGGAGTTATGTACTTTGGTATCGTCAAACGTCACCCGTAACAAGGTGGACCATAAAGGCGATTACTGGGTATATAACAAATTATACGGAGGGATGTGATTGATGTAGATGGGATCTATCCCTCGCATATGACGGGAGTGTTATCTGTGGGCCCCTTGATTGAGTAGAACTACTAAAATGCATGGCCAAGCTCGAATGAGTCAATATGAGATATTGAGCTCATTTATTTGAGTTAGTTTACTCAAAGATCAAGAAACACATAGATTGATTGAGGATGACACGGTCTATGCCTCATTGGTCAATCTGATATCAAGGATAGAAGGACACAGTCATACATTATAGTAGTCACGGAAAGGTTAGTCGGATCTTGACTTATTTCGTAACTTGGGTAGCAATGATGTATTGCTAGATGCCGCTCATTGCTTGTGTATCTAAAAGAGTTTAGATCCACTGCCAACGTTATGAGAGTCTATAGGGTCACACACAAAGAGCATGATGATTAGAAGAATTAGTGCATTCTAGTTTGACTAGAATAATTTGGGAATAAGCTTAAGTACAAAATGGTTTTTGGACTTTAAGCTTAATGAGAATTTTAGCTTGTTGATTTAATGAGATTAATTCAATATGCTAAGCTTATTAATTTAATAAGATTAAATAAATATGTTATCATGATAGCCTAAGCTTAATTGATTTAATAAGATTAATTCAATATGTTACCTTATTGATTTAATGAGATTAATTCAATATGATAACATAAGCTTATTGAATTAATAAGATTAATTCAACATGCATGAATGCCACATAAGCATGCCACCTAAGCATGCCACCTATGCTTGATGAGGTGGAAGGAGACAAAGGGTTTTGACCTTTGGAATTTCTCCACATGTGGCCGTCAATGCAATTGATTGCATTGAATGTGATAGGAGGTGAAAGGTTTTTTCAATCCTATAAAACACTCCATGGGGTGGCCGGCCATTGGTGGTGAAAGCTTGAGGCTTGGAGAGAGCTTGGTGGTGAGAGGCTTTGGTTGTGTGGCTTTTGTGAGTGTAGGCTAGCAAGAAGAGTGGTCTTCTTCTTCCTTTCTCTTTTTCCCTACCTTCCTCTCCTTTAGGGACTTCTCTAGCAAGAAGTAAAGGAGAGCTCTTCTAGTTTCTTTTGTGAGACAAGAGCTTGCTCGTGTGGATACATATAGAGGCACGGACATTTGAACGTGCTAAAAGATCCAACAAACCCAAGGAGAAGTGGGATTAAAAGGGGCACGCAACAAAGGTAATATTCTCCTATAAGATAGGTTTTGAGAAATTTATTTTTTGTACGAGGTTTTCTTTCGCAAGGATCACTTGGAAGGGATCCTATTTTTCCGTTGCGCATATGCTATTTTGCATAAAAAATCCCTACAGTGGTATCAGAGCCACTTGCGAAAGATCGTATAAAAAAAATAGGTTTTCTCTATTTTATATATGACATAGAAGTAGGATAAATTTTATTATGAGTTGATAATTCCATTAGCAATTTTTCAAACATAATAAAATATTCGATGTCTTTTAAAAGTTAAAATTGACATGGTGCATGGTTATGGCCTAGTCCCAAAAAGGTTTATGAATGTGTGTTGTAATTCTTAATACGGCTTACGTGTCGTGCCTTTCTCCTAAAATTCTTGTTGTAAAATTAGTTTTAGACTCGAATATAACTCGGGTATTTCTCCTTTTGTAATATACACAACAAAGATGGAGGGTCCATTGGAAGATGACGTTACAAGGAGGAAGTCAACAACACAAGACAACCAAAAGGAAGCACTTGGGAGAAGATATTATCCCTAGGTTGACCAATCAATCTTTTCATTGGCTTGAGAAGATTGTAGAATAAGGGCCATAACCATGACACTTAGTTTAATATGTATGTGATGCATGTTAATTTAGCTTATATGTGATGTATGCTAATATGTATGTGATGCATGTTTAAGTTTATTTCTTAATAAGTCAAAAACGATATGCCTACCAAAGTTTGGTACTCACTACTTCCTCGATCATTTGTTGTTGGGTTTGCCAAAGCAAAGCAATGCATTTTATCTTGGAAGAGTGTGAGTGGACAATCGTGATGTCTCGCTATCAAACTTGGTTAAGACTTAATTAAGTTTTTCTTAATTAATTAAGAAAGTAGAGGCATATATTAGCTTTGAACATAAATTTTAAAAATTAGTTTTGTGTGATTTCCGAACATCAGCTTTGTCTTAGAAAGTGGTCGTTGCTCCGATATCAAAGAAGGCCTCTGTGCCTCACCACGGCCTGGAAGCTGGTTTAGGAATAAACACTAAACTAATATAAACTTAACCAAAGCTATTAAAGAGTTACATCAGATGTAATTGGCAAAAGATTGCCTACCTAATCATACTATGTCTTGGGCGATTAGCCAAAGCTAACACAAGACGAAGTATGATGTGGATCTTTATCCCATATAAATTTATAGCTAAATAGAAGCTAATGATGTAAGCAAAATGTGTTTGCCTACATCAATGATTAGCTCATATCAAAGCTATGAGAATTTAGTGGGAGCCTCATTTAATTAAAGGCCTAATTAAATGACTTAGGTATGATACTTAATTTTGCATTTTAATGTTGTAGATCACCATGTCATCTAACACGACACACCCCCTCAACTTGCGATCTGTCCTTGAGAAAGACAAGCTCAATGGAGCTAACTTTCTAGACTGGTATAGGAACTTGAGGATTATCCTCAAGCAAGAACGTAAACTATATGTCCTAGAGAAGTCTATCCTGAAACACACCCCTGCGACTGACTCGTCTTTGAAAAGGATGCTTATAAGAAGCATCCGGATGGCGCATTAGATGTGTCATGTCTTATGCTTGCCACCATGAACTCTGAGCTTCAGAAGCAACATGAGAACATGGATGCCTATGGTATGGTTGAGCATTTGAAACAACTATATCAAGGACAAGCTAGGCACGAGCATTTTGAAGTGTCTAAGGCTCTTTTGCATGCAAGATGCAGAAGGAACACACTGTAGGAACTCACGTACTTAAAATGATAGGTGCGTTGAGAACCTTGAAAGACTAGGTTTTCTGAGCAAGAATTGGCAACCGATGTTATCCTGCAATCATTGCCGGAAGCATATAATCAATTCGTCATGAATTATAACATGAATGAAATTGATAAGCTTTTGCCTGAGATTCTCAGCATGTTAAGAATCACGAATCAATCTCAAGAAGAAAGTTAATGCGTACTAATGGTCAAGAAGGGCAAAGGTTAAGCGAAGGCAAGGGGTAAGACCCAAGCCAAAGGCAAGGCCAATTCATCCACTTCAAAGGGTAAAGGTAAAGTACCTAAGGAAGGGGATTGTTTCCATTCTTGGTGAGGCCGGACCTTTAAGCGGGCTACAAAGTCTACCTTGAGGAAGTAAAGAACCAGAGCAGTGGGCCTGCTGCCGCAGGTAGACACGTGAGAGAAGTGAATCTATCTATTTCTTCTACGTGGGTATTAGATCCCGGATGTGCATCTCTCATTGGTACTAATGTGCAGGGACTTAGAAATAGTAGACTAATGGCAAAGGGCGAAGTGGACCTACGAGTAGGCAATGGCGCAAAAGTTCTTCTGTAGTCATTTGTAGGAACATATTCTTTGTCTTTGCCTTGGGCTTATCTTAGAACTAGAGGAGTGCTTTTATGTACCTGCATTAACGAAGAACATAATTTCTGTATCTTGTTTAGACAAGAAAAACTTTTCTTTTATAATAAAGGACAAATGTTGTTCCATTTATTTGAATGAAATGTTCTATTGTAATGCACCACTTATGAATGGTCTCTATGTTCTAGATTTAGAAAACCCAATTTATAACGTAAATACCAAATGGTTCAAATCGAATAATTTGAACCAAACATATCTCTGGCACTGTCGCCTAGGTCACATAAATGAAAAATGCATATCCCAACTCCATAAAGATGGATTATTGAACTCATTTGATTTTGAATCATATGAGGTATGCAAATCTTGTCTTTTAGGAAAGATGACTAAAACTCCATTTAGTGGACATGGCGAGAGAGCGACAGACTTATTAGGACTCATACATACTGATGTATGTGGCCCTTTCAATGTCGAAGCCAGAGGAGGCTATAAGTACTTTATTACTTTCACTGATGATATGAGTAGATTTGGCTACTTATATTTGATGAGACATAAGTCAGAATCTTTTGAAAAGTTCAAAGAATTCAAGAATGAAGTACAAAACCAACTTGGTAAGCGTATTAAGCTACTTCGATTAGATCGAGGTGGTGAATACCTTAGTCAAGAGTTTCGTGATCACCTGGCTGAGTGTGGGATAATATCCCAACTCACTCCACCTGGAACACCACAATGGAATGGTGTATCTCAGAGGAGAAATCGTACTCTATTAGATATGGTACGATCAATGATGAGCCAGACTGATCTACCTACTTCCTTTTGGGGTTTAGCTCTAGAGACAGCCGCTTTCACACTTAATCGCATCCCATCAAAAGCCGTAGAAAAGACACCATATACGTTATGGACTGGGAAGAGTCCCAAAATGTCTTTTATAAAAATTTGGCGTTGTGAAGCTTATGTTAGACGTCAAGTCTCAGATAAACTAGGACCCAAATCAGATAAGTGTTATTTTGTAGGATATCCCAAGGAAACTAAGGGATATTACTTTTACAATCCCACACTTGGCAAGGTGTTTGTTGCCAGAAATGCTGTCTTTCTAGAAAGAGAATTTATTTCTAGAAAAACTAGTGGGAGTAAAATTCATCTTGAAGAAATTCAAGATGAAGATAACACTAAGGCTTCGATGGAAAATGAACAGGCACCACAAAGTATTGTGGATGAGGAAATTGTTGCCCAAAGAGTTGTGGAGCAAACACCTGTTCAAGTAGACCAACCTCTTCGTAGATCTGATAGGATCCTTCGTCAACCCGAGAGATATTCTTTTCTCTTGACTGACAACGGTGATGTATTGCTTGTCGATCTTGATGAGCCTACATCCTATCAAGAAGCTATGATGAGCCCAGATTCCGAGAAATGGCTAGAAGCCATGAGATCCGAAATGGAATCCATGTACACTAACCAAGTATGGACTTTGGTTGATCCACCTGAAGGGGTAAAACCCATTGGGTGTAAGTGGGTCTTTAAAGTAAATACTGACATGGATGGTAATAAGCATACCTATAAAGATAGATTGGTGGCTAAAGGATTCAAACAAATTCATGGTATTGACTATGATGAAACCTTTTCACCAGTTGCGATGCTTAAATCCATTCGGATCATACTTGCTATTGCAGCCTACCACGATTATGAGATCTGGTAGATGGATGTCAAAACTACTTTTCTGAATGGAAAGCTACTCGAGGATGTGTACATGACACAGCCTGAGGGTTTTGAAGATCCAAAGCATCCTGGAAAGGTATGCAAACTGCAAAGGTCCATTTATGGACAAAAGCAAGCCTCTCGAAGCTGGAATCTTCGATTCGATGATGCAATCAAGGAGTTTGGTTTCATCAAGAATGAAGATGAACCTTGTGTCTACAAGAGAAATAGTGGGAGCACAGTTGTATTTCTTATCTTGTATGTAGATGACATACTTCTCATCGGAAATGATATTCCCTCACTCCAGTCTGTGAAGATGTGGTTAGGGAATTGTTTCTCGATGAAAGACTTAGATGAAGCTACCTATATTCTAGGCATCAAGATCTATAGAGATAGATCTAAAAGATTACTTGGCCTATGTCAGAGTACATACATTGATAAAGTGCTAGATCGTTTTACTATGCAAAATTCCAAGAAAGGATTTCTTCCTTTATCACATGCTGTGAGTCTTTCGAAGACTCAATGTCCCTCTTCTGAGGAGGAGAAAGATCGCATGGATAAGATCCCTTATGCATCTGCTATAGGGTCTATCATGTACGCCATGCTTTGTACTCATCCTGACGTCTCGTATGCTTTGAGCATGACGAGTAGATACCAGTCGGATCCAGGTGAAAGTCACTGGATAGCAGTCAAAAATATTCTTAAATACTTACGAAGAACGAAAGAATATTTCCTGATATTTGGAGGCAATGAGGAGCTAACTGTAAAGGGTTACAGTGATGCAAGCTTCCAAACAGACAAGGATGACTATAGATCGCAATCGGGGTACATATTTTGCCTGAATGGTGGAGCTGTGAGCTGGAAGAGTTCGGCGTAACACAGCTTCGATTCTACTACAATGAGTATATTTGCGATGCAAAGAAAGGAGGTTGTTTGGCTCCGCAAGTTCATCTGAACTTGGGGTAGTTCCTAGCATTGCGAGATCCAATAGACCTCTATTGTGACAACAATGGGGCTATTACTGCAAACCTCGATCACATCATGGACCAAACACACATCTTCCATCTCATTCGAGAGATCATCGATAGAGGAGATGTGAGGATATACAGAGTACCGACAGAAGCTAACATCGCAGATCCATTGACCAAGGCTTTGGCACAGAGGAAGCATGATGGTCACACTAGGTCACTTGGTATCAGATATTATAGTGATTGGTACTAGTGCTAGTGGGAGATTGTTAGTTATAGCCCTAGAACCAATCATATGATGGTTGAATAGGGAACATTTTGTATCATATTCTATAAAGGCAAAGGATTGGTTATTATATTTACGTCTTGCTTGTGCCAGCTAAATTAAATATAATAATGCCCTAGAAAAGTAGGTTCTTATCTACAGCACATCAATTGGCAGAATTGATTATGAGAGGCTGTAGAGAACACTTTCCTAAATGTTCCTAGTCAAGTATTAATATGCAAGGGCAATATTAATACATAAAGACTAGCATGTAGGTCAATTGATGACTTGATCTCACAAGTCATGAATATATGATATCAAGTTGACACATGGGTATATATTAGAGAATATATACTGAATTGACCCGCCATGAGAAAGTTTCATGGATCGTCATATGATTGTCATAAACTTTCTCATGTGACTATTGGTATGAATAGTCCTCAAACCTGAAGTCACTACGGTTCACTACATAAGGAGTTATGTACTTTGGTATCGTCAAACGTCACCCGTAACAGTGTGGACCATAAAGGAGATTACTGGGTATATAACAAATTATACGGAGGGATGTGAGTGATGTAGATGGGATCTATCCCTCCCATATGACGGGAGTGATATCTGTGTGCCCCTTGATTGAGTAGAACTACTAAAATGCATCGCCATGCTCGAATGAGTCAATATGAGATATTGAGCTCATTTGTTTGAGTTAGTTTACTCAGGGATCAAGAAACACATAGATTGATCGAGAATGACACGGTCTATGCCTCATTGGTCAATCTGATATCAAGGATAGAAGGACACGGTCATACATTATAGTAGTCACGGAAAGGTTAGTCGGATCTTGAATTATTTTGTAACTTGGGTAGTAATGATGTATTGCTAGATGCCGCTCATTGCTTGTGTATCTAAAAGAGTTTAGATACACTGCCAACGTTATGAGAGCCTATAGGGTCACACACAAAGAGCATGATGATTAGAAGAATTAGTGCATTCTAGTTTGACTAGAATAATTTGGGAATAAGCTTAAGTACAAAATGGTTTTTGGACTTTAAGCTTAATGAGAATTTTAGCTTGTTGAATTAATGAGATTAATTCAATATGCTAAGCTTATTAATTTAATAAGATTAAATAAATATGTTATCATGATAGCCTAAGCTTAATTGATTTAATAAGATTAATTCAATATGTTACCTTATTGATTTAATGAGATTAATTCAATATGATAACATAAGCTTATTGAATTAATAAGATTAATTCAACATGCATGAATGCCATATAAGCATGCCACCTAAGCATGCCACATAAGCATGCCACCTAAGCTTGATGAGGTGGAAGGAGACAAAAGGGTTTTGACCTTTGGAATTTCTCCACATATGGCCGGCCGATTATTTTTCAATGCAATTGATTGCATTGAATGTGATAGGAGGTGAAAGGTTTTTTTCAATCCTATAAAACACTCCATGGGGTGGCCGGCCAAAGAGGTGGAAGCTTGAGGCTTGGAGAGAGCTTGGTGGTGAGAGGCTTTGGTTGTGTGGATTTTGTGAGTGTAGGCTAGCAAGAAGAGTGGTCTTCTTCT